>JALJCQ010000009.1:2400000-3000000 GCA_023091665.1 Pythium myriotylum
CCAACGTAATTAAGGGCGTGGTCATCTCACTAATAGTATCGGGCTGGGAGTGCTTAAGAAATCTCGTCCGTTTTTGAAAATGGCTCTTAGGCTCGTTATGCTCGCAATGAATGGTGGAACTCGTCTAATATGGGAGATCACAACGCGGACAGCATCGAAGAAGTTTGTCAATGCCCACGCGGAAAGTCAAACTCCAAAGTGTGGAACATGCATGCCAACTTCGATTTCTGATATGGAGGAGAACTGACTATCCCGTGTGCGTGAGGTTCAACCAAATCATCCCAGGAATCAAACACGAGACACTCTGCGCAGTGACTCGAGACATCAGCTTGATCCATTCTCACTAGACGGTCTTATCGTACGGGCACACGGACATGATTGCACTTCGATAGTTGCCGGGAAGCTTGTACACGCACTGGTTTGCAACGGATGCCGACGTCGAGCAACTATTTCCTACGTACGAGTTGGGGTATTTCTTGATGATACCGGTTGCAGATGTCGATTGAACACGTATTGTGAGCTGATAGTTGCCATAGCTTGCTTTCCGCATCTGGCACGAGTATGGCGAGAAAGAATCAACCAGCTCCATTGATCGCCCTAAGCGAGCACTTGGGCTTGATAAAGGAAATCGCCCCACTGCCAGCATATACGAGCCAGCGCGTAGCGTTCGTACCATGTACGAGTCTTGGTGATTAAGCGAACCATCACGTCGTCCCATTCCATAGTACGCGCTATTGTCGTCTCCTTCATCGTCATTAACAGCCATGAGCACGAGGGCGTTCGTGCTCAAATCCTTTCTGTAGAGGTAAATCTTGGAATCAATGAATGCCGAATCACAGTCGCGATTCACGTCTATGAAGGTGCGATTGTTGGTCGTTTCCATTGACAGGACATCGAACTCTACCCTAGCCGTCGTAGTGACGATCTCCAGCATATATTGGTCGACAGTGATGTAGCTACCGGGATATCGAAAGATCGTACCGCTGACGGTCTCGCTGACTTCGAGAATCTGTGCCGTGGCTATCGACACCGCAATGCAGAAGAAGCTTAGCACAACGACAGTCGTCCGACGGAGTGATTGAGACATCTTTCCAGTCTAGGTTTCCGTCTTCGAAGTCTACGTTTGAGGTACCTCGCGGCTTTGTCAGTGATGGCTATTTGTTCCTTCTTCTTCACATCCGGAGATCCGCAGTGTTCCAAGCTGGTTCCAAGGCATCACAGCTACTATGGGATGTGAAAATAACTGTTGCGACGATGCTCACCGCGTGCTCATGAGGTACTGTATGCTGCGGAGATAGCACCAGAAGATGAGATGAAACCACCCTTTTATCTTTAGTAGTATGGCTGGACAGATCCAATTCTTGGTGAAGATCGTTCACACCACCTTCGATAGAAAAGATTCGCCGCAAGAATGCAGCCAGAATGTTCTAAGTGTATTGTCACAAGCATGTCGTAGTTGATCTTTTAAACAAGGCGTCTCAAACCTCTGTCGCGTCCTTGGTCGCTGACCACTTCTTAGTTTCCGAGCAGATCGTAGTCATCGAGTTTGTCGTTGTACTTCATGATGGTGCGCTTGATCTTGGAGCTATCGACCCACGTCACGAAGTCTTCCATCGAGCGAGTGACCAGGAAAGCAGGGTCCGTCACAGCGGTCGGTCCAACACGTACGTGTCCTTGCTCCACGAACGTTGTCGCTTCCTTGATGGTTTCGGCCATCTTCACCCGAACCATCACGACCGGCAATCGGCGGCGACAGAACGACGATACGGACACTTCCTCGGCTTTCAGGAGGCTCTTCTTGGTCTGGATGAGGCCCATGTTGTAGAGCTTCTCGAGCAGCGCCTCGGTGGTCTTAATGCGGAACGGGTCATTCGCTGGGCGCTTCTTCAGTCGCGACACGACCTTGGAGATGTGGCCCACAAGGCGGTTGTACTTGTGGTACTGCTCGCGATCCGGTAGCCGGTAGCGGCGGATGACCTTGATCTCGTGGAGGTTGTTCTCTTTCTTCCAGTCGAGCAGGTCGACCTTCTTGAGCAGCTTCTGTTCATGGAACTTCAACTGGCGCATGGTCTGTACAGAGAAGCACCCTTTCACAGCAGTTCACAGCGCGCCATTAGCCCCCATCGACGCTCTTCCACGCGCCACCGCAAGCTCACCTTGGTGCCTTGTCTTTCGCCTGTGGCTTTTCAACTCCCATCCATTTCCCGACCACCCTTATTTAGAAACCATCTCTCCCATCGACCACACTCTGAACACGTACCCGGATCTTGCAACCGACCAGAGCGTGCAGTTGGTTTCGGGACGGATGGTCTCCAACGAGGGACGCGTGCCCCACCATTGCTTGAATCCGGGACCGATGGCTCCGAGCCAACCGCCAAGCTCGCCTACTCGCAGCAGGCATTGCGGCACTTGGCAAGCATGACGGCCGTCGAGATCGAGAAGAAGAGCAAGAAGAAGAAGCGCAAGCAGTCGGTGGACGAGGCGCCCGCCGGCAGCGACTTCATCGCGCCCGAGGCCAGCACGCCCAAGCTCGACACCTCCAAGTGGCCGCTGCTGCTCAAGAACTACAACCTCCTCAACGTGCGCACGGGCCACTACACGCCCATCCCGGTGAGCACCAGCCCGCTCAAGCGCAACCTCCAGGACTACATCCGCTATGGCGTCATCAACCTCGACAAGCCCGCCAACCCCTCCTCACACGAGGTCGTCGCCTGGATCCGACGCATCCTCCGCGTCGAGAAGACGGGCCACTCGGGCACGCTCGACCCCAAGGTCACGGGCTGCTTGATTGTCTGCGTCGACCGCGCCACGCGCCTCGTCAAGGCCCAGCAGGGCGCCGGTAAGGAGTACGTCGCCGTCGTGCGCCTCCACAGCGCCGTCGAGAGCCAGACCAAGGTCGCGCGCGCCATCGAGACCCTCACGGGCGCGCTCTTCCAGCGCCCGCCGCTTATCTCGGCTGTCAAGCGCCAGCTCCGTATCCGTACCATCTACGACAGCAAGCTCATCGAGTTTGACCAGGAGCGCAACCTCGGCGTCTTCTGGGTCAGCTGTGAAGCCGGCACCTACATTCGTACGCTTTGTGTACATCTCGGCCTTGTGCTCGGCGTCGGCGGCCACATGCAGGAGCTGCGTCGTGTGCGCTCGGGTGTGCTCGGCGAGGCTGACTCTATGGTGACCATGCACGATGTCTTGGATGCCCAATACCAATACGACACGTTCAAGGACGAGTCATACCTCCGCCGCATTGTGCGCCCACTCGAGGTTCTCCTGACGACCTACAAGCGCATTGTCGTCAAGGATTCCTCGGTCAACGCCATCTGCTACGGCGCCAAGTTCATGGTGCCGGGTCTCCTCCGATTCGCCGACGACATTGACATTGGTGAGGAGGTGGTTCTCATGACCACCAAGGGTGAAGCTATCGCCGTGGCCATTGCCCAAATGACGACTGCGGTCATGGCCACCTGCGACCATGGCGTTGTTGCCAAGGTTAAGCGCGTTATCATGGAACGTGACACCTACCCGCGACGATGGGGACTTGGCCCGATGGCCCAGAAGGTCAAGGGTCTTGTGAAGGAAGGCAAGATCGGCAAGTTCGGCAAGGTCAACGAGAACACGCCAGCTGAAGTGTCAAAGCTTTACGGATCCAACGGCGCTGCCACCGCGGACAAGAAGCCTTTGATTGAGGAGATCAAGCCTGCCGCTTCGGATGACGAAGATGAGTCGGAGCGCAAGAAGCAAAAGAAAGAGAAGAAGGAAAAGAAGGAGAAGAAGAAGAACAAGCGTGATGCAGAGGAGGCATCTGTTGCTGACGCTGGGGCGTCCCCCGAGAAGAAGAAGTCCAAGAAGAAGAAGAAGAAGTCGGCTGGCAGCGACTCGGAATAAGTTCACTCGCTTGCAACTGGGTTTTCCGAACTCGAAGAAAAGGAAGTTGCTTGCATCGTCCGGTGTGCTTCGATCTTCTACCTTCGCTCTCCTCTTGTAGAGTGACAAAATCTTCAGCAGCTAGGCGCGGTTTCCCCTCAGGCACCGCGAATCACTAAACTACACTACTTGTCGCGTGTATATACATGTATACTGGTTCCACTGCGAACGAGACACTTCTCAAAAATCTCTCATTCAACTCCAAATTCGAACGACTGCTTCTCGTATTGACAGACGTAGTGAACTTTTTGTGTTTGTTTGATGGTGCCCTACGATCTATTCGTCTATTCTTCGTCCATGTCGTCGAACTCATCGTCGTCGTCATCGTCATCGACGGCGTTGGCATCTTCGTTCTCAGCCAAAGCCTCAAGCTTGGCAATCTCCTCTTCTTCCATAGCTCGCCACTGCTCCGGCGAAGGGTCTGGGTATCTGGACAGGTAAGGCAAGAGAGCCAATTGGCGCGAGATCTTCACGGCGCGAGCCAGCTGTCGTTGCTGCTTGGCCGTCAAACCCGTGAAACGACGCGGACGGATGCGACCGGTTGGAGAGATGAAAAGTCGGAGCAGATCAACATCCTATACGATACTCAGTCAGACATCAAGGATAACAGACAGCACCCCAGCGTAAAACAAACCATTGCGAGCTCGACCGGGTCAGGGTGGTTGGCGCGGACGAAGTACTTCCACGGCTTGTCCTTCTTCGTACCAAATGGCTGGCGCTTCTCTCGTGGAGTCATCCAGTTGAGCATTTCTGGCGAGTAGGTAGAGCCTTGGTCCCACTGCCCAAAAGGGTCCGAAGACAGATCATCATCGTCATCATCAGCATCGCCCTCAATGGCCATGCTGAGAGAGGAGTCGTAGTTTGGCATTTCCTACACTCCAACACTGTGAGTTGGACTGTCACCACCACCACCAGACCATTTCTGAGCATCACGCACAATGTACAGACGATCGTCCTCTGGGGCATTACCCGACTCGATGCTTGCAAGTTCGCGCTCGTACTTGGCAGCCCACTCTGCGTCCGTAAGCTGGGCACCCTCGTCGTCTTCATCGTCTTCGTCGAGCAAATCCTCATCGTCATCTTCCGATCCCTCAACCAACTCTCGGAGGCGCTTCAATTCATCCTCATCCAATTCAACGAGGTCGTCATCCTCATCCTCATCGTCGTCATCTTCATCGACGAGCTCTCCTGAGGCCTTCAGGAACTCGGTGGGGTCGTCGATCGGACCCCGCAGCCTCTCGAGCTCCAACTCCTCCTTGGCCAGGAACTCGACCTCAGGCGGCACTTCCGTCAAGTCCTCGTCCACGTCCACGAACTTGTCGTGAAGAGACTTCTTCTCGTGGGCTATCGCAGTGTATCAATTCGCGTGAGTCACCGGGCCGTTTCCTACGCAACACTCGTCCAGCACTCACACTTGTCCTTCTTGGACGAGAACAAGCGCAGCGCGATGGTCTGCTGCTGCGCCATCAGCGCCTGCTTGTAGCCGGCGTTCACCGCGGCATTTCGGGCGGCCTGGCGACCAAGCGCTGCACGCAATGACACAACTCCCGTCAGTGATCCGCTCTATCCATCGCGCGAGAGGCAACGCCGCGTCTCCAGGCAGCACGTGCCCCGAGCCGCGGCGGGCACATTGAGCGCCACGGGCTACGCACCGGCGAGCGCGGGGCGGAGCCACACGCGGACCATACTGCTCTTCCGGCAATCGAGCGGCTACGAGTTCTCTCGGATCGAGCGAACCACTCACTTGGTGTTGGAGTGGTCCGTCCCGAATGTCCCGAATTTCAGCATCCGAAATGAGGGACTGGTGGTCCGTCCTATTCTAGGCAATGAGGACATGCGCACTCCGTCGACAGTCGAGTGTGCCGCCACCAGAACTCGGCCATCGAGAATGCGGTTGCGTTGCACCAAGTTCTGACGTTCTTTTTGTTTTCTCTCTTTCACCTTGTCCGTTGTAGAATGTGCTATGCCAAACTATACAAATGCACCACCAGCCGGGTCACTTCTCTGGTCATTCTCCCCAATGCAAGCCGAAACCCATACGAGGTGAGGCACCAAAGCTAACCAAACCTATACAGCAGCGCAGCCAGCGGGCAGTGCGCAGGCCTATTGCCTTTGCGTATGTCTTCTGCTCAGTCGCAACCCCAACCGTCAGTGACACGGCTGGAGCAGACTAGCCGAGAGACCTCTAGCTTCAAGGAATCAGTTGTCAGATCCCGTCTTCGAGGCCGCCAGGAGCTCTATCTTCTTCCACTTCTCTCCTTCCTTTTCTTTCTTGTCACTTTGCGCCTGCTCCTTCGCCGCATAGTCCTTCGCACACTGATCATACAGCGCCATATCGTAGTCCATGTATAGCTTCAACACGTTCTAAGACAGACGGTAAAGGCGGTGAGTGACAACGCAACACAAACTAACCGAAAGTCGACTACGAGCTTACCTGCGCCAAGCCTTCAACTGTAGTGTTCCAGTGACCCATTGAGTTCTTGTGCAGCGGACCGTAGATCACAGGAAGGATCAAGTGCGCGTGTTGCTTGCTCAGGCAGCCATTGTTCACGAGATGCTCGTTGTTCCACAAGAACAACGTTCGCTCCGACACCTGAAAGTGCTGGCTGCCAAGCCACTTGGCCAGCGCCTGGAACAACGGCTTGTGCACTTGCTGCAGCTGCTCCGATCCCATCAGCTCGAGAATCTCTTCAAGCTCGTTCAGGAAAATGACCTGCTTTGAGGAGCAAGACCATGGCCAGAACTTAATGATACCCTGAATGACGGGAATCGCTGTGTCTGGATCCTTTTCGACGTACTGGGTAATACAGTACGAAAGCTGCTGGTGGTACATCGACACGCATTTTGGCTTGTGAAGAGGAACAAGAGCACGGACCAGGAACTGGAGATGCTCTGCCTTCAGAGGCATCGCGAAGCCGTTGATGATACTGCCCAAGATCTCGAGAAGCTCACCGATACCATTGTGGCGCTCCGTCTCGTACACAAAACGGTAGAAAACATTGCTGATTGCCTTGCGGATGAACGATCGATGAGACATGAACTTGCCATAGATTCGGTGGAGAATGGTCTTGAGATAGTCTCGCTCACGAGGATCTTCACTGTCAAACAGATCAATGATGGACAAGCAGAACTTCTGGTCAACAAATTTCTTCGCCACTTTCGCGTTGACTTCCCCAGACACAATAAAGCGCAGGAAGAACTCGTAGACGACTTGAAGGTGGGGCCACGAGGCTTCCAAAACTGGTTCATCCTCCTCTGGATCGAAATCCTCGGTTTGGGGAGGAAGTGCACGGCAAATGTTTGCGGACACCATGGCCATGATGTCAGGCATCAGCGCCTCCGTGAAGATCTTCTGTCCTCCGGGATTGTTCACATAGTCGACGAGCTCCAGAAGGGTTTGGCGCTTCAGATCCTTACCACTGAGGCGTCTAATCAGCATAACCAAAGATACACAATCGCATGACCATCAAGACTCACCGTTTGTCCGAGGTGGGGTCGTCAAAGTTGAAGATGACCGAACAGAGCTCCAGCTTTTGTTGGAAGAGAGCCTTTTGTAGAGAAAGATCATCAGAGTCTGCATAGAATCGATTGTTCCCAGCCATCACCGTACCTCGCGACGCTGAAGGGCCGTGTCCTTGAGGTGAGGAAGATCCTTCAGAGCCTGGATTTTTTGGTTTCTTGCCAAGAAAGAACGTCGACGCTCTCGTTTCGGAAGCGAGACATCCGAACGAGCTACCTCGCCAACAGGGGACGACGCAGCCGCGCCGCCGCCCGATGCCAGCTTCGGTCCATCCACATCAACTCGGTCCGGCGACTGGCCCGGGATGTGCTCGCCGTTGTTGCTCAGTTTTCGTTTCACCGTCTGCAGCATTCCCTTCATCGCTTAGATGCTGGCAACGTGCGTTTCTCCTCTCGCCGACGTCGCTCCACGACCTTGGCGTTCCAGTGCGTACTGCGCAGCTTCAAGCGTCCAGTTAGTGGCCAATTCCTAAAAGATACGGCAAAGTGGCCCTCGGGGGGAGGCTCGGAGGGGGCTCAACAGCCGGTGCTGCGCTCGACTCGACCGCGGCCGCATCGTCACGCGCCATCACCGCCACGCGCGCCCCCCCCTCGCAGCCTCTTTGCTCCAGTCGAGTGGCAGCACTTCCCCACCTGTCGTCCGCACTCGCTGGTTCGACGCGTAAGACGGTCCTGCGAGCTTTCGCGCCGTCTCTCTCAGCCGGTGACTGGGCTTCCCCTGCTCTCGGACTCGGGGCGCCGCGCCGTCTGGTCGGGTCTCCCCCTCGCTCTCTCTCTCGCTCTCTCTCTGCTCGCGGATCTCCCCTCGTCGACGCCCGCACGCACGCTCGCAGTCGGGAACCAACGCAGCCGCAGTCGTCCAGCGCCGAGGTGCTTCCACGCGCTTTGTGTTTTCTTCCTTGTCCCCACACTAACCCTCTCACAGAGACAGTGTGGGGAGGGACCTGCGAGAACTGATCGGACTCAGCGACCACAGGGGGCGCGCGATTTATCAAAAGAGGGTACAAAGATATGGACAAAAGACTCTTCACGCATTTGGATGTCCCCCCTTTTTTGGAGCGTTTTCAAAAGATTCATCTTGTCTTCAAATATTACGGCAGCGGAAGATAGCATCTGGGCCGTGTGCGAGTTGGTGTGGCGCGGGGCGCCCTCTGAACCCTTCACTTTTCGAGCCAAAAATACTCGCGCTGCTCGCCTCGAAATTGCGCGCGAGAGCGCCTCGCGCGCCTCTAAATGTGCGCGGGCGTTCGCGACCACAGTCCCCCCCGCGACGCATGGCCCGAGAATGGCTGGTGACGCAGAAACAAGATGGCTTGGCGGAAATCCCACTTTCTCCCAAATAGAGTGGTCCACCTTAAACTACCCATTATCGGGACCATCACTCGCGCCCAGCAAATGGACACGCGAGAAAAGCCACCGGACAAGTATTGATCGCAGCGGCGCTGGGCGATCGATGCACGTCGTCGGCGCTCAAGCGCGCTGCTTCACGTGGCAAGTGACAGTCGAATGGACCATTAGAAGGCGCCTTGTGGACAGCTCATCGTCCATGACGTTGATGGCTGCTATTTGATCAAGTCGCATTACCACACCACTTTACGCGCCACTCCAAGCTCGCCAATGTGTCGTGCTTTGCATCAGGTTTGCGAACTGGTTGATCTTCAGCATCAGGCTCCTTGGAGTGGTCCGGTTCAACGCAGACGATCTCCACAACCTCACGACGCGACTGGTGATCAGCTTCGGCGGTGGCAACTTCGAAGGATTCAACCTGAACTTTCCGGTGTGGATGCAGCGGTTTGACAGTTTTCGATCCCAGCGTTTCAAACGGTGATTTCCGCTCGATTGCGTTCGAGATCGGGCTGATGTGGTCGGCCAGCTCGCGATCCTACCACAAGTTTTATGTAATCAGCATCCAGAAGAACTCGGCAAGACCTCTTGAACACTGGGGAGGGAAATAATGTTAGTGCACAAGCGAAACAGCGAGAACGTCGTCGTGATTGCATCGCCAGTGCCATGCGGTGAAGTCAAGTTCATGTATACTGTACAACGCTTGTGGCACCCTCTAGTCCATTTCGAACTGACCCGTCGATGCATCATGGGCAAACATGTGATTCCATTTCGTGGCTTCGACGTGCCATCCTGGTGCTCCGTTTGGCTGACAAGCTTGTATGATTACCTGTGCGAGATGTCGACATATTCAAATGCCTCGCGAGTGGACGTGAATCCATCCGACTTGACACGCACGAGAGTGGTGCGTGCCCTCAAATGTGTTCGTTTTTACGCTCATGCATGTCGATGAGGTGAGAAAGAGTTGGATCAAGCTGTGGATCATAGGAAAATTGATTTGTCTCGATTGGTGAGATTAGGGTCTCACGTTTTCGCGGGAGCGCTCGATCGAAGTCGAACTAGCCGGCAACCACTGGCGGGTATTCGACTTGGGATTGGCTGTCGACGTGAAATTAGACTTCCAGGCGGTCTTGGATTCCGGCTTCGTTTCATCTCCTGCGAACAACTCAGTCGTTAGCACCGAAAAAAGGCACAACTCAGAACGGCGCTCAGAAGAGAGGGCGATGCCCGTGGACGGTTCAGTGACTAAGGTGTGAGGGTGAGAGAGGTGCGTGGGCTCACCATGTGTTGCTCCTGCGCGAGTTTTTTCCGAGCCAAGTCGTATTCGAGGCGAAGACTGTATTGCCCGATGGGTGTGCAGTTGAAGAAGCGCGTTTTTGGTGTTTGCACAGGCCGTGGTCACGTGCTGTGCGACTGACGCTGGACAAAGTCCGATGCAAATCAACCGAAGCACATTCTCGAGACCAAGCAGTTGGCCTTGAACGAGATCGAGAGGACGCAAAGCAAAGCAAGTCGCATATCTATGACAAGGAGCAGGCGCGGCGCTTGCTGCAGGAATGTGTCGTTCGTTGTCGTGGCTGTGACGGTGACAGTGGATGAGGAGGCAAAGGCTCTTGCAGTTGGGGATGAGAAGAAGTGGACAAGATTTGATGAACAGGGACCTAGCTTCGTGCATCGGGTGTGTCCGCTGGGGCTGTGTCTTGTTCTGTCGTGTCGGGTCGTGTCGTCAAGGAGGATCTTGATGGATCTTGATGTTGCATGAGGCCAGCAAGGAGCGTCGAAAGGAATAGACGCGGCGAAGTCAGAGAGGCAAGCCAAAGTGAGATGTGCGTGCGTCTGACGTCGTGCTTGATGGAACTCACCGATCTTGGGAGGAAACGAAGCCACTGGCGAGTACGCGGTGAGGGCAGAGGGAGGAGGAGATGATGCCATGCGGAATGACGACGGGACGTGTAATAAGAACTTGACATGAGGTGACTTGACAAGACCTACTCGCTAGACAGACACAACGAGACGGAGAATCTATAGAAAAACGAAACGAGTCAGAGAGAGTCAGGCACGGTGCTCGACTTTGGCACGGAGGTCTCGAGCGCTGGCGACTTTCACTGTTTGTGGGGTGCGGCTCGCGTCGGATGCGCGATCAAGAGGCCCGAGGGCAGCGCGAGCACTTGTTCTGCGAAGGCGTTGGGTCCTTTGCGCTTGGACACGCCCGCGAAGAGGCGGTGGGCGCTGAAGTCGAGCACGGAGAGGCGCGCGAGCTCCGTGACGGGGGCGCCCATATAGAACTCGGCCTTCTGGAGCAGCCACTCCGGGATGTAGCAGATCCGGTCGGTCATGGGCTTGTCTACGCCCACCTCCACTGTGAAGACCTGTGGGAAGGTGCGGGTCTTGCTGACCTCGTGGAGGTCCCGTTGCACGAGCTTGTCGTGCATGTCGATGGTCGTGGCCACGTCCATCTCGACGAAGTGGAGGTCCAGGTCGTGGAGAAGGTCGCGCGTGCGGTTGACGCTGGCGCGCTGGAGGCGGTCGCCGCACTCGGAGGAGAAGAGCAGCACGCAGATCTGTGATGAGGAATGAGGCGTCAGCCGGTTGGTTCAAGAAGGAGAGCCGGGTCCTTCCATGGAAGGAAGACGGAGGTGGTGCTTACCTTTTGGGTTGCGTGGTCGTAGGTCTTGGTGGAGGTGGTGGTGTCATCTGACTCCGCCGTCTCCAAGACGCTAGAGGTCGAGATGGCGGCGTCAGTCGCGGTCGCGAAGGTGTGGTGGTCGAAGAGGCAGGAAGCGCTCCATCGAAGCGCTGCGTTAGCCACGGCGGTGGCAAGCGCGAAAGCGCGTGAGAAAGCGCGAGATGTGGTCGTCACTAGCTGTTCCCAGAAGGCGCGGAGCTGGCTGACGCTGCGCGTGGCGCCGGTGGCGGTGGCGGTGGTCGTCGTGAACTTGTGGTCGCACATGGTGTTTCGTAGCGGAACGTTGGTGCGGAGGGTAGGCGAGGGAGGAAGGTGCTGCTTTGCTTTGCGAGGCAATTTGGAGAATGATGGCCGGCAGCAGGAGCGCACCGATCCGCTCGCTCGTAGCTCGTAGCTCGTAGCTCGTAGCTCGTAGCTCGTAGCTCGTAGCTGGACATGATGGATTGGGATCCGTGCGACTTTTGCTGGGCAGACGAGATATGTTTTCTGGGACGAGGTTTGGATGTGGCTCGGTTATGTGTGCGATAGGTGTGGTTTTGGCTCTGCCATAGGTGGAGAATCAAGAGACGTCGTGGCGAGTACGCGAGACTCCCTCGTCTCTGCTGTCTGCGTTTTCTATGTTGGTTGGCTGTGCTGGCTGTATCGTGTGGGCTGCGTGAATTGGGAGGCCGTCGGCCTTCCGCCTCGCTGCGTCGTCTCGTCGCAGTGTTGGCAGAGGCAGCCGCCGGAGATCTTGGCGAGGAGGCAGGGAGTCCCATGGCCAGCCCCACGATGCCACGGACCACCACATTGGCCTCTTTGGATGTTGGAGGGTTCGAAAAAATATAGAAGGGTCAGTTGATTCAGCTTCAAATCCGACCGCAACTGGTGGGCGACGTTTCAGCAACATGGCCACAACCTTATCATGGGGGAACTGCGCAACTTCCAGGTTGGTCTTCGATCTCAACGACAGCTGGCTTCGATATTCATGTCAGCTAGTCTTCGATATTTTTTCGAACCCTCCAACATCCAAAGAGGCCAATGTGGTGGTCCGTGGCATCGTGGGGCTGGCCATGGGACTCCCTGCCTCCTCGCCAAGATCTCCGGCGGCTGCCTCTGCCAACACTGCGACGAGACGACGCAGCGAGGCGGAAGGCCGACGGCCTCCCAATTCACGCAGCCCACACGATACAGCCAGCACAGCCAACCAACATAGAAAACGCAGACAGCAGAGACGAGGGAGTCTCGCGTACTCGCCACGACGTCTCTTGATTCTCCACCTATGGCAGAGCCAAAACCACACCTATCGCACACATAACCGAGCCACATCCAAACCTCGTCCCAGAAAACATATCTCGTCTGCCCAGCAAAAGTCGCACGGATCCCAATCCATCATGTCCAGCTACGAGCTACGAGCTACGAGCTACGAGCTACGAGCTACGAGCTACGAGCTACGAGCGAGCGGATCGGTGCGCTCCTGCTGCCGGCCATCATTCTCCAAATTGCCTCGCAAAGCAAAGCAGCACCTTCCTCCCTCGCCTACCCTCCGCACCAACGTTCCGCTACGAAACACCATGTGCGACCACAAGTTCACGACGACCACCGCCACCGCCACCGGCGCCACGCGCAGCGTCAGCCAGCTCCGCGCCTTCTGGGAACAGCTAGTGACGACCACATCTCGCGCTTTCTCACGCGCTTTCGCGCTTGCCACCGCCGTGGCTAACGCAGCGCTTCGATGGAGCGCTTCCTGCCTCTTCGACCACCACACCTTCGCGACCGCGACTGACGCCGCCATCTCGACCTCTAGCGTCTTGGAGACGGCGGAGTCAGATGACACCACCACCTCCACCAAGACCTACGACCACGCAACCCAAAAGGTAAGCACCACCTCCGTCTTCCTTCCATGGAAGGACCCGGCTCTCCTTCTTGAACCAACCGGCTGACGCCTCATTCCTCATCACAGATCTGCGTGCTGCTCTTCTCCTCCGAGTGCGGCGACCGCCTCCAGCGCGCCAGCGTCAACCGCACGCGCGACCTTCTCCACGACCTGGACCTCCACTTCGTCGAGATGGACGTGGCCACGACCATCGACATGCACGACAAGCTCGTGCAACGGGACCTCCACGAGGTCAGCAAGACCCGCACCTTCCCACAGGTCTTCACAGTGGAGGTGGGCGTAGACAAGCCCATGACCGACCGGATCTGCTACATCCCGGAGTGGCTGCTCCAGAAGGCCGAGTTCTATATGGGCGCCCCCGTCACGGAGCTCGCGCGCCTCTCCGTGCTCGACTTCAGCGCCCACCGCCTCTTCGCGGGCGTGTCCAAGCGCAAAGGACCCAACGCCTTCGCAGAACAAGTGCTCGCGCTGCCCTCGGGCCTCTTGATCGCGCATCCGACGCGAGCCGCACCCCACAAACAGTGAAAGTCGCCAGCGCTCGAGACCTCCGTGCCAAAGTCGAGCACCGTGCCTGACTCTCTCTGACTCGTTTCGTTTTTCTATAGATTCTCCGTCTCGTTGTGTCTGTCTAGCGAGTAGGTCTTGTCAAGTCACCTCATGTCAAGTTCTTATTACACGTCCCGTCGTCATTCCGCATGGCATCATCTCCTCCTCCCTCTGCCCTCACCGCGTACTCGCCAGTGGCTTCGTTTCCTCCCAAGATCGGTGAGTTCCATCAAGCACGACGTCAGACGCACGCACATCTCACTTTGGCTTGCCTCTCTGACTTCGTCGCCCGGCTTCTCAGAGAAGCGACAGCATCCAGAGTAGATCGCGAACTTGACGCAAGGCGCGACATCGCCCACGCGGCTTCTCCGGAATTTGCGTCCGCCCTGGACAGCGTCTCGTGGTCGAGGTCCATCTTCTCGACCACAGTTCCAGTCGTCAGCGACGCACGTTTTTCCAAGTTAAAGGACAAAGGCTTCCTGGATGGGATCACACACTGAACCGACGCGGCTGTCCTCACTGCCCCGACTCAGGCGCGGCAGGGGGCTCGACATATCACATTATCTGGGACTGTCCGTCGGCCCAACGCGTTTGGACCCAAATTCGTACCTGGTGGACTACACTAGGTCTTTGGGGTGAAGAAGAGTCAACGGTGACCCCTCTCCTCCTCCACGCCATCTTCGGGCTACGACTGCCGTACACGCCGCCTCGCGCGTGGGAACTCGCTACGCTTCACCAGTGTCCAACCCAATCTACCGACACTGCGGCGGACCCGTTTCCCGTGCTAGATGCGGTGTGGCAGCAGCACGTACTTGAAACAATGGTGTTTCTCCTCTCTTGGCGCTCAAGTGCAGCAGCTCAGGGAAAGATGTGGACGCCCGAGCAAGCTCTCGTGCTCCATGAAGCCAGTTGCCTGCGCGTCCTTCAAACCCTCGCCAGGCGCTTCGCCAGTACGGACTCGCCTGCCTACTATACGGATCTCGCATGGGAATTACAAGGTCTCTTCCAGCGACCTACACCTCCCAGGGCGCCAGCTCTGACTAGCGCATGCAACCACCTACTATTCTTTGACGGCGGATCCCGGGGCAATCCAGGCCCCGGAGGTGCAGGAGCTGTCATCGTTCGCATCAACCCACTTGATGGGGATGCCGAGATTTTGTGGAGTGCGGCCATGAGCCATGCATCACGAAGCACTACCAACAATCAAGCCGAGTACCAAGGCCTTCTTGTTGGGTTGCGAGCTGCGACATCACTGAAGCTCAAGCGGGTCGAAGTCGTTGGTGACAGTGCACTTATCATTCGCCAACTACATGATTATCGACCTCCTCGAAACAAAATCCTGTGTAAACTCTACACGCGCGCGCGCCGACTGGCGGACCAACTTTGCATCCGTCGATGGACTCATCACGTCCGCGCGCACAACAAGATGGCTGATCTACTTGCCAATCTTGCGATGGACTCGCGCTCTAGCTCGCAAGTCCTTCACCCAACCACCCGGGACGGTCACTCTGATCTCTCGGTGCTGCTGTACAACGACCTACTTCCGTGGCTCGCGGCTTCCACCGCGAGTAGCGTTGAGCGTTAACACAGTCGAAACCCAGCGGAGCTATTAGGATTCACTAGTTGAACTCAATAGACTTTATTATCATCATCATCTGACTTCGTCGCGTCTATTCCTTTCGACGCTTCTCGCTGGTCTCATGCGAAATCAAAGTCCATCAAGATCCTCCTTGACGACACGACACGACACAACAGAACAAGACTCAGCCCCAGCGGACACATCCGATGCACGAAGCTAGGTCCCCGTCCGTCAAATCCTGCCCTCTTCATCTCCCCCGCAACTGCAAGAGCCTTCGCTTCCTCATCCACTGTCACCGTCATAGCCACGACAACGAACGACACATTCCTGCAGCAAGCGCTGTGCCTGCTCCTTGCCATAGACGTGCGACTTGCTTTGCTTTGCGTCCTCTCGATCTCGTTCAAGGCCAACTGCTCGGGCTTGAGAATGTGCTTCGGTGGACCTGCGTCGAACCGTGTCCAGCGTCAGTCACACAGCACGTGACCACGGCCTGTGCAAACACCAAAAACGCGCTTCTTCAACTGCACACCCATCGGGCAATACAGTCTTCGCCTCGAATACGACTTGGCTCGGAAAAAACTCGCGCAGGAGCAACACATGGTGAGCCCACGCACCTCTCTCACCCTCACACCTTAGTCACTGAACCGTCCACGGGCATCGCCCTCTCTTCTGAGCGCCGTTCTGAGTTGTGCCTTTTTTCGGTGCTAACGACTGAGTTGTTCGCAGGAGATGAAACGAAGCCGGAATCCAAGACCGCCTGGAAGTCTAATTTCACGTCGACAGCCAATCCCAAGTCGAATACCCGCCAGTGGTTGCCGGCTAGTTCGACTTCGATCGAGCGCTCCCGCGAAAACGTGAGACCCTAATCTCACCAATCGAGACAAATCAATTTTCCTATGATCCACAGCTTGATCCAACTCTTTCTCACCTCATCGACATGCATGAGCGTAAAAACGAACACATTTGAGGGCACGCACCACTCTCGTGCGTGTCAAGTCGGATGGATTCACGTCCACTCGCGAGGCATTTGAATATGTCGACATCTCGCACAGGTAATCATACAAGCTTGTCAGCCAAACGGAGCACCAGGATGGCACGTCGAAGCCACGAAATGGAATCACATGTTTGCCCATGATGCATCGACGGATCAATTCGAAATGGACTAGAGGGTGCCACAACCGTTGTATACATGAACTTGACTTCACCACATGGCACTGGCGATGCAATCACGACGACGTTCTCGCTGTTTCGCTTGTGCACTACTTCTTGGGCACAAAAGTTTCCTCCCTAGTCTTTAAAAGGTCTTGCCAAGATCTTCTGCTACAACTTCAAAGGTGGACTTGACAAAAGATCCTGACCGGAAGAGGCATGATCAACAAGAGCCGGTTGTCGTTGACCACGAGATATGCGGTCGGGCGCGAATGCGACGTGTCGACAAACGCGGAGCTGGTGGGGGGATTAGCGACTTCGAGTTTCGATTGACTTTGTGTGGTGTACCGTCACGAGAGCGATAACTGACTTCATTGTGTGACCCAAGTGCGTTCATGTGGGGGGATCACACCTAGGGCGCCATTGTAGCATACTATCGTCCCCACGTGTCTTCAGGATAAACAGTCTTGAACGTTTGAGCACACCGAACTTCCGGTCTTCCGATTTCTGTAGCAAAATTTTGAATTTGCTTTGACAAAATTGCACTGGCTATTGGGCCGTGCGCATTTGCCCAAGGCGCAAAGTATTTGCAAGACAATTGAGCTTTGGAGAAACGGGGCCGTACGTCCCATGGCGACGAGTGCCCAGCCATCTGATACGAGTTTTCTTTGTTTTGTGCAATAAGCATTCACCTTGATGTAGCTTGTAGGTTCCGTCAGCTACGGCAAATACTCTGTCGCCTAGAAGATCGTCTCGAGTGCGACGTTTGCAGCACCTTGAACTTTCTCCAGGCATACCGCTATCGAGCTGATTTCAGCAATAGCCACACAAGTAAAACTCTAGCGTGGAGACCGCTAACAACCCACAAGTATCGGCGTAGGCAGAGATGCACAAACACCGATCGAGGTGGTTGGTTCACAGTATGAAGCCTCGCCTATTTCCAGCCTGTGCCGGTGTGGTAACTCTCGACTACTCGTTCATTTAACTTGATAGCCGGCAATTCGTTATCATTGTTGCAAGTTTCAGCGTGGAGTTATCATCTTCAGCGTTCTGATGAACACTCGGTATCTAGTCGCGCGTGCGCGCGCGCGAGAGAGAGAGAGTATCGCTCATTGGATGACGTCTGGGAAGTGCTTGACAGTGACTCTTTTGCTGACGAGTTCGATTTCCGACTTGGGAATCTGCCATCGAGGTGATATCCACTGTCATGGTCCGAGTGAGACCGAATAACTGGTGCCTCCTTAGTTGAGTTTGGAGAAGTCCGACAGGGCCCGAATGCTTTCTCTTGATACTCTCTCTCATCCTTTGACGTGATGTCAAAATGTGACCAAAGCAGACGATCTCTTTCCCACAAATAATGGATGCGAATCGGAAGCATCTCACCACCAACGTTCCATTCTGAAAATCCATTTCGAGGACGAAGACTGTAGCTGCGAAGACTGGATCACACGACGACGTCAGCATGCAACACGTTCATAAACTCTCCAGTCTTCTTGGTATGTTTGTTTGTCCAGCGTACTTCAGTCTCATCGCGACCAGAACTTCGTTCGGCCCTAATGCGATCGCCGCTGCGTCAACCTCCATCCTCAGTGGATTTTATTCTGGTGCCGGCTCCATGAACGCCAATTCGATCGTAGCATCCTCTCCGATGCTGGGTTTGGTGGTCGGCACCTTCGCAATGGTCGTCTTGGTGAATGGGCTGGGCGACCCCTCGACTCAGTCGGAGATCACCTTGTTCCGGTAACGTTGAAGAAGCCAATCGGAATGCCATCAAAACGGTGAACGTGTCCATGAACACCACTGTCGCGTCGTCTTGGCTGGGAATGGACATGCCAAGCCAGAGATGCGGCTGAGTCACTGCGAAGCGGAGGTGGTTCCCATGCGACAGCTCGGGTCAGAGTCGCCGGCATCTTGCACATCCATCGACAGCGTCAGTTCTCGCGAGGATCCGAGTTGCTATTCCATCCCCACATCTAGCACGGAAGCTCCAGTTCGATCGAGAAGTGCGGCTCCGTCAGGCGCTTGAGCTCGTGGGACTCGCGCTCTGAGAGTTCCCAGCCCTTGTGGCCGGTGCTCCGACCTCCGTCAGGTCTCGAACAAGCCGATTGTCCCTGTTCAACCGATGTACGCCCAGTGGTAGTGATTTCACGCCGAACATTTGTGGTGCCGACTCTTGTTGATCCGCAAATTCCGTCATTGCCAAATTGCATTTGCACACACAAACCACGACATTCATTACGTTATCTCCACTCAGTACGCGGGCGCGCCGTACATGATGTCAATCTCCTTGGAGTAGTACTCGACGAGCTGCGGGCGCTTGAGTTTAAACGTCGGCGTGATCTTGTTGTTCTCGACGGTCCAGAGCTCGTCGTGGAGGTGGATCTTCGCCACACGCTCGAAACGGAAGAGTCCGTACTTCTTTGCAAGTTCCTCCATGTCCTTGAGGATGGCTTCCTTGAGCGCATCGGTCGCGCAGTGGTCCTTGAGCGAGGCGTCCGCCTTGTACCCGTTCTTGCGCGCCCACTCCTCGACGGCCTCCTTCTCGGGGATGACCACGCCAACGAGGTAGTTCTGCAGCGAGTGGCCGTGAACAAACACTTGCGCGATGAGCGTGCTCTTGATGTACACATTCTCGATCTTCTCTGGCGCGACGTACTCGCCCTGTGATAACTTGAAGATGTTCTTCTTGCGGTCAATGACTGCGAGGGTGCCATCGGGGTTCCACTTGCCGATGTCGCCCGTGTGGAGCCAGCCCTCAGCGTCCAGCGTCTCGGCCGTCTTCTCCGGCTCCTTGTAGTAGCCCTTGAACACGTTCGCGCCACGCACGCAGATCTCACCACGTGGATCAGGCTTGTCGTTGCTCGTGTAGTTCATGTCTGGCACGTCAAAGAGACAGACCTCAAGGCCCGGTACAATCAGTCCCACGTGCGTGCCTGGCGCGAAGCACGGCGGACTCAGCGAGATCATCGCGCAGGTCTCAGTCATGCCGTAGCCCTCCGTCACGGCACAACCAAAAACAATCTGCAGGAACTCCTTGCAGTCCTGTGAGATCGGAGCCGAACCGTTGAGCATCAGCCGCATCTCGCCACCCATGAGCATCTTGACCTTGTTGAAGACGAGCGCGTCCCAGAAGGCGTGCTTGACGTGGCCCGTCGCGAGGTTGCGCTTCTTGGCTTTGTAAGCCATATTGAAGAGCAGCTTCTTGACGCCGCCAGCCTTTTCCACGCCCTGGAGGATCTTGTCCTGCACGCGATTGAGCACGCGCGGCACAGACGGAAACACGGTCGGCTGCAGAGCGGCGAGGTCGTCGATGAGCTTGATGACTTCTCCTTGGTAAAAGCCGATGGCGCCACCAGCGTAGATGGTCGTGACCTGCATTGTACGCTCCATGACGTGAGCAAGCGGCAGGTACGAAAGGTGCACGTCGTGCTGGTCGAGCGGGATGAGCGTGTGCGATTGGCGTGCCGCGCTGGTCATGTTGCCGTGGCTCAGTAGCGCGCCCTTCGGGTTGCCCGTCGTGCCCGACGTGTAACAGATCGTCGCGATGTCTTCAGGAGTTGGTGGGTCAGCATTCACGGGGTTCTTCTTGCCCACATCCATGACCTCCTGGAAGCTCTTGAGCTCGACGCCTTTGGCCGACGCATCCTTGCGGTCTTCTTCGGTCACGCCCTCGAACTGGACGATGATCTTGACGCTCGGGCACTGGTCCAGTACCTGCATGAGGTTCTTGCGCTGGTCTTGGCCACAGAAAATGACACGCATCTCGGTCTGGTTCATGATAAAAGGGATCGCCGTGGGGCCCAGCGTGTCGTAGAGCGGCACGAGTTGGTAGGCCATGCGGTTGGAGCCGTGCTCGACGAGCACCCACTCGTAGCGGTTCTTGCTGAAGACGCCGACGGGCTCCTGGCGTGTGAGCCCGAGCTCCTTCGCCATGCCGGCGGCAAGCGCCTCCACTTGCTCGAGGAACTGCGCGTAGGTGACCCACTCGTACGGCCCGGCCTCTCCCGTGGCCTTGTCGATCTTTCGCCACCCGAAGATGCGTCGCGAACCGTCGTCCACGCGGCGGCGCTCCATGAGGTTCGTGTAGAGCGTCTCGTGCGACTTGTAGAGCGACTTGTCGTCGAGCAGGCGCACGGCGCCATGCGCGGCCGAGCGCGAGTCGGGCACCTCGTGCCACGACGGCTTGGGGGTCTCGAAGAGCGAGCGAGAGGATCCTTGGCCCATGGCGGAGGCTTGAGGCGAAAACGGAAAATGACGGCAGGCGGCGGCTCCAAGCCCCGAGGTCTTCACCGGAAGGAGATGAGTTCAGCGAAGCGAAGGCATCTGAACGAGAGAGAGGAGCAGCGTCGGACGCCCCACACGGGTTGGCAAAAGACGCTGCATCCGTCATCTCCGCCTGCCGAGTCCATTTGGCTTGCGTTCAGCGAGGAGCTCACCTTGTTTTGTGATTACGCTCTATATATCAGTGATACTACAACTTATTTCATTGGATTTAGCACCATTTTCTGTGGCACAACGACAGAATGAACTGTATTGTGTGAGTTAAAGGCTGCGATCAGCACGCCACGCACCAGAATGCAGCGAAGGCAAGGTGGAGGAGCTGATCCCACGTGTAATCACGACACGATGACTCGCTGTCCATTGGAGACGCCTCCCTCTGGGACATGACTTGCATTCCGTGAGTCTCGAGGTCGGGAGCCGACGGCGGAACTTCAAGGAAGATGCGCGAGGCGTTGGGACAATCAGAAGAATCGAATGCCGCGGACGGAGATGGGCGTTTTAATCGCCGTTGAAGAACCTCGAATGGAAGAAGAAGGCGAGCCCAATGGGCTCCATCCGGACGAGGGAAGAGCCCGGCGTCGAGTGCGAAGAGTGGAGTGTACTGTACTGTGCAACCCATTGCTCATGGGAGTGTAATGGATTCTGTGGAGGCAGCTCTTGCTGTGAGACAAAGAATGCTTCCACTGCGTTCGGTTGCGACTCGATCTCCCGCTCGAAACGTTCAGGCGACACACGTCGAGTTTGTTCACGTCGGACAGGAAAGTTCAGAGCGCAAGCGTAAGGGAGAGAGTGAGCGAGAGAGAGATGGTGCGTCTGGTCGGATACCCGATGGGTACACGCCAGCCGCCAACAGAGGAGCCACCTTCGATTAATCGAGAGAGATTTTCAGATGAGCTTTTGGATCGGATGGAGGGCTCCGTGAGTCAAGTCATGGCAGTTCATTTGATCCTATACATTTTTCTTAACAACTTCTTTCCTCAGCCGTCACGGGCTGGTGAGCGACTAGTACTTCGTGTGCGTTCACGTGGCCGCGAACGTGTTGAGCGACGTGAGTCGCGCGGCGATCTCGTCGGTCGCGCAGATGAGGCAGCTCATGACGATGAAATCCTCGACGGCCACGTGCCGCTCGGACGTCTGCAGCAGCAGATACTTGCCGTACGCAGTGCGTAGCTGGTGGGCCGCGTCTTTGATCGAGAACGACTCGACGTTCAGCAACGCCGCCTCCATCGCCCTGCGGCCGTCCATTGGCAGCGGCGGCGGTGTGTCAGCACCGTCGAGACGCGGAGACGAAGGGGTCTTGCCATAGCCGCGGTCCGATCCGATCCGCGGCAGCACGTTCAGCAGCGAGTTCGACGCGGTCCAAAGCTTTCCGAACATGGACTTGGAGGTATGGAGCTTGGTGCCTCGTCTCGTGGCGGCGTCGCTGCGCTCGGACGTGAGCGTCGCCGACTCCTCGATGGTCTCCGGCGGCACACTCTCGCTTTGGAGCCCCGCCTCGTGGCTTGACAGTCGCGCGATGTTCTTCTTGTCCTCGTAGATCTCGAGCTCGAGCCGGAAGCCGTGGTTGAGAGCGTCCATGAACTCGGCGTACGAGATCTTGCCGTCCTGATTCCGGTCCACGAGGCGCATGAACTCGGCCACGTACTGGTCCATGCGTACGTTGCCGCGTGCCGCGACCGGGATGAGCTTGTCCAACAACGTCGCAAGCTCGTGTGGGTCCACCTCGCCGCTGCGGTCCACGTCTGCGAGTCGAAAGGCCTCCTTCATCTGCATAAACAGCGCGTTCTCCTCGGCATCTGACTGCGCGAACTGCTCGTCGAAGAGCATGACGAGCGTCTCGAGTGCCTCGCGCACGGCGCTCGAGTAGTCGTCTTGAGCCGCGAACCACGCGCGCTGAGCGTCGAGCAGAGCCTTGATCTCCATGCTGAAGCTTCCTGTCTCTGGATTTTGCCGCAGGTGTAGGTCAACCTCCGAGTTGCGACGCCGCTCGTGCCACTCAACGAGGTCGACGAGGATCCGCAAGTGGGCGAGCAGGTTCTCGCACACATCGAGCACGTTCTTGTACTTGTCAACAGAGAAGACAGGGCGCCAGAGGTCAGGCTCGAGCGACGCGTCCTGGAGCAGCTGTGCTTGGTGCTCGAGCTGACTGGAGAAGGCGCCGTCAATGCGTCGTCGAAGCTCTTTGCTTTGCTTGAGGTCCATCACGGCTTCGCTCTCCTCGCTCTCGTTGCGGTCGACAGCGAGGTGGTGGCGGTAGACTTTGTCGAGGCACTCGCCATAGTCCTTGAGGAAGCTGCTGATGTTGGCTCGGAGAAGTGTCCGTGCGCTGCGCGGGCGGAATACGAGCTCAACAAGAATGAGGATGAGGATGCCGAGCGAATTTTCTGTGAGACTTGAGTACGAGACACCTTTAAAGCCTGTTGACGTGCGGCAGCTATGCTCGAGCAGCACGGACGCCGCCATGAAAGCTGAGACCATGCCAGCGTTCTTGATGTAGCTGCCGCTGTAGTAGACGTACATGGACCCCGTCGTCCAGAGGCAGAGCGTGATGTTGTTGAAGACATTGTACACGACGTTGCTGGGCGACTTGCAGATGAAGAAGCTGAAAATCGATGGCATAACTGTGCCAGCCACGAGCCCGCTGATGCGGTTCACCATACTCCCGTAGGTGCCGCCTCTGTAGTGTTGCGCGACCATTGCAATTGCGTTAGGCACAGTTGAGCTGAACCCGAACACGAATGTCGAGAAGCAGAGACCGATGGCCACGCCCAACGTCGTCCGTAGCGAGAAGACGACCAGCGCACTCGGGTAGGAGTCCCTCGTCCACATCGAGCGCCACACATGGCGTAAGAACCCACCCATGCGGTGCCGCGTCGAGTAGTTCTTGTTGTTGTAAGCGTGTTCGAACTCGCAGAGCGTTTGCACAAGCGTGTGGAACGAGTAGAGGAAGAGGTTGAGCGGCATGGAACTCGCAACCTCGCTCGGTGTGCGGATGCTGTCGTCTGCAAGCAGCTCGCCATAGAGATACGTGAACTTCTTGAGGATCTTGCTTAGGTTCTGCTCCAAGTGGTGGAAGTTCGTATCGGGCATCGTCTTGGAGCCTGAGAGCACAGTACGCGAGATCTCATCCAGCAAGTCGTTGGTCTGAACCTGAACCAGGTAGATGTTGCGCTGGAGCTTGTTCATGAGCGTTGTGTGCGTCGCTGGACACGTCTCGAGCTCGATGGCAAATTTCATGGCGTTGAGATCTTTGATGACACGGGCGTAGAGCTGCACAAACTGCTTGATGATAGTCTTGTTGAAGGTGAAAATTAACCCACCTCCCACGAGCTCTTCCCACCACGCATCTGCGAGCAGCTTCTGCATGAGCCGCAGTCGCTGGCGAGACGCGTCCATGAGACGGGCGAGCTTCAAGCGAAAGAAATCCATCTCGCGGATGTCACGTGCGCGGAAGCAATAGGCGTCGACGATCAGGTTCATGATCTCGCGGAGCTCTTCGGGTGCTTCCCTCACATTCTCTTGTAGCTCGCGGATCGCAAAGAGCGGGTACGGTAGTAGCATGGTCGCGAGCGAGATGAACGTGCCGACGACGCCGACAACGCAGTAGACGGCGAAGTTCTTCATGAGGTTGTTCACGCTGAAGTAGCCGTTGCCTAGCTCCTTGCGCTCGGTCGGGTAGATCGGGTTCATGGGGCTCACGGCGGTGAGCACTGTACACAGCAGGTTAGCCACCCTGTGTTCAATGGGACCCCATCAAGCTCCACGTACTGAAGTAGAGGTTCGTACTAACGGCGAACTTTTTGACATTGATATCCATGGGCGAGACAAACATGACGAACGTGAACGCGAGAATGAGTGGCATGACGATGCCCCAGTCCTGGAGGCTGATATAGTACTGCGTGCCGTTGAAGTTGACCGAGACCGAGATGAGGTCTTCCTGGTTCATAGGGATGATCGAGAAGATGATGAAATTGAAGAGCATCGCAATGGCCACGCCGATATCGATCTGCCAGATCTGCTGGATGGCGCCGCCGACGTTGCGCGAGGCCGCGAAGATCGTCATGACGGCGGCCCAGCTCAGCCCGCCAAGATAGTAAAAGCTCGGAAGGAAGTACCAGGTCTTGCCACTGTCTGAAGACGCGTGGGTCTGCACCACGCCGGCGAGCAGCACGCCAATGGCGATGCGGAAGCTCAGCGCCATGTCATTCTTGAACGCACCTACACCACACAAAGCCCACCGTCAGCACTGACTCTTGATCGACCTAGGCGACCGCGACCACGCACTGCGCGCCTTGGCAAAGTGCACTTTCTTGCTGGGCGCGAGGCGGTCGCGCGCGGGCCGCTTGCCGCTCGCCTGGCGCCGCATGCGCACGCGCATGGACGACTTTTGGTGCGCGAGCGGCGGACTCGCGAGTCCCCAGTAGCTGTCGCCGCGCACATCGCGCGAGCGCGCGGCCGGCTCGGCGGCGTCTTCGCGTGGCTCGCTGCTCGACGACGTGGAGAGCGTCTCGGCCGGTCGAGCGTCCATGGGCAAAAAGCGGAAATGGCGTCTGTGCCTGTAGCAGCCAGACATACTGGGAGCATTACGAGTGATGGTCGCGACAGACATCGAGATCTTATCGACACTTGCATCGGATTGGAGGAAATAAATAGACAGAAGTCATTTGATTGGTGGAATATTTAATACACATTGCGGATTGGCTGTATATGTTGGTAGTGTGCAACGTATATAATACTTGAGCAGGCTGGCTTTTCTGTGCGAATGCTGTCACGTCTGTGGGTAATGTGTGACATGAGACAGATCTGACGAGCTCACCAAAAAAAACACAGGTCGATCTTCCAGCAGCTCACTGCCCCACGAGCCTCAAGCGGCGCTCGCTGCGAGCGTACGCGACTGTGCGTGCGTGTCGCGTGAGGTACAGCGCCACGACATCGCGCACGATGGGTCCGTCCCGGACGCGCGCGCGCTCACTCGCAGGCCCGAAGCACTCGCGCCAGCCATCCATCGACGGCACCACGGGCAGCGCCACGCGAACAAGGCGCCCCGACGCTTCAAGCTCTTCTTCTGGTTCGGCGTCGAGTCGGAGTGACGTGATGGATCCTCTCGGGTTCGAGACGTCAAAGACCAGGCGCATGCCCGAGATCTGAGGCATCGACGAGCTCATGGCCGGGAATCTTCGAAGCATGTGCTCCAATGCGCCCTTCAGTTCCCGAGCTGGCAGCTGCACGACGATAGACTGCCGTGGCTGAGGGAGGATTCGTTCGAGCCATTGCGGCGTGAGAACGAGACCCGGCGCGTTTAACAGGTCTCCTTTGATCAGTCCAGCGTTGATCACTGCCACGTCTGCATCGAGAATCACCCGCATTGCGTCCGTTACGAGGTAGCCCACGTTGCTCTCGTTCCGGCGACACGTGAGACGGGTTCCGTCCAGTGTCGTGAGAGACTGCGCGAGCGCCTCCAGCTTGCCGTTGGCTCTTTCGTCAGCTTCAACGGCATCGAGGTACTTGGACACGATTGCCTGGGTCCCAGGATCGGGCGAGTAGCCTCGATTATACAGCATCTTCCACGAATGGTCCACGGTCGTAGGTCGAATAGGAAAGTCTTCCCCTTGTCGATCGACTTTCTTGATGTCGAGCTGAATCTGACCCAGCCATAGAGCGTTTTGGCCTGACTTGTGAATCATTGTAGCACCTACAAACTCGGTCGCGGGCTCATGATCATGGCCACCAAGAATCAGTGCCATTTCTGGTACTTGTCGCGCAAGCTGTTTGTCATCTCTCAGCTTGAGGTGTGTGAGAGCGACGATGACATCAGCTCCAGCCTCCTTCAGCGACTGGACACAACGTCTGGCGTGAGAAACAACCTCTTCGAAACGAACTTCTGGTCCAGCGAACGGATCATTCCCCGTCTCCATTGTGCACACGCCAAACATTCCCAGCGTAATTCCGTCTGCAAGTGGAATCAGAACCGTATCGGTGAGTCCTTCCATGATCGAGCCATCCGCTGCTGACCGGATGTTAGAGCCGAGGCTGTGGAAACTCGCCGAACTGAGCAGCTCTTGGAGATACCCCGCCCCTTGGTCGAACTCGTGGTTACCCATCACGACGTATTCAATGCCGAAGCGTTGCAACACTTGCATCATCACGGGTCTTCACGCAAACGCGCAGGAAAGAACAAGCCCACCATCAGTATGGCTCTCGACTCATAAACCCCGCCTCGACGAACCACGCACCCTTTGTCTCGCCGGTCGAACTCGGAGCGCCAAAGAAAGTCCCCGTTGAGCGTCACAATTACTTTCGCGCCGGCGTGGTCTCGTTGCACGGCGGCGCGTGTCTCATCCAGCAGCGTCTTGAACTCGGCCACGCCTACACGCCCCCACGCTCCAACTCAGCTCGCCTCTCGCTGCTCGCGACGACTGCGCGCTCACCTCCTTGGCCGTCGGCGTTCGGCAGCAGCTCGTAGACGTCGTTGAGCGACAGGAAGATCAGCTTGGCGCGGCGCACCGAGCGCTCGCGGGCGCCCGGCGGCGTTATCATGAACCCATTCGCCTCCCGATCCATCTGCATCTTTGGTGTGATGGAGCTCTTCACGAGATCGTCTCAGAAATTGTACCCCAAGGGAGCACTACTATCCCTCTGACGTCGCCGGCGTCACGAAGTCAGTGGATGATAACCACACCCTGTTTTAAACACCACTGTCAAACGTTTCCAACAATGTTTTCGCACACGGGGCAACGTCAGTCCATTCGGACCTCGGACCTCGTCGGAGCTCCTCACGAGCCCTCGTCACACCTCAGCCGTCCGTCCTCTCACCATGGCGTCGCGCGTCGAGACTCTCAAGGCCAAGGACCCCAACGCCGTGCGCGACATCATCACGATGCACGCCTACACCAGCGGCCTGCGCGCCGGCGCCGTCGCCGGAGGCATCGCCGGCACGGGCGTCTACCTCGCCAACACCTACTCGCCGTCCTTCCGCGCGCGCGTGGGCGTGAGCGGCAAGTGGGGGCTCGTCGTCATGGCCGGGCTCGGCGCCTTCGCGATCGTCTCGGACAAGCGCCTGCTCGCCGGCGCGCGCAACCCGGAGATGTACCTGGCGTCGCTCGACCCGGGCTACGTCGAGCACAAGATCCAGGACAAGATGCGCCTCAAGTGGCACCACCGACTCGCCAACTTCATCTACGACCACCCGTACCGCGCGCTCGTCTCAGTCGGCGTGCCGCTCGTCGGTGGCATCTACGCGTTCCAGCGCACCAACAAGTCCATCCAGGCCTCACAGCAGATCATGCACACACGCATCTACGGCCAGGGCGCGGTCGTCGTGCTTCTTCTCGCGTCGATGGGCTTCCATGACTACATGCAAAAGCGCGGCCGCTTTGTGGAGGTGCTGGATGAGCAGGAGGAGACCCACTGAATGTGTTTGAAAACTTGAGAAAAAGGAATAGAAGTACGGTTTGAAATGGCGGGGTCCTCCGGCCACGGAGACCCGCAGGTCCGCGATGTCCTTTACAGGTTGAGGGATGAAGCAATTTGTATTACGAGACATGGTTGTAATTCCCTACGACTGCTTCTTGTGCTTCCACGCCAATGCCCTGGAGTCGCCGAGCCGACGAGGGTTGGTGCAGCGGCGCGCAAGGAACACGAGGACGAAGACCGAGTACACGCCGCCGATTGCGAGAAAGAAGCCGCCGAGAATGACATTCTTGCTACCGAACCAAGCCAACTCGCTGATCACGATTGCTTTGGTGCCTGCAAACGACCGCACGTAGAAGTTGGACTGCACCGCGAACACGAGCGTCGTGCCCTTGGGCAGCTCGTCGCGCAGAATGAAACCATACGTCTTGCGAAAGGGCTGGATCGCCGCCGTCTCAACCCATACACGCCAATGCTCGTTCTTCAGACCGACACCAACACCGTAGTCAAGATCATGTGGGTCGTGCACCCATGCCGTGCTGTTGGAGTAGTCTTTGGTTATAAACGGCCGCGTGTCGCCGTCAACGGGAGGGATGACTCGACTGAACTTGGGGTTTCGCCATACGGGAAGCCAATCGTCGAGGGGCATAGGCCATGTCGGATTCTTGTACGGCGTCGTGTACGTTCGCGCTGCTCCTTTGGCCGACATATCTGTGAGTGTGAGGCGCTCGCCACTGGGCAGCACGCCGTCATGGAGCCAAAAGATGTCGTTGAACATGGTGTTGGACACGATGCCACAGGGAAACAGTTCGCGCACCTTCTTGGACGTCGGAGGACACGAGCCGACGTCGCACGACACCGAGTCGAGCACTTCCATGGGCGCGCATGCCGAGAGCTCGATTTTCGGGTCCCACTCGTCGGTGAACTGAGTGCGATCCATGGACGACACGAAGCGGCGGTGGTGCTGGTGAAAGCCGTCGATCTCATAGAAGACGCGTGCACGGCCCGAAATGGTCTCGCGGAGCGTGATGTTGACGTAGCATGTGTGCTTGGCGTCGAACGAATCGGCCATGTCAGGAGTGTCCAGACGGCAATTCTGCAAGTCAGTCACGAACCCATCGGCCTGGAGAGGTACGGCTCCTCTGTGGTCGTTCGGATCCTTGTCTGAGCCAGCATCGTAGACGACCCGGTACTGGTTGAGTGACTGGGACTCGACGATGATAAGAATCCCGAGAACGACGCAGCTCGCGACGACCAAGAGGCAGATGGCGATGGACCAATTGAGAGTAAGCGTGGGCTCCCACATACGCAGGTTCTGCTGCGTGAAGTTGGACGAGTCCGGTCGGTTCACGTTCTCCTTGGCATCTCGCTTCTTCTTGGCACCAGTGATGGGTGTCACCGCCGACGCATTTGATGTCGCATCCAACGGGATGTCTTCGTGATCGATCACCACGGCTGTCATACTCTTCTCTCGCCTCGTTGGACCCCGATAGAGGATTGAGAGAGAAGTCGAAACTTCGGTCGCCGATTGCACGCGTGGCCAATTTTAGGCTCACATCGTACAGAAACTGTCATCGCCATTTCAGTCTCCTTGAGGGGTGCTAAAAGCGCGAAGTGAAGGGTTTGGGGCTGTTTGTGCCTATGAAACCGATGAGTTCGAGTCATTGCTTGCCGTCAAAAAGTCTGGTCTCGAACTTTCGTGGCCACGCATCAAGATCCAGTTTTGTTGGCCAGGATGAGAACCGGATGAGAGCCAAAGCCGTAGACATAGCAGTTTCCAAAGTTGCGTGCGCGATGTAGAAAAGCATTCAAGTACCGAAGTACTGATATGTACGACTTCTGAAGACCAACGCAGTGGTGCGAGATCAAAAATTCAACAGTGGAAGAACTATTATCTCTGGAGAGAAATACCCCGTCGCACTCTGCTACTTGACTCGATGATTTGAATGAACAGCACCTGGGTTACGTGGTGCCACTCTCTCGCCTCACGGGAGTGTATTCAAACTCAACCTGGCCTCTCAGCATGATAAGTTTGCTCGGATCTGGCCGGTGGCATATTCTCCACAACAGACGTGCTGTCCATACACCGAGGGTGACAAGCCGACTCACAAAAAACGAGAGGACGTGGAACTCAATCTTGCGACCGAACAGCGAAAGCTTCGCGAGGACGCGGTTCTGCGTCGGCCAACGGTCCGAGTGCACACAGTTGATGACAACTACGATCTCGCCGCAAAGATAGAGAGCTACAACAGCTGCACCCCACCAGTGACTTCTAATACCGAGACTTGCTTTCGCACACGGCAGAAGAGAGTCGAGTGTAATAACCCAGTGGATCCACAACCAGGAGCTCACAAGTGTAATGGTCGTGTCCAACCGCCAGAAAAGCATGTCGCTCAAGCAAACGTGGGCGGCTGTGATCTGGAGGCTTAAGAAAACGTAGTCAAACGACTGGAGCAGCTGACTGAGGAGGCTACGGTTGTAACAACAGCAGCATAACCCAACAAATATCGCAGTGCCTATTGCGCCAACAATGGACAGCAGCAGAGCTTCTTGGCGGAGGATGCACGAGCTACTGGTCCCCAGTAGGCCTACCAATCCAGCAAAACGAACAAACACCGTCAATCGAGCTGTTCCAATCGCTCGAAGCATCGGCGGCAGAACGACTTGGCTGGAGTCGTATCTAGCATTGGATGGAGTCAGTCGTAGCTGCACGACAGAGGGATTGGGCTCTTTGGCATCAGCCTTTGGAAGTTGGGGAAAGATATCTGTAGTTGTTGAAGCGACGGCCTGAAGCCTCAAGAATGAGCGAATCGTGACACATGTGACAATGACAGTGGACGGAGCCACCGCAACCCGAGTCGCTGGTTTGAAAGCGAGTTTGTGTTTGCGGATGGCGATACGGAGAAGCAATACTTGCATTGTGGCAATGGCGTTGAGCAGCGTGTCGCGAGCTGATATCGATCGGTAGGATGACAACGAGACGGTTGCGTTTGAGGCCCCTTTCACAAAGTCGAGTGATACTGCTATGACAAGTACCGAGGCGAGCAGCATGTTGATGATGACCCCGTAGAACGTTGTCCGTGATCGATTGAAGCCGGCATCGGTGAGAATTGGCAGCTGGAAGCCAAGCCAACGAGACACGATAAGCACAGCGCGCAGATCACCGAGTAAGACCGAGAATGAGATAGTGAAGATAACAGTCGCAACTGAGACGAACCAGTAGTCGTAAGACTGAAGTAGAAGCGCGACAAGGTCGACGCGTAGCGCGAGGAATGCAATTAAATATGAAGGCGTCTCCAGCAAAGCCTCCACGATGCCGAGAACACGACCCACTGCCGGGGGCGAGAGGAGTACCACGAGAAACATGGAGGCTCCGACGAAATAACCAGCTGTGACAAACCGCGCACTTTTGTGCAGGGCTACATTGATGGAGCTGACATAAGGCGCCGCGAAGAGAGCATTCTTGACGGTCCTCGACGGGTTAAAGGGAGGCAGCGCGTCCACCTCCACGACTTCATACTCGATCATCTGCGTGCCGCTGACACGAAGTTCAGACCCGAGTAGCGAGGACCCGATCCGGCGGCCACCCGAAATAGCCACCGGATCTCTCTTGGACCTCCTCAGCGGTGCATTGGGCCGTGCCTGCCATGCTCTGGCGCAAAAACGGTCTTCTATCCTCATCAAAGCTAGACAATTCGATGTCCCTCTCATCCACGAGCTGGTCCCGTCGGCATCAATGCATAGACGCGGCCGACGCAATTCGAGATGGCGGCGGTCGCCCCCTCGGGACAGGCGGTCCCATGCGCCAGACCTGGATGGAGCTCCTCATCCGTCCCATCCCGCGTCTTCCTCCGTCACACCGAGCGTCCTACACACTGTAATGGCTGCTGAAATCCATCATCCCGTCACCTGGGACTGTCAACTGGTTTATTGTTCTGGTTCTGTTGATGGAGCTCCTCAGGCGCTTCTTCGTCAGCCATGGTTATTACGAATCACCGTCCGTCTCCTGGTCCGTCGATGGACTTCTGGTTTCTCCGGCGGCTGCGTGGATCCATTTGCTCCACGAGCGCGAAGCGATGCGCCGCCTGTCCCCGAGAGACTGCTTTGCTCCTCGTGCCTTCCGGCGTCATCGAGGGAATCATCTTGCCCTGTCTCTGATCCGTCGAATGCCACACAGGGCAGTAACAAGTAAACTTAGTACATTTCGCGCGTGATGATTGGTCGATTGAGTCGAGACACTGGGTTAAGTGGATGAGACCTGTCACGCACTAGCCAACACGGGAAACTACCTAAGTACGCTTAACATTTGCAACATCGCGTCGTAGCGTACTTACCACGATTTACAGCCAATCCACAGCCTCCATTCCTCCCAGATCGCACACTTAAACCGTACCTACATCCATTAAGTCCGTCCCAGATGCCATCGATACAGTCATCTCGACCCCTAATCGCCTTTTCAACCTTCCGCAATCCGACCACCAGGAAAGGACCTCCTCATGCAGGAAGGACCTCCTGACCGTCTCTTCCCGGTCCCTCCCGACTGCGAGCCGTGACGACGCGCGAGTCAACGCGGCCGTCGGCGCTGCTCTCTCCTCGCTCGCTCACTTCTCCGCCTGCCTCACTCTCCATTTCGCCCTCTCCGTCCTCCACCATGGGTCTCGGCGCCTCCAAATCGCTCTTCGACATCGGCAAGCCCGAGTGGCACGAGGTGCCCGGCACCAAGAACGCCGAGCGCGGCGCCGCGCATCTCGCCAACGACAAGCACGAGTTCGAGCCACACATGACGCTCTACACCAACCTCATGGAGCGCCGCCGCGTGGACGACGGCTCGCGACGCATCTTCGGATGGCGCAAGATCGACAAGGCCACGGGCGCCGCCGGCGCCTTCGAGTGGGTCACCTACGGCCAGTTCCTCGAGCAAGTCGAGGCGCTCGCTGGTGGCATGGTCAACGAGCTCGGGCTCACGCGCCAGGAGCCCGTCGGACTCTTTAGCAAGAACCGCTACGAGTGGGTGCTCGTCGAGCACGGCTCCAACCGCATGGCCTACCAGCTCGTGCCGCTCTACGACACGCTGGGCCCCACGGCGATCCCGTACATCCTCAACCACACGGAGATGCGCGTGATCTTCTGCGGCAAGGCTCAGTTCAAGTCGCTTTTCAACGCGCTGGACCAGGCGCCCAGTGTCAAGATCGTCGTCCAGTTCGAAGACGTCGACGAGGAGCAGCGCGAGCAGGCCGCCGACAAGGGCATCGAGCTCAAGAGCCTCCAGGAGCTCATCGACTCGGGCAAGAAGAAGCCTGTCAACGCCGATCCGCCCAAGCCTGATGACGTCGCGACGATCTGCTACACGTCCGGCACGACGGGCAACCCGAAGGGTGCAATGCTGACCCACGCCAACATGATGAGCGCGGCCATGGCCACCTCGACGCACAACACCATCTATGCGGACGACGTGCACCTCTCGTATCTGCCGCTTGCCCACGTGCTGGAGCGCGCGATTCACGTCCTGACCACGCGTTCGGGCGGCGCGATTGGCTTCTACCAGGGCGAGGTCGCCAAGCTCATCGACGATCTCGGCGAGCTCAAGCCGACGATCTTCCCGTCCGTGCCGCGTGTGCTCAACCGCATCCACGACAAGATCCTCCAGGGCGTGGAGAAGACGGGCGGCATCAAGAAGATGCTCTTCAACTGGGCGTACGCCGCCAAGAAGCACTACCTCGCGTCTGGCTACGTCAAGCACGCCTTCTGGGACGCGCTCGTCTTCAACAAGGTCAAGATGCTCATGGGTGGTCGCGTGCGATTGATGATGAACGGCTCGGCTCCGATCTCGCAGGACTGCAAGGAGTTCCTGCAGATCGTCTTCGGCTGTGCTGTGATCGAGGGCTACGGCATGACCGAGACCTGCGCCGTGATCGCGCTTAGTACCCAGGCGTTTGCACCGGGGACACACGTCGGTGTGCCCGTGCCTGGCCTTGAGGTCTGCCTCTACAACGTGCCGGAGATGAACTATACGAGTGAGGACAAGCCCGAGCCGCGTGGCGAGATCTGCGTGCGTGGCCCGAGTGTGTTCAAGGGCTACTACAAGGAGCCCGAGAAGACGGCCGAGGCCGTCGACAAGGACGGATGGCTCCACACGGGCGACATCGGCAAGTGGAACGCCGACGGCACGCTCAGCATCATCGACCGCAAGAAGAACATCTTCAAGCTGTCGCAGGGCGAGTACGTGGCGCCGGAGAAGATCGAGAACGTCTACCTCAAGAGCCAGCTCGTGGCGCAGGTCTTCGTGCACGGCCACTCGCTGCAGAACTACCTCGTGGGCATCGTGATCCCGGACAAGGAGGCCGTCGAGGCCTGGGCCAAGCAGAACGGCTTCAACCCGGACGCGAGCCTCGGCGAGCACTGCGCGACCGACGCTCTGCGCGACGCGATCCTCAAGGACCTCGAGGACTTGGCCAAGAAGCACGGGCTCTTCCGCTTCGAGCGCGTGGCCAAGATCCACGTCCACGACGAGCTCTGGACCGTCGAGAACGACAAGATGACGCCGACGTTCAAGCTCAAGCGCCCGCAGCTCGTCGAGTACTACTCGAAGGAGATCGACTTCATGTACAATTAGCCGGCCTTCTCATGCGTTTCCCAACTGAACCAATAATGACTCTCTGTTCTCTACGTGGCTGCCGCCGGGTTCTTCTCTTCCTCCTTTTCCTTTCCCTCCGCGACTCCGCCGCCGCCGTCGCCGAAGGCGTCAGCCGCCTCGGGCTTCTGCAGCACGACGAGCGTGAAGCGCAAGTGCTGCGCGATGATCATCTCGTGGAGCTTGGTGCGCAGCCGCAGCCACTCGATCTCGCTCTCGCTCGGATCCGCCACGAGCTTCTGCAGGTGCTTCTTGGTGCGCCCGAAGAGCGAGAGCACGTGGTAGGCGTGCATCACGGCCTCCTTGTACTCGATGTTCTCGTGCTTGACGACGATGCCGTCGTTGTTCATGAGGATGTAGGACGAGAAGCCCGGCTTGCTCTTGAGCTGCTTGATCACCTCCTCGATCTCATTCGGCGCGTTGGCGGCCATCGTGTCCCTGGATGATTGCCTCCGTGCTCGTAGATGAGGCCATGAGGGGGCAAATCCTCGAGGCACGAAGGGGCGCGTCCTTTGGCGGCTTCGAGGCCGTTCTGAAGGTCCTGAGATCGTGCATCCACACTGACGCACGCAGCAAATCATGAAGGAGACAAGAGCCATGCTGTCACGCCAAAGCGAGGGATTTATTCGTTAAAATAGAGGTGAACGCATTGCGCAAGAGGCGACGCGTCGCATTTATGGTATGTGCAGGTAGAGAGAGCGAGTCGCACGCATGCACGCAGACATCGATTTACTTGGACATCATCATCTTGACGAACTCCTCGTAGTTGATCTGGCCATCGCCGTCAATGTCGGCCTCGCGGATCATCTCGTCGACCTCCTCGTCCGTGAGCTTCTCGCCGAGGTTGGTCATGATGTGGCGCAGTTCGGCGGCCGAGATGAAGCCGTTGCCGTCCTTGTCGAAGACCTTGAAGGCCTCGAGGATCTCCTCCTCCGAGTCCGTGTCCTTCATCTTGCGGGCCATCATGGTGAGGAACTCGGGGAAGTCGATCGTGCCGTTGCCGTCGGCGTCGACCTCGTTGATCATGTCCTGGAGCTCGGCCTCCGTCGGGTTCTGGCCCAGCGAGCGCATGACCGTGCCGAGCTCCTTGGTCGTGATGGTTCCATCGCCGTCCTTGTCGAAGAGCGAGAACGCTTCCTTGAACTCGGCAATCTGTTCTTCCGTGAGCTGGTCGGCCATGGTGTCTTGGTGCTTCGAGGGGAAATCGACGAATGATCTCTTTACTGCTTCATGAGAGGGAGGGGCACGGGGCACGGGGGGGAAGAGAAGAGAGAGAGAGAAAAAAATGTACGATCCACGGGTGCGGACAAAAGCCGGGCGACGGCACACTTGGCGTTTGTATGGAATCTGCACGATCGACGGATTTGGACGATCGCGCTGCACTTTGGTGCGTACAAAAATCTCAGGGGTACCCACCGCCAAAAAGAAGTTGAACGTAAAAATTACCGACCGTAAACGGTTGCATGCCATGGGGATTTGAACCAATCGGAAGCCTCCACGATAGAAACACGTTTGTATCCATCGGCGGTTAGAGAACGAGGTTCTTAACACGCAACCGTTATGGTTTCGGCCCGGTTCCCATGAGCCAACGTGCCATCAGCACGAACGCCAACGCCTCGCGGACGCCAACGCCGACACGCCAACGCCAACGCGCCAACGCCAACGTTCCAACGCCAACGCACGAGCAGCTCCTGTGACGTGGCGCGGCATCCCATGGCTCGCTCGCCCCACCTCCTCCACGGCTTCGCCGCCGTCGGCGTCGCGCTCGTGGGCAACATGCTCCGCGACGCGTACCTGCGCGCGAGCGACGTGTGCGAAATGTTCCCGCAGTTCGAGTTCGTGACGACGTTCCAGGAAGAGATCTTGCTGCACCACACGCGTCTGCCGCTCGTGAACGTGCCGGTGTCCACGGTCGCCGTGGTCGCGGCGCTGTTGGCGAGCTTCGCGGTGACCTACTTCCGACTCGTCGAGTTGCTCTGGTTATTCCTGATCGATTTCTTCTCGGGGCGGTGGCTGTACAACCTCTTGTTCGTGCACATCCCTGCATGGTACGTGAGGACTGCGCGTAGTTCGTGTTGTGGGTTCACTTGAGCATGATGGATTGAGACATGACTCGGGTTGTAGGCTTCCGTTTCTCGCCTCGGACCCAGGTGTGCCAGACCTCCTTTCCGATCCAGAGGACTTTGATGCCGATGGCATCCCGAATAATGCCACTTCATCAGCAGAATGCGCGGCTGCGATGGCGAAACTCGTGGAAGTGAAGCTGAAGCACAAGAACACAACGATTGAACGCCCCGATGACTGGCTCGTCTTCGACCCTGAAGAAGACGATCTCGTCACAAAGAAGGATCTTGAAGAGAGACGTCGGCGGAGAAATCTGGGTTTGAGCTCATCAACGGAATCGTCTTCTTCGTCGACAACCACGTCTAGTTCCTCCCCGGCATCATCTCCGACTAAGAAGCTGGGCTCCGAGCCAGCGGAAGACGAAGTGTTGTCAACATTACGATAGGGTGGTTCCTCCCCAAATTTTGCGTCGGTATCCGATAAATCTTCCACAATGCACAGTTATTGCTATAGAACACCTACATTCCTCTATTTGCTTGCTTCATAAACAACCTCCTGTGCTATCGGCGATGGCATCTTCGAAATCTGCTTCCACACGCGACTGGAACCGCCAACAGCAAACGCTAGAACGCGACGCGCCAACTTGGGATCTCCGAGTTTTGCGCAAGTGACATCGTCGGCTCCGAGGCGACAGCAGAGACGAATACCCTCAAGTAGGAGCACTGGACTGACACGCCCTCCACAAGCCAGTGTCCACTGGCGCATGTTGGTCATTAGCGTCTGAAGCCCGGCCAGAGGGAGTGTGAGGAACTGAAGTTTACTCACGCAGCTCACCCTACCCGTTTTGGTGAGGAAGATGAACTGCTCGGCATCCCACACAGTCATGCATCGTCGACCGTCGAGACACGCCAGGCGTAGGAACTCCAGACAACCATCAAAACCCTGGTTTCCAGGCGCCGGCTGACGTTTGCTACACACTCGCGAGTTGAGCACTTCTTGGGGGAAGAAAGGTCGCAGATGCTGCATGACGACCTCGTTGTGACCACATGCTTTCCCAAAAGCACCACCCCACGCGTCCACATCCGCTGGCTGTTGGTTAGGCTGCCACTTCTGCAGGTACATTGATGGGTTAGATTTCTTCTTCTGGGACCGACAATCACACACGCGCTGCCGCACAGCAAGGGACGCCGAGTCTTTAGAGGCACCGTGGCGAACAGCTCCACTCCAATCACCTCCATGGCGATTGCCTGGCGCTCCGTCAAGCCACTGAGTCTGGGCCGACAATCGCTCTCCATCGCCAGTTGAAGCCCCGACTGCCGCACTCATGACTACAATCCCAAGAACTTTCAGCTTCTCGGCTCGGTGTTGTGCGTCTTCTGTGGCTGGATTTCCTGTTGCAACTTGCGATTTCCCTGAAGACGACCCATCTGTGACGTTGCGTGCCAACAACACGAGCAGCTTCTCCGTGAGAGCACGCAATCGCTGCTCATCCGGAGTCAAAGCAACGCATTTCTTCTTCTTTTTGCCGTCATCGTCACTGTCACTGAGATCAGCGCCCTTCGAGAACTTGGACGCCCACTTGGTCTCAGCGTTGTCGGCGTTTGCAGCAGAGGAATTTGCTTGCAGCTTTTGCATGATCGTCGCTATTTGAGTCGCAATCTTGAGTCGTGCCTGGAGCTGACCAATCACTCCATTAGAGAGAGACTTCTCGTATGGCTCTGCTTGTGCTGGTACTGTCGCATCAGAATGGACAGCGACGACGCGCCGAAATTTCGTGTCGACGGTGCTTTTGCCGATAAACGATGTACCGAGGGCAATCAGGTCCGCCGATGCACACGACGCGCTGTTGAGCCAGTGGTCGTTGACCACCAAGACGAATTTTTCGTTGCTAGCTCTGCTTTGCTCCGTCAGGCGGTCGACGTTCTGCTTGCGCTGGCCAGGCGTCATCTTACTGTGCAACGACAGTGCTTGGAACCCGAGACTCTTTAGTGCGTTGGCCAGCACAGGCGGTGTGAGCGTCTTGTGGGCATTCGGGATCGCGACGACTGCGCTGCGCTTCTCCTCACGCGAGAGCAGCGCCCAGTAGAGCGCGGCGAGGCACTGGTCTTCGCGCGCGACCTGCAAGTGGAAGACCGAGGTCTCGCCTTCGCCATTCGCCGCCGCCTTCGCTGGGCTCACCTGCTCGCTGTCAACGTGAGCCTTCTTGCTGGTCTTTTGCTGCGCTTTCTGGCCGTCGACGCCCTTGCGCTTCTTGCTGTTGGCATTCTCCGGCTTGTTCTGCGTGGGCTTGGCGTGCTTGGGCTTGGTAGAGCCGCTCGCCTTGCTGGCCATGGACTGCAATAACATTGGGTTCACGACCACCAGCCCAGACGGCGGCCGCGCGCCGCCACCGCCCGTGGCGCCGAGACCCGAGCGCTTGCCCTTCTTGCCCATTTCTCGAACGGAGCTCTTCGTCCACGACTCAGTTCGTACTTAATCGACGCATTACTGTCAATGTGATCCCGATCACCATCACTCTGTCATTGACATGGCTACATTCCCCCAACAATAGATCTGCTCAGGAGAGGCACCCGCTTCCACGGAGACGAGAGTTGCCCTCGACGAGGGTCTGGATCCCACAGATGTTCTCGCCCGTCGTGCCGGTGTCCGTGCCGCCTGTGCGATCTGGATCCATCCATCGCGCGTCCTTCAGGGCGCTCACGGTGCAGACGCAGCGCGAGGATGCGAGCGACCAGAGTCCTCGGCGGTCCATCAGCCAGACGCTCGAGGCTGTCGACGAAGACGGACCACCATCACCACGACGACCGTCGAAGAGGCTTCTCGCAGGACGGCAAGCGCCGGGTGCAGACGACGTGGAGACCACAGTGGCCGGCTTGGGACGTCGTCAGTCCATCAGGTTCTTCAAACGCGCCTCAACACGCCGGAGTTTCACCGCCAAGAAGGAGACACCACCTCATCTGACCAAGCTGCTCCAGAAATCGCCCGAACAGAAAGCGCTGCTTGATGCCGTCAAGGTGGCGCTGTCGGAAGAGCCTAGCATGCGCAACGAAAGTAGCCTTGACATGCTGTACGACTGGATGCTTCAGAACTGCAAGCAGGTACGCAATTGTTTCAATTCTATCTCATCGTGGAAGCTAATACCCTCGGTGCGGTCATGAAGTATAGCAACAATATCTTTGGTTCTGCGCCAGAATACATCCGCCGGGAGATCTGCCGCCAGATGCGGCTCATCAAGTTCATCTCCAACCAGATGATCATCCGCCAGGGCGACACGGGCGACCGATGCTACATTGTCATTGACGGACTCGTGGATGTATACATCAAGAAGAAAGACACCATCGCTGCGCCCAACGAAGCCTCCACACCAACTCACGCGGCCGCAGCGCTCGCGAAGGAGTACGGCGACATTGTCGCCAACCTCGGTCCTGGCGCAATGTTCGGCGAAGTTGTGCTGATGAATCCGTCTGCGCGCCGCAACGCCTCTATCTTGGCATCGCAGTACACAGAAAACTGCGATCTCATCTGCCTTGAGCGAGCGGATTATATTCGATTGGTGCGCGGAGCGTCCATGGAGGCTTCTCACTACAACCAAGCCGAGATCCTGGATCAGATGTACCTGTTTCAAGGCTGGGAGAAGCAAGGTCGGTTCGCGAATGGTCGTGATCTCCGTCGACCTTGCCGTTAATTAATGTACGGTTGGGATGCTGACAGACAAGATGAAGATCGTCAGCGCCATGAGGTCGGTCCAGTATACGAGCAATGTGGGTGAGCCAGTGGTATGTTCGCAGTGCGATGCTGTCTGACACATTTGCTTGTGACCTCACTACCAGGACTATATCTACCGCGCGGGATCAGACGCTAAGTGGATGTACGTCATCTCGTCGGGCGAAGTCGTTGAACGCGTCAATTGGACTGTCGGTAAGTCTGCGGCTGGAACCAGTTCGCTCGCGAGCGGAGGAGCTAGCAGCTCCGTGCCTCCTCCTTCATCGGGCTCCAAGCGGCTCCACAGCAACAACAGCGAGCAGCCGGAGAAGAAAGTCAGCATAGATCTGCTTCTCGTCGGTGCAGGCGACGTCGTGGGCGAGCTACCATTTGTCAAGAGCAAGTGGTCTGCGCTGTTCGAGATCAGGGCGCTCACGGACGTTCATGCGCTGGCACTGGACCGCCGCACGTTCGAGAACCTCATTCTCCACGCCGACGAGACGACCCACAAGGCGTGCCATGCGACGCTGCTAAAGCTCCAGAAGCTCAGCGAGGAGAGAGAAGACTGGCGGCAGCAACGTCTAGCCTGCGGCGCTGCCTACCCGAACGCCCACATCAGCATGTGAGTTGAACGCAGAATCGGTCGAGTGGGAACAGTTGCTAAATATCATGCGCAGGACTTGGCAGCTGATGCGGATGTCCAGCTTGCCATGCCCTCGCTGTGGTCAGCGTGGCCACATGGCGAGTGACACGCGTCGCTGTGCTTTGCCGCCCTCGCCCAAGCGCGCTAGCCTCTCGGGCGCCAAGAAAGCAACGCTCAGCAAGCCGATTGGACTCCAACACCTGCCGCCCCTCACGTCTCCCACTCACCACAAGAAAATGACGCTCATCGGCTCGACGAGCGTGCTGGCGCGACGGGACTCAGCAACGAGGGATCTGCTTGACGAGAGTTACTTACCGAGCGGCCGAGAGCAGCTCCAACAGTGCCGCATCGAGTCGGAGCGAATACGAGCTCTCCCATCGCCTGCGAAGACGTTACCCACCCAAGGAAGCAAGCCACCAAGATGAATTCCACACACACACCTCGAACATCACCCAGTTCGCTGTATTTGCTCGAGGTCACTGGAACGCTCCCCAGCCAAACGTGTCGTCCTGGGGCTGCTGCGTAGTTACAGCGGACTGGGCCGGCGCATCAAAAGCTGCAAACCCGAAGCTGTCGGCCCCAAAAGATGCTGGCACCGCTTGAGTCGATTCAGACGAGCGTAAAGACTCTTGGGGCGGAGCGATCGGCGCGACCGCTGCCGGTGACGCGCCGAAGGCCCCCCATTCCGAGGTGCCGTTTGCGTTTATCGATGATGTCGAGGAGGAGGAGAGTGGTGGCTGCGGCAGGGCTGCCGGTGGAGTAAACGAGAGCCCTGACTCAGTCTTCGGCGGTTGAGATACAAGTGTGACAGAAGTGGTTGTTGCTTTCTTTTTGTCCAACACTTGACGAGCGAGTGTGTCTCTCTTGTCTCGCAGTTGCGTTGCTTCATGCTGGAGAGCTGCCAATTGAGCTGCGAGCCTGGACACCTCAGCGATCTGCGGTGTTGGCTCGGGTCTAGCAGTGATCGCGCTGCCTGTTCTGCTGTTCGTTCGGCTTGTTGCCTCGTCAGCGACACTCCGCATTCGAGCAGCAATCTCAAGACTCTGGATCTCCTGCTTCAGGGTGTGAACATTCTTCCGGAGGAAGTTGCCCAGATCGTCTAATGCACCAATTGACGTGTGCGACGAAGGAGGTACCGGGAAACCTAATTGCTGGAGAGCCGACACAAGTTCCTCCACCGTACCCTGCAGCTGCTGCAGTGCTTTGCTCTCCGACTGCTCGATATGGACGAGCTGGTTCTTGATAACTTGGTGATTTTTAACCTAACACAGATCATCGCAACTCAATATCGTGCGCATCAATATGTGTGGTCGTGATTCTAACCTCCTTCTGGGCAAGCTCGACGAGACTTGACGAGTCCTTGAGCTTCACAATCTCCCCGGGCGTCGTCGAGGTAGAAGGATTACCTCCAGCAGACGTAAAACTACTCCGTGGCGCGGGAGCTGGGGCTGCTGCATTATCTCCACCAAATCCGATGGGTTTGTCCGGGGACGGCATCTCGCTGATCAGATCTGCATGACTGGGGGCAGCCGACGTCGATAAGCCGAACGCTGACGCTGGTGCTGCTCGCGGTAGCGCAAGTGTCGGAAATAGATACGTCGGGAACGGTGTCGGCAGTTTGTCGAGTCCGCGCTTGGTGAGACATACAATCAGGTGCATGGCCATGATGAACTCAGTCTCGTTCATGACCTGCGGGTCTGCGAGTACGCCGACGGTTTTGACTGCCGCATAAAGGTTCCCCACTTCCTACACAACCAAGTGACGATGCCTCTAAGATCCAGGAACGGGCTTGGGAGCATGGGGGAAACGACGTACAGCGTCGCTTAGCGAGGACTTGGCGAAAAAGGCGGAGGCCGTCGCGCGCGAGATCACGTTCGGCGCCGCCTGCTCGAGCGTCGCGAAGAACGACGCGTAGCGCTGAGCCTCGTTCGCGAGCATCGCGAACTTTTCACGGTCCGCCTGCGCGAGGCCGCCGCCCGAGAAGCCCGCGAAGTCCATGGCAGTCGAGAGTCTCTCCAAGGTGACGCTGCGGCGTTACGAGCTCGACCTCTTCAGGAGCTCCTGACAGTGGACTCAGAAGTGTCTGTAGGGTGCATTGTGATTGGCTAATACAAGTGTTTATCAGCTTTATCAGATTGAAATCGCGTTGATTGGCTTCCAGTTCTGAGTCCAATCGGTTTTTTGCCGCCTTTTTGCGTCGCCAGTTCGAATGCGTCGATGACGCCGGCGAGGACGCCGCCGCCGCCGCCTTCCCGAGGCCGCCGACGGCCCCACGACGCGTGCAGAGACGAGCGCGCGCGGCTGGGTATCGCCACCGCCGGATTCCGCGTCCACCGCGTCTCGGCCGCCGCGAGCGTGCGCGGAACGGACCCGCTGAGCGAATACTCGCGGAAGAGCTACTGGGAGAGCTACGCGCGCGAGACCGAGACGGTGGTGCTGGCGCTGTAAGAAGGATGCTGCAACGAGGGAATTACTGGCGCGCATCTGATACGACAGTGTCTTGCTTTGACAGCGAGGCCAAGACGCTCTTGTCGGATGTGTGCATCCTCAACAAGGTGCGTCCATCCAAGACTCGACAGTGTGCTGTGCTGACAGGATCGCGTCTTGACCGTAGAATGCATGCACTGTGGACGTGAGCATCGCTGTGGAAGATCGACCGCGCTCGTACATCAATGGTACGAACTCGATGAGTATTGGAAGGATGCCCTCTCACACACTTTACGTATTCTCCAGTTCATCGTAGACATCACCTCCCGCACTCCCGTGAGGTCCGCTTGAAGGTCGGGTTCTTCCCGTGCTGCTTCATCAAGTTCGAGTTTCGACGGATCTCCCAGCCGTACATTGCTGTCTACGGGTATTATGATTCAGTTTCTCGTTGTCTCGCATTGCTATTGACCCCACCGCACTTCTCCGTGCGCAAACTAGCATCAAGCTGATGGGCGTCGCGAGTCAAGACATCGAGAATGACTCCGGTCCGTCGCTGTGTACCGTGTTGAGCCACACGACCGAGCACTTGCTCTTCGGCCCGTCCCTGCGCATGAGCTTGCCCGACCGAGACTACCTCGTCGATCAGCCCTCCGGCTCCCCGGAGTGGATGGAGCGCCAGCGAGCGTACCTTTTAGACGAACGGATCGCACGACTGGAGAGAACGTTGTTCTCGCCACCAGCATGAGATCCTCTCAAGAGAGTAAACGGTTTTCTTCCATTTTGGGTATACAAATAAGACGTCATCGACTGCGACCTCATCACAAGGTGCATCTACTTGAGCGAGGCGTACATGGCGTCGATGTGGCTCTGGAAGTAGGCCTTCAGCTGCGGACGCTTGAGCTTGAACGTCGGCGTGATCAGGCCGGCGTCCACGCTGAACGGGTCCGGGTGGAGGTAGATCTTCTTGACAAACTCGAAGCCACGGAGCTGCTCTTCCTTGCCCACACGCGTCACATCGTCCATGATCTCCTTCTGGAACTCCGGGTTGTTCGCCAGCTTGGCAGCTGTGGACTCTTCACGAGACAAACCCTTCGATGCAGCCCACGCTTCAGCAATTTCCGGATCCGGGACAATTACACCAACGAGCGCACTCTGAAACGAGTCGCCGTACACGAAGATCTGGGCCACGTACTTGCTCTTACCCAAAATGTTCTCGATCTTCTCCGCGGCCACGTACTCGCCCTGCGACAGCTTGAAGATGTTCTTCTTACGATCGATGATACTCAGAGTGCCGTCGGCGTTCCAGCAGCCGATATCTCCCGTGTGGAACCATCCGTCTTTGTCGATAGCCTCGGCCGTCTTTTCTGGCTCCTTGAAGTAGCCGCGGAAGACGACGTCACCTCGGCAGAGGATCTCGCCACGCGGGCGAGGGCGATCAGTGGAGAGATAGCCCATCTCTGGAACATCCTCCAAACGAACTTGCAGGTTACCCGACGGCGGACCGACGTGCTTTCCGACAGGGTGGTGCTGCGCCGCGAGCGTGAGCGACGCCGAAGTCTCTGAGAGACCATAGCCTTCCACAACGTCACAGCTAAACACAATCTTCAAGAACTCCTTCACCTCACCGCTCAGAGGAGCCGATCCAGAGATCATGAGGCGAACTTCACCACCAAGCACCATGCGGATCTTGGAGAATACGAGGGCGTCCCACAGGGCGTGAGTCTTGTGGCCCTGCGCGAGACCAGCCTTCTTAGCAGCGTACGCCTGGTCGAAGAGCAGCTTCTTCACGCCGCCGGCAGCACTGACTCCCTGGATGATCTTGTCGTAGACGCGGTTGAAGAGGCGAGGCACCGAGATGAACACGGAAGGCTTGAGCTCGGCCACATCGTCCAACAGCTTCAGCACGTCGCCCTGGTAGAAACCGGCGCGCGAGCCGAGCGAAACCACCGAGTTCATGTTGGCGCGCTCCATGACGTGCGGCAGCGGGAGGTACGAGATGTGCACGAGCGATCCGTCGAGGTTGAGACGCTCTTTGTTCACGGCGCTCACGGTCGACATGTTCTTGTGCGAGAGGATCACGCCCTTGGGGTTGCCCGTCGTGCCGGACGTGTAGCAGATGGTCGCGACATCGTCCGGGAGCGGCGGATCAGCGGGGATCGGGTTGGCCTTGCCAAGCGCCTCGATCTCGTGGAGGCTCTTGAGCGCCAGACCCTTCTGCGCCGCCAGCTCGCGCTGCTGAGGGGTCACGTCCTCGAACTGGACAGCGAACTTGAGCGAGGGGCAGGCGTCGGCGCTCTCGAGAACCGCCTGGAACTGCTCACCGGCAAACACGATGACCGTGAGCTCGGTGTGGTTGACAATGTACGGAATCGCATCGGGGCCGAGCGTGTCGTACAGTGGCACCAGCGGGTACGTCTGGTGATCACACGCGTGCGCGGTCACGCACCACTCCATGCGGTTCTTGCTGAAGAGACCCACAAAGTTGCCGCGCGAGAGCCCCGCGAACTTGGTGAGGCCGGCCGCGATGGCCTCGAACTTGGCGAAGACCTCGTTGTAGGTGATCCACTCGTAGGGCCCCGCGACGCCGTTGACGATCTTGCGCGTGCCGTAGCAGGGGCGCGTGCCGTTGTCCATGCTGAGCCCGACGAGGAAGTTGGCGTAGAGCGTGAGCTGGCTCGGGTCGATGGCCACGGGCTGCGTGACGTAGATCGGGCCGCGGTTCTGCTCGCGCGTGTTGGGGATCTCCTGCGTGTAGCGCTCGCCCGTGTAGGACGCGAAGTCGATCTGGCTCATGTCGAGCTCCGTGCTGTTGGCGCCGCCCATGGTGCAGGAGACGAGTCGCGGCGGAAGAGAGGGGGGGAGAGGGGGGAGGCTTGCGCGTCGAGGGGCCGAAGCGAGAATGGTCTCGCGAGGACCGTAGCTCCTCAGTCAATCACCCGGTTCTTCAACCGAGGAGGGGCTGTTTTTGACCGTTTAGCACGCCGTATGGTGCGCGTGAGTTGCTCGAAGCCGGCTGTTTGACGGCGAGATCGCCGTGTTGAGTAAACAGTCAACATCAACATGAGGAGTGAACCTTCCGGTGCCTTGGCCTGCTCAAGAGCTCCAGCGGCCTCGAAAGGGCAATGCGAGCCACGATGTTATCACACGAACACTCTGTATGTCTCCATTCAAGTCACGACTACGACCACGCGGCGAGCCACCGCGTCACTTGAGCGAGGCGTACATGGCGTCGATGTGGCTCTGGAAGTAGGCCTTCAGCTGCGGACGCTTGAGCTTGAACGTCGGCGTGATCAGGCCGGCGTCCACGCTGAACGGGTCCGGGTGGAGGTGGACTTTCTTGACGAACTCGAAACCACGCAGCTGCGCCTCCTTACCGACTCGTGTGATGTCCTCCATGATCTCTTTCTGGAATTCGGCGTTGTGGACGAGTTTGGCGACCGTCGACTCCTCACGGGAGAGGCCCTTGGCGGCGCCCCAGGCCTCGGCGACTTCAGGGTCAGGGACGGCGATGCCCACGAGAACACTCTGGAACGAGTCACCGTACACGAAGATCTGGGCCACGTACTTGCTCTTACCCAAAATGTTCTCGATCTTCTCCGCGGCCACGTACTCGCCCTGCGACAGCTTGAAGATGTTCTTCTTACGATCGATGATGCTGAGCGTGCCGTCGGCGTTCCAGCAGCCGATGTCTCCCGTGTGGAACCATCCGTCTTTGTCGATAGCCTCGGCCGTCTTTTCTGGTTCCTTGTAGTATCCACGGAAGACGACGTCACCACGGCAAAGGATCTCGCCACGCGGACGAGGACGATCAGTGGAGAGATAGCCCATCTCTGGAACATCTTCCAGTCGCACTTCAAGGTTTGCGATCGGCGGGCCGACGTGTTGACCCAATGGGTGCTCCGGTGCGGACAGTGTCAGCCCAGCCGACGTCTCCGACAGTCCATAGCCTTCCACGACATCGCAGCTAAACACAATCTTTAAGAACTCCTTGACCTCGCCACTCAGCGGCGCTGAGCCTGACAGCATCTTCCTCACATTACCACCGAGCACCATGCGGATCTTGGAGAACACGAGGGCGTCCCACAGTGCGTGAGTCTTGTGGCCCTGCGCGAGACCAGCCTTCTTAGCAGCGTACGCTTGGTCGAAGAGGACCTTCTTCAGGCCACCCGCGGCGTTGACGCCTTGCATGATTTTGTCGTAGACACGGTTAAACAGACGTGGCACCGAGATGAAGATCGTCGGCTTTAGTTCTGCGACATCCTCCAAGAGCTTCAACACGTCGCCCTGGTAGAAGCCGGCGCGTGCACCTTCTCGAACGACTGCGTTCATATTGGCACGTTCGAACACATGCGGAAGAGGCAGGTACGAGATGTGGACGAGGTCTTCGTCGAGCCCAAGGCGCTCCTCAGTGGCCGGACCGAGCGAGGCCATGTTGCGGTGGGAGAGAATGACGCCCTTGGGGTTGCCCGTCGTACCGGACGTGTAACAAATTGTCGCAATGTCGTCTGGCAATGGAGGATCAGCCGGGATGGGGTTCGTTTTGCCGAGTGCCTCAATTTCACCCAGGCTCTTGAGCACGAGGCCCTTCTGAGCAGCCAAATCGCGCTGTTCCGCCGTCACGGGTTCGTACTGGATAGCGAACTTGAGTGACGGGCAGGCCTCGGCACATTCCAGAAGCACTTTAAACTGCTCTGCGGCAAATGCGATCGTCGTAAGCTCCGTGTGGTTGACAATGTACGGAATCGCATCAGGGCCGAGCGTGTCGTACAGCGGTACAAGCGGATACGCCTGCCGATCGCATGCGTGGGCCGTCAGGCACCATTCAACGCGGTTCTTGCTGAAGAGACCCACGAAGTTGCCGCGCGAGAGCCCCGCGAACTTGGTGAGGCCGGCCGCGATGGCCTCGAACTTGGCAGAGACCTCGTTGTAGGTGATCCACTCGTAGGGCCCCGCGACGCCGTTGACGATCTTGCGCGTGCCGTAACAGGGGCGCATCCCGTTGTCGAACGAGAGGCCTCGCTGGAAGTTGTGGTACATGGTCAGCAGGTTGGGGTCCACCTTGACGGGGTTGGAGACGTAGATCGGGCCTCGGTTGAGCTCGCGCGAGTCGGGGATCTCTCGCGTGTAGCGCACGCCCGTGTAGGTCGCGAAGTCGATCTGGCTCATGTCGAGCTCCGTGCTGTTGGCGCCGCCCATGGTGCAACGAGACCAGACGAGAAGACGCTGTCGGGAGACGGGAGACGTGAGACGTCTCGCGCAGAATGCGGAATGGAAGCGAAGAGCTCCGATGGGGGCGGTGCCATTCTTCAACTTGGCGTCCACTTAGCTTACGTTGCGCTTGAGGTGCTGTTAAACCAGCGCTCATTGGCTGAAACTGGGCCGCTGAGTCGGTTGCCTGGCCCTGCCAGAACGTTTCGCACTAATTCGCCCTGTTTAAACTCGCACGTCCTGGGAGCTCGCGCCGCTCGCTGTCACTAAACGATCCGAGCGATTTCCTCGGGACTTCGAGCGTCTTGCGAGTGCCACGGGGTCGCGTCTGCGCTGTGAGATGTCTGTGGGAACGTCCCGCAGCACCGGCACCGGTGAAAAACCGGGCCAACCGATACCTCGCTGGAGTGACGTGTGCTTATCCGACGCCCGAGGTTCAAGTTTGCGCACCAGTGGTGTTTGCAGAGCATTTTGTTGACGCAAGCCAAAAAAGCTTCTGAGCTGCTGATGGGTTCGTTTGCGGCCGCGAGCGCTGCCGTCAACCAGAGTTGCCTCGGGTATACAGAACGCAAGTCATTTGCGAGTGGCTCGCGACGCCGAGCGGAGAGCGAGCAGGAGGCGGCGGGGCGAGCGATCCGCTCTCGGTTTGGTCGAATGTGGCCAAAACGACCGGCCGTTTTGACCGGCTGATTTGATCCTCAGATCGATCATCAGGATCAGATGTTGATGAGCGCAACAACCCTAAATCAGTAGTCGTAGGAGTGATGGTGAATTCAAGAGACTTTTGGAGCTACAGCGGATCTGAAAAAGCCCACAACTCTAGGAAACTCTCCTCTGCCCCCTAGCCAATGCCGCCGTGGCCACGGCGCTTGCGTGCTCTGCGGGTCTCTGGTATTTTGGCGCGTTCGCGTCAAGTGGTCTTGCCCGCCGAATCGACCCGCCGAAACGAAGTGCGCTCAACAAATCTCTCGCGAAATGTTGCAATCCAGCTCGAGTTTCCAAGACAAACTACCCAATCAGAAGCCTCCGATCGAACCTACAAACTGTCCCCTTCTTGGGGATCCGTTTCTGTGGAGCTCCTCGTTGAAGAACCTCAACGGACCGGACACCGACGTGAGTCGAGGGCCTCGCCCACTCGCAATCTTCGAGCGTGCCACCTCCTCCCTCCTCTCCCTCCCGCAGCGACCATGGGCGGCGCCACCAGCTCGGCCTTCGACATGAGCCAGATCGACTTCGAGTCGTACAAGGGCATCCGCTACTCGCAGGAAGTGCCCAACTCGCGTGAGCCCAACCGCGGCCCCATCTTCGTCACCAAGTCGGTCTACGTGGACCCCAAGAAGCAGACGCTCTACCACAACTTCCTCGTCGGCCTCGCGATCGAGAACGGCGAGCGCCCGCTCTACGGCACGCGCAAGGTCGTCAACGGCGTCCCGGGGCCCTACGAGTGGATCACCTACAACGAGGTCTTCGCCAAGTTCGAGGCCATCGCGGCCGGTCTCACCAAGTTTGCGAACCTCACGCGCGGCTCCTTCGTCGGCATCTTCAGCAAGAACCGCGCCGAGTGGTGCCTCACGTCCCACGCATGCGACCGCCAGGCGTACCCGTTGGTGCCGCTCTACGACACGCTCGGCCCCGACGCCGTTCCGTACATCGTCAACCACACGGAGCTCTCGACGCTTGTCTACGCCGCCGAGCAGTTCAAGACTCTTCTCGATTGCAAGGATTCGTGTCCGTCGCTTAAGTACGTGGTCCAGTTCGAGGACGTCACGCCGGAGCAACGTCAGCTCGCCGCGCAGAAGGGACTCCAGATCATGAGTCTCGGCGAGATCGAGGCGCTCGGCAAGGCCAACCCGATCCCCGCCGATCCTCCTCACCCGGATGACATCGCGACGATCTGCTACACGTCGGGTACGACGGGCAACCCAAAGGGCGTGATCAACTCCCACAAGAGCATGGCAATCTTCGCTGCGTTGGTGGAGGAGCGTACGAAGGTCGACAAGCACGCTGTGCACATTTCGTACTTACCACTCCCGCACGTCTTTGAGCGTGCCGTGATGACGCTGGCAGTGCGCATTGGTGCCCGCGCCGGCTTCTATCGAGGCGACGTGTTGCAGCTACTGGATGACGCGGCGGAGCTCAAGCCGACGATCTTCATCTCGGTGCCACGTCTGTTTAACCGTGTCTACGACAAGATCATGCAAGGTGTCAACGCCGCGGGTGGCCTGAAGAAGCTGCTCTTCGACCAGGCGTACGCAGCCAAGAAGGCCGGTCTTCCGCAAGGCCACAAGACCCACGCACTGTGGGACGCTCTGATCTTCTCCAAGATTCGCATGGTGCTCGGAGGCCGCGTCCATCTGATGCTGTCGGGCTCCGCTCCGCTGAGTGGTGAGGTGAAGGAGTTCATGAAGATCGTCTTCAGCGCTGATATGATCGAAGGCTATGGCCTCAGTGAGACTGCCGCCGGTCTGACGCTGGCGTCTCCTGACATGCCTCTCGGCAAGCACGTCGGGACACCAGTCGGTAACTTGGAGGTGCGCCTCGAGGACGTGCCCGAGATGGGATACACCTCAAACGACAAGCCGCGTCCGCGTGGCGAGGTCCTCTGCCGTGGCGTCCTTGTCTTTGACGGCTACTACAAGGAACCAGAAAAGACCGCGGAGGCTGTCGACAAGGATGGATGGTTCCACACGGGAGACATTGGCTGCTGGAACGCCGACGGCACGCTCAGCATCATCGATCGTAAGAAGAACATCTTCAAGCTGTCGCAGGGCGAGTACGTGGCTGCCGAGAAGATTGAAGGCATTCTGGGCAAGAGCAAGTACGTGGCTCAGATCTTCGTGTACGGCGACTCGTTCCAGAGTGTACTCGTCGCCGTGGTCGTGCCGGACCCAGAAATTGCCGAAGCGTGGGGTGCCGCCAAGGGCCTCTCCCGCGAGGAGTCGACGGTCGCCAAGCTCATCAGCAACGTTGACTTCTACAACGATGTCATGGAGGACGTCACGCGCGTGGGCAAGGAGGCGCAGATGCGTGGCTTCGAGTTCGTCAAGAAGATCCACTTCCACCCGGACCCGTTCAGCGTGGACGCCGGCCTGATCACGCCGACGTTCAAGCTCAAGCGTCCGCAGCTGAAGGCCTACTTCCAGAGCCACATCGACGCCATGTACGCGTCACTCAAGTAGACACGCCCGACGAGAGAAGAGGGAGAGAGAGAGAGAAATACCAGCCTTTCGTTTCAATTCTCTCTTCTGTTTCGTGAATGTTAGGAAAAGGTACTGCTTCTGGGTAAACCCATCCATCGCTTTTCCACCAATGGATGGCTTCATCTACCCAAGAGCTCCAAGCAATCGCGAGCCATGGCGACACCCTCGCTGCGCGTGCGCCTCGTGAGCGGCGACGTCCAGGCGTCGCTGCTGCGTCCGCACCAAGTGCTCGTGGCGGCGGCAGACGCGGCGCGGCTCTCTGCGCCGCTGCGCTCTGCCTGGCGACTGCGCGCGGACTCGCAGACCGAGTGCTGTCGACTGGAGATGGTTCGCGACGGCCGCGACCGGCTCGACGGTGGCCTCGCTGCTGGTGTCGCTCAGGTCCATCCATGGGCCATCGACGCGCTCGGCCTGCGTGATGGAGACAGCGCTGTGCTGCAACAAGATAACGCCGACGGACAGGGACAAGCCATCTGCAAGGTCGTGCTCGCTGTCGTCTCGCGATCGCCGCCGCGCACGACCACGTCGTCCTCGTCGTTTCAAGCGGCGCGGTCCTCCGAGTCGATCGAGGGCAGCGCTGCGGCTGCCGCGTCGCAGCTTCCAGAGAGTGTGCGATCTGGACTCGTTGACCTCGCGGCTGCGGTCGCACGACAGCTTCGCGCCATGTACGGACTCGTCAAAGGAAGAATTCTGCCGCGAGACCTCGTACCGATCCAGCTCATGGGCGAAACGTTCGTCTTTCGCGTCGTCGACGTTGAGTATGCAGACAACCCACCGGAGGAGCAAGTGTCTCTGGCGATCGAAGTGCTCGGTGTTGCAAGTAGCTCATCTCTGGATCTCCTCACGGAGGAACTGAGTGCCCTCCGACTATCCGAATGGGAGGAAGACGAAGCATTGACGCAGCGGCTATGGGAGTTGGGGTACACAGGATATACACCTTTCGTCCAAGAGGCAATGTTCTATATCCTGCTCAACACCCGTACTTCCGTGGCTGTGGATGCCATGGTCGATACAACACAGACAATTCAGGCACTCGCCAGTCGAGGAATCATTCTCTACGGCGTTCAGGGAGTCGGCAAAACCCACGCTCTCCGTGTCATTGACAGCGAACTGAGTCGGAGAGGAGTAGTGACGTGGCGTGTGGATGCCATGTCGCTGCTGATGGAATACGAGCAATCCAATTCCTCGTCCGCTTACGAGTTCCTCCTCTCGCAATTTCAGCAGTTCTTCCCTTCGTTCGGCCGACATTCAACTACTTGCACTCTCGCTGGAGTACTCCTCATCGACGATGTCCATGTTCTCTTTCAGTCCACAAGCGGTGCTGGCGGTGACGATGGAGGTGACGACGGTCAAGGTGGCTTGCTGCTGATGCCACTCGGCAGTGCCCTGCTACGTTTCTTAGACTCGATGATCGATCAAAATGCAAGCCACACACGCCGAGTATGTATCGTTGGTACGGCGTCAACAACAGGAGCGAGTGGCAACGACGATGACTCCGTGCCATCCGTTGCTAAACGATCCGGACGCTTCGATAAACTGCTTGAAATCATCGTCCCAACGGAAGCTATGCGTCGCGACATACTCGTTCGCCATCTCTCCAATTTACCAATCGACTTGAGCTCCCACGCTGACATCAATTCTGGTGCCAGGCTCTTGGCGACTCGATTGGCTGATCTCACGGGCGGATACGTTGCCAAGGACCTCGTTCGAATCTGCAGGAGTGCGTACATCCGTTCGCAAACGGCAACAACACCTACTTCAATCACTTGGGATCATTTGATCCTCGCCCAACGACAGATCAAGCCATCTCAATTGCAGCAACTGAATGTAGCATCTCCGTCTGCTGATTCGATCACTTCTTCATCAGGACCTTTTGCTGGTTATGAGGCATTGCAGAAGCAACTGTGTGACTTTATCGATTGGAAGTTTCATCCGTCAGAGGCTATGAAGGTACGGCACCTTATTTATTTTGTGGCTGACAAATGCTAGCTCACGTACACGGTGATTTACACACAGCATCTTGGTGTCGCCAACGCCTCCGGTCTTCTGATTCATGGGCCATCAGGCTGCGGCAAGTCTCTACTTGTAAAGGCACTTGCTGCCAGAGCGCGTGTTAATTTCGTGTCTGTCAAGGTAAGTCACAATAGCGTCATCACGAATTGAGGCCAAACACCCTTTACTGATTCGGTTTCTTGCAGTCATCGGAGCTGCTGTCAAAGTACTTCGGCGACAGTGAACGAGCTGTGCGTCAGCTATTCGGTAAGTGGTTCTCGCCTTATCTGAAACGGCCTACAATGTACTCATTATTGCACCAGCACGAGCCCGTGCAGCCTCGCCATGTCTGCTGTTCTTCGACGAGTTTGATTCGATCGCCCACAAACGATCTTTCGGTGGAGACTCAGGTGGCGGAGATGGGAGTGGGGTCTACGCTCGAATTCTATCGACATTCCTGAACGAGATGGACGGCGTTGGAGCGTCGAAGAATCGAGGGGCCGACATTCTCGTGGTCGCAGCGACAAATCGCGTAGAAGCTCTCGATGCGGCCCTTATCCGCCCTGGGCGAATTGACAAAACCGTCGAGCTTGGCTTTCCAGGGGCCGAAGACATCCAGGTTTGCTCTGTGTGGCAGGGACCAGATGATGACGGGTGTGTCTGACCTTGCCTTTCGTCACTAGGCAATATTTCACCACTACACGAGAAAGATGCCACTTTCCGCTGATGTTGACTTGGCTCAACTTGCTGGTCGCGATACAGGGTGAGTCTGAGGGCAGCTAAACGTGATCTCGACCGTGAGCTGACATTATCGTGTTTTGCCCTGTCCAGAAGTCGGCGTTTCACTGGTGCCGATATCGCCGCAATTTGCAAAGAAGCAGCCTTCCGATCGCTTCGCGATGACATGGAGGCGACGAGCGTGCGTTTGTCGCACTTTGTTGCAGCCTGGGACCAGAGAATGGTGTTATGATGAACCGAATCTAGATCCACTTCGGCTCCTTCTTCATGGATGGGGGAGGCGCCTTCGGAATCAGCTCCAGCGCATGCTTCAAGCTGCTGCTCACGTGGCGCTTCCTTTTCTTCTTTTTGGTGCCTGAGGAATGGGTGTCAGCATGCTGATGTGTCGCGTTCTTTCGTCTCTGCTTCTCGTTCCCATCCATTTGCTCTCCTTCATCCGATGGCGCGGTGTCGATCTCTCGAAGTCTAGTACTGTTCGCAGATAACTGGGGAGCAAAGATGAGCTGGAATGGGAACACGCTCTGTACAAATGGGTGCAAAAATGCCGAACGCGCCGACATTCTCGTCACAGGATTCAAATCCAGCAGCTGCTCGACGAAATCCTGAAACTCCGACCACTCCGACAGGGACACAGCATCGGGTCGGCTTACGTCCAGTCGATGGCGCAATGGGAGATGTTGGGCAGCTGAAGTACCCAAGGCTGGAGACTTTCTTCCCACTGTTCGATACTTGTAGTAGCGGGCTCTTGCGTAAATTGACGGGCGACTCTTGCCGAGAGGTACGCCTCCAGTAAGTAGCCACTCAATCTGATCAATTAACTCGATGGAGTTCGTCAGCGAGTGGTGGGCCGAGCCGTCCGTGTTTACAACAGTCTCCCCAAAGAGTGGCTTCCCGGTGGCACATTCGACGAGCACGCATCCGAGCGACCACATATCCATTGCTGGGGTAATGGAGACCCCCATGGCCACCTCTGGTGCCCTGTACGCGAGCGTCTGGATGTCGTACCCGCCGCTCTCATCGGCTGCGTCTTCGTCTTCATAGAGTGGGAGCTGTCTTCGCTCAATGCAGTTACCGAAATCCACAAGCTTGACGGTCGCGGCGAGGCCCCGGCGTTGCGCACGCGAGCCGTCGACGTGGACGACGTTCTCTGGCTTGAGATCCGCGTGGATCAGGCCCTGGTCGTGCAAGAACACGAGCGCCGCGCAGAGATCGACGGTCATCTATTTGCACAGCGAGTCCGCTCAGCTGCAACGCTCACAGCGCACACAAAGCGTCGAGCGCACGCACCTGTCGGATATCATCGAGATCCAATGCAGTTCGTTGTGGCGCTTCCTCCTCGTTTTCTTCCACATCGTCATCGTCATCTATCTGCACCTCCTGCTCCTGTCGTCGCCGGTACACGAGCGCAAGCAGCTTATGCTGTGGCTCGCCTGTGCGGTCGTTGAGCAGAAACGGCGGGGGCCGCGCCTGACGCCACGGCAAGAGGCCACCGTGTGCCAACTGCACGATCGCGTCGCCAAGGAGCTCGAGCACGAGGCAGAAGTGACGCTGCTGCACGAAGCTGTCGAGCAGTCGCACGATCGCGACATGGCCGCTCGCGTCGCGACGTCCGAGCTCTTGCAACAGCGCGGCCTCGCGCTCGCCGATCGCGTTCAGTGCCGGCTCATGCGTGCACTTGATGGCGACGATGCGGCCGCTAGACGTGTCGACCGCCCTGCCGCAATCCACGAGATCAGATCAGACGAAACCAGAGAAAGCACAAGAATGCGACGGGCGAGCGCACTTGAGAATGACCGCGAACGTGCCGCTGGCGAGCCGCGAGAGGAAGCGGTAGCGGCCGCCGACGCCGAGCAGCGATTGCCCTTCTACCAGCGAGAGCATACCGCTCGCTGAACAGGATATTGGATATGACAGGTCGTCAACTGAGCAGTTGGATGTCAGAATTTTCAACAATGCTACATCGTTTCAAGCAATTATTCATTTCCAGAGACTACACACATCGTCCAAAGCCATTGAAGCACCAATGGTGCCTGAAACGTGCAGGATGACTGACAAGATGGATGAGTATGTGGTTGGTTCATACTGAACAGAGGGTCTTAAATATTAGCGTCACTTTCAATCTGTTCACCTGCACTTGTTGGTCACAAGGAGGATACGAGGCGAGCTTGGAGATGACCAAGAAATCACTTAGCGCCTTGCTGTCGTAACCGCTGGACCTCGGCCTCAAGCTCCGCCTTCTGTCGTTGGGATTCCTGCAGCAGCCACCGCAGCGCCTGGATCTCCTTCTCGGGGTCCTGGTGCTGGGTCTGTTGCTCTTGCTGCTTGCTCAGCTGCCCCACGCCTTGAGCGAGAAGGTGCATGCGGTTGTCCTGATCGGTGGGCACCGGGATGCGTGGGAAGAAAGGGGCTGTCTTCCCGTTTGACTGACCGTTAGCTCCGGAAGGAAGTAATGCGGGAAGCGACGAAGCAGCAGCAGCGGCAGCCAAGAAAGCAGGATCCATCGGTCGGATGAGAGACGCCGATGTCGTGAGGTATGAAGACGGGGGAATGAGCCCCGTCGGAGCTGCCGCGAGGCGCACAGCTGATGTCGGCAACGATGCGGTCGTTGGAGCAGTTTCTGTCGAAGTCTTGCGTTTCTTGTTCGCCTGATCAGCGTTCGTTGCTCGAGCCTTTGATTGTCCATTGGCTTTGCCGCCACTGGGAGATGGTCGCTTGCTTCCCGGGGGCGAGGCTACACGTGCGGCATTCATTTGCAGCTGCTGAGCGGCGGCTGCAGAGGCATTAGCGTTCAGGGCGTTCATGACTTTCTCGATTTCTTGCAAAAGTGAATTGCCGAAACGTTCGAGCTGCTCATTTGGCACGCCGCATACCACGAGCTCTTGCGTGGTTGATGGGATGAAAACTGCGACCTTGGCGAGGATCTTGTTGGGCAAGATCTCCCACGGCGTTGCACCGTACATGTTGACAAGTTTTTGCCGCCAGGTCTGGAGACAAGAGAAGACGACGCGGGCCTGGGCTTCGTTCAGCGGTTGCCGGGACTGAGGAGGTCTGCTGATGGCTTCTTTTGCTTTCGGAGACCCAGGTGGACACTGCTGTTGCAGAAGCCGCTTGGCATTGGCTTGCTGGATCAGCGTCAGTCTCTGAGGCAACGTGGACTGATCCCGGTACTCTTCCTCGCTCGAGGCGAGCTTGAAGAGTCCTTCCTCCATTCTGTAGGCCAGCCCGGGCAGCTTCTCGAGCACTTTGGCGGGCGCGTTGGGCTTGAGCGTCGAGAGGTACTCGACGATCTTCTGGTGGACGCTCTCTCGCAGCGCGCGGTCGACTCGGTCGCGCCACGACGGCGCGCTGGCCCCGGGCGTGGGTGTGCTGGCGCCGCCATTCTTGGCGGCGTGTGCATTGGCCATGGCGGGGCTGTGGTGGAGATCGAGGTCGCTGACGTCGTGCGCGTGGGGCGTGGCCGTGGGGTCCGTGGGGCTGTCGGCGCCGATGTCGATGGCGTCGACGGCGCGCTCGGGCGAGTAGCTGCTCGCGTCTTTGGTCGGGCTGGTCCAGGGGCTCGGGGAGCCGATCTGCGGCGCGTCCGCGTCGTCCTCTCCGGCCTTGGGACGACGATTGGCGTTGAGCTTCTTGACACGCATCCAAGCTCGCTCGCTCGTCGACAGGCTCGGGCGCCGTCGCAGAGCCGAACAAAGGGAAGTAAGCGCTTGAAGGCGGCGGGCGTGGCCGCCGTCGACGTCGCCGGTGTCTCTTTGTGAGACTTGTGAGCCAAATGGGCGTGGCTGGCCCGAGGCAATGACGAGCCCAGTGTCAGGAGCGACCCGCTGAAGAGCCCAACACCGAGAATGACGACGGCGCGTCACAATGGCAGTTCCCCCTCGCGAGTGACGACCCGCGACCGCGTGCCGATACAAAACCCAAGTCACTTCGACGTCGCGACAGAACCCGACGTGGCCGAGCGCGTCCCACGTTGCAGCGACGCGCTGAAAGGGGATTAGGGTTCGCCTGCCGACGTCATCGCGCCAGCTGGCGAGTTGAACACGAGTGAGGAGGGGGGGGGGGGGAAAGTGACTGTACACGACAGAATAATACACCGTGACGCGACCCGAGCAGATCCCGCCCGATGGCGCGTCATCCCTCGGGAGCCTTTCACCGGCGCCGGGGCTTGCTCATGCGACGGCGGCGGCTGCCTCCGCCAGTCACTCGACCGGCAGGAAGGCGCGATGGTGGGTGGATTTCTTTTCAGGCAGATCTTGGTTCGCGCTTTTTCTGTGCCACCGAGAGTCTGCTGATTCGACGGCATCACTCGCTGCATGGATGAGGCAGTCGGCGGATGACGTTGGCGGCGTGTGCTGACGAGGGAATGGATGACGCGACGTGTCGTCCGCCACGAGCGTCCTCGCAGACAAGCGCCGCCACGGGGTGCGTGCCTCCGCCCACCGCGCTCCATGTCAAATGGACATGCAACAGTCGCAAGGCTCCCCGAGTGCTACAAGGTTGTCAATCGTCAAGGCTGGCTATATTTAAGGGATGTCGACCGTCAGCACAGTCTCCTCGCGCCGTCCAGCGTGCTCCAGCAGTGCAGGCTCTTTAAGCGACATGGCACAGCTCGCACCGACGAAGAACGTGCCGTTCTCGCTGCCGATGCGGTTGGAGCAGAGAAAGTAACAATTGTCCTTGGCATACTCACCCTTCTGGAGCGCGTCGATGATTGGGTGGAGTCGCGTCGCCCAGTACGACAACGTCGGATACGTCTCCGAATCCGGTGGCTCGAAGTCGCACCAAGCGCAAGAGAAAAGCACGAGGTCGCTGCCTTCTTTGGCGGCGTGGGAACCGAACTCGAACTCCTCGAACGGCGCTGCAAAATCATTCGGATTGATGTCCATGCAGATGCCGAACGAGATGGTCTTCTTGAGCCACGGACAGAACCAGGTCTTGAAGCCGTCGCCTGGCGTGGCCCACGGTTTGTCGGTCTCGTACAGGAACGTCTTACGAGGGTTCAACACGAGGTCCCCCTCGGGACTCAGCACCATCATGGCATTGTACAGATTTTGGGTCGCCGGATCTACTTCCACGTATCCACACATGACCATGCAGTTCAGTCGACGTGCTTGTTCTTGGCACCACGAGAACGTGACGCCGTCGCCCGCGACCTCAGCGACGTCCCGTACTTCTTCTTTGGTCTTGAACACATAGCCAGTAAAGGCCATCTACTCCATATCAAACGTCAATGCACACGGACTTGGACACCGCCCATGCACCAACGTACCTCGGAAAGCATAAGGATATCGATCCCATCCGACTTGGACAACGACGCGACCATGCGCGTCACATACTGACAAGATACTGCTTGAGGATCCGTTCGAGCTCCCCATCCCGACCCAGATGCCCGAACGTACCTCAAGATTGCGCTGCACCTGGCCGATCTGCGGATCTACAAGCCACGGCAGAGGCCTCGCGGGTCAGCCTCCGCGTCCCTAAGCCCCCTCAACGCGGCACGGGCGCTCACCGTACTGCACGATCGCCGCGCGCATGTGCCCCCTCTTGTCTTGTCCTGGACAAGTGTCTGTCGTCTGAGATCAATCTCCTCAACAAGTTTTAACCAATCAAAAGTGTTTAACAACATATTCCACTTATCTCAGTATGTCGTCCGAAACTTCAACGAGAGAGTGAGAGGAGCATGAGCTCGGTGGTGAGCTTCTCGCCGGTCGAGTTGGCGACGTAGGGTACACTCAGCAATTTTAATTGTATTGTATACATTTCAAAAGAGAGATCTTGAAAAGAGGTGCTAGTGGTGGTAGTGCGAATGTGCCGCGTCTCCATGAGAGTGGCCGTGGCTGTGGCCAACGTGATTGTGGCCACCTCGACTGTGGTCGAGACTTAGTCCGTGGCCGGCAGTGACTAATGCTGGTCGGTACGCAAGGAACGATGGCGTGCTCGCGTGCTGGTTTGCATGATGCTCTTGCGGATTGTGTGCTTGGCGACCATGATGGAACGGCTGCCCAGGACCGATCGCGCCGGGATTGTGCGTGTGTGGCCTGTGGAATAAAGGCTGCTGGTGCTGGTGGTACTGGCGGTGCATAACATCGTCTCCTGCGGGGTTCTCGTGAGTGCTCATCTGAGAGTGGTGATCATTGCCATCGTTCTCAGGAAGATCTTCATAGCCATGGGAGTGGTTGTGTGCATGGGCGTGCGAGTGGTTATGGCTGTGACCATGGGGTTGACTGGGCTTTTGGTTGTGGGAGTGGTTGTGCCCATGATCGTGTGAGTGATCGTGGCCGTGGTCGTGCGCATGATCGTGGCCATGATTGTGGTTCTGAAGCTCAAGGTTCTTCAGGTACGCCTTAGCGTAGACATCATGCTCACCGTTCAAGAGCACCTCGCTCTTCTCGACTTGCACAGATAGGAATTTACTCGACACACCCGCGCGTCTGGAGAAGATGCTCTGCACATGACGGAGAACGAGCTGTTCGTTGGCTTGTGTGTCGACCACCACATGGATGCTGGCTACGCTCACGTCGCTTGAATGGCGCCATACATGCCACTGAACTATCCGTAGAACATGAGGAACAGAAGTCTCGATCTCGCGAAGCGCATCCGCCACTTGGTTTTCGAGCTCTTTAGGAGTCCTCTGGAGAAGTTGAAGCAACGTATCCTTCAAAAGCGACAGCGTACTGCCCAATATCAGCAGTGCGATCATGACCGACGATATTGGGTCGGCAATGTACCACCCCTTGAACTGGATGAGAAGTGATGACACGATCACACCGACACTACCGAGTGTGTCAGCCAGGACGTGCAAATATACGCCGTACATATTGCTATTGCTTCCATGCGAATGGCTGTGACTATGACCGTGGCCGTGTTCGTCGTGTTCTCCGTGCCCGTGGCCATGGACAGAGTCGTGAAACCACACGAGCCCAACGATGTTGACTCCAAGTCCGATCACAGACGTCAGAAGCAAATTGTCAGTCTTCACATCCGGCGGGTCCATCAATCGCGAAAACCCCTCGGCGATAAGGTGGGAAGCCATGAATAGGAGCAAGACCGAGTTAAGGAACCCAGACAACACTTCGACACGGCCGTAGCCATACGTGTACTGCGCATCAGCCGGCAACTTGCCGATGTAGGATGCGACTAGTCCGATCAAAAGCGCGCCGTTGTCGAAAAACATGTGACCAGCGTCACCAATCAGCCCAAGCGAGTTCGACCAAATGCCGACAAGCAGTTCTATCACCATGTACGAGACATTCACCGAGAGGAACATGAGCATCTTGCGCGAGTCGTCTCTCTCCCAGAGGGCGGAGAGGATCTGTGTAACATCCGTGGGGTTTCCGGTGGGCTTGTTCAGCGACGACGAGGCCGATCGGAACATGTCCAGTTCAACTTCGTCGCGATGTTGCTCTGTTGACAAACGAATCATCTCGGAGAACTGTGCGTACACAATCACAATCGCAGCGACGAGGTCAGCGACGAAACGTAACCAGTCATCTTCAAACGCAGACACAAAGAGCGACCCAACAAGTCCCGTGACGGTGCACACCATTACCGAGATCCACCGGTTACGTGACGAGGCCTTGCTCAACGGGTTTCGGTGAAAGTACATCGAGGTGAGATGGAGAGCCGCCACGCCAAATCCGCAAAACATCCACCACGCAGCACTTGTAGCGACCTCTTGGCCATTCTCGTAATCGACAGCATCGATCCCAATGCGACGTGCGCGAGGGGCGATGATCCACGACAGCGGCAGCGCCATGGCACACGCACATACAAGCGAGAGCAGGTGGAAGTGCGGGGAGGCTTCAAGACGGAACTTGTTCTCGACCATCGCGTGCTCCGCGTGCTTCATTCCGAGAGCGAGAGCAATGAGCACAATCGTATGCAAGAGCGAACCGTACTCGTACGCGTCCACACCCGCAACGAGCAAGTAGCCCGCGAGCAAGAACATCCAAGTGTTGCTGGACTTCGTTGTCGACGAGGATGCCTGCAGCGCGTCTCGGAGCGGCTGCAGCAATAGCGAGTCGACGTTCTCGAGCAGAAACGCGAAGAGGAAGCCGAAGTGGTGGAGCGCGTCGGCGCGGATGTAGCACTGCACGACGATTCGGGCGCCGTTGAGCGGGAGCCGGTAGACCATCTCGGCGCGCGCGAACGCGTCCAAGAACTGCTGCGTGGTGGCGTTCTGTCGGCTCTGTGTCCACCACTTGGCGGCGAGCTGGAGCGCGACGAGCGAGAGCAGCAGCCACGCCATGGTCTGGAAGTCGTTTCGCGCGTGGTGCATGACCTGCTGCTGCAGCACGAGCATCGCGAAGGACGCGGCGGCCGCGACGGCGCTGTCCTGCACGTACTGCTGGGTCGAGGCCGCGCGGCCGCCCGCGGAGAAGACCCCGAAGTCGGCGTGCATGGAGCTCTGGCTTGCGTGCCTCGCACGGGAATCCCCACTGACGCGACCGGCGTTGGCGTGACCAGGGATGATGGTGCGAGTTTCGCCGTCGGAAGGTCAGCCCCGATGGGCTGGCCCGTTTCTGTGACATCGCGAGTCCCGGGATTACGGCCAGTAAAAAGACTTTTTACGAAATAAAATCGTATGATTCGCTAAAACGATTAATCGAAAGAACATTTCAGCCAACTGGTGTCTGACACTTCATGCACGCCGAACCTATTCCAGTAGATTGGAGAGTGGTTGGCCTGGGGCCTGTCGCGTGCCCTTTCGGTCTGTCAGGGGAAGATTCAGCCCGAGTCTTAGCGACGGTCTCCTCAAGATTCGCGGGCCAATGACAAGGGAAAATGGAACGGGGTGGACAGCAAAAGCGACAGGCCTTTTAGTTGATTCAACCACCTGGTCTTAGTCGCTGATCGTCGCGAGCTGAATCAGAATTGGTTTGCGCGTTCAAAAGCCCGTTCGAGAACAGGCCGCGCGTGTTTAGCTAGACTGGTCCGCCATGTTCGAGTCCTGCTGGTTGGCCCAGTGCTGAATGGCGTCGAGGAACGCTCCGATACCTGGGAAGAGTCACAGCGCGTGAATCGATCTGCAGAGAGGTCAAGTGCAAAGGTTGTGGGTACGTACTATCACCCACAGCGAGCTTGCTGGCTCCGGCTGAAGCGTCGAGGCCGAAGTTGGCCAGCACAGCGTTGAAATTGCCCCTCTGCAATGCGTTGACGAGAGATCCGATGCTCTGACGAAGCTGCGGCGAGTGCAGCTGAAAACATCTCAGCGTTAGAACCCACCTTGTGAAGAAGGAGTTGTGGTGTGACATGACATACCGTCGCTTGGAGTTCATGCGCATTCTGCACTCCCTCAGGAAGGTGCTGAACAAGGGCACGGACAGCCGTCTCATCGTTGAGGAGAGAAGCGACGTTCTCAGGACTGAGCAACTTCTTCAACGATATACTCTTCGGTTGCTGTCAAGATGGATGCTCATTAGTGCGCTCACGAGTCCGAAGGTGGAAAACTTCTACAAGTTACCGCGAAAGCTTGGATTGAAGCCATTGCACGCTCCAAGTCTGCTGCTGTGATCATTTCCGGAGCTGTACTAGGAGCACCAGGAAGTGGTAGCAACGCGGCGCGAGGAGCCGCTGGCGGGGCGGGTGCAAATGGTACTTGAGACGCTGCCGGCGGTGCTGCTGTTGGAGCAGGAGCTGGCGCCGCTGCTTGAACAAAAACATATCACGATTAGTTAGAGAAACCGTTCCATGTAGAATTGAGGCGATTGCAGTCAAGGTTCGGTGGGTGGTGGTGACCTGTTGACACCAAACTCTGTGAATGAATGCCTGTGAATCATGACCACGGATTAAACTTACAGATGAAGCGTAGAGGATCAGACACCGAGATTTCATTCCATATTTCCTCTTTGCCCTCCTACCAAACCAAACAGAATCGTTGAGCGATCTTCCGGTCATGCACAGGCCACGTTCACTGGTGAGAATTGAATTGTCACCTGGACGAGTGGAATTGCCGCCTCGGTTGATCCTCATGGCAGAGTTTAGGAAGAAGATGGCCCCTGGTTTCCTCCGCTGCTTCCGCTGTTGCCACCCGAACCTCGAGACGCATCATCCTGATTCTGTGCGTTACCTGAGTCCGACTGGACATCGCGCATGCTCTCTTCGATGGCAAGACGCAGAAGTTCCTCTTCTGTCATCTCATCCATTTCCATTCCTCCGACGTCATGTTCGTGAGTCGATGCCGTCGTTGCCGCCACGGAACTGGCGCCACCACTGTGTGAAGTATGCGACGAAGAGGCAGCGGATGTCGCCGGAGACGCATTGGTCTGCGATGCAGGAAGACCCATGTTCTGCAAGATGTTCTGAAGGTCGGACACCTGCACGTTCGAGTTCGCACCAGCGCCGCCCCGGCCTTGCTCGCCACCAGCTCCCATCGCGCTACGTTGTTCAGTATATCAGTTGAGCAAGCGCAATGTACAGATTTCCTGGCATGGAAACATACCCGAGCATCTGCATGATAGCGTTGTGGTCAAGCTGGACGTTGCCAGCACCACCGCGACCGGGCTCACTACCACCTGATGGCTGCACATTGTTCATGAAATCGTTCACTTTCTTCGCCAATTCCTCATCGCGCGAGCTATCCTTGTGCTGTTGTTCAGAGCCATTTAGATCGGTACCGACTTTGATGACAGCAGCTCTTCACGAACCTGCATCCAAAAGAAGAAGCGACGCGCCGAGTTCTTGTACTGCAGCAAGTAGACGCGGTCTCCCTCGCGGCCCGTGTTGACGCGCGAGAACGTCGCATCGTCCGGGAACATGATGAAGTCCTACAATGGCCCAGATCCCTCGAGTCAGCGACATGGTGGATCAAGGTGATCACCGAAAACGCGCATTCTCCCACCTCAGGGGCTGCACCGGTCTGGCGATCCACCCACTGGAAGTGCACGAGCTGGTCGTCGCCGCGCGTGAGGCAGATCTTGCCCTTCTTCAGGTCCGGCGAGACGAGAAACTTGCCGTTGGCCGTCTGGCGGACGTCCATTTTGCCCGCGTTGAAGGCGACGAGCTCGGTCTGTGATTTCGACAGGATTCCGCCACGTCAGAGCGCGAGAATCGAGAGGGAGCCTCTCCGGATGGGTACGTACACGTCCGGCAGTGTTGCTGCCGCCGAAGACGTTGCCGTACTGCGCAGGGAAGAGCGACATCGCGGTCGTCCGGGGGGTTCTTCTGCTTCGCTTGCGTCTTGAACCTTCTTGGTCGTTTGGATCGCCTCCCCTGCCTCGAAAAACACACCGTCATCAAACGAATCAAACGTTCGAATGAGTGATGGTCTAGTGGCACTCTTCCGAGGGAGGGCGACCGAGCAGTGACCATTCCTCCATTTCCATCCCATCATGGTGACCCAGGTGCTCAACTACCACGACGTGCAGCTCTACGACTCGGACGTCGCGCTCTTCGGCGGCTCCCAGTGGCTCAACGACAACGCCATCAACTTCTACTTCCAGTATGTGTACCACACCACGTGTCTCGCGGCGGCGCCTCCGGCCGACGACGTGCTCCTGATGGACCCGGCCGTCGTCTCCTGCATGATGCTGCAGTGCGACGACGACGACGAGTACGCGGACCTGGGGCGGGGCCTGCAGGTCCAACGCAAGGCGCTCTGTCTCATCCCAGTCAACGACAACCAGTCCTTCGACAGCGAGAGCAGCCACTGGTCGCTGCTCGTCTTCCACCACGGACGGTTCGTCCACTACGACTCGAGCGCCGGACACAACACGCACGCCGCCAAGCAGATCGCGCGCACGTTTCTACGTTTGCTCGCCGCCTCTGAGGTGGGGAACGTGCCGAAGTGGTCGAACGATCTGTTTTCGAACCAGCGTGACTCCCCACAGCAAGAGAACGGATACGACTGTGGCATGTTCGTGCTGGTCACAGCCGAATATCTCTGTCGGCAGCACTGTCGACGCGACGATGAGTCAGTGGTATCTCTACGAGGGTACGTCACGTCTTCACGAGTGACTGCGCTGCGTCAAGAGATACCGCGCATTATCAAACGCCTCAAAGCGACTAGGTGACCAAGAATTATCCGTTAAACGTGTCGCCCGACTGCAACCAAGCAGATCAGGTTGGACGACACCGATCGAAGCTAGCATGAGGGCTTGTGTCGATTGCTGGTGCCTAAATAGCTCAGCTGGGAAGTTTCTTGGTGAGTAATAGAAGGTGGCAAGTATATTTGGACGCCGAGGTTTATCGATTGTGGTACGAATATGAGCGGGGTTGGTCGCACGCTCAACATGCTTCAAATGAAGCAGCCAGCAAACGCCTTCGTCGCGTCCACCATCGAACCTGCGAGTCTCATCGCCTCGTTTGACGCCTCCAAGCCTCGAACAGGAGCTTTAGACACACGCGCATACCAAGAACTAGAGCCCCTGAATCTCCCTGCTAAACTCAGAGATCGTATTGGCAAGGCACAGCGGCGCGCAGCAGCCGAGAAAGATGGTGCGAGGTCCCACGACTGTTAATTGCCCTATATGGAGGTTGGAAGAACCCACGATTTTGTATTCACAGGTGTATCCATCTTCACTGAGAGTGGCGCGAGTACGCTACTCCTTAGCGACGACAAAGATCCTGCTACAGCGATCCCTCCTAATCGAACCGACGACACCAAACTTACAAGCCACAAAGGAGCTCAGCGCCGTCAAGATCCCCAAGCTACAGCGGCTGGGGATACGCTACCTCAAATTGGTCCACTCAAAGAGAAAATGCATTTGCCTGACGTAATTCTCGGTCACAAGATGCGGGAATTTGAAGCCAAGATGAACCTCAACGCCCTCTTTATCGATCCGCTTGAGAATAACCTCCACCATTTGAGTATCGAGGACAAAGAGAAGGTGATGCTTCGGATGCAAGAGAAGATCCGTGCAATCATGGCCGAAGTCGATGCACACTTCGTTCAAGTCAAAAACGAGCTTGACGCTCACGGAGTTTTTGACGGAGCTGCCAACTATCAGCGCGCACAGGCGCTCTGTCTTGTGGAGCTCCAGAGACGATGCAAGCTGGAGAAGCTACGTGATGATGCGATGCGTGAAGTGCTCGATGAAAACGGTTGCGTTGTGCAGTCAGCGATGAGTCAAATAGAGGGTAAGCTAAACGACCTTCTTGCTAAGAAGGAACGACGTACGGAAAATGAACAACATCACAAAGCGGAGTTGGCGTTCAACCATCTCCAAATGAGCACGAAAAATTTCGCTTTGAAACGCCGTCCCATCGTTGCAAAGCGCAAACTTTCACCAGTAAAAAAGAAAGCGGAGATTAGAGAGTCCAATCAACTCAGCCATGATGTCAGTGCCAATGATACTCGCAACGAAGTTCCGCTTAGTGCAACAAACAATATTGCGGCATGTACGGCAACGGAAGATGTAGTGGTGGAAAACTGGGCTACTCGTCACCCACACGTAGCGCAGGTGCTGCAAACTCTTGCTGCAAACGGCGGTGCTAAGCCTCAGTCAAATGGACTAAGTGATTCTCTTGATGCATTCTCCAGTCGAGTCGCTACTGGAGGGAACTCAGGAGATACCAACAGAGCCCCATCAACGGGGAAGCTTTGGACGTCGGCACAAGAATGGGGCGAGCGATCAGACAGCTACAAGTGCATTGCACGGCGAGCCTTCGATGATTTGCTGCATCGGTTCACTCGGTGGCGTTGGGATTCAACGAGTCGATTCCATGGTTGTAGTCCAACTCCACTAGCTGATAGTGCGATCAAGCTATCGCCAATCTTCCTTCAGCGATTACATATTCAACGTAACACAGCGTCAGCTAGACTAAAGGAAGAAGAAGAGCAACTGCGCCAGCAAAAGGATCGAGAGACAAATGCAGACAGACGAAAGAAGGCAGATGTTCTGTATCAACAGCTTCAAGGTCAAATCCAGACAAGGCGACAAGAGCGTGAAGAAAAAGTAAGGAGCACCAATTCAGGGCAAACGCTCGCCTTTGATAGTGTTGTCCCGGCTGTATCAGTATCTCGTTCGGCTGCGAAGCGAGCGATGATTTCTGAACCTGCGTTAGCTGGCTTAAGTAGAACTGGTCCTCGTCCGCAGTTAGCTCTTCGAGAGCCTCATTCACAGGGAAATCATGTTCTTCAGAGCGGTTCCGATCTAAGGTTGACTACGGAAACAAAAGCCGCCACGGGCTCGTTAACTGCGTCGCTGTCAGCGCCGGTATTGAACACAAACAAGAGTCTCGCAGTTTCTGGAGAGCTTCCGCTGAGCAGAACTCAGTCACGTCGCGCAATTCAGGACCTAAAGCTTCTTGGATTCTCACATCACCGTAATAGGCGCTCAAAAGTTCGTGCTGACTCCCTCATCGGCGCTCCCGTTTCCACCGATTTGAGCACCCTAGGTCATTTCACAAATGCACGAATCGAAGAACGACGCGCTTCAGCACAGACCTGGGCTTGGCATCATCCACAAGAGAGAGCGCGCTCCGTTCAAACGCAATCCTTGATTGAGGAAGAAGGTGATGATCTAAGTGATGTGGACGCCAGTGAGCGACGAGATGCAATGGGTTTCGAGGAAGGTCCAGAAGGAAACGACAACTATGGTGACAGTGATGTGGATAGTGCGATTGGGGATGGAGAGAGTGACGACGACTGGAAGTCTGTGCGCTCCTCGGCTTCATCCCGACATCTCATTGATTCTGCACGTAGCTCTTTTAGTGCCATGTCCAAGAAACCAGGATATCCAAGTCCAGATGACAAAGGAAACCGGTTAGCAAATCAGAGGAAGCGCACAAAGTCCCCGAAGAGAGGTGGCACACACCGAACTCGCAACAAGAGCCCTTCAAAACGAGTTAATTCTGCTGTTCGTGGTCCTCGAGGAAGTCGTTTACTGTCGAGGCCCAGCAATAGCAGCAACGCCAGTGGATCAAGTGGGGGGATGTTCTCAAGTGTTCATTTCACTGCTAATGCTCAAGTATTGCAGCACCGTCTGGAAGAACTTTGGCGAGCGCTCGAGTTTCCTTTTTCTGCAAAGCTTATTATGCTAGAAAAGTATGCGAGTGTCCAAGATGGAGACGCACTTGCACAAGCCCTAACAAACTGGGAGGCAGCGGCGGAGGTGGTACTGTTGCGCGAGAAATTTAAGCATATAATTGCGGAGTATGATGAACTAAGCGAGCTCAAGCCATCTTCTCGGTTGACTCCGGCTGAATGGAGTTTTCTGCTCATGCAGCAGATCGAACTTCCAGTGAACGCAATCAACTTATCGTCTGAGGAGCTCGTTCACTGGGTGAGTTGTTTGTCGCGAGCGGAGAGAAAATTATTACTGATTATAGTGGGTCTCTAGACACAGGAGAACTTGGATTTGATCACGCAGCGATGCGAGAAAACGGCTCAACATCTTAAGGCAAAGACTGGGGACGAACTGTGCTTCCAAGGTCTTCGATATCCACCTCGTGCCTGAGTTGTCCCGCTTGCTTTGTGATTGAGCTCACAAAATAACTATTGCGAGCGAAATGATGGGTAGCATCTTGGTATTTCTATTCAGGCTCACGGAGTTTGCGCGCTATGGGGCTGAGCTAGTATCGGAATGTCCACGCTCGTAGGCGATGTCGCCGATATCTCTTCGAATCCACCCGCTGTGAACGTGTCAACGAGATTCAATCCGAGTGTCTGATTTCCTGTACTGTTTGCTTGAACAATATTGGCCGCTATCGACGGCGTCGATACCGGAAGAGGTGTTGTCGACTTGATCGGAGCTACAGTTGGGGCTACTGTTGTCGGCTTTAGCGTCATTGTTGGTGTCGGGGTGTAGATAACTGGAGTTACTCGAGGCGTCGTTGTCGGGGTTCCTGTGATCGGTGCAGTTGTTGGCGTTGGTGAGGGCACTGACACGTCGGCTACAGTACCGCAAAGATCGTGGCTGGAAGACGTGCCACAAGTCTTATCGCACTTCGTATTCTCCACACAACCGAGCACACCCGTTGCAACTCGTACACAGGATGAACCGAACGGAAGCCCACGCTGAGCCTTAGGGCAGGCCCCTTGAGAATTTGCCGAGCAAACGCCGCCTTTGACGCAGAAAGTGCCACTGCCAACCACGCTTACGGGGCTCCAACCGCCGTCTCCATTACATTGCTGGGGAACGGATGAATCAATTGAACAACCGCTCTCGCAGTCTGATGTTGTTGGTGACGATGTGTTCTGCAATGCACCGAAGACCCCATCTTCGCACGACAACTTCGGGATACAGCCATAGGCTTCAGTGTCGAGCTGAGTGCACTTGGATCCGTATGGAAGCTTTTGACTTGGCCCAGGACAAGCAGCGAGCTGGTCACCAGCACAGACTTCAGGTCCGAGGGTACAGAAAGTGTCACTGCCGACAACACTGACGGGAAACCAGGTGCCGTCGCGGCCGTCACATTGGGATGGTGGGGTAGGACCGACTGAAGGACAGAGAACGCCGGGGGTAGTGGCCTCAGTGAGCCTCACTTGGCCACAAATTAACGTGACGGACACGAGAATGCGTACAAAGGAGAGCATCGGAACAAGCTGTCAAGTCCTAGTGGGAGAGGATGTATCGACTTCACGGCGATATGGAAAATGACCCCCCCCCCCCGTTTTTTACTTGGATTTCGCACCGCCTTCATCACTGCCTCGCCGTCGTAGAATCTGGTACAATGAACTCAAGTGAACTCGTTTCCAGAGCATCCAAATAACAGGCACGACCAACGCAAGAACGCTCTCGGGCCTTCGGCGCGTTCTTGTCACCTTCTTTGAGTAGCAGGAGTCTCGCATGCGAAGACACAGCTGGCCACGGTTCCAGCCCCCAGCTTGGAAGTTTCAAGCAAACAATCATCAACGGTCGCGAAGTGTCGCTACTATCCTGAAACCGTTCAAGGATGGTTCGCCCAGTGGGTCAAACCAACTTGTTGTGCATGGATGAGTTGCAACGGAAACGAGCTTTCGAGGAACATGCAGCGAACTGTCATCGTGACCTGACTTTGCGCAAGACGTGGCATATCCCATTTCTGGCTGTGTCTGGTGCCCTCGCTCACCGTCCCACAGAAGTAGCAGACGATGCTAAGTCCGATATCAAAAGCAGTGGCTCTGTTGTTGTAGACGCTGATTCAACGCCACCAAACCCGCATTCCGCCTTTTGCTTGAAAGGACACGAACCACTGCTCGCCTTGACCAACAACAAGAACTGGTTAACTCTATCGCTATGCTTCACGTGAAGCGACTCGTTACTTTGGCGCTTCTCTTCAGCGCGACAGTCTTCATCCAGACTGGTTCGGCTTCGGACCTAACGTTTGACTCGGCCCCGCCCGAAGAAGATTTGCCAATCGAGTTTGACCTCTTAACCCAGACCAGTCCGACAACTACGAGCAAGGACACAATCAACACGAGCCAGGTTGGCACGGTAGGCACCCATCAGTCTTATGGCGATTTGACTCCTTCGCCGACAACGCCAGTGCCAACAACTCCGGTACCAACAACTTTTGCACCAGCAGCTGCGACTGCGACGCCTTGTCCCACAACGCATGCCCCGACTACCCAGCCTCCGTACGGTAAGACCCCGGCGACTCCTTCACCGACGACAAAGTTGCCGACTCCATTCTCCGGTACACCTTCGACTGCGACCCCAGCGCCGTCTACGCTTAGACCGACCACGAGTGGTTCAAGTGGGCCGAATCCTTCTTCAACAACAACCCCTCCATCAGGAACCACGCCGGCGCCAACATCTCCTGTGCCGATGACTTCGGCTCCAACACCCGGCCCAACATCTGCTCCTCCAGGACAACCCACTTCAGCTCCCACACCAGCGCCAACAACGGTTTCTCCTGGACAGCCAAACTCAACTCCCACACCAGTGCCAGCGACTATGACTCCTGGACAGCAGACCTCATCTCCCTTGACAGCGACGCCTACGTCGACCAGCAAGCCTTCCACCGAATCTCTGGCGGTCGGTGATGGACGTGATGAATACGCAGAGTACGATGATACCCCATGCCCCAAGCTTCCCATGAAGAAATCTGCCGAGAATCATTCTTATTATGCTAGTGCTGAGCCGAGTTCGAATACGAGCCAAGCTCCAGCTCCAGCTCCAGCTCCAGTTCCCGCTCCAGCTCCAGCTCCAGCTCCAGCTCCAGCTCCAGCTCCAGCTCCAGCTCCAGCTCCAGCTCCAGTTCCCGCTCCAGCTCCAGCTCCAGCTCCAGCTCCAGCTCCAGCTCCAGCTCCAGCTCCAGCTCCAGCTCCAGCTCCAGCTCCAGCTCCAGCTCCAGCTCCAGCTCCAGCTCCAGCTCCAGCTCCAGCTCCAGCTCCAGCTCCAGCTCCAGCTCCAGCTCCAGCTCCAGCTCCGGCACCGGCACCTGCATCTGTTCCAGCTTCAGGTGCTGTTCCTGGGTCAGCCCCCGGCCCAGTTTCTGGTCCTGGTCCAGCCCCTGCTACTGGACCAACGTCGCAATCTGGGACGATGGAGACTGCTCAATATCATGGTACAGCAGCTCCAACCCCTAGCACTACTCCGTGCAAGTTCCCTCTCAAACAAGACTCGCCGCCAACGCCATGCCCACCACTATCTCTCAGGCCGTACACGGAGTCTCCAGGACGTGGGTCACAGGAGCATACAATTCACAAGAAGCCCACACCATCACCGACTTGGGTAAGCCCGACGCCATCGTCGATTATAGTAGGCCCGACCCCAAGTCCCACCTCGACACCATGTACACCTCTACGCTTAGCATCAGAACCTTCGCCAAAGGCGACTTCAGGTAGCCAGGAGTCAAAACTTTATACTCCCAGTAACCAAGAAACGACCACCCAACGGCCACCGGAAGCTACGACATCCTCACCTCTGGCAACGCTAAACCCATGCCACCGAATCACCTTAAAGCCAGAGCCAGTCCCGTCCACACCGACACCAACCACAGTCACACATGCCCCAAGTTCAGTGACGCCACCGTCGACAACCTCGGCGCCGCCTACTCCAACGACAGCGACACCAACTCCAACATCATCAGTACCGACGTCGACCACGACATCGCCTGCTAGGACCACGCCAGCGCCAACTACTCCAATTACGACACCTGTTCCAACAGCAACTACTTCCACTCCACCCTCGACGCCTGGGCCGCCGACATCGACTACTCCTGTGCCAACCGCGACAAGTGAGGCCCCCTGCACAAAGACACCTGCACAAACTCCACCTGTGCCGTACGGTCAATCAACGCCGGGCCCCACACGTCCGACTCCTTCGCCTACCAGTGCGCCTACGCCAGCTCCTACCACGTCCACGCCAGTTCCTTCTAGCACAACAACACCAGCTCCTACCCCCACTTCAACGCCAGCACCAACTACCACGTCTGCTCCACCCTCCACGACCACTCCAGCGCCCGTCCCGACCACTGCAGCACCCGTCCCAACCGCGTCAACGTCCGCGCCTGTCGAAGAGTCCCCACAAACGAACATCGGCCCAGGCGACACTTTCAACACCGGCAGTGAATTCGAGCTTAACCGCCGCCGTCTCCGTCTCCACGGCTGAGTGGCTAGACTCCGACCGTCTTCATGTCCCTCTGATCTCTTCTTCTGCATTCCCTGCATTGCGCTCGACTTTTGACTCCGTTCGTGGCGAGATCCATGTCGATTGTACTGATGAAGCCATCATACGTTTCCGTAATACATCATCTTCTTCCTGTCTTTTTGTGTAGTTCAGGAAAAGATACACCTCATCACCAGCTCCGTTTGACGTGATCGCCTGGGCATGGAGAAGCCATGCCGTCACGCAGATACCTCTTCCTGGAGCGCGCGCTCCTCGCGGCCGTTTGTGCTGCGGTCGCCGCTGGCCAACGCTCTCGCCAGGGACTCTTCATAGCCGCATTCGTCGTGGTCACGACGCTGGGGTTGCTCCACCATCGGCGTCAGGAGCTGCTCTTCGCGTATGCGGCAGTGTTTGCAGAGATTGCGTCGGTATGGCTCGGTTCCTTTTGGCTCCAGCGATGGCTTCGAGCTGTCGCAATCGGTGGTGCGCTGCTTGGCATCCTCGGGTCGGTCGTGTTCCCACTACCAGACTTCACTGTGCTCCACGGCACCTACAAGACGATCGGTTGCTACACCACACGTCTCGGTGGGGTTGACTGCCGGATCTTCTACCCCTCTTCATACCGAAGTTCGAGCCTCGACGCGAAGCGACGAGTTCCGTACGTTTACGCCCACCACGGCGAGCACCTCAAGCGTGGGCTTAGCATCGTCGGTAAAGCCCCGCAGTGGTTCTTCAATACTTTCGACTCGGCCTTTCTCTCTGCGATCAGCGGCGCACCAGTTCTTCCGAATCCGGTTTCTTCGTGCGGCTGGCCGTTAATGATCTTCAGCCACGAACTCGGCGGCTCGATGGAGATCTACTCGGCGATTCTTCAAGAGATCGTGAGTCAAGGCAACATCGTTGTCGTCGTCAACCACTGCGACGGATCCGCTAGTGTCACACGCCACGAGGATGGCTCCGTACACTTGATTCAGTCCGTGTCACCAGAGGTAGCCGCTAACTCCAACGGAGAAGGCTTTCGCTTCCGCAATCGGCAGCTCGCCCAGCGTGTACGCGAGGTCCGAGACGTGCTTGATGCCATCACCCACGCCAAGAACTTCCCTTCCGAGCACCCGGCACTACTTTCAATCGACTTGGGCAATGTACATATCGCAGGTCACTCGTTCGGGGCGGCAACGGCGCTGTCGGCCGCTCATGTGGACGACCGCTTCCAGTCGGCGATTCTCCACGACGCATTCATGATGCCAGTCTCCGAGGACCACAAGAACGGCCTTGGAAACCGCGTGCCCGTTCTACACATTATCTCTGAGCAGTTTCTGCTGCACCGCCAAGAGAACGTCGAGGCGATCAAACGCCACGCGAGGGGATGTTCCCACCCTCGGACTGGTGTGTTTGTGCTCAAGAGCTCTCACCACAACGACTTCACCGATCTGCCGCGGTTTTCGCCGCTCGTGACGCGGTTCATGGCAGCCGCCGGCTCCGTCGATCCTGTTTACGCGGGGAAAGCCGTCGGGCAGCTCAGTGCAGCGTTCACGCGCGGAGAGCTCGCGAGCGAGCTGGATCGCTTCCACGATGTCGTCCCGGTTATGTAGAGAAAGGTACTGAGACTCACCTCCGAGATGACCCCCGTTTAACACTGAGTTACGGTAATACGTCGACGTAACCCCTACCTAATAAGTATTCGTACACCCTTCTAAAGCGCGTATTCCGGTGTACAGTTTTGCTGTTTGCCGTAGTGGAGTCTGGTTTTGTTGACGCATCTCCTCGCGAAGAGCTCGTCGTGCGTCACACCTCGAGCCATGCCCTCGGCCACGCACCAGCTCCTCGAGTACGCGCTGCTGCTCGCGCTCGGCAGCACCGTCGCGCTCGAGCGCTTCGCGCCCGCCGACCTGCAGCTGCCGCCGCGCGACTACGATCTCCACCGCTTCGCGGCCTTCGCGCTGCTCGGCGCGCTGCTGCTCGTCCACCATTGGCGCAAAGAGCTTCTGCCGGCCTACGTCGCCGCCGGGCTGCGCGTCGCGTCCCTGCTCTCGGGCTTCCTCGACCCCGTCGACGGCGCGCGCCCGTTGTTCCGCGAGCGCCACCCGTGGGCCGAGTGGCTCTCCGTCGCCGGCGTCATGTTCGGCGCCCTGCTCGCCATCGTCTTCCCGTTGCCAGACCTCTCGGTGCTCTACGGCAAGTACCAGACCATCGGCTGCCGCACCGGCCGGTTCAACGGCGTCGAGTGCCGCGTCTTCTACCCGTCGGCCAAAGAGACCGCTCCCGTGCCCGCGACCAAGCGCGTCCGCTACCTCCACCACGGCCAGCACCTCGCCAAGGGCATCCACCAGTTCAGCAAAGTGCCCGAGTGGTTCTTCAGTAACCTGGAGAATGCGTACCTCGCCGCGATTGAAGACGCACCGGTCGCCAAGCCCGAGAGACCCGAGGGCTGGCCACTCGTTATCTTCAGCCACGGCCTCGGAGGTTCGATCGAGCTGTACTCGTTTATTAACCAGCAGCTTGCGAGTGCAGGCAACATTGTCGTGGTCGTGAGCCACGGCGACGGCTCTGCTAGCGTCACGCGCCCCGAGGATGATCGCATCGAGTACTACCAGCAGATCACCGACGAGGTGCGACACAACATCAACGGAGAAGGCTTCCGCTTCCGCAACAGCCAGCTGCGCACGAGAGTTCAAGAGGTGCGAGGTGTGCTCGACGCCGTGAGCGAGCTGGCTGCCAGACCTAAGGGGACCGATTCGCTGTGGAACGCGGTGGATCTCACGCGCATTCATGCCGTGGGGCACTCGTTTGGTGCCGCGACGGCCCTGACTGCAACCCACCTCGACGATCGCTTCGGCTCGGCCGTGTTGCTTGATATATGGATGGAACCACTCGATAAGGATGTGGCTCCTGGTCTGGGTGATCGCACTCCCGTGCTGCACCTCGTCTCGGATCCGTTCAGCCTTTGGAAGGAGAACGCCGACCGCGTCAAGCAGCACGCCAGTGGCTCCTCGCACGTCAAGACTCGCGTCAAGCGCATCGCTGGCTCTCGCCACAACAACTTCAGTGACCTGCCACTTTTCTCGCCCATCATCAACCGCATCGCCAAGACGGCTGGAAGCATTGAGCCCAAGTACGCTCTCCGCATGATCGCCCAGCTCAGTGCCGCTTTCTTGGTTGGCCAGTACGACACGGCCGTGCAGCAGTTCCCTGAGGTCGTTGACATGCACGAGCTTGACTCAAACGAGCAAAAAGAAACATAGCTAAAGAGAAATCGGATTGCAAACGAATTACTTCAGAGTGAGCTAAGCGCTAGTCGCACTGCATAGTCGCAGGATGATACATAAACAAAGGTTGGCGAACGCCATCACCTCCTTAGTCGCTACGGGAGTTGCCTGTTGACTGTGAGGCTGGCGTCTGCGCAGCATCCTTGGTCGTCTCGGCGCCGCGATACAGCGGACTCTCCTCGACCGCAGACGGACCCTGGTTCTTCTCGTTCTTGCGACGCAACAAAAAGTCTCGCACGTCGATGATCACGCTCAGCAATACAGGCAGCAACAGCATGCCGTTCAACACGCCGTACACCACCACCGTCATGTACATACGGAAGTAGTACTTCTGGAACACACGAGAATCCGCCAGTGTCAGCATGCTCAGACCCACCACCTTCGTGATCGTGATGCCGAACAACACCGACGTCAACACCTTGCGCAGAGCGATCTTCGCGCGCTGGTCACCACTACCGCTCGCCTTCGCAAACATGCGAACGTAGTGTCCACAGAACTCCACAGAGATACCCGCAGCGATGATCAGGTTCACCATCGACAGACCGTTCAACATGATACCCAACGGGTGCATCAAACCCATCACCTGGATCACGATGTTTGCCGCCGCCAACGTCACCACCAACGGATAGTACACACTCGTGAAATATGCCGCATGGATCAAGAAGATCGCCGCGAGGGCCAGACCCACGAGTTTGTAGGTATCCTCCACCACGGTCAGGTACTGATCGAAGAAGACGTAGAAAAAGGAGTAGACCCAGACGTCGATGCCGGTCTTCTCGCTGATCCACTTTGCCGCACGACGACCCTGTGCGTAGAGGTCGATGAAGTCCTGCTGCTTCGGGTTCGACGTTGTCTGAAGCATGTATGAGAATGCGGAGATGTTGTTACCAAAGCCAGTGCTGTTCAGCACGACCTGCTTGGACGTGTCCTTGAGAACTGGAATCGGCTTCTCGTCGACACTAAACTGCCCACGGTAGATGGAGGCACCACCGTACGAGCACACAGAACCTGCTGGCGCACTCGAGAACATGCTAAACAGCGATATGAACATGTTCTCAGGCACGGGCGGCGCTCGGTACTCAGCTGCAAGGCAAGTCGGGTTGGCCGTACGCGAAGCCGTGTATGTCCGGTTATCTTGATCGATTGGCAGGTACTCGGCTGTGCGACCGTCGACACGGCAGCACTCCGTGTCCGGGTTGATGAAGCCCCAGAAATCATCCATCCAGGAGTACGTGATGGCCTTAGCAAAGTGGGTCTTCTCTGGGTTCATCTCACTGGCAAGCGCATTCAGAATCTTCGGGATAGAGAACTCGTCACAGAAATCCTTCGACTTGCAGAATTTCGCTTCCACACTCTGGTCATTCAGGTTGAAGTTTTGTGGGTTGCGGCCATAACCTCCTTCCACGACGAAGAACGTTGGAGGACCCGTCGCCAGGTATTCGTCGATAATGTTAAAGTAATCAATCATGTAAGAGTCCGACGGCATCGACTCAGCCTGAGGTAAACCATGCTCAATGTTCTCGATCGACGCGATAGACGTCAGCGTCAAAGCCAAAAACACCAACAACACGACCAGCTTCACCAACGGGAACGACAAAAACGCCGTGTACGCATCGATGCAACGATCGAAGAAGTGATGACCGAAACCCTCCGACTCCGCGCCGCCGGCCTCCAAACCACCCGCGCCGTCCTCAGGCGTCTTTGGCTCAGATACCATCAACGGCTGCGATGGTTCCACAGCAGATGCAGTCACACAACACGCCACGTCGTACTTGCCACTCAGCTCACGACGCTTGTCCAGAGTGATGATTGTCAGCAGCAACGTCATCTGAAGCACCAAGTTCACCGCCACAGCCACCGCAGAGAACGCTGCAAACCACAATACCGCCGGCATCGGAGAAATGCAACCGAACGCGAACGCGATCGACTCTGCACATGAAGCCATGAAGATACTCGGACCGATGTACGACACGCCCTCCGATACCAACACCGCCACCAGCTTCTCGATCGCTTCCTTGTTTCCTTCCAGATTCGCGAACAGCGCAGGCTGCTCACGACGCAGCAACGCGTGCTTGTCCTCTACTGCGTGCACCAGCAAGAAGATGTTGTCCACACCGATGGCCAGCGTCAAGAACGGAACCACCTCCATGATCACCAGCTGAAGCTTCGCGCCGCACCACATGAAGAAGCCAATCGTCGATGCGACGGCGAACATGATGCACACGATGCCGAGGAAGCCGACGCTCATCTTGGACGTGCGGAAGAAACTCTTGCTCATGGTCCAGCGGTTGATACCAAGCGAGACGTAGACAATCATGAGCGCGTAACTAAGAATGACAGGCAGCATATCACCGCTAGACTCGCGCTTGATCTCATCTTGAACGGAAATCTCGGCCATGAAGTAGAGGTTGAAGAGTTTGTTGTCGACAGCTTCCTGCTTCATGAAATCAATGAACGAATGCTCCCAGTCGATTGCTGGCTCGTTGTCGTCGTCATCGTAGTAGTTGTAGATTAGGACGGTCGAAAGGAGTGCCTTCGATTGCGCGTACAAAGGGGTATTATCTTCCGCCCCCTTGGGGAATCCGCCGAGGTAGGTATTGTAAAGGTTCATGGGCGATCCGAACGCCGATAGACACGGGCAGTCACTCATGCTCGAGGGAATCGAATCTCCTTCCTTCAACTTAGCACGCAGTGCGTTACAGGTGGCCACATCTTGGTTGGCCGGCGAGTACAGACACGTGCTGAAGTGCGCTTCGGCGAGCTCGTACTTTTGGTAGAAATCAAAGTGGTCCAGGCGGTTCTGGAAGTACTGCGTGATCGAGTTGATCGTACACTCTGTGCCCGTAGCCTTCCAGCAAATATCTTGAATGGTAACACGCTTCGGGTAAGCCGCATCCGTCGGGCCGTAAGTGACCTTGGCGACCTCTTCCTGGATGCGGATCGCCTCACGCAAATACTCGAGGCGAGAGATAACACCGCCGTCCTTGGGGATCATCACGATCTGTGAAGTACGGTAAAATGGAGTGAAGAGCTCAGCATAACGATCGCGTTCCTTGTACGGGCGGCTGCTCGTGGCGACCCAAAGCTTCACGGGGGTTGTCTCTACCTCGATCTGAGTAAGACCGAGGGAGAGCGCGATCACAACGGCGAGAACAACCGACGAGACGATGTAAGGACGCTTGCCGTGGGCCAAGAACAGACCCCAGTTCTTGAGTGTGGTGGCCATCCACTCGTCGACCACACTGAGCGGGCGATCATGCACGGCGGCACCAGCCGCAGCAGCGTGAAGCTGGCTGGACGAGGCCGCCGCGTACTTGTGGCTGCGACGAGACACGTACACGAAACCAGCAATGAGAGCAATAGCAACAACTCCGCCGAAGATCGCGAGGAAGTAGTTTAATGCCGTGAAGTCCGCGCGCTCGAGGTTATCGGCCATGTAGGTCATGAACTCGTCCCACTTGGGGTTCATCTTCGCTGAAGAAGTGCCCTTGCTTCCATCGGAGGACGCCTGGGCGCCGTAACAAGCAGGCGTGTACGTGCGCTTGTCGTCGGCAGTGATGCCACACACCGAACCACAGACCCCGAAACAGCTCTCCAAACGGCGGTCCTGAGGACTAAAGCAGTCAGTCGAGTTGGACCCACACGCACAAAACTTCTCTTTCTGCTCTGCTTCAGGAAGCTGGTCCATTGTCATCACGTTGATCTGCAGTGGCGAACCCAAGCTGTTGAACTTGTACTGTCCCATGAAGTTGAGCAAGCCGTAGCCGTCCGTACAGTTTTGGAGTGGCGAGCAGAGCAGCGTGAACGAGTCATCCTTCTCACAGAAGTCGTAGATGTCACGGACCCAGTCCTTGCCCACATAGTAGTTCATGTCCTCGAGTGCCGGATAGATATCCTGTGCGTGGTTCTTGTCACCAGGCATGATGCGAACCTGGAGAGGTTCCACAAACATGCTGTTGTTCGGGCTACATGTCATCTGGCACCAGACGTTGCGGAGGTTCTCCTTGCAAGCCGTGCACTGGCCCGGGAAGAGGCGAACCTGCTTCTGGAGGCCGGTGTATTGGTTCTCCGTGCAGCACAAGTATTCCTCGCCCTGAGCGATCGTGTCATTGTAGAGCAGCGGGCAGTCCACCTTGAACTGGGCCTGGTTGGCTGCGGTCCACTCCGAGAACCTGTTCGCGAAGCCCTGAGCGTAGGCTTCCTTGGTGCCGATGGGTGTGTACCGGTTGGGCACCGCGGCGGTCGAGTACGTGACGTTGACGTTAGCCGAGTCGAAGGCCGTGCACTGGCCGGGTCCACGCTTGTAGACTCCGAGCTCGGGCACTTTCTGCGGGTTGTCGATGCACTCGTTCTTGCCCGAGTACTTGCACTTGGTATAGAGCTTCTCGATGGCTGCGAGCGCCGTGGCGTTGTTGGCGAGCGTCCAGGGCACGGTCGTGTTGACGCCGACGGACGTGGAGGTCGTCTGCGCCGAGACGTCCAGCGGCAGCGAGGCCATGAGCAGCGAGGTGGCCCAGCGGCGAGAGACGCGCTGCGAGCTTCCGCTCTGGCCGAGCGCGAGTGCGAGCACGAACGCAGCCGCGACGACGGCGGCGACGACTGCGACCCGCTCGACGAAGACGACGGCGAGCTCGGCGAAGAGCGACTCGAGCGAGGAGCGCACGGCCGGCGTGGCGAGCGCGAGGCTCACGGCCGCGAACGCCCACATGGAGTTTATCGGAGACCGAGGGCGAGAGCGTTGAACGGAGCCCGTGGGGGTCGGCGTCGAATTCCTAAGTGATGGGACTCGAGCCGAGCGACCTGGACGTGGAAGAGGGAGATGGTTGGGCCTCGCGCGTGCTGACGTGACGCCAAGAAGGACTCAAGCTGTGTGCCTCTTGGTCTACGCCGGCCATCATGTCATCGCGCGGAGAAGACGAGGCCGCGACAGAACGTGGGTACGAAACGACGGAAACGCACGCCGCTTCTGTCAGTACTTGCTTTGCGCGATTCGAATCGCTATGCGACAACTGGATACAATTCCGAGCTCGCTTGACAGGCATGACCGGGGAGTCAGTCTTTGTGCATTTGGATTGGCTAAAATAGGATGCCGTGTTCTTCTTTCAGCCAATCAGCGTGTACCTACATTACGCAGACCCGTGTTTATGGCCACTTTCGAAAGTCCCAGCATGACCTGAGTCACTCAAATGGAAGGGTCGAGAGCACACGTGACGCCACCACTTGGCCGTGAGTTACCCTCTCAATGGCTGAGTCCCTCCTTTCGCGCCCCTACAGTCGCTGTGATCCGCTCTTCGGTCTCTCGCTCGGCCGTGATTCGTGCCAAATCTTCAAATAATAATTCCCGACTCGCGCTGATTGCCAACGCCTCAAGTGCAGAACCAGGAGCCGAACCAGATTCCCCAAGATCATTTCACCGGTGCACGGGAGACTAAACAACGTCTTGCGTTGGATAGCAGCGACGGATAGTCCACGCGAGCCGTGACCACTGGTCATTGACCAGCCATCAAGCGCGTTTCGGTCGGCCCATCGGTCGCGGGGTGCGACATCCGTCGCAGTCGAGAGGGAGACTCAACGGGGTCTTGCGAACTCTCTTCACGGAGGTGAAGATCTCCGCTGGGTTCATGTTCGATATTTTTTCGCGTCATCTTCGTCGCGTGGGATTGCTGTCAGTTGGATCTCCTGTTTGCTGCCAGAGACCTTGCGCAATCGCTTCAGGCGGTTATGACCTCGTTTCGACGATCGGCTCGATGGATCAACCACTCTCGGGGGGATTGGAGCTGTCTTTTCCTTGGTTTCGTGACGTGTACTGTATGCTTTGTCAACTCCAAACCTCCAAATCTTGAACTTTGTCAGTCGCCCATCGCTTCGATCGATTGGGCGTCGTCGCTGTCACACGAGAGCACTTGACTACTGTACGTACGTACTGTACTGTGGTACAGAAGGAGCAGTGTGCTCTGAAGCCTCATGGACTTCTTGCCGTCATGACAGACGTGAAAGAAATCGTGTTCTGCCCGTTCTATGCACGACAAGATGAAGCCATATTCCGGTGGACACAACATGGGTTCATTAGTCGTGACCGTTGTGAACAGTACTTGCTCCGGTGGGATGCTCGCTGTTAGTCGCCGGTGCCACCGCTCTGCGCCCATTGGATAATCGTTGGGCCTCTGATCGTTCCTTTGACTGGCTTGAGATCATCCTGGATGCGACTCGAACCTAACTTCAATCCATATTTGAATCAGGCGAGGCTGTGGAGGAAACGCGGAATCTTCAACAGCAACAAGTGTTGTCAGACATTTAATAACCATTCATATTCATAATTCTCGTCTTCCTCAACTACATCAGCTCGTTGCACTAATTGTCTGTTGTTTGCGCAGCCTCCTTGGTCGTGTCGGCGCCGCGATACAGTGGACTCTCCTCGACCGCAGACGGACCCTGGTTCTTCTCGTTCTTGCGACGCAACAAAAAGTCTCGCACGTCGATGATCACGCTCAGCAACACAGGCAGCAACAACATGCCGTTCAACACACCGTACACAACCACCGTCATGTACATACGGAAGTAGTACTTCTGGAACACACGAGAATCCGCCAGTGTCAGCATGCTCAGACCCACCACCTTCGTGATCGTGATGCCGAACAACACCGACGTCAACACCTTGCGCAGAGCGATCTTCGCGCGCTGGTCACCACTACCGCTCGCCTTCGCAAACATGCGAACGTAGTGTCCACAGAACTCCACAGAGATACCCGCAGCGATGATCAGGTTCACCATCGACAGACCGTTCAACATGATACCCAACGGGTGCATCAAACCCATCACCTGGATCACGATGTTCGCAGCCGCCAATGTCACCACCAACGGATAGTACACACTCGTGAAGAAAATCGCCAGAATCAAGAAAATCGCCGCGAGGGCCAGACCCACGAGTTTGTAGGTATCCTCCACCACAGTCAGGTACTGATCGAAGAAGACGTAGAAGAAGGAGTAGACCCAGACGTCGATGCCGGTCTTCTCGCTGATCCACTTTGCCGCACGACGACCCTGTGCGTAGAGGTCGATGAAGTCCTGCTGCGTCGGGTTCGAGGTCGCCTGAAGCATGTACGAGAAGGCCGAAATATTTTTGCCAAAGCCCGTGCTGTTGAGCCTGACTTGCGGGCTGCTATCGTTGAGAACCGGGACGGGTTTGTCATCGATGCTAAACTGGCCGCGGTAGATGGAGGCGCCGCCATACGAACACAAAGATCCCGCCGGAGATGTGGCGAAGATGCTGAAGAGGGACATGTACTCGTTCTCTGGAACCGGTGGTGCACTCTGCGAGGCAGACAAACAAGTCGGATTTTCCTTGCGCATGGCTGAGTACGTCGTATTGTCCGACTTAATTGGCAGATACGCGCCAGTCTGAGCGTCCACACGGCAGCACTCCGTGTCTGGGTTAATAAAGCTCCAGAAGTCGTCCATCCACGAGTATGTCTGAGTCTTGGCAAAATGGGTGATGTCTTTGTCCATGCTGTTCGCAAGGGCATCGATGATCTTAGCAATCGAGAAATCGTCACAGAAGTCTTTCGACTTGCAGAATTTCGCTTCCACACTCTGGTCATTCAGGTTGAAGTATTCTGGGTTGCGGCCATAACCTCCTTCGACGACAAAGTACGTTGGAGGGCCAGTCGCCAGATACTCATCCACAATGTTGAAGTAAGAGATCAAGTAGGAGTCCGACGGCATCGATTCAGCCTGAGGTAAACCATGCTCAATGTTCTCGATCGACGCGATAGACGTCAGCGTCAAAGCCAAAAACACCAACAACACGACCAGCTTCACCAACGGGAACGACAAAAACGCCGTGTACGCATCGATGCAACGATCGAAGAAGTGATGACCGAAACCCTCCGACTCCGCGCCGCCGGCCTCCAAACCACCCGCGCCGTCCTCAGGCGTCTTTGGCTCAGATACCATCAACGGCTGCGATGGTTCCACAGCAGATGCAGTCACACAACACGCCACGTCGTACTTGCCACTCAGCTCACGACGCTTGTCCAGAGTGATGATTGTCAGCAGCAACGTCATCTGAAGCACCAAGTTCACCGCCACAGCCACCGCAGAGAACGCTGCAAACCACAATACCGCCGGCATCGGAGAAATGCAACCGAACGCGAACGCGATCGACTCTGCACATGAAGCCATGAAGATACTCGGACCGATGTACGACACGCCCTCCGATACCAACACCGCCACCAGCTTCTCGATCGCTTCCTTGTTTCCCTCCAGATTCGCGAACAGCGCAGGCTGCTCACGACGCAGCAACGCGTGCTTGTCCTCTACTGCGTGCACCAGCAAGAAGATGTTGTCCACACCGATGGCCAGCGTCAAGAACGGAACCACCTCCATGATCACCAGCTGAAGCTTTGCGCCGCACCACATGAAGAAGCCGATCGTCGATGCGACGGCGAACATGATGCATACGATCCCGAGGAAGCCAACGCTCATCTTGGATGAGCGGAAAAAACTCTTGTCGAACTTCCAGCGGTTGATACCAAGCGAAACATAGACAATCATGAGTGAGTAACTGAGGATGACAGGCAGCATATCACCGTTCGACTCGCGCTCAATCTCATCCTTAACGGAGTTTTCGGCGTAGAAGTAGAGGTCAAAGAGTTGATTTTCTTCGGCTTCTCGCTTCATGTACTTGATGTACTCTCGCTCCCAGTGGATTGCTGGCTCGTTCACATCGTCATCATAGTAATTGTAGACCAATGCTGTAGTGAGAAGTGCCTTTGACTGCATGTAAAGTGGTGTGTTCTCTTCGGCTCCTTTCGGGAATCCACCAAGGTACGTGTTGTAAAGGTTCATTGGAGATCCGAAAGCTGACAGGCACGGGCAGTCGCTCATAGTCGCTGGGATTGAATCGCCGTCCTTCAATTTTGAGCGGAGCGAGTTACACGTCTGCACATCCTGATTTGTTGGGGAATACAGACACGTGCTGAAGTGCTGTTCTGCAAGATCGTACTTCTGGTAGAAGTCGAAATGATCAAGGCGGTTCTGGAAGTACTGTGTGATCGAGTTGACAGTGCAAGATGTACCAGTTGCCTTCCAGCAAACGTCGTCGAGACGGACCCGCTCAGGATAAGTACCGTTCGATGGTCCGTACACGGTGTTAGCGATGTTTTCTTGCACACGGATCGCGTCACGCAGGTAAGCTGCGCGAGAGATGGCGCCTCCATCTTTCGGGATCATAATAACTTGCTCTGTACGATAGAATGGAGTGAAGATCTCACCATATCGTGCACGTTCCTTGTATGGACGACTACTTGTGGAGACCCAGAGCTTGACAGGAGTCGTCTCCACCTCTATCTGCGTGAGACCGAGCGAGAGGATAACGACGATCAACAACACGATAGATGAGACGATGTACGGGCGCTTGCCCTTCGCCAAGAAGAGTCCCCACCTCTTCAACGTTGCGGATATCCAGTCATCAACTGGGCTCAAACGGCGCTCGCCGATGTGGTCACCACGAATTGCAGCATTATGGAGCTGGGTCGAAGCTGTTGCAGCATACTTTCGTCCTCGAACGTACACATAGACGAAGCCTGCAATTAGAACAATGGCAACGACACCACCAAAGATCGCGAGGAAGTAGTTCAGCGCTGTGAAGTCAGCACGCACGAGATTGGCGGCCATATAGCTTGAAAACTCGTCCCACTTAGTATCAGTCGTGCCAGAACGACTATTTTCTGTAGTTGTCACAGCTTCGGCGCCGTAGCAAGCGGGCGTGTACGTGCGCTTGTCGTCGGCAGTGATGCCACACACCGAACCACACACGCCGAAACAGTTCTCCAGGCGTGCATCTTGAGGGTTGAAGCAGTCAGTCGAGTTGGACCCGCACGCACAAAACTTCTCCTTCTGCTCTGCTTCAGGAAGCTGGTCCATTGTCTTCACGTTGATCTGCAGTGGCGAACCCAAGCTGTTGAACTTATACTCTCCCATGAAGTTGAGCAAGCCGTAGCCGTCCGTACAATTTTGGAGTGGCGAGCAGAGCAGCGTGAACGAGTCATCCTTTTCACAGAAGTCGTAGATGTCACGGATCCAGTCCTTGCCGACGTAATAGTTCATAACCTCCAGCGCCGGGTAAATGTCTTTCGAGTGGTTCCGATCGCCCGGCATGATGCGGACTTGAACCGGCTCGAGGTACTCACTGTTGTTCGGGTTACAGGTCATCTGGCACCAGACGTTGCGGAGGTTCTCCTTGCAAGCCGTGCACTGGCCTGGAATCATTCGGACTTGCGTTTGCAAGCCCTTGTACTGTGCTTCCGTGCAGCACAAGTACTCCGTACCTTTGGCGATCGTTTCGTTGTACAGCAGCGGGCAATCAAGCTGAAACTGCTGCTTGTTGGCAGTAGTCCACTCCGAGAACTTGTTGGCAAATCCCTGCTTATAGGCGTCTTCGGTTCCAATGGGCAGGTATCGATTGGGGATTGCTGCCGTCGAGTAGGTGATGTTGACGTAGGCCGAGTCAAAGGCCACGCATTTGTTTGGACCACGAATCCAGGTACCGAGCTCCGGCACGCTCATGGGGTTCTCGATGCACTCATTCTTGCCCGAGTACTGGCACTTTGTGTAGAGCTTTTCAATGGCTGTGAGCGCCGTGGCGTTGTTGGCGAGCGTCCAGGGCACGGTCGTGTTAACGGTCTCAGCTGCCAATGTGAGCTGTGTCGTAACTGCGACTATTCCGAGCGAGGCAGTCCAGCGAAGGCTTCGTCCCGACGAGGTCTTCCTCGACATGAGCTCTGTGGTCGGATCCCAGCAAAGAAGATGGCTGGGAAGGAGTCAAGTTGGGAAGTGGCGCCAACATCTCCGTCGGTGTTGGAGTTGGCGTGCCCCTCTCAGCCAGAGGATGACGCCGCATCTACATTCCATCAATTCACACAAACGTTGGCGGTAACGGCTGATGGACACACTTGATTGGTGAAAAGGGACGCGCTGGATGTTATCATCCAATCCCATGAGGACATAGGTGGCATCAGGAATCCTGCCCCGACTCAGACGAGGACAAAGAAAGGAGGAGGATACAACAGGCACGATGATCACGAGCCGATTCTCCGCGAAGACCAGCAATACACATCCACGAGACTGCGTGTATTAGCTCTGAGCCTTGAAGGCTGAATAGGAGAGCGGGTGTCGCAGACCCGAGTGGCCTCACGTCACCAGGCATCACGCCTTCAGCCTGCGGTCAAGGCTGCGTGATTTGGAAGTCGGAGGAACTTGTTGATCCATTCGCCGGGCCGTCCAATGGTCTGTGGGTGTGCATCGATCACGTGTGCATTTCTTGATCGCAAACACGGAACCTTCAGGAGTTCTCTTTCCCGAGCAATTGCTGCGAGTGCGGACAGTCCCATAGGACACGTGCTCCTCTCGGCAGCTGCATCCACCAAATCGACGTTCGCTTGCTGTGGGCTTCCCCGGACATTTCGCCATTCAAGTGGTCTCTGATGCCTCTACTGTAGCTGTTCCTGTATCGTTGCAGTCGAGTTCAAGGCGGATAGTCATACTGTATTAGTCTGTGACCGATTTTACTCAAGGCTTTGACAGAAATCGATCGGCTCGATGATTTAGGTGTCAGGTTGGTGTTCATCGATCCTGCGACATGAGAATGTCCGTGTATTTCATGTTTCGTCGCGATAAACCGACAATTTGATCACGACAAGAGGCCCGCGATTTGGAAGGGTCAAGCTTGCATGATGCATTATTCCGCCAGTCCGTAGAAACCACCGTGGATGGTTCGCTTTCTTATTCACGCTGACTTCGTTGCACACGTCAAAGCGGCGACCTTGGACTCCACGGTGGCCGCTTTGACGTGTGCAACGAAGCCGGCGACATTGAGAATGTCAGCAAAAGCCTCCCTCCATACTTGAGCGAGTATGTTGAAGCGTCCAGAACCATAGTCACTCCGGAACCGCATTAGTTTCGGGCCACAAGACGTGTTCATGAGGATCCCAGCCCATTATGGATTGGCGCCAGACGAGCTTGTTCTGATCGAGGCTGAGGCGGATAGGATCGGTGCTGGCCTCGTGACACATACGTATCGGACTTCGAACGTGAGTATTGTGCGATGGCTCTGTCCATGTAAGCCTCAGCTTGTACAAAACCCCTTTTCGAAGACTGCTAGCCTTTTCAAGCCACGCAATCCATGCCATTTGTGGCCCCTCTTGCGCCCGCGCAGTCCGCGCCCACGGCTCAGACCCACGCCTCAATGAACTCGCACACGTCACAGATCTGCTCACTTGCGTCATGTCTCTTTGGCTTTGACTTTGACGGTGAGATCTATGGGATCGCAAGTTGGCTACCCTGTTTGCTGCCGCTTCAAATGGCGGAGTATGTCGCGGGATTGCCACTCGTGGATGTCCGAGGAAAGAAATTCGTTTAGCTTCCAGTGGTGGGCACGCGAGTTGGCATGCCGCGAGTGCTGATCTGAAGGTGCAACGGCAACCCGGACGTACTCGACTGGCACAGTGTATTTGTTCCATCACGGACTGAGCTGAGACTACAAGAAACGGTGGCAGCGTGACTATTGCTCTCGTCACATGATATGGCGATCGGTCTGTCGGAAGGAACGCAAGTACCAGCGACCAGGAAAGCAAAGAACCATGGCGCCACCAGATTTGAATGAGGGGGTAGAAAGACGGTTCTTACTAGAGTTTGATTCTCCATTTTTGATCGTGCGCGAGATGGCGACACGGGTGGAGCAATGGCAGAACAGCTTGAAGCTTCAGGACAAGCAAGAGACTAGCTCGTGCAGCATCCAACCATCGGGGGAAACATCGGCCATTCTCGAGCCGGATATAAATTCCAGTGACGATCATCTTCTCATACGAAATCTACTCGTTCTGCATAGCACAAGACGCATGATATGCAGAACGCGTAGATTACGCAAACGAAGCCCGCAAAACTATCAATGCCTGGCCGAGAAGTCGTGTTACATAATTGATTCGCATCGTCAATGGCGACACAGGGCCGAATTCTCAACCGGATGTCAGTCCAAAGTCAAAATGTGTCATCGCAGTACTATTTTGCGACAGAGATAGTAAATAATATAACCCATCTCAGTACATCCATCTCCGTCACAAAATAATACTGCGCACAGTTTGTGCGTCGCAATTTCCGCGGCAAGTTGAGCCACTTGACGCGACGCCGCCCGCGAGCGCCATGCGCGTGGTCGTGCACCTGGACCTCGACTGCTTCTACGCGCAGGTGGAGCAGCGGCGCCTGCGCCTGCCGCGCGACGCGCCCGTGGCCGTGCAGCAGTGGGGCAGTCTGCTCGCCATCAACTACGTCGCGCGCAAGTTCGGCATCAGCCGCGGCGACAACGTGGTCGAGGCCAAGAAAAAGTGTCCGCAGCTCCACGTCGTGCGTCCAGTTCGTCCGACGCGAGCGGATCGTGGTCCTCGGCACTGACGTGTGCGTGTTCTGTAGCCACACGTCGAGCTGCTGGGCGAGAACCGCAAGCCCCATAGCGCGTACGACCGCACGCACCAGAAGGCGATTCTGCGGCGCTACCGCGTCGCGAGCAAAGAGATCTACGAGGTGCTACGCCGCAGCGGAGCTGTCGTCGAGCGCGCGGGAATCGACGAGTCGTTTTTGGATATCACCGACCTCGTGCGGCAGCGAATGGACAAGATGGTGAGCGATGGCCGGCGAGCGTGTGAGGAAGGAGGAAGCCACCTCAGTGTCGATTTCTCTTTGTACTAGGACACCATCTCGTCAGACTTCTGCTCAGACGGTGCCAATGGAGACACCAAGGTCGTGGGGATCTCGCCTCTGGATGGAACTGGGAAAGAGATTAAACTCGACGCGTTCAATGCGTTCCCTCTGACTGAGGACGAGCGCTGGCTCAGCGTGGGCGCGAGCGTGACACGAGAGATCCGCAAAGCGATCTTTGATGAGCTCGGGTTCACCTGTTCAGTCGGCATCGCCACCAACAAGCTTGTCGCCAAGTTGGCATCGCCTCTCAACAAGCCAGACGGTCAAACGGTTTGTCAGACTGATCCGGTAATGCCTAGACCCAGCTTCTGACTCTGAATACTGTAGATCCTCGCCACACGGTTCTTCGGGCCACTAATGGAACACTTTCCGCTTCGAAAGATTCGCGGGCTTGGCGGAAAACTCGGTCGGGATTTGATTGGGTTGTATTACAAACTCAAGGGTGAAGAAGTAGATGTGTTGGCGACCAACTCGTGGGGCCAGATCGCAGATCCGTCCGCCACCGGCGTCAAACCAACTCTCACAGTGAGCGCGTTCGTGGAAGCTTGCAGCTTTGAAGATCTGGTCGCCCACTTGGGCCACGAGACTGCCACGTACGTGCGAGGCGTTTGCAGTGGCGATGACGGGAACGATCCCGTGAATCCATCCAAGATTGAGATCAAGACATTTACTGCTGCAAAACAATATGACGAGAAGTCGCGCTTGCAGCACGTCGACCAACTCAAGTACTGGCTTCCGATCCTGTCGGAGGAGGTGCTCGAGCGCTGCGAGGAAGAGAAGACCGAGAACAAAAGGTTCCCCTCGCAGGTTTGTATTAGCTACACCCGCGTTGGTGCAAAGCCCAGGTCGCGCAACTTTCCTATTTCACTTGACGCAACTATCGACTCGATCGTCAAGGCAGCGATGGCTGCGCTTCAGCATGACTTGGATTCGATGTTCCCTTGCGCACATCTTTCCATTCACATCAAAGATTTCATGGCAATCGGTAGTCGAAGTGCAAGCATTTCGACATTTTTCTCGAAGACTGAACATCGAGCGAATGGAGAGCATCCAGCATTCGTTAATGACCAGCTGGCTGTGCCACGCACTGCCTCAACTGCGCTGTCCAAGCGAAAGATCTCTGCGTTCTTTCGTGCCAGTGACTCGGTTGAAGGTCCGGTATCGGAAGAGGCATGGCAACGAATGGTACCTGGCGACACAGACGACGGTAATCGAGATCCATTTTACTGTGATTCATGTGACAAGTTCGTCTACGAGTCCAAGTCCGAGCATGCTGACTTCCATTACGCTCTGAAACTATCTAACGCGTTCGCGCCTTCCACCGAGACCTTGGGAGAGCGAAGTATATTTTCGTCAGAAACCAAACCAAAGAGATCGAGGCAGGGACCAATGGATGCCTATTTATCTCGATAACGAAGAAAGAACTCTTGTTCAACTGTGACTACAACGGTAGCTTCGGGCGTCTTTTCTTCAGAGCCCTTTCTAGTGATCATTTGTACTCGACAGCATAAACGCAAGATAGCCTAGGACTCATTCACGGACAGAAAATGACTTGGAAGTGTTCGTCATCCGGGCAGTTGTAGACTTTGTCATTATCCGCAGGAAAGTGGAAGGCATCTGGACAACCGTCGTAATGGCACATGATTCGTTCGCACCGGTAGAGTTCTGTGCCGATGTATTTTGTTGGAAGAATCATAACAGGAACGTTGAACCCGGTTTTACCCGTCAGATTACGACACGCTTCTAGGCTATTGCAGTTCTGTGGTCCTGGGGGAATGATGCTAATATCATACCATGCCTTTCCACCTCCGAGCGCGAACTCGGCCACTTCGTACAGCAAAGCATAAGGAAAGACAGTAGCACATGTGAGGAGAACGTCTATCCGTACATGTTGCTTGTGGATCCTCTCCATGTCGATACATAGTCGTTCCCGTGACGGCTCGATCGCATCCGTAGAAAGGCAACGACTTCGAACCTGGACCAAGCGGGCATAATCCATTGTTGCCGAAGACGCGGATTGGATACTCGCATTGGTTCTTGAACGTGACGACAGTTGCTTCGGTGAGGAGCATCATCATGCACCAAAACATCGCACTGCGGACTGTAAACGATGAAACCATGGGCTTGTAATGTTGCAGGGCCAGAGAGTATCTTTGTGAAGCGATCTCGTCTCGTTCCTAGCTGGATTTTTGGAAAATTGTGACGACGCATAGTGTGATGGAGATCGTTCCAAGAAGACGGTGTGACTCGGTAGGGTTAATGGCTGTTAGTGTTCCGTCCCATGGCAGCAGTTTGGTAATCATACTGGTCCCAGACGAGCTGCATCCTCTTGGCTGGTGATAGGTGGTACTGCGGATTCTTGTTCCCGGCAGTTTCCGTGGCCAGCACCACGCGCAACGTCGCAACGTCGTTTCAGTATCATATTTCCGAGGCTTCGAAGGATATGATGGCTCCACTATTAGATCAAATCACTTTTCGGAGTATGCGTGATTTTGTTGGTTGATATTGTCCGCTCCAACCAATCAAGAGTTAATATTTTGAAGCCAAACGCTCATCCTTAAGACATATGAGCGATCCTGGAGGCGCCGATGCGCGCAAGCCGCTCGCGTTCCCAAGCTCTCTCGCTGGCTCGTTTTCTCCCACACCATTGCCTCGTAGGCCTCGGGATGCGACGACGTCTCCGCGATCGCTCGTGTTGCCGCTTTCGTCCCCTCGACTACTCGACCCCGACGGCTTTCATCGCGATGCATTTGACGATCGCGACATCTTCAGTCGCCATGTGGCTGACCAACGAGTCCCTACGAATGGATTCAGCTATGAGAAGAGTGAGTCTTCCCCACGCGCAGCTGCTCGTGTGCATCCACCTTCACCGATGAGAGGGACCAACGCTACCGACACGTCTTTCCAGATCTTACGGCCGTCGCTGAGCAAGATGCGCCCTTTAGTGCGCCCGCATTCGCCGGTGAGTGACCTGGCTCCAGAGGCTATCGTCACTCATCAGATGATGCAGCAAATATCCCCTCGAGGATCCCCTCGAAAGGCCATTTTAGCAGCCTCTGACACAGAGAAGATCAACGCCTGGTTGCGAAGTCTGAAGCGGGAGAGCAATCAGTACTCTTCGTATTTTCTATATTGCGAGACACTCCTCCGAGAGAGCGAGTCTCTGCTGAAAGGAAAGGCTACGCCGAACCGACTTCAGACTGCTGTTGCCTTCCACTGCCTTAGTCAGGCAACTGGCATTTTTGCTCGACACGAGAACGTACTTTCTCGTATCTGTCGCGATCTGGGAGCAGCGATTTTTGTATCACTTTCAGACGCAAACCATTTGCTTCCATGGCGAACAGGTTCATCGAAAGCACTCGAGTACTATGCCGACGAACTTACATACTACGATCAGTTACGGGTTCTGAAGCAACAGCGAGACGACATGGAACGAGGTAAGTGCACGCATATTCGTGATTTCGTTTTTGTCCAGCGCTCATAGCGTGTGTTGCCAGATCTCCAAGTTCAGATGGCCAAGAACATCGAACGAGCAAAAGAGGAGAAACTAAACCTTGCAAGAATCAAAGATCTCGAGGCCAGATACAAGATTCGATCACTCGAGCAAATCAGCCAGCGGAATACTGTTAATGCAGAACTCAATGAGAAACTCCGTGAGGTCCTCCAGAGCTTTCAGTACATGGACGAATCCGAGAAGCAGCGAGTCGTGCTCGGAGTCATTGAGGCTCTGCGAGCCCACATCACCTCAGATACATTGATCTCCATCACCGAACAGATCAGTCACTATGAAAAGGATAAACTGCTCCGAGAACTGTTTCAGGACGATATTGCTCAGCTTACCGAGTGCGTGGGTGGATAGGTTGGTGCTTGTGCGCATGACTCAATACTAATGCTGATGTTTTTCATGTCAGGAAAATTCGGTCTGAGGTCGTCGCGACTTCGAGTGCCCAGCAAAACGCGATCCTGGAACGCTCGGCCGCTCGAATTACTCGCTTCCAGACCTTGATTTGGGATCGACTTCGCTCCAGCTCCGTAGCAAACGAGCCAGCGGGTGTCACGACCGCACGGTCACTCCATGACGATGACGACCTGTGCGACCAAGATCGGAAGGTGCTTGAGAGCATCAACGACGTGATTGAAGAGCTTCACACTATTAAACGCCACAATGCTGCTCTTGAAGAACATATCCGAGAGGCTGAACAGGTCATAAACAACATGCGATGGAGAAGCAATGCTCAACTAAATGAAGCCCAGGATGTGGCGATTCGTCATGCCAAAGAAATTGCAGATCTGAGAGAGGAGTTTGCGAAGGTAATCGTCCAGACCGCAGACAAAGAAGTTCAAACCGATAGATCAGCGAAAGCTAATAGATCCAACATTAATGCTGGAGATGAAGAAGACGAGGATACCGGCATTGTAGAGGGCACCGGCACCTACAGTGGTGTGCGAGGTCGTCGACGACGAGGTCTCACTGGAGATGATGACGATGACCTCATCGTGAAGAATCGCCGACTCAATCAGTATGGCTTTGGTATCGCCAGCATTATTGAACAAGCGAGGATTCCGTCATCGAAGATACGAAAAATTCTAGCTAAGCGTAAGCCACTTACGCTAAACGAACTTCACGCCATTATCGTTGGTTATTATCAAGCTAAAATGTTTCAAGACGCCCAAGATGACAACGTGGGCAAGACACGAAGCAATCTGGCTCAGTTCATCATGGACATGTACACGCTACACTACGGTCTCAAAGACTTGGCGATCAGTCAACTCGTGTTTCTGGACGCATCTATTCGCAAGCATGCCACTGACAGTGTGAGAGTGCGCACATTTGGCCTGCTCACGGGTTCGCTCGAACCGGAATCGCATGCATGTTCCGTACAGGGAATTGACTTCTTCCTCTTTGTCGTCGTTGTTATGTTTAACGGTGAGTTTTAAGTGCAGCGTGCAGTTGCATTTCTCTCGCTGACGGCTAATCACTCTGTGCTTCAAAGCTGGAATTTACAAACGAGGTCGCAAGCAGTCGGTCCACGTTGCTCAAAACCTGAAGTCCTTCTTCGGGGAGGGTATCTTCATGAGTCCAAAGACCGTCACACTGAAGAGCGATGTGATTTGCAACAGTGTAGATCTTATATTCTCATACATGCGCAATGACCCTGGCAGCACACTGGACAAATTCAAAGAGGAGGTCCGTGCACTCTGCATCAGCCACCCAACCTGTGCCTTGGAGGTTGATGTCGCCTTGGAAAAAATTATGAACTACTGGTTCACACTGTACGAACAACAAATTGTCGACATATACGCAATGTTTGCGCTCGTTGATACTAACGGCGATGGAACGCTAGACTTCCGGGAGTTCTGTGAGGTTGTTCATGTCCTCGAACCTGGTATGGACCGTCGTGAAGCGCTATCGATCTACAACAAGGCTGCTGGAGACGACCATGTCATCGACAAAGACGATTTCGTACAAGTCATGCTCGCTCACCAACGTGGCACCATTCTCAAAGAATTCTACAACGGTGAGTCGACTAAGAAGAGCATCTCAGCAATCCAACAGCGAAAGCCAGCGCTCAGCTTGGCTCCTATATCGTCATCAGTCCCTGCAAGCTCGTTGCAATACAAAACTGTGGCTGGCGGAATGGCTCATCTGGATCGGGAGGAGTCCTACGCGTCGCTCGTTGCGGCTATGAGCATCGTAACGGAATCGATGAGCTCCGTCAATACCCGCGATGAAGATGGCGATGAAGAAGACGGTGGAAGTGAAGAAGCCAAAGCTGGGGGCCAAAGCAAGGGTTCAATTCAAGAAAATGTTTCCTACATGGCTCTAAGTCGTCTGTCCGTTTGGGCATCTGAAGCAAAAGACAAGTTGATCGGCGTACAGCAGCAACCGTCCTTGCCGCTTGTAGCAGCAACCAACCAAACGCCAAGGGAACTTCGCACTTCATCTCCTGTTCTTGCTCGCATTTCTGAACAATCAAAAGACTCGTTTGAACGTGATGTGGACAATTTGCTTGAGGAGGCCCTAGCAAAGGCCAACATTGACATAAAAGAAGTCGTATGAATAGTCACCTGATTACTGAGAGTTGGGGGAATTAATGAGATCAGTTTTTCTTCATGATCTCGCGTTCCATGTCTAAATCACGGATGGTGATTGTGTATGGCGGTGTTTTTCTGTTTGAGGGGGCCTCTTGGATCATTTGCTCAATTGTCGACGGTGTCGCATCGAGAGGTACGTTTTGCCCACACACTTGAAGCACAGCCTGGCCCAATTTGATCATGCCTGAACGTTCAGCTGGGCCCGCACTCGAGATGAAAACTCGAACAAATGCAGCCTCGTCCTTCCAGTTCCCAAAAAGAATTCCGAGAGGGGCTTTCGGGAAAACTACCTCGTTCTGGACTTCAAACTGGAGGTCATCTTCTTCGGGCGCTCTCGTCTCGGGGTCAATTGAGGAGGATGGAGCAGCTGCGTCGTCTTCGCCGTTATTGGACACAACGGTGTGCTCGGCTTTTTCTGTCTGGGGTGCCTTTCTACTCGCAGCCCATGACTTGACCTGTGCAACATACTCATCTTTTTGCACAAAGATTGCACGCATGGGTTGCTTCTCGCTAGCGATGTGCTTCAACTTCTCCATGATGCTGTTGAAGTTCTTTTGTGCCGGTGATATCATCACCGTGTCATTCACTTTCCATAGAATATCCCCGCGATCGACGACATGACTTTTCTGAGCAAATGAAGGCTCACGAACAAAAGCCGAAACAACTACGTAGCTTCTTCCGTCTGCAGCTTCTTCATCCGACTGCTCCCACTCAATCATCGGCGGCCAATCGTGAAGTTTCACGACTCCGTCCGGTGTAGAAGCAAAGTGTAGAGTTGCGGGACGTTTCTTCGTGTCTTTCAGAATGTTCATGATCTCGGAAAGATCCTTGAACCGCAAATCGACATCATTGATCCTTGTAAGTATCTGTCCTGGTTGGATCTTCCCACTTAGCTCTGCCGCACACTTCTTTCCGTCTGGTCCGGGTTCAGCAAACCCCAACACAATAGCTCCGTACGGAGCGAGAGGTCGATTACGAAGGCGCAATCCGAAGGGGCCATCTTGCTTGAAGACGACACTCACCAATTCCGGGCGAGTGATTACACGTTGTTGCCGATTCTTGGTCGTATCCTCCGGTACCAAAGAAAATCTAATTGTGTAAGGGAGTGGAAGCGTTGTCAGCAAGCTTGTAAACTCCTCAAGAGTGAGCTTGTTGCACGCGAGCCCGTTTATTGCGAGGGCACCTGCTCCAATAGGTACTCGTGATAAATCAGCCGTGCCATTGACGCTTCCAGAAGCTTCCAGGTCCAAGATACGGCTGACTACGATATAGCGGTTGAGTACCCCCTTCGCAAACTGGAACGGGATCTTACCGCGTTCAACAAATGTACACTCTATCTCGTGTGGTTGGATGTCAATTTCCTTCGCTCCTCTCCAAGCACTCGCAGACGGAAGATCCTCCACACGGATGTCCAACAACTGGAATACTAGTGGCCAGTATTTCTCCATTTGGTCGTTGAGTGTCGTGATCAGCTTGATCATGTGTTTGAGTAATTTGCTCTCCATCGTTTTGCTTAGGTAGTCTCGAATGAGTTCACCAAAAGCCGAGGTCAACAGATTATAGATTGCGCTGAACCAGCTGCCCTGCACCGTTATCTTCAGCTCTTCACGAATCTCAATCTCTATCGAGTTCAGTACCAATGTTGGCTTGAATTCGCCAGTCTCCTTATTCAGAATTCGTTTCTCGGCCTTGAAACCTAGCGAGATCACTCCTCCAGCGAGCTCCGCATCTGCAAAGCCGCCACCATGGGCGTACGGGAAGTATTTTTGAGCGAACGTCCACTGGAATCCTTTGAGTAACGCGGTAAGGTGGGTGGCTCTGACTGTAAACAATTCTTCGTCCGCTACAGTCCCCATCCGGACTTTAACGCGTTCTTTGCGAACGCGAAAGTTTGATAGATCGAGCTTCGACAACGAATACTCAACTCCCTCTTCGACCCCAGCGATGGTATCTACCTTGATCGTTGGTAGAACTGACATGAAGAAGTCGAGACAGTGATTCTTCACCCGATCTACAAACTCCTGGCGCTTTTCTCGGTCTCTCGTCAGCGTGCTGCCCCATGCAGCTATCTTATCTAGTTGCACTTCAGATATGGCTTTCTGCACATTCTCACAAAAGGCGTCAGGGTTTTCAACAGACTGAACAAGCTGCTTTGCTTGCTTGATTAGAGCCTGTCCTTGGCTCGTTTGCTGAAATTGCGCAAGGTATTTTTCACCCGACTCCCTTAACATTTCAGCTTGAACAGTGAGCTGGGGAATTAGCTCTTCAGCCTTGGAGATCAGCTGCTTAGGCTCGAGATTGGTCAACGACTCGACACCTAGCTTCGCACTTGCCAACTGTTCAAGGTGGGTAAGTGCTTGTTGCGCTTTAACTAGCTCTCCCTCGTACTTTTGAATCGTGTCATAAATGCGCTCTCTCTCGAGCGTGCCCTTTACAAAGTCAAATTTGTCTCGTTGGGCCTCAGCCTTGTCTTCCAACGTAGCAATGAACTGAGATAGCACAAGTTTTTGTTGCTGGAAGTCTTGCTTTTGAATCTCACGCTTCGCAGTCTCAAGTTCACTCGAGGCCTTCGACCGTAAGCTAGCTTGAAAATTGCGCACCTCGGAACTGTCTTTTAGCTTGCTCAGAACAGTCGTTGCCTGTGTGAAGAAGGCCGAGATGTCCTTGCCGTCTAGCAGTTCCGACTCCAGTGTTGTCCTCGCTGAGTTTGCGATCGCCTTCAGTTTCTGAATCTCAGTCTCTCCCACCGACTTTAATCGAGACGTGGCGTCCGCTAGCGTTGGATCAAACAAAGACCCAAGCAACTGCGAGTACTGGTCACTATATGCGGCATTTGTGGAAAGGAAAGAGATCGCATCCGCGTGTTGTTCACACATCATCTGGACAGCCGTGTACGTCTGTTGAGCCTTTGCGTGGAGCGACGCGGCGTCCTCGCGTGTGATTCGCCCTTGAAATTCTTCAAATATTGCATCAGCGGTCATGGGCTTTGGGACGCGCGAAAGGAGCCGCAAATCTACGGCTGAAATTTCTTGTGACTGAATCAAAGAAACCACTGAGTGTATCTGATCAAGTGGATTATGCTTGTTTTTGTAAGCACTCACCAAAAAATATCCAATTCCTCCAAAATCGAGTTGCACGACGTACGAGTCACTTTCGAATCTACCCGTACCATTTGATCAGATTGTTGAATAGGTCAAAATAATCACAGCGCACATGAAGCAGCAAACTCAATTGACTACCTGTAGTCGCGTACATCAGCGAGTCCAAACTTCGTCCGGACGCGGGTGCCAGTCGCCAGGCGGAGTAGCTGCTTCTATCACTTTCATCAGATTAGCAAGAAGAAATCCGCTTTCAGTAGGGTTACATCCAGCCTCACCGGATAGGAGACTAGAGTCTCGACGTCGCCATTAGAACAGAATCCCACTGCATATTCCTGTTCACGAAGTCTGTCCCGAACGGCAGAGTCAATTTTCCGCCCCAGAGCCATCTCCACGAAGGGAACAAACCTATACGAGTGGACCTCGCCCTCTCGTAGTGTAAGTGGTGCGTGGACGCTTTCGGCGGTCTGGTTGTCGCCAGCGGGTTCTTGTGGTGGTAGACAGAGCACGCGAGTCCCCTTCGGAATCTCACCACATTCGAGCATTCGGAGCTCTGGCACGAGGCACTCGCGCTGATTCAGGACAGGGGATAATGACATTTACATCAATCGTGGAATATTCCCCAAGGCGGCTTGCCCATGCTCACCCACCAGAGCGTAGAGCGTCGCGCCGAACCGCAACTCCACTTCCACATGAGACTTGCGACCACTAGGGGACGACAGTGTTGAGCGAAAAAAGGGCGTATCCAGAAGGCCCGCAGCGCGTCGAACCTGATCACGCGCACGACACCGGGACCGAAGGGCGTGAGGACACGGTCGCCAGGTGCGTAGCGCAGCACATGCGCGAAGAGCGGCGGCAGCACCGACGTCATGACGACTAACCAGATCCGAGTTCGCTCGACTCGAGCTGCGATTCTGAGCAAACTCGAAGCAATATTTACAGCTCCACAAAATGGAAAATCATTTTGTGGATGTAAATACAGTTTGTTCGCGCTCTAAGCCGGACCCCTGATTTATCGAAGCAACGGGTCAAATAGAATTTCAGAGTATTTGCAAGAAAAGTACAGCTAATGCTTTAGGAGTTCTTTGGGCTTCTGATTCATACGAAGCCGGTATCTTCTCCATACAAAATATGACAGGATGCGCACGGGTTTGGCCATACTGACTCCACAAATTTCTGCGCGATCATGCTCCCCACGCATATCGACGGTGAAATATCCCCTTTTCAAAAGTCGTCTTCTTCGAAGAGCTGGCTCCGGACTGCACGAGTCTGTTGGTCTCATCCACTTGAACCGTCCGTCAGTACATCCACCCATCTCCATATCATCTCCCTGCGGGGAAGAAATATGGATTATAACAGGTTCATAGAGAGTTGACACCGGCTTGGAGCGCGAACAAACTGTATTAGAGGTAGCGAAACCCCACGGAACGCCCTAAAAACAATTTCGCTCGGAAGAGAGTGATGATCCATAATTTGACCTATCAGTTTTTCCATGGTTAGGCGCCCCCACGAAAGCCCAATGCAACTTCAGCTTCCCACGCAGGAAGTGTCACTGTACAGCCTCCGAGAGAAAGCACGAAGAGGGGGGAAGCCACGGCAGGCCCTGTATGGCACTCGACGCGCAGTGTGCTGGAGCAAGCGTCGGGCTCGTTTCCGGAGCTTTCATGTTGCCGACAGCTCGTTGCTGCGAGTGATGAAGGAAAGAGAAAAATTACGTCGATTTTGCCAGGGAAAGCCCGAATTTCTTTCGGCCAATAAGCGTCATAGAATTTGAAAAATTGTTCCAGAGACAATCTCAGGAAAAAATAATTTCGACTTGTTCCGTGGGGTTTCAGGAAAAAATATTTCGACTTGTTCCGTGGGGTTTAGCTACCCCTATTACCCGACTCCGTGGTTTTTCTAAGACGCGTATTCTATGTCAAGTGTACCGAAATCCACGATTCTGGGAGGTGGTCGAGAAACTGTGAAATCGCACAATTTGGCCCATAATGCGAGAGTCGCACAGGTGGAAAGCGCGAGAAAAGTTGATGTCGAAGCGAGTGTGCAACTCACTGCACCTCGCGTCTTCACTCGCTCTTTTGCATGCGCGCGGAGCGTTGATTGAGCGTGGTGCATGGCTCCCAAAACAGGTTTGCCCGAAGTTACCAATGGAAGGTACCACTATCAATACCTACATGGAAAATCAGATCCTCGAGGTCGGCCAAATTTCATGCACCGGATTAACCTACATATTTGCTGTCGAGGGTACCATTTACCCGCCTGCAAAGTGTGATTTCCCATTGAAGCAGAAGCGGTGCAAGGCGAGCGTGCGCAGTCGACGGGGAATGCGCTCAAGCTGCCACCCAACTCGGCGCTTTTGGCTCGCGGTCTCAGTTCTTCTTGGATCATTCGGGCTCGATCGTCGTCTTCAACACTTCGTGCGCGCTCCGAACCACACGAACAACACCGTGACGTTCACCAAGAGACCGCTCTCTCTTACTCTTTCTTGCTCGTCAGTCGATATCAGAGTGCTTCAGCAACATGCCTTAACCCTGGGCTCGCACGCAACGGTCGTGTGTTCGATGCCGACTAACGATGTGGTCAAGCTGCTGCAGGGACTGCAAGTGTACCCTGTTCGACGGCAAATTGCGGCTTAAGAGCATGCTGCAAAAGCATAAATGAGGTTACGAGCGATGGCAAGAGTAACTGGCTGGTGGTGTACACAACAACGCTGGCGCGTTTGTTCGCATTGTGGGTGCCAACTGGATGCCTGTCTGCTCGTTCGTGACTCTCTGTGCCAAATCATCCTGAACAACGAGCGTTCTGTAGCGTTCGAAAATCGTCCATTCGAGGGGATCGACGAGGACAAGATGCGCCACATCAAGTCGCAGTTTCAGATGGTCAGCCCAGACACGTTCGCGACAGGTAATAGGGACACGTGCACATTCTGTTGCAAGTGCGATGGCTCCGCCTAGGCACAAGCGGCTCTCTCACACTTTGAATTCCCGTTGGGAGCGAGAAGGAGTTCTCTGCAAAGTATTACTACCGCCACAACAGTATCATTCTCAACACGCCAGTGTTTAGCCGGCTCACTATTGATTTCAACATGGGCCACACAATGCCCAGCGAGTCTTCACAGCGACATCACAGCCATGCTGTTCATAGACGTGATCTCAGTGACTGTTGCTCGCTAAGTTTAACGTGAACATCGCCGAAAGCACCAACATGCCCACGTATATTTCATACATATTCAGAATGGATTGCAATATCTTTCGTTTTCTTCGCCTTCGCCCCACTCAATTAGTTCTTCACTTGCGAGTCCGTGAGATGCGAGTCACTAAACGAGGCACCGAATCGCTCTAGTACAAAGCGCGGCTTCAGATCTGGCTCCTTTTTCACAAAAGAGGCGAAAAACTGATTGATAGGGTCATTTATGTCGAGACGTGGGGACTGTCTTCCGGCTAGCTATCGACGACAGCTTCGCCCTCGGTGCTTTCCCCCAGTCGACTTCCGAGCTGTTTGTTTTGTTGGCACCATGTTTCTCCCAAGGTGCAAAAGGAAAAATGGCCGGTATCGAACCCGGGACCGTTTCGCCCAGGAATCCCTAATCCATCGGCCTTATTTATCACTATGCTATGACGCACTACGACCATTCTTTTTTTTTTTTTTTTTTGACAAGTCACCCCAATCGCCCAACCTCATCCACAAGTAGTACACCTGTAAAATATTCATCGACGAGGTAAAAAAAGAGTAGTCAAAGTCATATTAACCCCACTTAATACAGACACTTCAAACTAAAACTAGACCACACGGCCAACATCACCAATTACACGTCCATAAAACATACTCCAACATAAGCGCATCACACACACATACACACACACATACACACATACATACACACATATATACACACATATATACATACATACATACATACATACATACATACATACATACATACACACGATTTATAGCCGCCAAAATGGACTGCGAGTGTCGCCTACGGCGACATGGTGGATCAAAGAGGCCACGAGACATGGTGATAGTGGGAGGGGGTTTATGGACCAGGTCACGTTGAAGGTTGGATGGTCGGTTGAGGTGATGAGCTCAAGGGGTCAAAACGGGATGAAAAAAAAACTTGTAGTGGTTTCGCAGACTTGAGTGCCAATGGATAAGTAGAGGCATTACGACGGATAAAAGGCTCGATTCCCGTTATATTACTGTTGTCGACCAACACTTCGATGCGCTTATGTAAATGTAAATAACCGTAATCGAGTCATAGTTTGTTTGTAGATACCTCCGTCGACCGAAAAACACCGAGTGAAACGAGACTGCAGCACGTACAGCGTGGAACCCACACAGACCATCGGGGCTGACACCGTCGTACTTCTTACCCCACGTTTGGGAGGCCAGGAACGTCCACAGATCGGTCTCGTCCGATGCCATGAAGCCACGAATACACTCGAACCACGGTGCACCTGTACCACCCTTCTCAGTCAAGCTGTGCAAAGCAACCCACTCCTGGACACCGTCCATCCACTCGACGAGGGCACCACGAGTATCATCCAGCAACTTCACCGTGCGCACGACGCGCAGTCGATCACTCGCCACCTTCCTCAACTCCTTGCTTGAAAACTCGTCGGCACGATGCTTCGTCGAAGGGGCAACCATTGGCACAATCGTGGTGACTTGCTGAACCTTAAACGTGACCGTATACTCGACCGTCTTCTGCGAGCGCGATACGCGTTGATCCTCGTCAGTCTTCTCTCGCGGAAGGCGATCCGCCCGATCAGCATGCACCTCCCCCATGCGCTGCCTTGCTTCCACATCAACAGTCGAGGTGGGGGCTGTCTTCCGGCTAGCTATCGACGACAGCTTCGCCCTCGGTGCTTTCCCCCCAGTCGACTTCCGAGCTGTTTGTTTTGTTGGCACCATGTTTCTCCCAAGGTGCAAAAGGAAAAATGGCCGGTATCGAACCCGGGACCGTTTCGCCCAGGAATCCCTAATCCATCGGCCTTATTTATCACTATGCTATGACGCACTACGACCATTCTTTTTTTTTTTTTTTTTGACAAGTCACCCCAATCGCCCAACCTCATCCACAAGTAGTACACCTGTAAAATATTCATCGACGAGGTAAAAAAAGAGTAGTCAAAGTCATATTAACCCCACTTAATACAGACACTTCAAACTAAAACTAGACCACACGGCCAACATCACCAATTACACGTCCATAAAACATACTCCAACATAAGCGCATCACACACACATACACACACACATACACACACACATACATACACACATATATACATACATACATACATACATACATACATACATACATACATACATACATACACACGATTTATAGCCGCCAAAATGGACTGCGAGTGTCGCCTACGGCGACATGGTGGATCAAAGAGGCCACGAGACATGGTGATAGTGGGAGGGGGTTTATGGACCAGGTCACGTTGAAGGTTGGATGGTCGGTTGAGGTGATGAGCTCAAGGGGTCAAAACGGGATGAAAAAAAAACTTGTAGTGGTTTCGCAGACTTGAGTGCCAATGGATAAGTAGAGGCTTTACGACGGATAAAAGGCTCGATTCCCGTTATATTACTGTTGTCGACCAACACTTCGATGCGCTTATGTAAATGTAAATAACCGTAATCGAGTCATAGTTTGTTTGTAGATACCTCCGTCGACCGAAAAACACCGAGTGAAACGAGACTGCAGCACGTACAGCGTGGAACCCACACAGACCATCGGGGCTGACACCGTCGTACTTCTTACCCCACGTTTGGGAGGCCAGGAACGTCCACAGATCGGTCTCGTCCGATGCCATGAAGCCACGAATACACTCGAACCACGGTGCACCTGTACCACCCTTCTCAGTCAAGCTGTGCAAAGCAACCCACTCCTGGACACCGTCCATCCACTCGACGAGGGCACCACGAGTATCATCCAGCAACTTCACCGTGCGCACGACGCGCAGTCGATCACTCGCCACCTTCCTCAACTCCTTGCTTGAAAACTCGTCGGCACGATGCTTCGTCGAAGGGGCAACCATTGGCACAATCGTGGTGACTTGCTGAACCTTAAACGTGACCGTATACTCGACCGTCTTCTGCGAGCGCGATACGCGTTGATCCTCGTCAGTCTTCTCTCGCGGAAGGCGATCCGCCCGATCAGCATGCACCTCCCCCATGCGCTGCCTTGCTTCCACATCAACAGTCGAGGTGGGGGCTGTCTTCCGGCTAGCTATCGACGACAGCTTCGCCCTCGGTGCTTTCCCCCCAGTCGACTTCCGAGCTGTTTGTTTTGTTGGCACCATGTTTCTCCCAAGGTGCAAAAGGAAAAATGGCCGGTATCGAACCCGGGACCGTTTCGCCCAGGAATCCCTAATCCATCGGCCTTATTTATCACTATGCTATGACGCACTACGACCATTCTTTTTTTTTTTTTTTTTGACAAGTCACCCCAATCGCCCAACCTCATCCACAAGTAGTACACCTGTAAAATATTCATCGACGAGGTAAAAAAAGAGTAGTCAAAGTCATATTAACCCCACTTAATACAGACACTTCAAACTAAAACTAGACCACACGGCCAACATCACCAATTACACGTCCATAAAACATACTCCAACATAAGCGCATCACACACACATACACACACACATACACACACACATACATACACACATATATACATACATACATACATACATACATACATACATACATACATACATACATACATACATACATACACACGATTTATAGCCGCCAAAATGGACTGCGAGTGTCGCCTACGGCGACATGGTGGATCAAAGAGGCCACGAGACATGGTGATAGTGGGAGGGGGTTTATGGACCAGGTCACGTTGAAGGTTGGATGGTCGGTTGAGGTGATGAGCTCAAGGGGTCAAAACGGGATGAAAAAAAAACTTGTAGTGGTTTCGCAGACTTGAGTGCCAATGGATAAGTAGAGGCTTTACGACGGATAAAAGGCTCGATTCCCGTTATATTACTGTTGTCGACCAACACTTCGATGCGCTTATGTAAATGTAAATAACCGTAATCGAGTCATAGTTTGTTTGTAGATACCTCCGTCGACCGAAAAACACCGAGTGAAACGAGACTGAAGCACGTACAGCGTGGAACCCACACAGACCATCGGGGCTGACACCGTCGTACTTCTTACCCCACGTTTGGGAGGCCAGGAACGTCCACAGATCGGTCTCGTCCGATGCCATGAAGCCACGAATACACTCGAACCACGGTGCACCTGTACCACCCTTCTCAGTCAAGCTGTGCAAAGCAACCCACTCCTGGACACCGTCCATCCACTCGACGAGGGCACCACGAGTATCATCCAGCAACTTCACCGTGCGCACGACGCGCAGTCGATCACTCGCCACCTTCCTCAACTCCTTGCTTGAAAACTCGTCGGCACGATGCTTCGTCGAAGGGGCAACCATTGGCACAATCGTGGTGACTTGCTGAACCTTAAACGTGACCGTATACTCGACCGTCTTCTGCGAGCGCGATACGCGTTGATCCTCGTCAGTCTTCTCTCGCGGAAGGCGATCCGCCCGATCAGCATGCACCTCCCCCATGCGCTGCCTTGCTTCCACATCAACAGTCGAGGTGGGGGCTGTCTTCCGGCTAGCTATCGACGACAGCTTCGCCCTCGGTGCTTTCCCCCCAGTCGACTTCCGAGCTGTTTGTTTTGTTGGCACCATGTTTCTCCCAAGGTGCAAAAGGAAAAATGGCCGGTATCGAACCCGGGACCGTTTCGCCCAGGAATCCCTAATCCATCGGCCTTATTTATCACTATGCTATGACGCACTACGACCATTCTTTTTTTTTTTTTTTTTGACAAGTCACCCCAATCGCCCAACCTCATCCACAAGTAGTACACCTGTAAAATATTCATCGACGAGGTAAAAAAAGAGTAGTCAAAGTCATATTAACCCCACTTAATACAGACACTTCAAACTAAAACTAGACCACACGGCCAACATCACCAATTACACGTCCATAAAACATACTCCAACATAAGCGCATCACACACACATACACACACACATACACACACACATACATACACACATATATACATACATACATACATACATACATACATACATACATACATACATACATACATACACACGATTTATAGCCGCCAAAATGGACTGCGAGTGTCGCCTACGGCGACATGGTGGATCAAAGAGGCCACGAGACATGGTGATAGTGGGAGGGGGTTTATGGACCAGGTCACGTTGAAGGTTGGATGGTCGGTTGAGGTGATGAGCTCAAGGGGTCAAAACGGGATGAAAAAAAAACTTGTAGTGGTTTCGCAGACTTGAGTGCCAATGGATAAGTAGAGGCTTTACGACGGATAAAAGGCTCGATTCCCGTTATATTACTGTTGTCGACCAACACTTCGATGCGCTTATGTAAATGTAAATAACCGTAATCGAGTCATAGTTTGTTTGTAGATACCTCCGTCGACCGAAAAACACCGAGTGAAACGAGACTGCAGCACGTACAGCGTGGAACCCACACAGACCATCGGGGCTGACACCGTCGTACTTCTTACCCCACGTTTGGGAGGCCAGGAACGTCCACAGATCGGTCTCGTCCGATGCCATGAAGCCACGAATACACTCGAACCACGGTGCACCTGTACCACCCTTCTCAGTCAAGCTGTGCAAAGCAACCCACTCCTGGACACCGTCCATCCACTCGACGAGGGCACCACGAGTATCATCCAGCAACTTCACCGTGCGCACGACGCGCAGTCGATCACTCGCCACCTTCCTCAACTCCTTGCTTGAAAACTCGTCGGCACGATGCTTCGTCGAAGGGGCAACCATTGGCACAATCGTGGTGACTTGCTGAACCTTAAACGTGACCGTATACTCGACCGTCTTCTGCGAGCGCGATACGCGTTGATCCTCGTCAGTCTTCTCTCGCGGAAGGCGATCCGCCCGATCAGCATGCACCTCCCCCATGCGCTGCCTTGCTTCCACATCAACAGTCGAGGTGGGGGCTGTCTTCCGGCTAGCTATCGACGACAGCTTCGCCCTCGGTGCTTTCCCCCCAGTCGACTTCCGAGCTGTTTGTTTTGTTGGCACCATGTTTCTCCCAAGGTGCAAAAGGAAAAATGGCCGGTATCGAACCCGGGACCGTTTCGCCCAGGAATCCCTAATCCATCGGCCTTATTTATCACTATGCTATGACGCACTACGACCATTCTTTTTTTTTTTTTTTTTGACAAGTCACCCCAATCGCCCAACCTCATCCACAAGTAGTACACCTGTAAAATATTCATCGACGAGGTAAAAAAAGAGTAGTCAAAGTCATATTAACCCCACTTAATACAGACACTTCAAACTAAAACTAGACCACACGGCCAACATCACCAATTACACGTCCATAAAACATACTCCAACATAAGCGCATCACACACACATACACACACACATACACACACACATACATACACACATATATACATACATACATACATACATACATACATACATACATACATACATACATACATACACACGATTTATAGCCGCCAAAATGGACTGCGAGTGTCGCCTACGGCGACATGGTGGATCAAAGAGGCCACGAGACATGGTGATAGTGGGAGGGGGTTTATGGACCAGGTCACGTTGAAGGTTGGATGGTCGGTTGAGGTGATGAGCTCAAGGGGTCAAAACGGGATGAAAAAAAAACTTGTAGTGGTTTCGCAGACTTGAGTGCCAATGGATAAGTAGAGGCTTTACGACGGATAAAAGGCTCGATTCCCGTTATATTACTGTTGTCGACCAACACTTCGATGCGCTTATGTAAATGTAAATAACCGTAATCGAGTCATAGTTTGTTTGTAGATACCTCCGTCGACCGAAAAACACCGAGTGAAACGAGACTGCAGCACGTACAGCGTGGAACCCACACAGACCATCGGGGCTGACACCGTCGTACTTCTTACCCCACGTTTGGGAGGCCAGGAACGTCCACAGATCGGTCTCGTCCGATGCCATGAAGCCACGAATACACTCGAACCACGGTGCACCTGTACCACCCTTCTCAGTCAAGCTGTGCAAAGCAACCCACTCCTGGACACCGTCCATCCACTCGACGAGGGCACCACGAGTATCATCCAGCAACTTCACCGTGCGCACGACGCGCAGTCGATCACTCGCCACCTTCCTCAACTCCTTGCTTGAAAACTCGTCGGCACGATGCTTCGTCGAAGGGGCAACCATTGGCACAATCGTGGTGACTTGCTGAACCTTAAACGTGACCGTATACTCGACCGTCTTCTGCGAGCGCGATACGCGTTGATCCTCGTCAGTCTTCTCTCGCGGAAGGCGATCCGCCCGATCAGCATGCACCTCCCCCATGCGCTGCCTTGCTTCCACATCAACAGTCGAGGTGGGGGCTGTCTTCCGGCTAGCTATCGACGACAGCTTCGCCCTCGGTGCTTTCCCCCCAGTCGACTTCCGAGCTGTTTGTTTTGTTGGCACCATGTTTCTCCCAAGGTGCAAAAGGAAAAATGGCCGGTATCGAACCCGGGACCGTTTCGCCCAGGAATCCCTAATCCATCGGCCTTATTTATCACTATGCTATGACGCACTACGACCATTCTTTTTTTTTTTTTTTTTGACAAGTCACCCCAATCGCCCAACCTCATCCACAAGTAGTACACCTGTAAAATATTCATCGACGAGGTAAAAAAAGAGTAGTCAAAGTCATATTAACCCCACTTAATACAGACACTTCAAACTAAAACTAGACCACACGGCCAACATCACCAATTACACGTCCATAAAACATACTCCAACATAAGCGCATCACACACACATACACACACACATACACACACACATACATACACACATATATACATACATACATACATACATACATACATACATACATACATACATACATACATACACACGATTTATAGCCGCCAAAATGGACTGCGAGTGTCGCCTACGGCGACATGGTGGATCAAAGAGGCCACGAGACATGGTGATAGTGGGAGGGGGTTTATGGACCAGGTCACGTTGAAGGTTGGATGGTCGGTTGAGGTGATGAGCTCAAGGGGTCAAAACGGGATGAAAAAAAAACTTGTAGTGGTTTCGCAGACTTGAGTGCCAATGGATAAGTAGAGGCTTTACGACGGATAAAAGGCTCGATTCCCGTTATATTACTGTTGTCGACCAACACTTCGATGCGCTTATGTAAATGTAAATAACCGTAATCGAGTCATAGTTTGTTTGTAGATACCTCCGTCGACCGAAAAACACCGAGTGAAACGAGACTGCAGCACGTACAGCGTGGAACCCACACAGACCATCGGGGCTGACACCGTCGTACTTCTTACCCCACGTTTGGGAGGCCAGGAACGTCCACAGATCGGTCTCGTCCGATGCCATGAAGCCACGAATACACTCGAACCACGGTGCACCTGTACCACCCTTCTCAGTCAAGCTGTGCAAAGCAACCCACTCCTGGACACCGTCCATCCACTCGACGAGGGCACCACGAGTATCATCCAGCAACTTCACCGTGCGCACGACGCGCAGTCGATCACTCGCCACCTTCCTCAACTCCTTGCTTGAAAACTCGTCGGCACGATGCTTCGTCGAAGGGGCAACCATTGGCACAATCGTGGTGACTTGCTGAACCTTAAACGTGACCGTATACTCGACCGTCTTCTGCGAGCGCGATACGCGTTGATCCTCGTCAGTCTTCTCTCGCGGAAGGCGATCCGCCCGATCAGCATGCACCTCCCCCATGCGCTGCCTTGCTTCCACATCAACAGTCGAGGTGGGGGCTGTCTTCCGGCTAGCTATCGACGACAGCTTCGCCCTCGGTGCTTTCCCCCCAGTCGACTTCCGAGCTGTTTGTTTTGTTGGCACCATGTTTCTCCCAAGGTGCAAAAGGAAAAATGGCCGGTATCGAACCCGGGACCGTTTCGCCCAGGAATCCCTAATCCATCGGCCTTATTTATCACTATGCTATGACGCACTACGACCATTCTTTTTTTTTTTTTTTTTGACAAGTCACCCCAATCGCCCAACCTCATCCACAAGTAGTACACCTGTAAAATATTCATCGACGAGGTAAAAAAAGAGTAGTCAAAGTCATATTAACCCCACTTAATACAGACACTTCAAACTAAAACTAGACCACACGGCCAACATCACCAATTACACGTCCATAAAACATACTCCAACATAAGCGCATCACACACACATACACACACACATACACACACACATACATACACACATATATACATACATACATACATACATACATACATACATACATACATACATACATACACACGATTTATAGCCGCCAAAATGGACTGCGAGTGTCGCCTACGGCGACATGGTGGATCAAAGAGGCCACGAGACATGGTGATAGTGGGAGGGGGTTTATGGACCAGGTCACGTTGAAGGTTGGATGGTCGGTTGAGGTGATGAGCTCAAGGGGTCAAAACGGGATGAAAAAAAAACTTGTAGTGGTTTCGCAGACTTGAGTGCCAATGGATAAGTAGAGGCATTACGACGGATAAAAGGCTCGATTCCCGTTATATTACTGTTGTCGACCAACACTTCGATGCGCTTATGTAAATGTAAATAACCGTAATCGAGTCATAGTTTGTTTGTAGATACCTCCGTCGACCGAAAAACACCGAGTGAAACGAGACTGCAGCACGTACAGCGTGGAACCCACACAGACCATCGGGGCTGACACCGTCGTACTTCTTACCCCACGTTTGGGAGGCCAGGAACGTCCACAGATCGGTCTCGTCCGATGCCATGAAGCCACGAATACACTCGAACCACGGTGCACCTGTACCACCCTTCTCAGTCAAGCTGTGCAAAGCAACCCACTCCTGGACACCGTCCATCCACTCGACGAGGGCACCACGAGTATCATCCAGCAACTTCACCGTGCGCACGACGCGCAGTCGATCACTCGCCACCTTCCTCAACTCCTTGCTTGAAAACTCGTCGGCACGATGCTTCGTCGAAGGGGCAACCATTGGCACAATCGTGGTGACTTGCTGAACCTTAAACGTGACCGTATACTCGACCGTCTTCTGCGAGCGCGATACGCGTTGATCCTCGTCAGTCTTCTCTCGCGGAAGGCGATCCGCCCGATCAGCATGCACCTCCCCCATGCGCTGCCTTGCTTCCACATCAACAGTCGAGGTGGGGGCTGTCTTCCGGCTAGCTATCGACGACAGCTTCGCCCTCGGTGCTTTCCCCCCAGTCGACTTCCGAGCTGTTTGTTTTGTTGGCACCATGTTTCTCCCAAGGTGCAAAAGGAAAAATGGCCGGTATCGAACCCGGGACCGTTTCGCCCAGGAATCCCTAATCCATCGGCCTTATTTATCACTATGCTATGACGCACTACGACCATTCTTTTTTTTTTTTTTTTTGACAAGTCACCCCAATCGCCCAACCTCATCCACAAGTAGTACACCTGTAAAATATTCATCGACGAGGTAAAAAAAGAGTAGTCAAAGTCATATTAACCCCACTTAATACAGACACTTCAAACTAAAACTAGACCACACGGCCAACATCACCAATTACACGTCCATAAAACATACTCCAACATAAGCGCATCACACACACATACACACACACATACACACACACATACATACACACATATATACATACATACATACATACATACATACATACATACATACATACATACATACATACACACGATTTATAGCCGCCAAAATGGACTGCGAGTGTCGCCTACGGCGACATGGTGGATCAAAGAGGCCACGAGACATGGTGATAGTGGGAGGGGGTTTATGGACCAGGTCACGTTGAAGGTTGGATGGTCGGTTGAGGTGATGAGCTCAAGGGGTCAAAACGGGATGAAAAAAAAACTTGTAGTGGTTTCGCAGACTTGAGTGCCAATGGATAAGTAGAGGCTTTACGACGGATAAAAGGCTCGATTCCCGTTATATTACTGTTGTCGACCAACACTTCGATGCGCTTATGTAAATGTAAATAACCGTAATCGAGTCATAGTTTGTTTGTAGATACCTCCGTCGACCGAAAAACACCGAGTGAAACGAGACTGCAGCACGTACAGCGTGGAACCCACACAGACCATCGGGGCTGACACCGTCGTACTTCTTACCCCACGTTTGGGAGGCCAGGAACGTCCACAGATCGGTCTCGTCCGATGCCATGAAGCCACGAATACACTCGAACCACGGTGCACCTGTACCACCCTTCTCAGTCAAGCTGTGCAAAGCAACCCACTCCTGGACACCGTCCATCCACTCGACGAGGGCACCACGAGTATCATCCAGCAACTTCACCGTGCGCACGACGCGCAGTCGATCACTCGCCACCTTCCTCAACTCCTTGCTTGAAAACTCGTCGGCACGATGCTTCGTCGAAGGGGCAACCATTGGCACAATCGTGGTGACTTGCTGAACCTTAAACGTGACCGTATACTCGACCGTCTTCTGCGAGCGCGATACGCGTTGATCCTCGTCAGTCTTCTCTCGCGGAAGGCGATCCGCCCGATCAGCATGCACCTCCCCCATGCGCTGCCTTGCTTCCACATCAACAGTCGAGGTGGGGGCTGTCTTCCGGCTAGCTATCGACGACAGCTTCGCCCTCGGTGCTTTCCCCCCAGTCGACTTCCGAGCTGTTTGTTTTGTTGGCACCATGTTTCTCCCAAGGTGCAAAAGGAAAAATGGCCGGTATCGAACCCGGGACCGTTTCGCCCAGGAATCCCTAATCCATCGGCCTTATTTATCACTATGCTATGACGCACTACGACCATTCTTTTTTTTTTTTTTTTTGACAAGTCACCCCAATCGCCCAACCTCATCCACAAGTAGTACACCTGTAAAATATTCATCGACGAGGTAAAAAAAGAGTAGTCAAAGTCATATTAACCCCACTTAATACAGACACTTCAAACTAAAACTAGACCACACGGCCAACATCACCAATTACACGTCCAAAAAACATACTCCAACATAAGCGCATCACACACACACACACGCACGCACACGCACGCACGCACACACGCACACACCACATGCATCAATCCCGCATGCCCCACCAAACAACAATGGCAGACAGATACAGACAGACAGTCATGCTGACAGACAAGTAGACAGACAAGTAGACAGACAAGTAGACAAGTAGACAGACAGACAGAAATCATTCACCAACCAAAACCAATCCAACCCCTCAAGTTCTCATTACCCCAACCGACCACCCAACCCTCAATGTGACCTGGTCCAGGAACCCCCTCCCACTCTCACCGTGTCTCGTGGCTTCTTGGATCCACCATGTCGCCGTAGGCGACACTCGCAGTCCATTTTGGCGGCTACAACGCCCTCCTCCACTTTGCGCATGCCCGAACAAGCGCCAGTTTGCCCTGCACTCCATTCTTCGTCGCCGCGTGGCTGGTGGCCTTGGGGATCACAACACAAAACACGAAGCACAACACTCCAGAAGCCATGCCTACTCGACGACTCACGCACACCGAGCAACCCTAGAGCAAGGCGAACCGCGTGCGGGTGGAGACGTCCGGTCCGCATCGATAAGAAATTTGGAAGGTGGCGCTCGAGACACCGGGAGCGCCAGGAACGCCACAAACGCGTGGACTCGTCAGTCTACTTACGGCATTCCCACACGTCGTCACGCACGTCGTTACGGCCCATGGCTACACACCCTTCACGCCTGGACGAGTAGGCGTTGTCGCGCTGCATGGAGGACTTTTGACGCATACAGAGAGACCTCGTCTCCCTCGTAATCGTGCTCACAATTGTGATCGTGACCATGGCCATGATCGTGGTTGGGGTCGTGGCCGTGGTCGTGGTTGTGGTTGTGGTCGGAGCTACAGCTGGACCTGGACCTGGGCCCATGGCGCTTGGTGAGTGAGTGAGTGTGTGGGCGATAGAGCGAAGCCCCGATCCGAGGACGACAGATCTGCTGCTAGTTGCGGGATGAGAGGGAGCAAGGGAGCAAGGGGGCAAGGGAGCGAGGAAGCGAGGAAGCGAGGGGGTGGGCGCAGGAAAGCAGGATAAAGCGAGCGTGGGGTAGGTAGTGAGTATGTTTGTTTATTTTGTATGGAAAGTGTGGCGTGTGTTGTTTATGCCGTGCTTGTTTTGTGCAGTGTGAATATGGATTCTTGTGTGTCGCGTTGGGGGGTAAAAGTAAAGAGAAGGGCCCTGCCGGAGATCGAATCCGGGACCTCTCGAACCCAAATCGAGAATCATACCACTAGACCACAGGGCCAACATAACCAATTACAAGTCCAAAAAACATACTCCAACATATGCGCATCACACACACACACACGCACGCACACGCACGCACGCACACACGCACACACCACATGCATCAATCCCGCATGCCCCACCAAACAACAATGGCAGACAGATACAGACAGACAGTCATGCTGACAGACAAGTAGACAGACAAGTAGACAGACAAGTAGACAAGTAGACAGACAGACAGAAATCATTCACCAACCAAAACCAATCCAACCCCTCAAGTTCTCATTACCCCAACCGACCACCCAACCCTCAATGTGACCTGGTCCAGGAACCCCCTCCCACTCTCACCGTGTCTCGTGGCTTCTTGGATCCACCATGTCGCCGTAGGCGACACTCGCAGTCCATTTTGGCGGCTACAACGCCCTCCTCCACTTTGCGCATGCCCGAACAAGCGCCAGTTTGCCCTGCACTCCATTCTTCGTCGCCGCGTGGCTGGTGGCCTTGGGGATCACAACACAAAACACGAAGCACAACACTCCAGAAGCCATGCCTACTCGACGACTCACGCACACCGAGCAACCCTAGAGCAAGGCGAACCGCGTGCGGGTGGAGACGTCCGGTCCGCATCGATAAGAAATTTGGAAGGTGGCGCTCGAGACACCGGGAGCGCCAGGAACGCCACAAACGCGTGGACTCGTCAGTCTACTTACGGCATTCCCACACGTCGTCACGCACGTCGTTACGGCCCATGGCTACACACCCTTCACGCCTGGACGAGTAGGCGTTGTCGCGCTGCATGGAGGACTTTTGACGCATACAGAGAGACCTCGTCTCCCTCGTAATCGTGCTCACAATTGTGATCGTGACCATGGCCATGATCGTGGTTGGGGTCGTGGCCGTGGTCGTGGTTGTGGTTGTGGTCGGAGCTACAGCTGGACCTGGACCTGGGCCCATGGCGCTTGGTGAGTGAGTGAGTGTGTGGGCGATAGAGCGAAGCCCCGATCCGAGGACGACAGATCTGCTGCTAGTTGCGGGATGAGAGGGAGCAAGGGAGCAAGGGGGCAAGGGAGCGAGGAAGCGAGGAAGCGAGGGGGTGGGCGCAGGAAAGCAGGATAAAGCGAGCGTGGGGTAGGTAGTGAGTATGTTTGTTTATTTTGTATGGAAAGTGTGGCGTGTGTTGTTTATGCCGTGCTTGTTTTGTGCAGTGTGAATATGGATTCTTGTGTGTCGCGTTGGGGGGTAAAAGTAAAGAGAAGGGCCCTGCCGGAGATCGAATCCGGGACCTCTCGAACCCAAATCGAGAATCATACCACTAGACCACAGGGCCAACATAACCAATTACAAGTCCAAAAAACATACTCCAACATATGCGCATCACACACACACACACGCACGCACACGCACGCACGCACACACGCACACACCACATGCATCAATCCCGCATGCCCCACCAAACAACAATGGCAGACAGATACAGACAGACAGTCATGCTGACAGACAAGTAGACAGACAAGTAGACAGACAAGTAGACAAGTAGACAGACAGACAGAAATCATTCACCAACCAAAACCAATCCAACCCCTCAAGTTCTCATTACCCCAACCGACCACCCAACCCTCAATGTGACCTGGTCCAGGAACCCCCTCCCACTCTCACCGTGTCTCGTGGCTTCTTGGATCCACCATGTCGCCGTAGGCGACACTCGCAGTCCATTTTGGCGGCTACAACGCCCTCCTCCACTTTGCGCATGCCCGAACAAGCGCCAGTTTGCCCTGCACTCCATTCTTCGTCGCCGCGTGGCTGGTGGCCTTGGGGATCACAACACAAAACACGAAGCACAACACTCCAGAAGCCATGCCTACTCGACGACTCACGCACACCGAGCAACCCTAGAGCAAGGCGAACCGCGTGCGGGTGGAGACGTCCGGTCCGCATCGATAAGAAATTTGGAAGGTGGCGCTCGAGGCACCGGGAGCGCCAGGAACGCCACAAACGCGTGGACTCGTCAGTCTACTTACGGCATTCCCACACGTCGTCACGCACGTCGTTACGGCCCATGGCTACACACCCTTCACGCCTGGAAGAGTAGGCGTTGTCGCGCTGCATGGAGGACTTTTGACGCATACAGAGAGACCTCGTCTCCCTCGTAATCGTGCTCACAATTGTGATCGTGACCATGGCCATGATCGTGGTTGGGGTCGTGGCCGTGGTCGTGGTTGTGGTTGTGGTCGGAGCTACAGCTGGACCTGGACCTGGGCCCATGGCGCTTGGTGAGTGAGTGAGTGTGTGGGCGATAGAGCGAAGCCCCGACCCGAGGACGACAGATCTGCTGCTAGTTGCGGGATGGGGGGGGGGGGGGGGGGGGGGGGCATGAGAGGGAGCAAGGGAGCAAGGGAGCGAGGAAGCGAGGGGGTGGGCGCAGGAAAGCAGGATAAAGCGAGCGTGGGGTAGGTAGTGAGTATGTTTGTTTATTTTGTATGGAAAGTGTGGCGTGTGTTGTTTATGCCGTGCTTGTTTTGTGCAGTGTGAATATGGATTCTTGTGTGTCGCGTTGGGGGGTAAAAGTAAAGAGAAGGGCCCTGCCGGAGATCGAATCCGGGACCTCTCGAACCCAAATCGAGAATCATACCACTAGACCACAGGGCCAACATAACCAATTACAAGTCCAAAAAACATACTCCAACATATGCGCATCACACACACACACACGCACGCACACGCACGCACGCACACACGCACACACCACATGCATCAATCCCGCATGCCCCACCAAACAACAATGGCAGACAGATACAGACAGACAGTCATGCTGACAGACAAGTAGACAGACAAGTAGACAGACAAGTAGACAAGTAGACAGACAGACAGAAATCATTCACCAACCAAAACCAATCCAACCCCTCAAGTTCTCATTACCCCAACCGACCACCCAACCCTCAATGTGACCTGGTCCAGGAACCCCCTCCCACTCTCACCGTGTCTCGTGGCTTCTTGGATCCACCATGTCGCCGTAGGCGACACTCGCAGTCCATTTTGGCGGCTACAACGCCCTCCTCCACTTTGCGCATGCCCGAACAAGCGCCAGTTTGCCCTGCACTCCATTCTTCGTCGCCGCGTGGCTGGTGGCCTTGGGGATCACAACACAAAACACGAAGCACAACACTCCAGAAGCCATGCCTACTCGACGACTCACGCACACCGAGCAACCCTAGAGCAAGGCGAACCGCGTGCGGGTGGAGACGTCCGGTCCGCATCGATAAGAAATTTGGAAGGTGGCGCTCGAGGCACCGGGAGCGCCAGGAACGCCACAAACGCGTGGACTCGTCAGTCTACTTACGGCATTCCCACACGTCGTCACGCACGTCGTTACGGCCCATGGCTACACACCCTTCACGCCTGGAAGAGTAGGCGTTGTCGCGCTGCATGGAGGACTTTTGACGCATACAGAGAGACCTCGTCTCCCTCGTAATCGTGCTCACAATTGTGATCGTGACCATGGCCATGATCGTGGTTGGGGTCGTGGCCGTGGTCGTGGTTGTGGTTGTGGTCGGAGCTACAGCTGGACCTGGACCTGGGCCCATGGCGCTTGGTGAGTGAGTGAGTGTGTGGGCGATAGAGCGAAGCCCCGACCCGAGGACGACAGATCTGCTGCTAGTTGCGGGATGGGGGGGGGGGGGGGGGGCATGAGAGGGAGCAAGGGAGCAAGGGAGCAAGGGAGCGAGGAAGCGAGGGGGTGGGCGCAGGAAAGCAGGATAAAGCGAGCGTGGGGTAGGTAGTGAGTATGTTTGTTTATTTTGTATGGAAAGTGTGGCGTGTGTTGTTTATGCCGTGCTTGTTTTGTGCAGTGTGAATATGGATTCTTGTGTGTCGCGTTGGGGGGTAAAAGTAAAGAGAAGGGCCCTGCCGGAGATCGAATCCGGGACCTCTCGAACCCAAATCGAGAATCATACCACTAGACCACAGGGCCAACATAACCAATTACAAGTCCAAAAAACATACTCCAACATATGCGCATCACACACACACACACGCACGCACACGCACGCACGCACACACGCACACACCACATGCATCAATCCCGCATGCCCCACCAAACAACAATGGCAGACAGATACAGACAGACAGTCATGCTGACAGACAAGTAGACAGACAAGTAGACAGACAAGTAGACAAGTAGACAGACAGACAGAAATCATTCACCAACCAAAACCAATCCAACCCCTCAAGTTCTCATTACCCCAACCGACCACCCAACCCTCAATGTGACCTGGTCCAGGAACCCCCTCCCACTCTCACCGTGTCTCGTGGCTTCTTGGATCCACCATGTCGCCGTAGGCGACACTCGCAGTCCATTTTGGCGGCTACAACGCCCTCCTCCACTTTGCGCATGCCCGAACAAGCGCCAGTTTGCCCTGCACTCCATTCTTCGTCGCCGCGTGGCTGGTGGCCTTGGGGATCACAACACAAAACACGAAGCACAACACTCCAGAAGCCATGCCTACTCGACGACTCACGCACACCGAGCAACCCTAGAGCAAGGCGAACCGCGTGCGGGTGGAGACGTCCGGTCCGCATCGATAAGAAATTTGGAAGGTGGCGCTCGAGGCACCGGGAGCGCCAGGAACGCCACAAACGCGTGGACTCGTCAGTCTACTTACGGCATTCCCACACGTCGTCACGCACGTCGTTACGGCCCATGGCTACACACCCTTCACGCCTGGAAGAGTAGGCGTTGTCGCGCTGCATGGAGGACTTTTGACGCATACAGAGAGACCTCGTCTCCCTCGTAATCGTGCTCACAATTGTGATCGTGACCATGGCCATGATCGTGGTTGGGGTCGTGGCCGTGGTCGTGGTTGTGGTTGTGGTCGGAGCTACAGCTGGACCTGGACCTGGGCCCATGGCGCTTGGTGAGTGAGTGAGTGTGTGGGCGATAGAGCGAAGCCCCGATCCGAGGACGACAGATCTGCTGCTAGTTGCGGGATGAGAGGGAGCAAGGGAGCAAGGGGGCAAGGGAGCGAGGAAGCGAGGAAGCGAGGGGGTGGGCGCAGGAAAGCAGGATAAAGCGAGCGTGGGGTAGGTAGTGAGTATGTTTGTTTATTTTGTATGGAAAGTGTGGCGTGTGTTGTTTATGCCGTGCTTGTTTTGTGCAGTGTGAATATGGATTCTTGTGTGTCGCGTTGGGGGGTAAAAGTAAAGAGAAGGGCCCTGCCGGAGATCGAATCCGGGACCTCTCGAACCCAAATCGAGAATCATACCACTAGACCACAGGGCCAACATAACCAATTACAAGTCCAAAAAACATACTCCAACATATGCGCATCACACACACACACACGCACGCACACGCACGCACGCACACACGCACACACCACATGCATCAATCCCGCATGCCCCACCAAACAACAATGGCAGACAGATACAGACAGACAGTCATGCTGACAGACAAGTAGACAGACAAGTAGACAGACAAGTAGACAAGTAGACAGACAGACAGAAATCATTCACCAACCAAAACCAATCCAACCCCTCAAGTTCTCATTACCCCAACCGACCACCCAACCCTCAATGTGACCTGGTCCAGGAACCCCCTCCCACTCTCACCGTGTCTCGTGGCTTCTTGGATCCACCATGTCGCCGTAGGCGACACTCGCAGTCCATTTTGGCGGCTACAACGCCCTCCTCCACTTTGCGCATGCCCGAACAAGCGCCAGTTTGCCCTGCACTCCATTCTTCGTCGCCGCGTGGCTGGTGGCCTTGGGGATCACAACACAAAACACGAAGCACAACACTCCAGAAGCCATGCCTACTCGACGACTCACGCACACCGAGCAACCCTAGAGCAAGGCGAACCGCGTGCGGGTGGAGACGTCCGGTCCGCATCGATAAGAAATTTGGAAGGTGGCGCTCGAGGCACCGGGAGCGCCAGGAACGCCACAAACGCGTGGACTCGTCAGTCTACTTACGGCATTCCCACACGTCGTCACGCACGTCGTTACGGCCCATGGCTACACACCCTTCACGCCTGGAAGAGTAGGCGTTGTCGCGCTGCATGGAGGACTTTTGACGCATACAGAGAGACCTCGTCTCCCTCGTAATCGTGCTCACAATTGTGATCGTGACCATGGCCATGATCGTGGTTGGGGTCGTGGCCGTGGTCGTGGTTGTGGTTGTGGTCGGAGCTACAGCTGGACCTGGACCTGGGCCCATGGCGCTTGGTGAGTGAGTGAGTGTGTGGGCGATAGAGCGAAGCCCCGATCCGAGGACGACAGATCTGCTGCTAGTTGCGGGATGAGAGGGAGCAAGGGAGCAAGGGGGCAAGGGAGCGAGGAAGCGAGGAAGCGAGGGGGTGGGCGCAGGAAAGCAGGATAAAGCGAGCGTGGGGTAGGTAGTGAGTATGTTTGTTTATTTTGTATGGAAAGTGTGGCGTGTGTTGTTTATGCCGTGCTTGTTTTGTGCAGTGTGAATATGGATTCTTGTGTGTCGCGTTGGGGGGTAAAAGTAAAGAGAAGGGCCCTGCCGGAGATCGAATCCGGGACCTCTCGAACCCAAATCGAGAATCATACCACTAGACCACAGGGCCAACATAACCAATTACAAGTCCAAAAAACATACTCCAACATATGCGCATCACACACACACACACGCACGCACACGCACGCACGCACACACGCACACACCACATGCATCAATCCCGCATGCCCCACCAAACAACAATGGCAGACAGATACAGACAGACAGTCATGCTGACAGACAAGTAGACAGACAAGTAGACAGACAAGTAGACAAGTAGACAGACAGACAGAAATCATTCACCAACCAAAACCAATCCAACCCCTCAAGTTCTCATTACCCCAACCGACCACCCAACCCTCAATGTGACCTGGTCCAGGAACCCCCTCCCACTCTCACCGTGTCTCGTGGCTTCTTGGATCCACCATGTCGCCGTAGGCGACACTCGCAGTCCATTTTGGCGGCTACAACGCCCTCCTCCACTTTGCGCATGCCCGAACAAGCGCCAGTTTGCCCTGCACTCCATTCTTCGTCGCCGCGTGGCTGGTGGCCTTGGGGATCACAACACAAAACACGAAGCACAACACTCCAGAAGCCATGCCTACTCGACGACTCACGCACACCGAGCAACCCTAGAGCAAGGCGAACCGCGTGCGGGTGGAGACGTCCGGTCCGCATCGATAAGAAATTTGGAAGGTGGCGCTCGAGGCACCGGGAGCGCCAGGAACGCCACAAACGCGTGGACTCGTCAGTCTACTTACGGCATTCCCACACGTCGTCACGCACGTCGTTACGGCCCATGGCTACACACCCTTCACGCCTGGAAGAGTAGGCGTTGTCGCGCTGCATGGAGGACTTTTGACGCATACAGAGAGACCTCGTCTCCCTCGTAATCGTGCTCACAATTGTGATCGTGACCATGGCCATGATCGTGGTTGGGGTCGTGGCCGTGGTCGTGGTTGTGGTTGTGGTCGGAGCTACAGCTGGACCTGGACCTGGGCCCATGGCGCTTGGTGAGTGAGTGAGTGTGTGGGCGATAGAGCGAAGCCCCGATCCGAGGACGACAGATCTGCTGCTAGTTGCGGGATGAGAGGGAGCAAGGGAGCAAGGGGGCAAGGGAGCGAGGAAGCGAGGAAGCGAGGAAGCGAGGGGGTGGGCGCAGGAAAGCAGGATAAAGCGAGCGTGGGGTAGGTAGTGAGTATGTTTGTTTATTTTGTATGGAAAGTGTGGCGTGTGTTGTTTATGCCGTGCTTGTTTTGTGCAGTGTGAATATGGATTCTTGTGTGTCGCGTTGGGGGGTAAAAGTAAAGAGAAGGGCCCTGCCGGAGATCGAATCCGGGACCTCTCGAACCCAAATCGAGAATCATACCACTAGACCACAGGGCCAACATAACCAATTACAAGTCCAAAAAACATACTCCAACATATGCGCATCACACACACACACACGCACGCACACGCACGCACGCACACACGCACACACCACATGCATCAATCCCGCATGCCCCACCAAACAACAATGGCAGACAGATACAGACAGACAGTCATGCTGACAGACAAGTAGACAGACAAGTAGACAGACAAGTAGACAAGTAGACAGACAGACAGAAATCATTCACCAACCAAAACCAATCCAACCCCTCAAGTTCTCATTACCCCAACCGACCACCCAACCCTCAATGTGACCTGGTCCAGGAACCCCCTCCCACTCTCACCGTGTCTCGTGGCTTCTTGGATCCACCATGTCGCCGTAGGCGACACTCGCAGTCCATTTTGGCGGCTACAACGCCCTCCTCCACTTTGCGCATGCCCGAACAAGCGCCAGTTTGCCCTGCACTCCATTCTTCGTCGCCGCGTGGCTGGTGGCCTTGGGGATCACAACACAAAACACGAAGCACAACACTCCAGAAGCCATGCCTACTCGACGACTCACGCACACCGAGCAACCCTAGAGCAAGGCGAACCGCGTGCGGGTGGAGACGTCCGGTCCGCATCGATAAGAAATTTGGAAGGTGGCGCTCGAGACACCGGGAGCGCCAGGAACGCCACAAACGCGTGGACTCGTCAGTCTACTTACGGCATTCCCACACGTCGTCACGCACGTCGTTACGGCCCATGGCTACACACCCTTCACGCCTGGAAGAGTAGGCGTTGTCGCGCTGCATGGAGGACTTTTGACGCATACAGAGAGACCTCGTCTCCCTCGTAATCGTGCTCACAATTGTGATCGTGACCATGGCCATGATCGTGGTTGGGGTCGTGGCCGTGGTCGTGGTTGTGGTTGTGGTCGGAGCTACAGCTGGACCTGGACCTGGGCCCATGGCGCTTGGTGAGTGAGTGAGTGTGTGGGCGATAGAGCGAAGCCCCGATCCGAGGACGACAGATCTGCTGCTAGTTGCGGGATGAGAGGGAGCAAGGGAGCAAGGGGGCAAGGGAGCGAGGAAGCGAGGAAGCGAGGAAGCGAGGGGGTGGGCGCAGGAAAGCAGGATAAAGCGAGCGTGGGGTAGGTAGTGAGTATGTTTGTTTATTTTGTATGGAAAGTGTGGCGTGTGTTGTTTATGCCGTGCTTGTTTTGTGCAGTGTGAATATGGATTCTTGTGTGTCGCGTTGGGGGGTAAAAGTAAAGAGAAGGGCCCTGCCGGAGATCGAATCCGGGACCTCTCGAACCCAAATCGAGAATCATACCACTAGACCACAGGGCCAACATAACCAATTACAAGTCCAAAAAACATACTCCAACATATGCGCATCACACACACACACACGCACGCACACGCACGCACGCACACACGCACACACCACATGCATCAATCCCGCATGCCCCACCAAACAACAATGGCAGACAGATACAGACAGACAGTCATGCTGACAGACAAGTAGACAGACAAGTAGACAGACAAGTAGACAAGTAGACAGACAGACAGAAATCATTCACCAACCAAAACCAATCCAACCCCTCAAGTTCTCATTACCCCAACCGACCACCCAACCCTCAATGTGACCTGGTCCAGGAACCCCCTCCCACTCTCACCGTGTCTCGTGGCTTCTTGGATCCACCATGTCGCCGTAGGCGACACTCGCAGTCCATTTTGGCGGCTACAACGCCCTCCTCCACTTTGCGCATGCCCGAACAAGCGCCAGTTTGCCCTGCACTCCATTCTTCGTCGCCGCGTGGCTGGTGGCCTTGGGGATCACAACACAAAACACGAAGCACAACACTCCAGAAGCCATGCCTACTCGACGACTCACGCACACCGAGCAACCCTAGAGCAAGGCGAACCGCGTGCGGGTGGAGACGTCCGGTCCGCATCGATAAGAAATTTGGAAGGTGGCGCTCGAGACACCGGGAGCGCCAGGAACGCCACAAACGCGTGGACTCGTCAGTCTACTTACGGCATTCCCACACGTCGTCACGCACGTCGTTACGGCCCATGGCTACACACCCTTCACGCCTGGAAGAGTAGGCGTTGTCGCGCTGCATGGAGGACTTTTGACGCATACAGAGAGACCTCGTCTCCCTCGTAATCGTGCTCACAATTGTGATCGTGACCATGGCCATGATCGTGGTTGGGGTCGTGGCCGTGGTCGTGGTTGTGGTTGTGGTCGGAGCTACAGCTGGACCTGGACCTGGGCCCATGGCGCTTGGTGAGTGAGTGAGTGTGTGGGCGATAGAGCGAAGCCCCGATCCGAGGACGACAGATCTGCTGCTAGTTGCGGGATGAGAGGGAGCAAGGGAGCAAGGGGGCAAGGGAGCGAGGAAGCGAGGAAGCGAGGGGGTGGGCGCAGGAAAGCAGGATAAAGCGAGCGTGGGGTAGGTAGTGAGTATGTTTGTTTATTTTGTATGGAAAGTGTGGCGTGTGTTGTTTATGCCGTGCTTGTTTTGTGCAGTGTGAATATGGATTCTTGTGTGTCGCGTTGGGGGGTAAAAGTAAAGAGAAGGGCCCTGCCGGAGATCGAATCCGGGACCTCTCGAACCCAAATCGAGAATCATACCACTAGACCACAGGGCCAACATAACCAATTACAAGTCCAAAAAACATACTCCAACATATGCGCATCACACACACACACACGCACGCACACGCACGCACGCACACACGCACACACCACATGCATCAATCCCGCATGCCCCACCAAACAACAATGGCAGACAGATACAGACAGACAGTCATGCTGACAGACAAGTAGACAGACAAGTAGACAGACAAGTAGACAAGTAGACAGACAGACAGAAATCATTCACCAACCAAAACCAATCCAACCCCTCAAGTTCTCATTACCCCAACCGACCACCCAACCCTCAATGTGACCTGGTCCAGGAACCCCCTCCCACTCTCACCGTGTCTCGTGGCTTCTTGGATCCACCATGTCGCCGTAGGCGACACTCGCAGTCCATTTTGGCGGCTACAACGCCCTCCTCCACTTTGCGCATGCCCGAACAAGCGCCAGTTTGCCCTGCACTCCATTCTTCGTCGCCGCGTGGCTGGTGGCCTTGGGGATCACAACACAAAACACGAAGCACAACACTCCAGAAGCCATGCCTACTCGACGACTCACGCACACCGAGCAACCCTAGAGCAAGGCGAACCGCGTGCGGGTGGAGACGTCCGGTCCGCATCGATAAGAAATTTGGAAGGTGGCGCTCGAGGCACCGGGAGCGCCAGGAACGCCACAAACGCGTGGACTCGTCAGTCTACTTACGGCATTCCCACACGTCGTCACGCACGTCGTTACGGCCCATGGCTACACACCCTTCACGCCTGGAAGAGTAGGCGTTGTCGCGCTGCATGGAGGACTTTTGACGCATACAGAGAGACCTCGTCTCCCTCGTAATCGTGCTCACAATTGTGATCGTGACCATGGCCATGATCGTGGTTGGGGTCGTGGCCGTGGTCGTGGTTGTGGTTGTGGTCGGAGCTACAGCTGGACCTGGACCTGGGCCCATGGCGCTTGGTGAGTGAGTGAGTGTGTGGGCGATAGAGCGAAGCCCCGATCCGAGGACGACAGATCTGCTGCTAGTTGCGGGATGAGAGGGAGCAAGGGAGCAAGGGGGCAAGGGAGCGAGGAAGCGAGGAAGCGAGGAAGCGAGGGGGTGGGCGCAGGAAAGCAGGATAAAGCGAGCGTGGGGTAGGTAGTGAGTATGTTTGTTTATTTTGTATGGAAAGTGTGGCGTGTGTTGTTTATGCCGTGCTTGTTTTGTGCAGTGTGAATATGGATTCTTGTGTGTCGCGTTGGGGGGTAAAAGTAAAGAGAAGGGCCCTGCCGGAGATCGAATCCGGGACCTCTCGAACCCAAATCGAGAATCATACCACTAGACCACAGGGCCAACATAACCAATTACAAGTCCAAAAAACATACTCCAACATATGCGCATCACACACACACACACGCACGCACACGCACGCACGCACACACGCACACACCACATGCATCAATCCCGCATGCCCCACCAAACAACAATGGCAGACAGATACAGACAGACAGTCATGCTGACAGACAAGTAGACAGACAAGTAGACAGACAAGTAGACAAGTAGACAGACAGACAGAAATCATTCACCAACCAAAACCAATCCAACCCCTCAAGTTCTCATTACCCCAACCGACCACCCAACCCTCAATGTGACCTGGTCCAGGAACCCCCTCCCACTCTCACCGTGTCTCGTGGCTTCTTGGATCCACCATGTCGCCGTAGGCGACACTCGCAGTCCATTTTGGCGGCTACAACGCCCTCCTCCACTTTGCGCATGCCCGAACAAGCGCCAGTTTGCCCTGCACTCCATTCTTCGTCGCCGCGTGGCTGGTGGCCTTGGGGATCACAACACAAAACACGAAGCACAACACTCCAGAAGCCATGCCTACTCGACGACTCACGCACACCGAGCAACCCTAGAGCAAGGCGAACCGCGTGCGGGTGGAGACGTCCGGTCCGCATCGATAAGAAATTTGGAAGGTGGCGCTCGAGACACCGGGAGCGCCAGGAACGCCACAAACGCGTGGACTCGTCAGTCTACTTACGGCATTCCCACACGTCGTCACGCACGTCGTTACGGCCCATGGCTACACACCCTTCACGCCTGGAAGAGTAGGCGTTGTCGCGCTGCATGGAGGACTTTTGACGCATACAGAGAGACCTCGTCTCCCTCGTAATCGTGCTCACAATTGTGATCGTGACCATGGCCATGATCGTGGTTGGGGTCGTGGCCGTGGTCGTGGTTGTGGTTGTGGTCGGAGCTACAGCTGGACCTGGACCTGGGCCCATGGCGCTTGGTGAGTGAGTGAGTGTGTGGGCGATAGAGCGAAGCCCCGATCCGAGGACGACAGATCTGCTGCTAGTTGCGGGATGAGAGGGAGCAAGGGAGCAAGGGGGCAAGGGAGCGAGGAAGCGAGGAAGCGAGGGGGTGGGCGCAGGAAAGCAGGATAAAGCGAGCGTGGGGTAGGTAGTGAGTATGTTTGTTTATTTTGTATGGAAAGTGTGGCGTGTGTTGTTTATGCCGTGCTTGTTTTGTGCAGTGTGAATATGGATTCTTGTGTGTCGCGTTGGGGGGTAAAAGTAAAGAGAAGGGCCCTGCCGGAGATCGAATCCGGGACCTCTCGAACCCAAATCGAGAATCATACCACTAGACCACAGGGCCAACATAACCAATTACAAGTCCAAAAAACATACTCCAACATATGCGCATCACACACACACACACGCACGCACACGCACGCACGCACACACGCACACACCACATGCATCAATCCCGCATGCCCCACCAAACAACAATGGCAGACAGATACAGACAGACAGTCATGCTGACAGACAAGTAGACAGACAAGTAGACAGACAAGTAGACAAGTAGACAGACAGACAGAAATCATTCACCAACCAAAACCAATCCAACCCCTCAAGTTCTCATTACCCCAACCGACCACCCAACCCTCAATGTGACCTGGTCCAGGAACCCCCTCCCACTCTCACCGTGTCTCGTGGCTTCTTGGATCCACCATGTCGCCGTAGGCGACACTCGCAGTCCATTTTGGCGGCTACAACGCCCTCCTCCACTTTGCGCATGCCCGAACAAGCGCCAGTTTGCCCTGCACTCCATTCTTCGTCGCCGCGTGGCTGGTGGCCTTGGGGATCACAACACAAAACACGAAGCACAACACTCCAGAAGCCATGCCTACTCGACGACTCACGCACACCGAGCAACCCTAGAGCAAGGCGAACCGCGTGCGGGTGGAGACGTCCGGTCCGCATCGATAAGAAATTTGGAAGGTGGCGCTCGAGGCACCGGGAGCGCCAGGAACGCCACAAACGCGTGGACTCGTCAGTCTACTTACGGCATTCCCACACGTCGTCACGCACGTCGTTACGGCCCATGGCTACACACCCTTCACGCCTGGAAGAGTAGGCGTTGTCGCGCTGCATGGAGGACTTTTGACGCATACAGAGAGACCTCGTCTCCCTCGTAATCGTGCTCACAATTGTGATCGTGACCATGGCCATGATCGTGGTTGGGGTCGTGGCCGTGGTCGTGGTTGTGGTTGTGGTCGGAGCTACAGCTGGACCTGGACCTGGGCCCATGGCGCTTGGTGAGTGAGTGAGTGTGTGGGCGATAGAGCGAAGCCCCGATCCGAGGACGACAGATCTGCTGCTAGTTGCGGGATGAGAGGGAGCAAGGGAGCAAGGGGGCAAGGGAGCGAGGAAGCGAGGAAGCGAGGGGGTGGGCGCAGGAAAGCAGGATAAAGCGAGCGTGGGGTAGGTAGTGAGTATGTTTGTTTATTTTGTATGGAAAGTGTGGCGTGTGTTGTTTATGCCGTGCTTGTTTTGTGCAGTGTGAATATGGATTCTTGTGTGTCGCGTTGGGGGGTAAAAGTAAAGAGAAGGGCCCTGCCGGAGATCGAATCCGGGACCTCTCGAACCCAAATCGAGAATCATACCACTAGACCACAGGGCCAACATAACCAATTACAAGTCCAAAAAACATACTCCAACATATGCGCATCACACACACACACACGCACGCACACGCACGCACGCACACACGCACACACCACATGCATCAATCCCGCATGCCCCACCAAACAACAATGGCAGACAGATACAGACAGACAGTCATGCTGACAGACAAGTAGACAGACAAGTAGACAGACAAGTAGACAAGTAGACAGACAGACAGAAATCATTCACCAACCAAAACCAATCCAACCCCTCAAGTTCTCATTACCCCAACCGACCACCCAACCCTCAATGTGACCTGGTCCAGGAACCCCCTCCCACTCTCACCGTGTCTCGTGGCTTCTTGGATCCACCATGTCGCCGTAGGCGACACTCGCAGTCCATTTTGGCGGCTACAACGCCCTCCTCCACTTTGCGCATGCCCGAACAAGCGCCAGTTTGCCCTGCACTCCATTCTTCGTCGCCGCGTGGCTGGTGGCCTTGGGGATCACAACACAAAACACGAAGCACAACACTCCAGAAGCCATGCCTACTCGACGACTCACGCACACCGAGCAACCCTAGAGCAAGGCGAACCGCGTGCGGGTGGAGACGTCCGGTCCGCATCGATAAGAAATTTGGAAGGTGGCGCTCGAGACACCGGGAGCGCCAGGAACGCCACAAACGCGTGGACTCGTCAGTCTACTTACGGCATTCCCACACGTCGTCACGCACGTCGTTACGGCCCATGGCTACACACCCTTCACGCCTGGAAGAGTAGGCGTTGTCGCGCTGCATGGAGGACTTTTGACGCATACAGAGAGACCTCGTCTCCCTCGTAATCGTGCTCACAATTGTGATCGTGACCATGGCCATGATCGTGGTTGGGGTCGTGGCCGTGGTCGTGGTTGTGGTTGTGGTCGGAGCTACAGCTGGACCTGGACCTGGGCCCATGGCGCTTGGTGAGTGAGTGAGTGTGTGGGCGATAGAGCGAAGCCCCGATCCGAGGACGACAGATCTGCTGCTAGTTGCGGGATGAGAGGGAGCAAGGGAGCAAGGGGGCAAGGGAGCGAGGAAGCGAGGAAGCGAGGGGGTGGGCGCAGGAAAGCAGGATAAAGCGAGCGTGGGGTAGGTAGTGAGTATGTTTGTTTATTTTGTATGGAAAGTGTGGCGTGTGTTGTTTATGCCGTGCTTGTTTTGTGCAGTGTGAATATGGATTCTTGTGTGTCGCGTTGGGGGGTAAAAGTAAAGAGAAGGGCCCTGCCGGAGATCGAATCCGGGACCTCTCGAACCCAAATCGAGAATCATACCACTAGACCACAGGGCCAACATAACCAATTACAAGTCCAAAAAACATACTCCAACATATGCGCATCACACACACACACACGCACGCACACGCACGCACGCACACACGCACACACCACATGCATCAATCCCGCATGCCCCACCAAACAACAATGGCAGACAGATACAGACAGACAGTCATGCTGACAGACAAGTAGACAGACAAGTAGACAGACAAGTAGACAAGTAGACAGACAGACAGAAATCATTCACCAACCAAAACCAATCCAACCCCTCAAGTTCTCATTACCCCAACCGACCACCCAACCCTCAATGTGACCTGGTCCAGGAACCCCCTCCCACTCTCACCGTGTCTCGTGGCTTCTTGGATCCACCATGTCGCCGTAGGCGACACTCGCAGTCCATTTTGGCGGCTACAACGCCCTCCTCCACTTTGCGCATGCCCGAACAAGCGCCAGTTTGCCCTGCACTCCATTCTTCGTCGCCGCGTGGCTGGTGGCCTTGGGGATCACAACACAAAACACGAAGCACAACACTCCAGAAGCCATGCCTACTCGACGACTCACGCACACCGAGCAACCCTAGAGCAAGGCGAACCGCGTGCGGGTGGAGACGTCCGGTCCGCATCGATAAGAAATTTGGAAGGTGGCGCTCGAGGCACCGGGAGCGCCAGGAACGCCACAAACGCGTGGACTCGTCAGTCTACTTACGGCATTCCCACACGTCGTCACGCACGTCGTTACGGCCCATGGCTACACACCCTTCACGCCTGGAAGAGTAGGCGTTGTCGCGCTGCATGGAGGACTTTTGACGCATACAGAGAGACCTCGTCTCCCTCGTAATCGTGCTCACAATTGTGATCGTGACCATGGCCATGATCGTGGTTGGGGTCGTGGCCGTGGTCGTGGTTGTGGTTGTGGTCGGAGCTACAGCTGGACCTGGACCTGGGCCCATGGCGCTTGGTGAGTGAGTGAGTGTGTGGGCGATAGAGCGAAGCCCCGATCCGAGGACGACAGATCTGCTGCTAGTTGCGGGATGAGAGGGAGCAAGGGAGCAAGGGGGCAAGGGAGCGAGGAAGCGAGGAAGCGAGGGGGTGGGCGCAGGAAAGCAGGATAAAGCGAGCGTGGGGTAGGTAGTGAGTATGTTTGTTTATTTTGTATGGAAAGTGTGGCGTGTGTTGTTTATGCCGTGCTTGTTTTGTGCAGTGTGAATATGGATTCTTGTGTGTCGCGTTGGGGGGTAAAAGTAAAGAGAAGGGCCCTGCCGGAGATCGAATCCGGGACCTCTCGAACCCAAATCGAGAATCATACCACTAGACCACAGGGCCAACATAACCAATTACAAGTCCAAAAAACATACTCCAACATATGCGCATCACACACACACACACGCACGCACACGCACGCACGCACACACGCACACACCACATGCATCAATCCCGCATGCCCCACCAAACAACAATGGCAGACAGATACAGACAGACAGTCATGCTGACAGACAAGTAGACAGACAAGTAGACAGACAAGTAGACAAGTAGACAGACAGACAGAAATCATTCACCAACCAAAACCAATCCAACCCCTCAAGTTCTCATTACCCCAACCGACCACCCAACCCTCAATGTGACCTGGTCCAGGAACCCCCTCCCACTCTCACCGTGTCTCGTGGCTTCTTGGATCCACCATGTCGCCGTAGGCGACACTCGCAGTCCATTTTGGCGGCTACAACGCCCTCCTCCACTTTGCGCATGCCCGAACAAGCGCCAGTTTGCCCTGCACTCCATTCTTCGTCGCCGCGTGGCTGGTGGCCTTGGGGATCACAACACAAAACACGAAGCACAACACTCCAGAAGCCATGCCTACTCGACGACTCACGCACACCGAGCAACCCTAGAGCAAGGCGAACCGCGTGCGGGTGGAGACGTCCGGTCCGCATCGATAAGAAATTTGGAAGGTGGCGCTCGAGGCACCGGGAGCGCCAGGAACGCCACAAACGCGTGGACTCGTCAGTCTACTTACGGCATTCCCACACGTCGTCACGCACGTCGTTACGGCCCATGGCTACACACCCTTCACGCCTGGAAGAGTAGGCGTTGTCGCGCTGCATGGAGGACTTTTGACGCATACAGAGAGACCTCGTCTCCCTCGTAATCGTGCTCACAATTGTGATCGTGACCATGGCCATGATCGTGGTTGGGGTCGTGGCCGTGGTCGTGGTTGTGGTTGTGGTCGGAGCTACAGCTGGACCTGGACCTGGGCCCATGGCGCTTGGTGAGTGAGTGAGTGTGTGGGCGATAGAGCGAAGCCCCGACCCGAGGACGACAGATCTGCTGCTAGTTGCGGGATGGGGGGGGGGGGGGGGGGGGGCATGAGAGGGAGCAAGGGAGCAAGGGAGCGAGGAAGCGAGGGGGTGGGCGCAGGAAAGCAGGATAAAGCGAGCGTGGGGTAGGTAGTGAGTATGTTTGTTTATTTTGTATGGAAAGTGTGGCGTGTGTTGTTTATGCCGTGCTTGTTTTGTGCAGTGTGAATATGGATTCTTGTGTGTCGCGTTGGGGGGTAAAAGTAAAGAGAAGGGCCCTGCCGGAGATCGAATCCGGGACCTCTCGAACCCAAATCGAGAATCATACCACTAGACCACAGGGCCAACATAACCAATTACAAGTCCAAAAAACATACTCCAACATATGCGCATCACACACACACACACGCACGCACACGCACGCACGCACACACGCACACACCACATGCATCAATCCCGCATGCCCCACCAAACAACAATGGCAGACAGATACAGACAGACAGTCATGCTGACAGACAAGTAGACAGACAAGTAGACAGACAAGTAGACAAGTAGACAGACAGACAGAAATCATTCACCAACCAAAACCAATCCAACCCCTCAAGTTCTCATTACCCCAACCGACCACCCAACCCTCAATGTGACCTGGTCCAGGAACCCCCTCCCACTCTCACCGTGTCTCGTGGCTTCTTGGATCCACCATGTCGCCGTAGGCGACACTCGCAGTCCATTTTGGCGGCTACAACGCCCTCCTCCACTTTGCGCATGCCCGAACAAGCGCCAGTTTGCCCTGCACTCCATTCTTCGTCGCCGCGTGGCTGGTGGCCTTGGGGATCACAACACAAAACACGAAGCACAACACTCCAGAAGCCATGCCTACTCGACGACTCACGCACACCGAGCAACCCTAGAGCAAGGCGAACCGCGTGCGGGTGGAGACGTCCGGTCCGCATCGATAAGAAATTTGGAAGGTGGCGCTCGAGGCACCGGGAGCGCCAGGAACGCCACAAACGCGTGGACTCGTCAGTCTACTTACGGCATTCCCACACGTCGTCACGCACGTCGTTACGGCCCATGGCTACACACCCTTCACGCCTGGAAGAGTAGGCGTTGTCGCGCTGCATGGAGGACTTTTGACGCATACAGAGAGACCTCGTCTCCCTCGTAATCGTGCTCACAATTGTGATCGTGACCATGGCCATGATCGTGGTTGGGGTCGTGGCCGTGGTCGTGGTTGTGGTTGTGGTCGGAGCTACAGCTGGACCTGGACCTGGGCCCATGGCGCTTGGTGAGTGAGTGAGTGTGTGGGCGATAGAGCGAAGCCCCGATCCGAGGACGACAGATCTGCTGCTAGTTGCGGGATGAGAGGGAGCAAGGGAGCAAGGGGGCAAGGGAGCGAGGAAGCGAGGAAGCGAGGGGGTGGGCGCAGGAAAGCAGGATAAAGCGAGCGTGGGGTAGGTAGTGAGTATGTTTGTTTATTTTGTATGGAAAGTGTGGCGTGTGTTGTTTATGCCGTGCTTGTTTTGTGCAGTGTGAATATGGATTCTTGTGTGTCGCGTTGGGGGGTAAAAGTAAAGAGAAGGGCCCTGCCGGAGATCGAATCCGGGACCTCTCGAACCCAAATCGAGAATCATACCACTAGACCACAGGGCCAACATAACCAATTACAAGTCCAAAAAACATACTCCAACATATGCGCATCACACACACACACACGCACGCACACGCACGCACGCACACACGCACACACCACATGCATCAATCCCGCATGCCCCACCAAACAACAATGGCAGACAGATACAGACAGACAGTCATGCTGACAGACAAGTAGACAGACAAGTAGACAGACAAGTAGACAAGTAGACAGACAGACAGAAATCATTCACCAACCAAAACCAATCCAACCCCTCAAGTTCTCATTACCCCAACCGACCACCCAACCCTCAATGTGACCTGGTCCAGGAACCCCCTCCCACTCTCACCGTGTCTCGTGGCTTCTTGGATCCACCATGTCGCCGTAGGCGACACTCGCAGTCCATTTTGGCGGCTACAACGCCCTCCTCCACTTTGCGCATGCCCGAACAAGCGCCAGTTTGCCCTGCACTCCATTCTTCGTCGCCGCGTGGCTGGTGGCCTTGGGGATCACAACACAAAACACGAAGCACAACACTCCAGAAGCCATGCCTACTCGACGACTCACGCACACCGAGCAACCCTAGAGCAAGGCGAACCGCGTGCGGGTGGAGACGTCCGGTCCGCATCGATAAGAAATTTGGAAGGTGGCGCTCGAGGCACCGGGAGCGCCAGGAACGCCACAAACGCGTGGACTCGTCAGTCTACTTACGGCATTCCCACACGTCGTCACGCACGTCGTTACGGCCCATGGCTACACACCCTTCACGCCTGGAAGAGTAGGCGTTGTCGCGCTGCATGGAGGACTTTTGACGCATACAGAGAGACCTCGTCTCCCTCGTAATCGTGCTCACAATTGTGATCGTGACCATGGCCATGATCGTGGTTGGGGTCGTGGCCGTGGTCGTGGTTGTGGTTGTGGTCGGAGCTACAGCTGGACCTGGACCTGGGCCCATGGCGCTTGGTGAGTGAGTGAGTGTGTGGGCGATAGAGCGAAGCCCCGATCCGAGGACGACAGATCTGCTGCTAGTTGCGGGATGAGAGGGAGCAAGGGAGCAAGGGGGCAAGGGAGCGAGGAAGCGAGGAAGCGAGGGGGTGGGCGCAGGAAAGCAGGATAAAGCGAGCGTGGGGTAGGTAGTGAGTATGTTTGTTTATTTTGTATGGAAAGTGTGGCGTGTGTTGTTTATGCCGTGCTTGTTTTGTGCAGTGTGAATATGGATTCTTGTGTGTCGCGTTGGGGGGTAAAAGTAAAGAGAAGGGCCCTGCCGGAGATCGAATCCGGGACCTCTCGAACCCAAATCGAGAATCATACCACTAGACCACAGGGCCAACATAACCAATTACAAGTCCAAAAAACATACTCCAACATATGCGCATCACACACACACACACGCACGCACACGCACGCACGCACACACGCACACACCACATGCATCAATCCCGCATGCCCCACCAAACAACAATGGCAGACAGATACAGACAGACAGTCATGCTGACAGACAAGTAGACAGACAAGTAGACAGACAAGTAGACAAGTAGACAGACAGACAGAAATCATTCACCAACCAAAACCAATCCAACCCCTCAAGTTCTCATTACCCCAACCGACCACCCAACCCTCAATGTGACCTGGTCCAGGAACCCCCTCCCACTCTCACCGTGTCTCGTGGCTTCTTGGATCCACCATGTCGCCGTAGGCGACACTCGCAGTCCATTTTGGCGGCTACAACGCCCTCCTCCACTTTGCGCATGCCCGAACAAGCGCCAGTTTGCCCTGCACTCCATTCTTCGTCGCCGCGTGGCTGGTGGCCTTGGGGATCACAACACAAAACACGAAGCACAACACTCCAGAAGCCATGCCTACTCGACGACTCACGCACACCGAGCAACCCTAGAGCAAGGCGAACCGCGTGCGGGTGGAGACGTCCGGTCCGCATCGATAAGAAATTTGGAAGGTGGCGCTCGAGGCACCGGGAGCGCCAGGAACGCCACAAACGCGTGGACTCGTCAGTCTACTTACGGCATTCCCACACGTCGTCACGCACGTCGTTACGGCCCATGGCTACACACCCTTCACGCCTGGAAGAGTAGGCGTTGTCGCGCTGCATGGAGGACTTTTGACGCATACAGAGAGACCTCGTCTCCCTCGTAATCGTGCTCACAATTGTGATCGTGACCATGGCCATGATCGTGGTTGGGGTCGTGGCCGTGGTCGTGGTTGTGGTTGTGGTCGGAGCTACAGCTGGACCTGGACCTGGGCCCATGGCGCTTGGTGAGTGAGTGAGTGTGTGGGCGATAGAGCGAAGCCCCGATCCGAGGACGACAGATCTGCTGCTAGTTGCGGGATGAGAGGGAGCAAGGGAGCAAGGGGGCAAGGGAGCGAGGAAGCGAGGAAGCGAGGGGGTGGGCGCAGGAAAGCAGGATAAAGCGAGCGTGGGGTAGGTAGTGAGTATGTTTGTTTATTTTGTATGGAAAGTGTGGCGTGTGTTGTTTATGCCGTGCTTGTTTTGTGCAGTGTGAATATGGATTCTTGTGTGTCGCGTTGGGGGGTAAAAGTAAAGAGAAGGGCCCTGCCGGAGATCGAATCCGGGACCTCTCGAACCCAAATCGAGAATCATACCACTAGACCACAGGGCCAACATAACCAATTACAAGTCCAAAAAACATACTCCAACATATGCGCATCACACACACACACACGCACGCACACGCACGCACGCACACACGCACACACCACATGCATCAATCCCGCATGCCCCACCAAACAACAATGGCAGACAGATACAGACAGACAGTCATGCTGACAGACAAGTAGACAGACAAGTAGACAGACAAGTAGACAAGTAGACAGACAGACAGAAATCATTCACCAACCAAAACCAATCCAACCCCTCAAGTTCTCATTACCCCAACCGACCACCCAACCCTCAATGTGACCTGGTCCAGGAACCCCCTCCCACTCTCACCGTGTCTCGTGGCTTCTTGGATCCACCATGTCGCCGTAGGCGACACTCGCAGTCCATTTTGGCGGCTACAACGCCCTCCTCCACTTTGCGCATGCCCGAACAAGCGCCAGTTTGCCCTGCACTCCATTCTTCGTCGCCGCGTGGCTGGTGGCCTTGGGGATCACAACACAAAACACGAAGCACAACACTCCAGAAGCCATGCCTACTCGACGACTCACGCACACCGAGCAACCCTAGAGCAAGGCGAACCGCGTGCGGGTGGAGACGTCCGGTCCGCATCGATAAGAAATTTGGAAGGTGGCGCTCGAGGCACCGGGAGCGCCAGGAACGCCACAAACGCGTGGACTCGTCAGTCTACTTACGGCATTCCCACACGTCGTCACGCACGTCGTTACGGCCCATGGCTACACACCCTTCACGCCTGGAAGAGTAGGCGTTGTCGCGCTGCATGGAGGACTTTTGACGCATACAGAGAGACCTCGTCTCCCTCGTAATCGTGCTCACAATTGTGATCGTGACCATGGCCATGATCGTGGTTGGGGTCGTGGCCGTGGTCGTGGTTGTGGTTGTGGTCGGAGCTACAGCTGGACCTGGACCTGGGCCCATGGCGCTTGGTGAGTGAGTGAGTGTGTGGGCGATAGAGCGAAGCCCCGATCCGAGGACGACAGATCTGCTGCTAGTTGCGGGATGAGAGGGAGCAAGGGAGCAAGGGGGCAAGGGAGCGAGGAAGCGAGGAAGCGAGGGGGTGGGCGCAGGAAAGCAGGATAAAGCGAGCGTGGGGTAGGTAGTGAGTATGTTTGTTTATTTTGTATGGAAAGTGTGGCGTGTGTTGTTTATGCCGTGCTTGTTTTGTGCAGTGTGAATATGGATTCTTGTGTGTCGCGTTGGGGGGTAAAAGTAAAGAGAAGGGCCCTGCCGGAGATCGAATCCGGGACCTCTCGAACCCAAATCGAGAATCATACCACTAGACCACAGGGCCAACATAACCAATTACAAGTCCAAAAAACATACTCCAACATATGCGCATCACACACACACACACGCACGCACACGCACGCACGCACACACGCACACACCACATGCATCAATCCCGCATGCCCCACCAAACAACAATGGCAGACAGATACAGACAGACAGTCATGCTGACAGACAAGTAGACAGACAAGTAGACAGACAAGTAGACAAGTAGACAGACAGACAGAAATCATTCACCAACCAAAACCAATCCAACCCCTCAAGTTCTCATTACCCCAACCGACCACCCAACCCTCAATGTGACCTGGTCCAGGAACCCCCTCCCACTCTCACCGTGTCTCGTGGCTTCTTGGATCCACCATGTCGCCGTAGGCGACACTCGCAGTCCATTTTGGCGGCTACAACGCCCTCCTCCACTTTGCGCATGCCCGAACAAGCGCCAGTTTGCCCTGCACTCCATTCTTCGTCGCCGCGTGGCTGGTGGCCTTGGGGATCACAACACAAAACACGAAGCACAACACTCCAGAAGCCATGCCTACTCGACGACTCACGCACACCGAGCAACCCTAGAGCAAGGCGAACCGCGTGCGGGTGGAGACGTCCGGTCCGCATCGATAAGAAATTTGGAAGGTGGCGCTCGAGGCACCGGGAGCGCCAGGAACGCCACAAACGCGTGGACTCGTCAGTCTACTTACGGCATTCCCACACGTCGTCACGCACGTCGTTACGGCCCATGGCTACACACCCTTCACGCCTGGAAGAGTAGGCGTTGTCGCGCTGCATGGAGGACTTTTGACGCATACAGAGAGACCTCGTCTCCCTCGTAATCGTGCTCACAATTGTGATCGTGACCATGGCCATGATCGTGGTTGGGGTCGTGGCCGTGGTCGTGGTTGTGGTTGTGGTCGGAGCTACAGCTGGACCTGGACCTGGGCCCATGGCGCTTGGTGAGTGAGTGAGTGTGTGGGCGATAGAGCGAAGCCCCGATCCGAGGACGACAGATCTGCTGCTAGTTGCGGGATGAGAGGGAGCAAGGGAGCAAGGGGGCAAGGGAGCGAGGAAGCGAGGAAGCGAGGGGGTGGGCGCAGGAAAGCAGGATAAAGCGAGCGTGGGGTAGGTAGTGAGTATGTTTGTTTATTTTGTATGGAAAGTGTGGCGTGTGTTGTTTATGCCGTGCTTGTTTTGTGCAGTGTGAATATGGATTCTTGTGTGTCGCGTTGGGGGGTAAAAGTAAAGAGAAGGGCCCTGCCGGAGATCGAATCCGGGACCTCTCGAACCCAAATCGAGAATCATACCACTAGACCACAGGGCCAACATAACCAATTACAAGTCCAAAAAACATACTCCAACATATGCGCATCACACACACACACACGCACGCACACGCACGCACGCACACACGCACACACCACATGCATCAATCCCGCATGCCCCACCAAACAACAATGGCAGACAGATACAGACAGACAGTCATGCTGACAGACAAGTAGACAGACAAGTAGACAGACAAGTAGACAAGTAGACAGACAGACAGAAATCATTCACCAACCAAAACCAATCCAACCCCTCAAGTTCTCATTACCCCAACCGACCACCCAACCCTCAATGTGACCTGGTCCAGGAACCCCCTCCCACTCTCACCGTGTCTCGTGGCTTCTTGGATCCACCATGTCGCCGTAGGCGACACTCGCAGTCCATTTTGGCGGCTACAACGCCCTCCTCCACTTTGCGCATGCCCGAACAAGCGCCAGTTTGCCCTGCACTCCATTCTTCGTCGCCGCGTGGCTGGTGGCCTTGGGGATCACAACACAAAACACGAAGCACAACACTCCAGAAGCCATGCCTACTCGACGACTCACGCACACCGAGCAACCCTAGAGCAAGGCGAACCGCGTGCGGGTGGAGACGTCCGGTCCGCATCGATAAGAAATTTGGAAGGTGGCGCTCGAGGCACCGGGAGCGCCAGGAACGCCACAAACGCGTGGACTCGTCAGTCTACTTACGGCATTCCCACACGTCGTCACGCACGTCGTTACGGCCCATGGCTACACACCCTTCACGCCTGGAAGAGTAGGCGTTGTCGCGCTGCATGGAGGACTTTTGACGCATACAGAGAGACCTCGTCTCCCTCGTAATCGTGCTCACAATTGTGATCGTGACCATGGCCATGATCGTGGTTGGGGTCGTGGCCGTGGTCGTGGTTGTGGTTGTGGTCGGAGCTACAGCTGGACCTGGACCTGGGCCCATGGCGCTTGGTGAGTGAGTGAGTGTGTGGGCGATAGAGCGAAGCCCCGATCCGAGGACGACAGATCTGCTGCTAGTTGCGGGATGAGAGGGAGCAAGGGAGCAAGGGGGCAAGGGAGCGAGGAAGCGAGGAAGCGAGGGGGTGGGCGCAGGAAAGCAGGATAAAGCGAGCGTGGGGTAGGTAGTGAGTATGTTTGTTTATTTTGTATGGAAAGTGTGGCGTGTGTTGTTTATGCCGTGCTTGTTTTGTGCAGTGTGAATATGGATTCTTGTGTGTCGCGTTGGGGGGTAAAAGTAAAGAGAAGGGCCCTGCCGGAGATCGAATCCGGGACCTCTCGAACCCAAATCGAGAATCATACCACTAGACCACAGGGCCAACATAACCAATTACAAGTCCAAAAAACATACTCCAACATATGCGCATCACACACACACACACGCACGCACACGCACGCACGCACACACGCACACACCACATGCATCAATCCCGCATGCCCCACCAAACAACAATGGCAGACAGATACAGACAGACAGTCATGCTGACAGACAAGTAGACAGACAAGTAGACAGACAAGTAGACAAGTAGACAGACAGACAGAAATCATTCACCAACCAAAACCAATCCAACCCCTCAAGTTCTCATTACCCCAACCGACCACCCAACCCTCAATGTGACCTGGTCCAGGAACCCCCTCCCACTCTCACCGTGTCTCGTGGCTTCTTGGATCCACCATGTCGCCGTAGGCGACACTCGCAGTCCATTTTGGCGGCTACAACGCCCTCCTCCACTTTGCGCATGCCCGAACAAGCGCCAGTTTGCCCTGCACTCCATTCTTCGTCGCCGCGTGGCTGGTGGCCTTGGGGATCACAACACAAAACACGAAGCACAACACTCCAGAAGCCATGCCTACTCGACGACTCACGCACACCGAGCAACCCTAGAGCAAGGCGAACCGCGTGCGGGTGGAGACGTCCGGTCCGCATCGATAAGAAATTTGGAAGGTGGCGCTCGAGGCACCGGGAGCGCCAGGAACGCCACAAACGCGTGGACTCGTCAGTCTACTTACGGCATTCCCACACGTCGTCACGCACGTCGTTACGGCCCATGGCTACACACCCTTCACGCCTGGAAGAGTAGGCGTTGTCGCGCTGCATGGAGGACTTTTGACGCATACAGAGAGACCTCGTCTCCCTCGTAATCGTGCTCACAATTGTGATCGTGACCATGGCCATGATCGTGGTTGGGGTCGTGGCCGTGGTCGTGGTTGTGGTTGTGGTCGGAGCTACAGCTGGACCTGGACCTGGGCCCATGGCGCTTGGTGAGTGAGTGAGTGTGTGGGCGATAGAGCGAAGCCCCGATCCGAGGACGACAGATCTGCTGCTAGTTGCGGGATGAGAGGGAGCAAGGGAGCAAGGGGGCAAGGGAGCGAGGAAGCGAGGAAGCGAGGGGGTGGGCGCAGGAAAGCAGGATAAAGCGAGCGTGGGGTAGGTAGTGAGTATGTTTGTTTATTTTGTATGGAAAGTGTGGCGTGTGTTGTTTATGCCGTGCTTGTTTTGTGCAGTGTGAATATGGATTCTTGTGTGTCGCGTTGGGGGGTAAAAGTAAAGAGAAGGGCCCTGCCGGAGATCGAATCCGGGACCTCTCGAACCCAAATCGAGAATCATACCACTAGACCACAGGGCCAACATAACCAATTACAAGTCCAAAAAACATACTCCAACATATGCGCATCACACACACACACACGCACGCACACGCACGCACGCACACACGCACACACCACATGCATCAATCCCGCATGCCCCACCAAACAACAATGGCAGACAGATACAGACAGACAGTCATGCTGACAGACAAGTAGACAGACAAGTAGACAGACAAGTAGACAAGTAGACAGACAGACAGAAATCATTCACCAACCAAAACCAATCCAACCCCTCAAGTTCTCATTACCCCAACCGACCACCCAACCCTCAATGTGACCTGGTCCAGGAACCCCCTCCCACTCTCACCGTGTCTCGTGGCTTCTTGGATCCACCATGTCGCCGTAGGCGACACTCGCAGTCCATTTTGGCGGCTACAACGCCCTCCTCCACTTTGCGCATGCCCGAACAAGCGCCAGTTTGCCCTGCACTCCATTCTTCGTCGCCGCGTGGCTGGTGGCCTTGGGGATCACAACACAAAACACGAAGCACAACACTCCAGAAGCCATGCCTACTCGACGACTCACGCACACCGAGCAACCCTAGAGCAAGGCGAACCGCGTGCGGGTGGAGACGTCCGGTCCGCATCGATAAGAAATTTGGAAGGTGGCGCTCGAGGCACCGGGAGCGCCAGGAACGCCACAAACGCGTGGACTCGTCAGTCTACTTACGGCATTCCCACACGTCGTCACGCACGTCGTTACGGCCCATGGCTACACACCCTTCACGCCTGGAAGAGTAGGCGTTGTCGCGCTGCATGGAGGACTTTTGACGCATACAGAGAGACCTCGTCTCCCTCGTAATCGTGCTCACAATTGTGATCGTGACCATGGCCATGATCGTGGTTGGGGTCGTGGCCGTGGTCGTGGTTGTGGTTGTGGTCGGAGCTACAGCTGGACCTGGACCTGGGCCCATGGCGCTTGGTGAGTGAGTGAGTGTGTGGGCGATAGAGCGAAGCCCCGATCCGAGGACGACAGATCTGCTGCTAGTTGCGGGATGAGAGGGAGCAAGGGAGCAAGGGGGCAAGGGAGCGAGGAAGCGAGGAAGCGAGGGGGTGGGCGCAGGAAAGCAGGATAAAGCGAGCGTGGGGTAGGTAGTGAGTATGTTTGTTTATTTTGTATGGAAAGTGTGGCGTGTGTTGTTTATGCCGTGCTTGTTTTGTGCAGTGTGAATATGGATTCTTGTGTGTCGCGTTGGGGGGTAAAAGTAAAGAGAAGGGCCCTGCCGGAGATCGAATCCGGGACCTCTCGAACCCAAATCGAGAATCATACCACTAGACCACAGGGCCAACATAACCAATTACAAGTCCAAAAAACATACTCCAACATATGCGCATCACACACACACACACGCACGCACACGCACGCACGCACACACGCACACACCACATGCATCAATCCCGCATGCCCCACCAAACAACAATGGCAGACAGATACAGACAGACAGTCATGCTGACAGACAAGTAGACAGACAAGTAGACAGACAAGTAGACAAGTAGACAGACAGACAGAAATCATTCACCAACCAAAACCAATCCAACCCCTCAAGTTCTCATTACCCCAACCGACCACCCAACCCTCAATGTGACCTGGTCCAGGAACCCCCTCCCACTCTCACCGTGTCTCGTGGCTTCTTGGATCCACCATGTCGCCGTAGGCGACACTCGCAGTCCATTTTGGCGGCTACAACGCCCTCCTCCACTTTGCGCATGCCCGAACAAGCGCCAGTTTGCCCTGCACTCCATTCTTCGTCGCCGCGTGGCTGGTGGCCTTGGGGATCACAACACAAAACACGAAGCACAACACTCCAGAAGCCATGCCTACTCGACGACTCACGCACACCGAGCAACCCTAGAGCAAGGCGAACCGCGTGCGGGTGGAGACGTCCGGTCCGCATCGATAAGAAATTTGGAAGGTGGCGCTCGAGGCACCGGGAGCGCCAGGAACGCCACAAACGCGTGGACTCGTCAGTCTACTTACGGCATTCCCACACGTCGTCACGCACGTCGTTACGGCCCATGGCTACACACCCTTCACGCCTGGAAGAGTAGGCGTTGTCGCGCTGCATGGAGGACTTTTGACGCATACAGAGAGACCTCGTCTCCCTCGTAATCGTGCTCACAATTGTGATCGTGACCATGGCCATGATCGTGGTTGGGGTCGTGGCCGTGGTCGTGGTTGTGGTTGTGGTCGGAGCTACAGCTGGACCTGGACCTGGGCCCATGGCGCTTGGTGAGTGAGTGAGTGTGTGGGCGATAGAGCGAAGCCCCGATCCGAGGACGACAGATCTGCTGCTAGTTGCGGGATGAGAGGGAGCAAGGGAGCAAGGGGGCAAGGGAGCGAGGAAGCGAGGAAGCGAGGGGGTGGGCGCAGGAAAGCAGGATAAAGCGAGCGTGGGGTAGGTAGTGAGTATGTTTGTTTATTTTGTATGGAAAGTGTGGCGTGTGTTGTTTATGCCGTGCTTGTTTTGTGCAGTGTGAATATGGATTCTTGTGTGTCGCGTTGGGGGGTAAAAGTAAAGAGAAGGGCCCTGCCGGAGATCGAATCCGGGACCTCTCGAACCCAAATCGAGAATCATACCACTAGACCACAGGGCCAACATAACCAATTACAAGTCCAAAAAACATACTCCAACATATGCGCATCACACACACACACACGCACGCACACGCACGCACGCACACACGCACACACCACATGCATCAATCCCGCATGCCCCACCAAACAACAATGGCAGACAGATACAGACAGACAGTCATGCTGACAGACAAGTAGACAGACAAGTAGACAGACAAGTAGACAAGTAGACAGACAGACAGAAATCATTCACCAACCAAAACCAATCCAACCCCTCAAGTTCTCATTACCCCAACCGACCACCCAACCCTCAATGTGACCTGGTCCAGGAACCCCCTCCCACTCTCACCGTGTCTCGTGGCTTCTTGGATCCACCATGTCGCCGTAGGCGACACTCGCAGTCCATTTTGGCGGCTACAACGCCCTCCTCCACTTTGCGCATGCCCGAACAAGCGCCAGTTTGCCCTGCACTCCATTCTTCGTCGCCGCGTGGCTGGTGGCCTTGGGGATCACAACACAAAACACGAAGCACAACACTCCAGAAGCCATGCCTACTCGACGACTCACGCACACCGAGCAACCCTAGAGCAAGGCGAACCGCGTGCGGGTGGAGACGTCCGGTCCGCATCGATAAGAAATTTGGAAGGTGGCGCTCGAGGCACCGGGAGCGCCAGGAACGCCACAAACGCGTGGACTCGTCAGTCTACTTACGGCATTCCCACACGTCGTCACGCACGTCGTTACGGCCCATGGCTACACACCCTTCACGCCTGGAAGAGTAGGCGTTGTCGCGCTGCATGGAGGACTTTTGACGCATACAGAGAGACCTCGTCTCCCTCGTAATCGTGCTCACAATTGTGATCGTGACCATGGCCATGATCGTGGTTGGGGTCGTGGCCGTGGTCGTGGTTGTGGTTGTGGTCGGAGCTACAGCTGGACCTGGACCTGGGCCCATGGCGCTTGGTGAGTGAGTGAGTGTGTGGGCGATAGAGCGAAGCCCCGATCCGAGGACGACAGATCTGCTGCTAGTTGCGGGATGAGAGGGAGCAAGGGAGCAAGGGGGCAAGGGAGCGAGGAAGCGAGGAAGCGAGGGGGTGGGCGCAGGAAAGCAGGATAAAGCGAGCGTGGGGTAGGTAGTGAGTATGTTTGTTTATTTTGTATGGAAAGTGTGGCGTGTGTTGTTTATGCCGTGCTTGTTTTGTGCAGTGTGAATATGGATTCTTGTGTGTCGCGTTGGGGGGTAAAAGTAAAGAGAAGGGCCCTGCCGGAGATCGAATCCGGGACCTCTCGAACCCAAATCGAGAATCATACCACTAGACCACAGGGCCAACATAACCAATTACAAGTCCAAAAAACATACTCCAACATATGCGCATCACACACACACACACGCACGCACACGCACGCACGCACACACGCACACACCACATGCATCAATCCCGCATGCCCCACCAAACAACAATGGCAGACAGATACAGACAGACAGTCATGCTGACAGACAAGTAGACAGACAAGTAGACAGACAAGTAGACAAGTAGACAGACAGACAGAAATCATTCACCAACCAAAACCAATCCAACCCCTCAAGTTCTCATTACCCCAACCGACCACCCAACCCTCAATGTGACCTGGTCCAGGAACCCCCTCCCACTCTCACCGTGTCTCGTGGCTTCTTGGATCCACCATGTCGCCGTAGGCGACACTCGCAGTCCATTTTGGCGGCTACAACGCCCTCCTCCACTTTGCGCATGCCCGAACAAGCGCCAGTTTGCCCTGCACTCCATTCTTCGTCGCCGCGTGGCTGGTGGCCTTGGGGATCACAACACAAAACACGAAGCACAACACTCCAGAAGCCATGCCTACTCGACGACTCACGCACACCGAGCAACCCTAGAGCAAGGCGAACCGCGTGCGGGTGGAGACGTCCGGTCCGCATCGATAAGAAATTTGGAAGGTGGCGCTCGAGGCACCGGGAGCGCCAGGAACGCCACAAACGCGTGGACTCGTCAGTCTACTTACGGCATTCCCACACGTCGTCACGCACGTCGTTACGGCCCATGGCTACACACCCTTCACGCCTGGAAGAGTAGGCGTTGTCGCGCTGCATGGAGGACTTTTGACGCATACAGAGAGACCTCGTCTCCCTCGTAATCGTGCTCACAATTGTGATCGTGACCATGGCCATGATCGTGGTTGGGGTCGTGGCCGTGGTCGTGGTTGTGGTTGTGGTCGGAGCTACAGCTGGACCTGGACCTGGGCCCATGGCGCTTGGTGAGTGAGTGAGTGTGTGGGCGATAGAGCGAAGCCCCGATCCGAGGACGACAGATCTGCTGCTAGTTGCGGGATGAGAGGGAGCAAGGGAGCAAGGGGGCAAGGGAGCGAGGAAGCGAGGAAGCGAGGGGGTGGGCGCAGGAAAGCAGGATAAAGCGAGCGTGGGGTAGGTAGTGAGTATGTTTGTTTATTTTGTATGGAAAGTGTGGCGTGTGTTGTTTATGCCGTGCTTGTTTTGTGCAGTGTGAATATGGATTCTTGTGTGTCGCGTTGGGGGGTAAAAGTAAAGAGAAGGGCCCTGCCGGAGATCGAATCCGGGACCTCTCGAACCCAAATCGAGAATCATACCACTAGACCACAGGGCCAACATAACCAATTACAAGTCCAAAAAACATACTCCAACATATGCGCATCACACACACACACACGCACGCACACGCACGCACGCACACACGCACACACCACATGCATCAATCCCGCATGCCCCACCAAACAACAATGGCAGACAGATACAGACAGACAGTCATGCTGACAGACAAGTAGACAGACAAGTAGACAAGTAGACAGACAGACAGAAATCATTCACCAACCAAAACCAATCCAACCCCTCAAGTTCTCATTACCCCAACCGACCACCCAACCCTCAATGTGACCTGGTCCAGGAACCCCCTCCCACTCTCACCGTGTCTCGTGGCTTCTTGGATCCACCATGTCGCCGTAGGCGACACTCGCAGTCCATTTTGGCGGCTACAACGCCCTCCTCCACTTTGCGCATGCCCGAACAAGCGCCAGTTTGCCCTGCACTCCATTCTTCGTCGCCGCGTGGCTGGTGGCCTTGGGGATCACAACACAAAACACGAAGCACAACACTCCAGAAGCCATGCCTACTCGACGACTCACGCACACCGAGCAACCCTAGAGCAAGGCGAACCGCGTGCGGGTGGAGACGTCCGGTCCGCATCGATAAGAAATTTGGAAGGTGGCGCTCGAGACACCGGGAGCGCCAGGAACGCCACAAACGCGTGGACTCGTCAGTCTACTTACGGCATTCCCACACGTCGTCACGCACGTCGTTACGGCCCATGGCTACACACCCTTCACGCCTGGAAGAGTAGGCGTTGTCGCGCTGCATGGAGGACTTTTGACGCATACAGAGAGACCTCGTCTCCCTCGTAATCGTGCTCACAATTGTGATCGTGACCATGGCCATGATCGTGGTTGGGGTCGTGGCCGTGGTCGTGGTTGTGGTTGTGGTCGGAGCTACAGCTGGACCTGGACCTGGGCCCATGGCGCTTGGTGAGTGAGTGAGTGTGTGGGCGATAGAGCGAAGCCCCGATCCGAGGACGACAGATCTGCTGCTAGTTGCGGGATGAGAGGGAGCAAGGGAGCAAGGGGGCAAGGGAGCGAGGAAGCGAGGAAGCGAGGGGGTGGGCGCAGGAAAGCAGGATAAAGCGAGCGTGGGGTAGGTAGTGAGTATGTTTGTTTATTTTGTATGGAAAGTGTGGCGTGTGTTGTTTATGCCGTGCTTGTTTTGTGCAGTGTGAATATGGATTCTTGTGTGTCGCGTTGGGGGGTAAAAGTAAAGAGAAGGGCCCTGCCGGAGATCGAATCCGGGACCTCTCGAACCCAAATCGAGAATCATACCACTAGACCACAGGGCCAACATAACCAATTACAAGTCCAAAAAACATACTCCAACATATGCGCATCACACACACACACACGCACGCACACGCACGCACGCACACACGCACACACCACATGCATCAATCCCGCATGCCCCACCAAACAACAATGGCAGACAGATACAGACAGACAGTCATGCTGACAGACAAGTAGACAGACAAGTAGACAGACAAGTAGACAAGTAGACAGACAGACAGAAATCATTCACCAACCAAAACCAATCCAACCCCTCAAGTTCTCATTACCCCAACCGACCACCCAACCCTCAATGTGACCTGGTCCAGGAACCCCCTCCCACTCTCACCGTGTCTCGTGGCTTCTTGGATCCACCATGTCGCCGTAGGCGACACTCGCAGTCCATTTTGGCGGCTACAACGCCCTCCTCCACTTTGCGCATGCCCGAACAAGCGCCAGTTTGCCCTGCACTCCATTCTTCGTCGCCGCGTGGCTGGTGGCCTTGGGGATCACAACACAAAACACGAAGCACAACACTCCAGAAGCCATGCCTACTCGACGACTCACGCACACCGAGCAACCCTAGAGCAAGGCGAACCGCGTGCGGGTGGAGACGTCCGGTCCGCATCGATAAGAAATTTGGAAGGTGGCGCTCGAGGCACCGGGAGCGCCAGGAACGCCACAAACGCGTGGACTCGTCAGTCTACTTACGGCATTCCCACACGTCGTCACGCACGTCGTTACGGCCCATGGCTACACACCCTTCACGCCTGGAAGAGTAGGCGTTGTCGCGCTGCATGGAGGACTTTTGACGCATACAGAGAGACCTCGTCTCCCTCGTAATCGTGCTCACAATTGTGATCGTGACCATGGCCATGATCGTGGTTGGGGTCGTGGCCGTGGTCGTGGTTGTGGTTGTGGTCGGAGCTACAGCTGGACCTGGACCTGGGCCCATGGCGCTTGGTGAGTGAGTGAGTGTGTGGGCGATAGAGCGAAGCCCCGATCCGAGGACGACAGATCTGCTGCTAGTTGCGGGATGAGAGGGAGCAAGGGAGCAAGGGGGCAAGGGAGCGAGGAAGCGAGGAAGCGAGGGGGTGGGCGCAGGAAAGCAGGATAAAGCGAGCGTGGGGTAGGTAGTGAGTATGTTTGTTTATTTTGTATGGAAAGTGTGGCGTGTGTTGTTTATGCCGTGCTTGTTTTGTGCAGTGTGAATATGGATTCTTGTGTGTCGCGTTGGGGGGTAAAAGTAAAGAGAAGGGCCCTGCCGGAGATCGAATCCGGGACCTCTCGAACCCAAATCGAGAATCATACCACTAGACCACAGGGCCAACATAACCAATTACAAGTCCAAAAAACATACTCCAACATATGCGCATCACACACACACACACGCACGCACACGCACGCACGCACACACGCACACACCACATGCATCAATCCCGCATGCCCCACCAAACAACAATGGCAGACAGATACAGACAGACAGTCATGCTGACAGACAAGTAGACAGACAAGTAGACAGACAAGTAGACAAGTAGACAGACAGACAGAAATCATTCACCAACCAAAACCAATCCAACCCCTCAAGTTCTCATTACCCCAACCGACCACCCAACCCTCAATGTGACCTGGTCCAGGAACCCCCTCCCACTCTCACCGTGTCTCGTGGCTTCTTGGATCCACCATGTCGCCGTAGGCGACACTCGCAGTCCATTTTGGCGGCTACAACGCCCTCCTCCACTTTGCGCATGCCCGAACAAGCGCCAGTTTGCCCTGCACTCCATTCTTCGTCGCCGCGTGGCTGGTGGCCTTGGGGATCACAACACAAAACACGAAGCACAACACTCCAGAAGCCATGCCTACTCGACGACTCACGCACACCGAGCAACCCTAGAGCAAGGCGAACCGCGTGCGGGTGGAGACGTCCGGTCCGCATCGATAAGAAATTTGGAAGGTGGCGCTCGAGGCACCGGGAGCGCCAGGAACGCCACAAACGCGTGGACTCGTCAGTCTACTTACGGCATTCCCACACGTCGTCACGCACGTCGTTACGGCCCATGGCTACACACCCTTCACGCCTGGAAGAGTAGGCGTTGTCGCGCTGCATGGAGGACTTTTGACGCATACAGAGAGACCTCGTCTCCCTCGTAATCGTGCTCACAATTGTGATCGTGACCATGGCCATGATCGTGGTTGGGGTCGTGGCCGTGGTCGTGGTTGTGGTTGTGGTCGGAGCTACAGCTGGACCTGGACCTGGGCCCATGGCGCTTGGTGAGTGAGTGAGTGTGTGGGCGATAGAGCGAAGCCCCGATCCGAGGACGACAGATCTGCTGCTAGTTGCGGGATGAGAGGGAGCAAGGGAGCAAGGGGGCAAGGGAGCGAGGAAGCGAGGAAGCGAGGGGGTGGGCGCAGGAAAGCAGGATAAAGCGAGCGTGGGGTAGGTAGTGAGTATGTTTGTTTATTTTGTATGGAAAGTGTGGCGTGTGTTGTTTATGCCGTGCTTGTTTTGTGCAGTGTGAATATGGATTCTTGTGTGTCGCGTTGGGGGGTAAAAGTAAAGAGAAGGGCCCTGCCGGAGATCGAATCCGGGACCTCTCGAACCCAAATCGAGAATCATACCACTAGACCACAGGGCCAACATAACCAATTACAAGTCCAAAAAACATACTCCAACATATGCGCATCACACACACACACACGCACGCACACGCACGCACGCACACACGCACACACCACATGCATCAATCCCGCATGCCCCACCAAACAACAATGGCAGACAGATACAGACAGACAGTCATGCTGACAGACAAGTAGACAGACAAGTAGACAAGTAGACAGACAGACAGAAATCATTCACCAACCAAAACCAATCCAACCCCTCAAGTTCTCATTACCCCAACCGACCACCCAACCCTCAATGTGACCTGGTCCAGGAACCCCCTCCCACTCTCACCGTGTCTCGTGGCTTCTTGGATCCACCATGTCGCCGTAGGCGACACTCGCAGTCCATTTTGGCGGCTACAACGCCCTCCTCCACTTTGCGCATGCCCGAACAAGCGCCAGTTTGCCCTGCACTCCATTCTTCGTCGCCGCGTGGCTGGTGGCCTTGGGGATCACAACACAAAACACGAAGCACAACACTCCAGAAGCCATGCCTACTCGACGACTCACGCACACCGAGCAACCCTAGAGCAAGGCGAACCGCGTGCGGGTGGAGACGTCCGGTCCGCATCGATAAGAAATTTGGAAGGTGGCGCTCGAGGCACCGGGAGCGCCAGGAACGCCACAAACGCGTGGACTCGTCAGTCTACTTACGGCATTCCCACACGTCGTCACGCACGTCGTTACGGCCCATGGCTACACACCCTTCACGCCTGGAAGAGTAGGCGTTGTCGCGCTGCATGGAGGACTTTTGACGCATACAGAGAGACCTCGTCTCCCTCGTAATCGTGCTCACAATTGTGATCGTGACCATGGCCATGATCGTGGTTGGGGTCGTGGCCGTGGTCGTGGTTGTGGTTGTGGTCGGAGCTACAGCTGGACCTGGACCTGGGCCCATGGCGCTTGGTGAGTGAGTGAGTGTGTGGGCGATAGAGCGAAGCCCCGATCCGAGGACGACAGATCTGCTGCTAGTTGCGGGATGAGAGGGAGCAAGGGAGCAAGGGGGCAAGGGAGCGAGGAAGCGAGGAAGCGAGGGGGTGGGCGCAGGAAAGCAGGATAAAGCGAGCGTGGGGTAGGTAGTGAGTATGTTTGTTTATTTTGTATGGAAAGTGTGGCGTGTGTTGTTTATGCCGTGCTTGTTTTGTGCAGTGTGAATATGGATTCTTGTGTGTCGCGTTGGGGGGTAAAAGTAAAGAGAAGGGCCCTGCCGGAGATCGAATCCGGGACCTCTCGAACCCAAATCGAGAATCATACCACTAGACCACAGGGCCAACATAACCAATTACAAGTCCAAAAAACATACTCCAACATATGCGCATCACACACACACACACGCACGCACACGCACGCACGCACACACGCACACACCACATGCATCAATCCCGCATGCCCCACCAAACAACAATGGCAGACAGATACAGACAGACAGTCATGCTGACAGACAAGTAGACAGACAAGTAGACAAGTAGACAGACAGACAGAAATCATTCACCAACCAAAACCAATCCAACCCCTCAAGTTCTCATTACCCCAACCGACCACCCAACCCTCAATGTGACCTGGTCCAGGAACCCCCTCCCACTCTCACCGTGTCTCGTGGCTTCTTGGATCCACCATGTCGCCGTAGGCGACACTCGCAGTCCATTTTGGCGGCTACAACGCCCTCCTCCACTTTGCGCATGCCCGAACAAGCGCCAGTTTGCCCTGCACTCCATTCTTCGTCGCCGCGTGGCTGGTGGCCTTGGGGATCACAACACAAAACACGAAGCACAACACTCCAGAAGCCATGCCTACTCGACGACTCACGCACACCGAGCAACCCTAGAGCAAGGCGAACCGCGTGCGGGTGGAGACGTCCGGTCCGCATCGATAAGAAATTTGGAAGGTGGCGCTCGAGGCACCGGGAGCGCCAGGAACGCCACAAACGCGTGGACTCGTCAGTCTACTTACGGCATTCCCACACGTCGTCACGCACGTCGTTACGGCCCATGGCTACACACCCTTCACGCCTGGAAGAGTAGGCGTTGTCGCGCTGCATGGAGGACTTTTGACGCATACAGAGAGACCTCGTCTCCCTCGTAATCGTGCTCACAATTGTGATCGTGACCATGGCCATGATCGTGGTTGGGGTCGTGGCCGTGGTCGTGGTTGTGGTTGTGGTCGGAGCTACAGCTGGACCTGGACCTGGGCCCATGGCGCTTGGTGAGTGAGTGAGTGTGTGGGCGATAGAGCGAAGCCCCGATCCGAGGACGACAGATCTGCTGCTAGTTGCGGGATGAGAGGGAGCAAGGGAGCAAGGGGGCAAGGGAGCGAGGAAGCGAGGAAGCGAGGGGGTGGGCGCAGGAAAGCAGGATAAAGCGAGCGTGGGGTAGGTAGTGAGTATGTTTGTTTATTTTGTATGGAAAGTGTGGCGTGTGTTGTTTATGCCGTGCTTGTTTTGTGCAGTGTGAATATGGATTCTTGTGTGTCGCGTTGGGGGGTAAAAGTAAAGAGAAGGGCCCTGCCGGAGATCGAATCCGGGACCTCTCGAACCCAAATCGAGAATCATACCACTAGACCACAGGGCCAACATAACCAATTACAAGTCCAAAAAACATACTCCAACATATGCGCATCACACACACACACACGCACGCACACGCACGCACGCACACACGCACACACCACATGCATCAATCCCGCATGCCCCACCAAACAACAATGGCAGACAGATACAGACAGACAGTCATGCTGACAGACAAGTAGACAGACAAGTAGACAAGTAGACAGACAGACAGAAATCATTCACCAACCAAAACCAATCCAACCCCTCAAGTTCTCATTACCCCAACCGACCACCCAACCCTCAATGTGACCTGGTCCAGGAACCCCCTCCCACTCTCACCGTGTCTCGTGGCTTCTTGGATCCACCATGTCGCCGTAGGCGACACTCGCAGTCCATTTTGGCGGCTACAACGCCCTCCTCCACTTTGCGCATGCCCGAACAAGCGCCAGTTTGCCCTGCACTCCATTCTTCGTCGCCGCGTGGCTGGTGGCCTTGGGGATCACAACACAAAACACGAAGCACAACACTCCAGAAGCCATGCCTACTCGACGACTCACGCACACCGAGCAACCCTAGAGCAAGGCGAACCGCGTGCGGGTGGAGACGTCCGGTCCGCATCGATAAGAAATTTGGAAGGTGGCGCTCGAGGCACCGGGAGCGCCAGGAACGCCACAAACGCGTGGACTCGTCAGTCTACTTACGGCATTCCCACACGTCGTCACGCACGTCGTTACGGCCCATGGCTACACACCCTTCACGCCTGGAAGAGTAGGCGTTGTCGCGCTGCATGGAGGACTTTTGACGCATACAGAGAGACCTCGTCTCCCTCGTAATCGTGCTCACAATTGTGATCGTGACCATGGCCATGATCGTGGTTGGGGTCGTGGCCGTGGTCGTGGTTGTGGTTGTGGTCGGAGCTACAGCTGGACCTGGACCTGGGCCCATGGCGCTTGGTGAGTGAGTGAGTGTGTGGGCGATAGAGCGAAGCCCCGATCCGAGGACGACAGATCTGCTGCTAGTTGCGGGATGAGAGGGAGCAAGGGAGCAAGGGGGCAAGGGAGCGAGGAAGCGAGGAAGCGAGGGGGTGGGCGCAGGAAAGCAGGATAAAGCGAGCGTGGGGTAGGTAGTGAGTATGTTTGTTTATTTTGTATGGAAAGTGTGGCGTGTGTTGTTTATGCCGTGCTTGTTTTGTGCAGTGTGAATATGGATTCTTGTGTGTCGCGTTGGGGGGTAAAAGTAAAGAGAAGGGCCCTGCCGGAGATCGAATCCGGGACCTCTCGAACCCAAATCGAGAATCATACCACTAGACCACAGGGCCAACATAACCAATTACAAGTCCAAAAAACATACTCCAACATATGCGCATCACACACACACACACGCACGCACACGCACGCACGCACACACGCACACACCACATGCATCAATCCCGCATGCCCCACCAAACAACAATGGCAGACAGATACAGACAGACAGTCATGCTGACAGACAAGTAGACAGACAAGTAGACAAGTAGACAGACAGACAGAAATCATTCACCAACCAAAACCAATCCAACCCCTCAAGTTCTCATTACCCCAACCGACCACCCAACCCTCAATGTGACCTGGTCCAGGAACCCCCTCCCACTCTCACCGTGTCTCGTGGCTTCTTGGATCCACCATGTCGCCGTAGGCGACACTCGCAGTCCATTTTGGCGGCTACAACGCCCTCCTCCACTTTGCGCATGCCCGAACAAGCGCCAGTTTGCCCTGCACTCCATTCTTCGTCGCCGCGTGGCTGGTGGCCTTGGGGATCACAACACAAAACACGAAGCACAACACTCCAGAAGCCATGCCTACTCGACGACTCACGCACACCGAGCAACCCTAGAGCAAGGCGAACCGCGTGCGGGTGGAGACGTCCGGTCCGCATCGATAAGAAATTTGGAAGGTGGCGCTCGAGGCACCGGGAGCGCCAGGAACGCCACAAACGCGTGGACTCGTCAGTCTACTTACGGCATTCCCACACGTCGTCACGCACGTCGTTACGGCCCATGGCTACACACCCTTCACGCCTGGAAGAGTAGGCGTTGTCGCGCTGCATGGAGGACTTTTGACGCATACAGAGAGACCTCGTCTCCCTCGTAATCGTGCTCACAATTGTGATCGTGACCATGGCCATGATCGTGGTTGGGGTCGTGGCCGTGGTCGTGGTTGTGGTTGTGGTCGGAGCTACAGCTGGACCTGGACCTGGGCCCATGGCGCTTGGTGAGTGAGTGAGTGTGTGGGCGATAGAGCGAAGCCCCGATCCGAGGACGACAGATCTGCTGCTAGTTGCGGGATGAGAGGGAGCAAGGGAGCAAGGGGGCAAGGGAGCGAGGAAGCGAGGAAGCGAGGGGGTGGGCGCAGGAAAGCAGGATAAAGCGAGCGTGGGGTAGGTAGTGAGTATGTTTGTTTATTTTGTATGGAAAGTGTGGCGTGTGTTGTTTATGCCGTGCTTGTTTTGTGCAGTGTGAATATGGATTCTTGTGTGTCGCGTTGGGGGGTAAAAGTAAAGAGAAGGGCCCTGCCGGAGATCGAATCCGGGACCTCTCGAACCCAAATCGAGAATCATACCACTAGACCACAGGGCCAACATAACCAATTACAAGTCCAAAAAACATACTCCAACATATGCGCATCACACACACACACACGCACGCACACGCACGCACGCACACACGCACACACCACATGCATCAATCCCGCATGCCCCACCAAACAACAATGGCAGACAGATACAGACAGACAGTCATGCTGACAGACAAGTAGACAGACAAGTAGACAGACAAGTAGACAAGTAGACAGACAGACAGAAATCATTCACCAACCAAAACCAATCCAACCCCTCAAGTTCTCATTACCCCAACCGACCACCCAACCCTCAATGTGACCTGGTCCAGGAACCCCCTCCCACTCTCACCGTGTCTCGTGGCTTCTTGGATCCACCATGTCGCCGTAGGCGACACTCGCAGTCCATTTTGGCGGCTACAACGCCCTCCTCCACTTTGCGCATGCCCGAACAAGCGCCAGTTTGCCCTGCACTCCATTCTTCGTCGCCGCGTGGCTGGTGGCCTTGGGGATCACAACACAAAACACGAAGCACAACACTCCAGAAGCCATGCCTACTCGACGACTCACGCACACCGAGCAACCCTAGAGCAAGGCGAACCGCGTGCGGGTGGAGACGTCCGGTCCGCATCGATAAGAAATTTGGAAGGTGGCGCTCGAGGCACCGGGAGCGCCAGGAACGCCACAAACGCGTGGACTCGTCAGTCTACTTACGGCATTCCCACACGTCGTCACGCACGTCGTTACGGCCCATGGCTACACACCCTTCACGCCTGGACGAGTAGGCGTTGTCGCGCTGCATGGAGGACTTTTGACGCATACAGAGAGACCTCGTCTCCCTCGTAATCGTGCTCACAATTGTGATCGTGACCATGGCCATGATCGTGGTTGGGGTCGTGGCCGTGGTCGTGGTTGTGGTTGTGGTCGGAGCTACAGCTGGACCTGGACCTGGGCCCATGGCGCTTGGTGAGTGAGTGAGTGTGTGGGCGATAGAGCGAAGCCCCGATCCGAGGACGACAGATCTGCTGCTAGTTGCGGGATGAGAGGGAGCAAGGGAGCAAGGGGGCAAGGGAGCGAGGAAGCGAGGAAGCGAGGGGGTGGGCGCAGGAAAGCAGGATAAAGCGAGCGTGGGGTAGGTAGTGAGTATGTTTGTTTATTTTGTATGGAAAGTGTGGCGTGTGTTGTTTATGCCGTGCTTGTTTTGTGCAGTGTGAATATGGATTCTTGTGTGTCGCGTTGGGGGGTAAAAGTAAAGAGAAGGGCCCTGCCGGAGATCGAATCCGGGACCTCTCGAACCCAAATCGAGAATCATACCACTAGACCACAGGGCCAACATAACCAATTACAAGTCCAAAAAACATACTCCAACATATGCGCATCACACACACACACACGCACGCACACGCACGCACGCACACACGCACACACCACATGCATCAATCCCGCATGCCCCACCAAACAACAATGGCAGACAGATACAGACAGACAGTCATGCTGACAGACAAGTAGACAGACAAGTAGACAGACAAGTAGACAAGTAGACAGACAGACAGAAATCATTCACCAACCAAAACCAATCCAACCCCTCAAGTTCTCATTACCCCAACCGACCACCCAACCCTCAATGTGACCTGGTCCAGGAACCCCCTCCCACTCTCACCGTGTCTCGTGGCTTCTTGGATCCACCATGTCGCCGTAGGCGACACTCGCAGTCCATTTTGGCGGCTACAACGCCCTCCTCCACTTTGCGCATGCCCGAACAAGCGCCAGTTTGCCCTGCACTCCATTCTTCGTCGCCGCGTGGCTGGTGGCCTTGGGGATCACAACACAAAACACGAAGCACAACACTCCAGAAGCCATGCCTACTCGACGACTCACGCACACCGAGCAACCCTAGAGCAAGGCGAACCGCGTGCGGGTGGAGACGTCCGGTCCGCATCGATAAGAAATTTGGAAGGTGGCGCTCGAGGCACCGGGAGCGCCAGGAACGCCACAAACGCGTGGACTCGTCAGTCTACTTACGGCATTCCCACACGTCGTCACGCACGTCGTTACGGCCCATGGCTACACACCCTTCACGCCTGGAAGAGTAGGCGTTGTCGCGCTGCATGGAGGACTTTTGACGCATACAGAGAGACCTCGTCTCCCTCGTAATCGTGCTCACAATTGTGATCGTGACCATGGCCATGATCGTGGTTGGGGTCGTGGCCGTGGTCGTGGTTGTGGTTGTGGTCGGAGCTACAGCTGGACCTGGACCTGGGCCCATGGCGCTTGGTGAGTGAGTGAGTGTGTGGGCGATAGAGCGAAGCCCCGATCCGAGGACGACAGATCTGCTGCTAGTTGCGGGATGAGAGGGAGCAAGGGAGCAAGGGGGCAAGGGAGCGAGGAAGCGAGGAAGCGAGGGGGTGGGCGCAGGAAAGCAGGATAAAGCGAGCGTGGGGTAGGTAGTGAGTATGTTTGTTTATTTTGTATGGAAAGTGTGGCGTGTGTTGTTTATGCCGTGCTTGTTTTGTGCAGTGTGAATATGGATTCTTGTGTGTCGCGTTGGGGGGTAAAAGTAAAGAGAAGGGCCCTGCCGGAGATCGAATCCGGGACCTCTCGAACCCAAATCGAGAATCATACCACTAGACCACAGGGCCAACATAACCAATTACAAGTCCAAAAAACATACTCCAACATATGCGCATCACACACACACACACGCACGCACACGCACGCACGCACACACGCACACACCACATGCATCAATCCCGCATGCCCCACCAAACAACAATGGCAGACAGATACAGACAGACAGTCATGCTGACAGACAAGTAGACAGACAAGTAGACAGACAAGTAGACAAGTAGACAGACAGACAGAAATCATTCACCAACCAAAACCAATCCAACCCCTCAAGTTCTCATTACCCCAACCGACCACCCAACCCTCAATGTGACCTGGTCCAGGAACCCCCTCCCACTCTCACCGTGTCTCGTGGCTTCTTGGATCCACCATGTCGCCGTAGGCGACACTCGCAGTCCATTTTGGCGGCTACAACGCCCTCCTCCACTTTGCGCATGCCCGAACAAGCGCCAGTTTGCCCTGCACTCCATTCTTCGTCGCCGCGTGGCTGGTGGCCTTGGGGATCACAACACAAAACACGAAGCACAACACTCCAGAAGCCATGCCTACTCGACGACTCACGCACACCGAGCAACCCTAGAGCAAGGCGAACCGCGTGCGGGTGGAGACGTCCGGTCCGCATCGATAAGAAATTTGGAAGGTGGCGCTCGAGGCACCGGGAGCGCCAGGAACGCCACAAACGCGTGGACTCGTCAGTCTACTTACGGCATTCCCACACGTCGTCACGCACGTCGTTACGGCCCATGGCTACACACCCTTCACGCCTGGAAGAGTAGGCGTTGTCGCGCTGCATGGAGGACTTTTGACGCATACAGAGAGACCTCGTCTCCCTCGTAATCGTGCTCACAATTGTGATCGTGACCATGGCCATGATCGTGGTTGGGGTCGTGGCCGTGGTCGTGGTTGTGGTTGTGGTCGGAGCTACAGCTGGACCTGGACCTGGGCCCATGGCGCTTGGTGAGTGAGTGAGTGTGTGGGCGATAGAGCGAAGCCCCGATCCGAGGACGACAGATCTGCTGCTAGTTGCGGGATGAGAGGGAGCAAGGGAGCAAGGGGGCAAGGGAGCGAGGAAGCGAGGAAGCGAGGGGGTGGGCGCAGGAAAGCAGGATAAAGCGAGCGTGGGGTAGGTAGTGAGTATGTTTGTTTATTTTGTATGGAAAGTGTGGCGTGTGTTGTTTATGCCGTGCTTGTTTTGTGCAGTGTGAATATGGATTCTTGTGTGTCGCGTTGGGGGGTAAAAGTAAAGAGAAGGGCCCTGCCGGAGATCGAATCCGGGACCTCTCGAACCCAAATCGAGAATCATACCACTAGACCACAGGGCCAACATAACCAATTACAAGTCCAAAAAACATACTCCAACATATGCGCATCACACACACACACACGCACGCACACGCACGCACGCACACACGCACACACCACATGCATCAATCCCGCATGCCCCACCAAACAACAATGGCAGACAGATACAGACAGACAGTCATGCTGACAGACAAGTAGACAGACAAGTAGACAGACAAGTAGACAAGTAGACAGACAGACAGAAATCATTCACCAACCAAAACCAATCCAACCCCTCAAGTTCTCATTACCCCAACCGACCACCCAACCCTCAATGTGACCTGGTCCAGGAACCCCCTCCCACTCTCACCGTGTCTCGTGGCTTCTTGGATCCACCATGTCGCCGTAGGCGACACTCGCAGTCCATTTTGGCGGCTACAACGCCCTCCTCCACTTTGCGCATGCCCGAACAAGCGCCAGTTTGCCCTGCACTCCATTCTTCGTCGCCGCGTGGCTGGTGGCCTTGGGGATCACAACACAAAACACGAAGCACAACACTCCAGAAGCCATGCCTACTCGACGACTCACGCACACCGAGCAACCCTAGAGCAAGGCGAACCGCGTGCGGGTGGAGACGTCCGGTCCGCATCGATAAGAAATTTGGAAGGTGGCGCTCGAGGCACCGGGAGCGCCAGGAACGCCACAAACGCGTGGACTCGTCAGTCTACTTACGGCATTCCCACACGTCGTCACGCACGTCGTTACGGCCCATGGCTACACACCCTTCACGCCTGGACGAGTAGGCGTTGTCGCGCTGCATGGAGGACTTTTGACGCATACAGAGAGACCTCGTCTCCCTCGTAATCGTGCTCACAATTGTGATCGTGACCATGGCCATGATCGTGGTTGGGGTCGTGGCCGTGGTCGTGGTTGTGGTTGTGGTCGGAGCTACAGCTGGACCTGGACCTGGGCCCATGGCGCTTGGTGAGTGAGTGAGTGTGTGGGCGATAGAGCGAAGCCCCGATCCGAGGACGACAGATCTGCTGCTAGTTGCGGGATGAGAGGGAGCAAGGGAGCAAGGGGGCAAGGGAGCGAGGAAGCGAGGAAGCGAGGGGGTGGGCGCAGGAAAGCAGGATAAAGCGAGCGTGGGGTAGGTAGTGAGTATGTTTGTTTATTTTGTATGGAAAGTGTGGCGTGTGTTGTTTATGCCGTGCTTGTTTTGTGCAGTGTGAATATGGATTCTTGTGTGTCGCGTTGGGGGGTAAAAGTAAAGAGAAGGGCCCTGCCGGAGATCGAATCCGGGACCTCTCGAACCCAAATCGAGAATCATACCACTAGACCACAGGGCCAACATAACCAATTACAAGTCCAAAAAACATACTCCAACATATGCGCATCACACACACACACACGCACGCACACGCACGCACGCACACACGCACACACCACATGCATCAATCCCGCATGCCCCACCAAACAACAATGGCAGACAGATACAGACAGACAGTCATGCTGACAGACAAGTAGACAGACAAGTAGACAGACAAGTAGACAAGTAGACAGACAGACAGAAATCATTCACCAACCAAAACCAATCCAACCCCTCAAGTTCTCATTACCCCAACCGACCACCCAACCCTCAATGTGACCTGGTCCAGGAACCCCCTCCCACTCTCACCGTGTCTCGTGGCTTCTTGGATCCACCATGTCGCCGTAGGCGACACTCACAGTCCATTTTGGCGGCTACAACGCCCTCCTCCACTTTGCGCATGCCCGAACAAGCGCCAGTTTGCCCTGCACTCCATTCTTCGTCGCCGCGTGGCTGGTGGCCTTGGGGATCACAACACAAAACACGAAGCACAACACTCCAGAAGCCATGCCTACTCGACGACTCACGCACACCGAGCAACCCTAGAGCAAGGCGAACCGCGTGCGGGTGGAGACGTCCGGTCCGCATCGATAAGAAATTTGGAAGGTGGCGCTCGAGACACCGGGAGCGCCAGGAACGCCACAAACGCGTGGACTCGTCAGTCTACTTACGGCATTCCCACACGTCGTCACGCACGTCGTTACGGCCCATGGCTACACACCCTTCACGCCTGGAAGAGTAGGCGTTGTCGCGCTGCATGGAGGACTTTTGACGCATACAGAGAGACCTCGTCTCCCTCGTAATCGTGCTCACAATTGTGATCGTGACCATGGCCATGATCGTGGTTGGGGTCGTGGCCGTGGTCGTGGTTGTGGTTGTGGTCGGAGCTACAGCTGGACCTGGACCTGGGCCCATGGCGCTTGGTGAGTGAGTGAGTGTGTGGGCGATAGAGCGAAGCCCCGATCCGAGGACGACAGATCTGCTGCTAGTTGCGGGATGAGAGGGAGCAAGGGAGCAAGGGGGCAAGGGAGCGAGGAAGCGAGGAAGCGAGGGGGTGGGCGCAGGAAAGCAGGATAAAGCGAGCGTGGGGTAGGTAGTGAGTATGTTTGTTTATTTTGTATGGAAAGTGTGGCGTGTGTTGTTTATGCCGTGCTTGTTTTGTGCAGTGTGAATATGGATTCTTGTGTGTCGCGTTGGGGGGTAAAAGTAAAGAGAAGGGCCCTGCCGGAGATCGAATCCGGGACCTCTCGAACCCAAATCGAGAATCATACCACTAGACCACAGGGCCAACATAACCAATTACAAGTCCAAAAAACATACTCCAACATATGCGCATCACACACACACACACGCACGCACACGCACGCACGCACACACGCACACACCACATGCATCAATCCCGCATGCCCCACCAAACAACAATGGCAGACAGATACAGACAGACAGTCATGCTGACAGACAAGTAGACAGACAAGTAGACAGACAAGTAGACAAGTAGACAGACAGACAGAAATCATTCACCAACCAAAACCAATCCAACCCCTCAAGTTCTCATTACCCCAACCGACCACCCAACCCTCAATGTGACCTGGTCCAGGAACCCCCTCCCACTCTCACCGTGTCTCGTGGCTTCTTGGATCCACCATGTCGCCGTAGGCGACACTCGCAGTCCATTTTGGCGGCTACAACGCCCTCCTCCACTTTGCGCATGCCCGAACAAGCGCCAGTTTGCCCTGCACTCCATTCTTCGTCGCCGCGTGGCTGGTGGCCTTGGGGATCACAACACAAAACACGAAGCACAACACTCCAGAAGCCATGCCTACTCGACGACTCACGCACACCGAGCAACCCTAGAGCAAGGCGAACCGCGTGCGGGTGGAGACGTCCGGTCCGCATCGATAAGAAATTTGGAAGGTGGCGCTCGAGGCACCGGGAGCGCCAGGAACGCCACAAACGCGTGGACTCGTCAGTCTACTTACGGCATTCCCACACGTCGTCACGCACGTCGTTACGGCCCATGGCTACACACCCTTCACGCCTGGAAGAGTAGGCGTTGTCGCGCTGCATGGAGGACTTTTGACGCATACAGAGAGACCTCGTCTCCCTCGTAATCGTGCTCACAATTGTGATCGTGACCATGGCCATGATCGTGGTTGGGGTCGTGGCCGTGGTCGTGGTTGTGGTTGTGGTCGGAGCTACAGCTGGACCTGGACCTGGGCCCATGGCGCTTGGTGAGTGAGTGAGTGTGTGGGCGATAGAGCGAAGCCCCGACCCGAGGACGACAGATCTGCTGCTAGTTGCGGGATGGGGGGGGGGGGGGGGGGGGGGCATGAGAGGGAGCAAGGGGGCAAGGGAGCGAGGAAGCGAGGAAGCGAGGGGGTGGGCGCAGGAAAGCAGGATAAAGCGAGCGTGGGGTAGGTAGTGAGTATGTTTGTTTATTTTGTATGGAAAGTGTGGCGTGTGTTGTTTATGCCGTGCTTGTTTTGTGCAGTGTGAATATGGATTCTTGTGTGTCGCGTTGGGGGGTAAAAGTAAAGAGAAGGGCCCTGCCGGAGATCGAATCCGGGACCTCTCGAACCCAAATCGAGAATCATACCACTAGACCACAGGGCCAACATAACCAATTACAAGTCCAAAAAACATACTCCAACATATGCGCATCACACACACACACACGCACGCACACGCACGCACGCACACACGCACACACCACATGCATCAATCCCGCATGCCCCACCAAACAACAATGGCAGACAGATACAGACAGACAGTCATGCTGACAGACAAGTAGACAGACAAGTAGACAGACAAGTAGACAAGTAGACAGACAGACAGAAATCATTCACCAACCAAAACCAATCCAACCCCTCAAGTTCTCATTACCCCAACCGACCACCCAACCCTCAATGTGACCTGGTCCAGGAACCCCCTCCCACTCTCACCGTGTCTCGTGGCTTCTTGGATCCACCATGTCGCCGTAGGCGACACTCGCAGTCCATTTTGGCGGCTACAACGCCCTCCTCCACTTTGCGCATGCCCGAACAAGCGCCAGTTTGCCCTGCACTCCATTCTTCGTCGCCGCGTGGCTGGTGGCCTTGGGGATCACAACACAAAACACGAAGCACAACACTCCAGAAGCCATGCCTACTCGACGACTCACGCACACCGAGCAACCCTAGAGCAAGGCGAACCGCGTGCGGGTGGAGACGTCCGGTCCGCATCGATAAGAAATTTGGAAGGTGGCGCTCGAGGCACCGGGAGCGCCAGGAACGCCACAAACGCGTGGACTCGTCAGTCTACTTACGGCATTCCCACACGTCGTCACGCACGTCGTTACGGCCCATGGCTACACACCCTTCACGCCTGGAAGAGTAGGCGTTGTCGCGCTGCATGGAGGACTTTTGACGCATACAGAGAGACCTCGTCTCCCTCGTAATCGTGCTCACAATTGTGATCGTGACCATGGCCATGATCGTGGTTGGGGTCGTGGCCGTGGTCGTGGTTGTGGTTGTGGTCGGAGCTACAGCTGGACCTGGACCTGGGCCCATGGCGCTTGGTGAGTGAGTGAGTGTGTGGGCGATAGAGCGAAGCCCCGATCCGAGGACGACAGATCTGCTGCTAGTTGCGGGATGAGAGGGAGCAAGGGAGCAAGGGGGCAAGGGAGCGAGGAAGCGAGGAAGCGAGGGGGTGGGCGCAGGAAAGCAGGATAAAGCGAGCGTGGGGTAGGTAGTGAGTATGTTTGTTTATTTTGTATGGAAAGTGTGGCGTGTGTTGTTTATGCCGTGCTTGTTTTGTGCAGTGTGAATATGGATTCTTGTGTGTCGCGTTGGGGGGTAAAAGTAAAGAGAAGGGCCCTGCCGGAGATCGAATCCGGGACCTCTCGAACCCAAATCGAGAATCATACCACTAGACCACAGGGCCAACATAACCAATTACAAGTCCAAAAAACATACTCCAACATATGCGCATCACACACACACACACGCACGCACACGCACGCACGCACACACGCACACACCACATGCATCAATCCCGCATGCCCCACCAAACAACAATGGCAGACAGATACAGACAGACAGTCATGCTGACAGACAAGTAGACAGACAAGTAGACAGACAAGTAGACAAGTAGACAGACAGACAGAAATCATTCACCAACCAAAACCAATCCAACCCCTCAAGTTCTCATTACCCCAACCGACCACCCAACCCTCAATGTGACCTGGTCCAGGAACCCCCTCCCACTCTCACCGTGTCTCGTGGCTTCTTGGATCCACCATGTCGCCGTAGGCGACACTCGCAGTCCGTTTTGGCGGCTACAACGCCCTCCTCCACTTTGCGCATGCCCGAACAAGCGCCAGTTTGCCCTGCACTCCATTCTTCGTCGCCGCGTGGCTGGTGGCCTTGGGGATCACAACACAAAACACGAAGCACAACACTCCAGAAGCCATGCCTACTCGACGACTCACGCACACCGAGCAACCCTAGAGCAAGGCGAACCGCGTGCGGGTGGAGACGTCCGGTCCGCATCGATAAGAAATTTGGAAGGTGGCGCTCGAGGCACCGGGAGCGCCAGGAACGCCACAAACGCGTGGACTCGTCAGTCTACTTACGGCATTCCCACACGTCGTCACGCACGTCGTTACGGCCCATGGCTACACACCCTTCACGCCTGGACGAGTAGGCGTTGTCGCGCTGCATGGAGGACTTTTGACGCATACAGAGAGACCTCGTCTCCCTCGTAATCGTGCTCACAATTGTGATCGTGACCATGGCCATGATCGTGGTTGGGGTCGTGGCCGTGGTCGTGGTTGTGGTTGTGGTCGGAGCTACAGCTGGACCTGGACCTGGGCCCATGGCGCTTGGTGAGTGAGTGAGTGTGTGGGCGATAGAGCGAAGCCCCGACCCGAGGACGACAGATCTGCTGCTAGTTGCGGGATGGGGGGGGGGGGGGGGGGGGGGGGGCATGAGAGGGAGCAAGGGGGCAAGGGAGCGAGGAAGCGAGGAAGCGAGGGGGTGGGCGCAGGAAAGCAGGATAAAGCGAGCGTGGGGTAGGTAGTGAGTATGTTTGTTTATTTTGTATGGAAAGTGTGGCGTGTGTTGTTTATGCCGTGCTTGTTTTGTGCAGTGTGAATATGGATTCTTGTGTGTCGCGTTGGGGGGTAAAAGTAAAGAGAAGGGCCCTGCCGGAGATCGAATCCGGGACCTCTCGAACCCAAATCGAGAATCATACCACTAGACCACAGGGCCAACATAACCAATTACAAGTCCAAAAAACATACTCCAACATATGCGCATCACACACACACACACGCACGCACACGCACGCACGCACACACGCACACACCACATGCATCAATCCCGCATGCCCCACCAAACAACAATGGCAGACAGATACAGACAGACAGTCATGCTGACAGACAAGTAGACAGACAAGTAGACAAGTAGACAGACAGACAGAAATCATTCACCAACCAAAACCAATCCAACCCCTCAAGTTCTCATTACCCCAACCGACCACCCAACCCTCAATGTGACCTGGTCCAGGAACCCCCTCCCACTCTCACCGTGTCTCGTGGCTTCTTGGATCCACCATGTCGCCGTAGGCGACACTCGCAGTCCGTTTTGGCGGCTACAACGCCCTCCTCCACTTTGCGCATGCCCGAACAAGCGCCAGTTTGCCCTGCACTCCATTCTTCGTCGCCGCGTGGCTGGTGGCCTTGGGGATCACAACACAAAACACGAAGCACAACACTCCAGAAGCCATGCCTACTCGACGACTCACGCACACCGAGCAACCCTAGAGCAAGGCGAACCGCGTGCGGGTGGAGACGTCCGGTCCGCATCGATAAGAAATTTGGAAGGTGGCGCTCGAGACACCGGGAGCGCCAGGAACGCCACAAACGCGTGGACTCGTCAGTCTACTTACGGCATTCCCACACGTCGTCACGCACGTCGTTACGGCCCATGGCTACACACCCTTCACGCCTGGACGAGTAGGCGTTGTCGCGCTGCATGGAGGACTTTTGACGCATACAGAGAGACCTCGTCTCCCTCGTAATCGTGCTCACAATTGTGATCGTGACCATGGCCATGATCGTGGTTGGGGTCGTGGCCGTGGTCGTGGTTGTGGTTGTGGTCGGAGCTACAGCTGGACCTGGACCTGGGCCCATGGCGCTTGGTGAGTGAGTGAGTGTGTGGGCGATAGAGCGAAGCCCCGATCCGAGGACGACAGATCTGCTGCTAGTTGCGGGATGGGGGGGGGGGGGGGGGGCATGAGAGGGAGCAAGGGAGCAAGGGAGCGAGGGAGCGAGGGAGCGAGGAAGCGAGGGGGTGGGCGCAGGAAAGCAGGATAAAGCGAGCGTGGGGTAGGTAGTGAGTATGTTTGTTTATTTTGTATGGAAAGTGTGGCGTGTGTTGTTTATGCCGTGCTTGTTTTGTGCAGTGTGAATATGGATTCTTGTGTGTCGCGTTGGGGGGTAAAAGTAAAGAGAAGGGCCCTGCCGGAGATCGAATCCGGGACCTCTCGAACCCAAATCGAGAATCATACCACTAGACCACAGGGCCAACATAACCAATTACAAGTCCAAAAAACATACTCCAACATATGCGCATCACACACACACACACGCACGCACACGCACGCACGCACACACGCACACACCACATGCATCAATCCCGCATGCCCCACCAAACAACAATGGCAGACAGATACAGACAGACAGTCATGCTGACAGACAAGTAGACAGACAAGTAGACAGACAAGTAGACAAGTAGACAGACAGACAGAAATCATTCACCAACCAAAACCAATCCAACCCCTCAAGTTCTCATTACCCCAACCGACCACCCAACCCTCAATGTGACCTGGTCCAGGAACCCCCTCCCACTCTCACCGTGTCTCGTGGCTTCTTGGATCCACCATGTCGCCGTAGGCGACACTCGCAGTCCGTTTTGGCGGCTACAACGCCCTCCTCCACTTTGCGCATGCCCGAACAAGCGCCAGTTTGCCCTGCACTCCATTCTTCGTCGCCGCGTGGCTGGTGGCCTTGGGGATCACAACACAAAACACGAAGCACAACACTCCAGAAGCCATGCCTACTCGACGACTCACGCACACCGAGCAACCCTAGAGCAAGGCGAACCGCGTGCGGGTGGAGACGTCCGGTCCGCATCGATAAGAAATTTGGAAGGTGGCGCTCGAGACACCGGGAGCGCCAGGAACGCCACAAACGCGTGGACTCGTCAGTCTACTTACGGCATTCCCACACGTCGTCACGCACGTCGTTACGGCCCATGGCTACACACCCTTCACGCCTGGACGAGTAGGCGTTGTCGCGCTGCATGGAGGACTTTTGACGCATACAGAGAGACCTCGTCTCCCTCGTAATCGTGCTCACAATTGTGATCGTGACCATGGCCATGATCGTGGTTGGGGTCGTGGCCGTGGTCGTGGTTGTGGTTGTGGTCGGAGCTACAGCTGGACCTGGACCTGGGCCCATGGCGCTTGGTGAGTGAGTGAGTGTGTGGGCGATAGAGCGAAGCCCCGACCCGAGGACGACAGATCTGCTGCTAGTTGCGGGATGGGGGGGGGGGGGGGGGGGGGGGGGGGGGCATGAGAGGGAGCAAGGGGGCAAGGGAGCGAGGAAGCGAGGAAGCGAGGGGGTGGGCGCAGGAAAGCAGGATAAAGCGAGCGTGGGGTAGGTAGTGAGTATGTTTGTTTATTTTGTATGGAAAGTGTGGCGTGTGTTGTTTATGCCGTGCTTGTTTTGTGCAGTGTGAATATGGATTCTTGTGTGTCGCGTTGGGGGGTAAAAGTAAAGAGAAGGGCCCTGCCGGAGATCGAATCCGGGACCTCTCGAACCCAAATCGAGAATCATACCACTAGACCACAGGGCCAACATAACCAATTACAAGTCCAAAAAACATACTCCAACATATGCGCATCACACACACACACACGCACGCACACGCACGCACGCACACACGCACACACCACATGCATCAATCCCGCATGCCCCACCAAACAACAATGGCAGACAGATACAGACAGACAGTCATGCTGACAGACAAGTAGACAGACAAGTAGACAAGTAGACAGACAGACAGAAATCATTCACCAACCAAAACCAATCCAACCCCTCAAGTTCTCATTACCCCAACCGACCACCCAACCCTCAATGTGACCTGGTCCAGGAACCCCCTCCCACTCTCACCGTGTCTCGTGGCTTCTTGGATCCACCATGTCGCCGTAGGCGACACTCGCAGTCCGTTTTGGCGGCTACAACGCCCTCCTCCACTTTGCGCATGCCCGAACAAGCGCCAGTTTGCCCTGCACTCCATTCTTCGTCGCCGCGTGGCTGGTGGCCTTGGGGATCACAACACAAAACACGAAGCACAACACTCCAGAAGCCATGCCTACTCGACGACTCACGCACACCGAGCAACCCTAGAGCAAGGCGAACCGCGTGCGGGTGGAGACGTCCGGTCCGCATCGATAAGAAATTTGGAAGGTGGCGCTCGAGACACCGGGAGCGCCAGGAACGCCACAAACGCGTGGACTCGTCAGTCTACTTACGGCATTCCCACACGTCGTCACGCACGTCGTTACGGCCCATGGCTACACACCCTTCACGCCTGGACGAGTAGGCGTTGTCGCGCTGCATGGAGGACTTTTGACGCATACAGAGAGACCTCGTCTCCCTCGTAATCGTGCTCACAATTGTGATCGTGACCATGGCCATGATCGTGGTTGGGGTCGTGGCCGTGGTCGTGGTTGTGGTTGTGGTCGGAGCTACAGCTGGACCTGGACCTGGGCCCATGGCGCTTGGTGAGTGAGTGAGTGTGTGGGCGATAGAGCGAAGCCCCGACCCGAGGACGACAGATCTGCTGCTAGTTGCGGGATGGGGGGGGGGGGGGGGGTGGGGGGGGCATGAGAGGGAGCAAGGGGGCAAGGGAGCGAGGAAGCGAGGAAGCGAGGGGGTGGGCGCAGGAAAGCAGGATAAAGCGAGCGTGGGGTAGGTAGTGAGTATGTTTGTTTATTTTGTATGGAAAGTGTGGCGTGTGTTGTTTATGCCGTGCTTGTTTTGTGCAGTGTGAATATGGATTCTTGTGTGTCGCGTTGGGGGGTAAAAGTAAAGAGAAGGGCCCTGCCGGAGATCGAATCCGGGACCTCTCGAACCCAAATCGAGAATCATACCACTAGACCACAGGGCCAACATAACCAATTACAAGTCCAAAAAACATACTCCAACATATGCGCATCACACACACACACACGCACGCACACGCACGCACGCACACACGCACACACCACATGCATCAATCCCGCATGCCCCACCAAACAACAATGGCAGACAGATACAGACAGACAGTCATGCTGACAGACAAGTAGACAGACAAGTAGACAGACAAGTAGACAAGTAGACAGACAGACAGAAATCATTCACCAACCAAAACCAATCCAACCCCTCAAGTTCTCATTACCCCAACCGACCACCCAACCCTCAATGTGACCTGGTCCAGGAACCCCCTCCCACTCTCACCGTGTCTCGTGGCTTCTTGGATCCACCATGTCGCCGTAGGCGACACTCGCAGTCCATTTTGGCGGCTACAACGCCCTCCTCCACTTTGCGCATGCCCGAACAAGCGCCAGTTTGCCCTGCACTCCATTCTTCGTCGCCGCGTGGCTGGTGGCCTTGGGGATCACAACACAAAACACGAAGCACAACACTCCAGAAGCCATGCCTACTCGACGACTCACGCACACCGAGCAACCCTAGAGCAAGGCGAACCGCGTGCGGGTGGAGACGTCCGGTCCGCATCGATAAGAAATTTGGAAGGTGGCGCTCGAGACACCGGGAGCGCCAGGAACGCCACAAACGCGTGGACTCGTCAGTCTACTTACGGCATTCCCACACGTCGTCACGCACGTCGTTACGGCCCATGGCTACACACCCTTCACGCCTGGACGAGTAGGCGTTGTCGCGCTGCATGGAGGACTTTTGACGCATACAGAGAGACCTCGTCTCCCTCGTAATCGTGCTCACAATTGTGATCGTGACCATGGCCATGATCGTGGTTGGGGTCGTGGCCGTGGTCGTGGTTGTGGTTGTGGTCGGAGCTACAGCTGGACCTGGACCTGGGCCCATGGCGCTTGGTGAGTGAGTGAGTGTGTGGGCGATAGAGCGAAGCCCCGACCCGAGGACGACAGATCTGCTGCTAGTTGCGGGATGGGGGGGGGGGGGGGGGGGGGGGGGGGGCATGAGAGGGAGCAAGGGGGCAAGGGAGCGAGGAAGCGAGGAAGCGAGGGGGTGGGCGCAGGAAAGCAGGATAAAGCGAGCGTGGGGTAGGTAGTGAGTATGTTTGTTTATTTTGTATGGAAAGTGTGGCGTGTGTTGTTTATGCCGTGCTTGTTTTGTGCAGTGTGAATATGGATTCTTGTGTGTCGCGTTGGGGGGTAAAAGTAAAGAGAAGGGCCCTGCCGGAGATCGAATCCGGGACCTCTCGAACCCAAATCGAGAATCATACCACTAGACCACAGGGCCAACATAACCAATTACAAGTCCAAAAAACATACTCCAACATATGCGCATCACACACACACACACGCACGCACACGCACGCACGCACACACGCACACACCACATGCATCAATCCCGCATGCCCCACCAAACAACAATGGCAGACAGATACAGACAGACAGTCATGCTGACAGACAAGTAGACAGACAAGTAGACAGACAAGTAGACAAGTAGACAGACAGACAGAAATCATTCACCAACCAAAACCAATCCAACCCCTCAAGTTCTCATTACCCCAACCGACCACCCAACCCTCAATGTGACCTGGTCCAGGAACCCCCTCCCACTCTCACCGTGTCTCGTGGCTTCTTGGATCCACCATGTCGCCGTAGGCGACACTCGCAGTCCATTTTGGCGGCTACAACGCCCTCCTCCACTTTGCGCATGCCCGAACAAGCGCCAGTTTGCCCTGCACTCCATTCTTCGTCGCCGCGTGGCTGGTGGCCTTGGGGATCACAACACAAAACACGAAGCACAACACTCCAGAAGCCATGCCTACTCGACGACTCACGCACACCGAGCAACCCTAGAGCAAGGCGAACCGCGTGCGGGTGGAGACGTCCGGTCCGCATCGATAAGAAATTTGGAAGGTGGCGCTCGAGACACCGGGAGCGCCAGGAACGCCACAAACGCGTGGACTCGTCAGTCTACTTACGGCATTCCCACACGTCGTCACGCACGTCGTTACGGCCCATGGCTACACACCCTTCACGCCTGGACGAGTAGGCGTTGTCGCGCTGCATGGAGGACTTTTGACGCATACAGAGAGACCTCGTCTCCCTCGTAATCGTGCTCACAATTGTGATCGTGACCATGGCCATGATCGTGGTTGGGGTCGTGGCCGTGGTCGTGGTTGTGGTTGTGGTCGGAGCTACAGCTGGACCTGGACCTGGGCCCATGGCGCTTGGTGAGTGAGTGAGTGTGTGGGCGATAGAGCGAAGCCCCGACCCGAGGACGACAGATCTGCTGCTAGTTGCGGGATGGGGGGGGGGGGGGGGGGGGGGGGGGGCATGAGAGGGAGCAAGGGGGCAAGGGAGCGAGGAAGCGAGGAAGCGAGGGGGTGGGCGCAGGAAAGCAGGATAAAGCGAGCGTGGGGTAGGTAGTGAGTATGTTTGTTTATTTTGTATGGAAAGTGTGGCGTGTGTTGTTTATGCCGTGCTTGTTTTGTGCAGTGTGAATATGGATTCTTGTGTGTCGCGTTGGGGGGTAAAAGTAAAGAGAAGGGCCCTGCCGGAGATCGAATCCGGGACCTCTCGAACCCAAATCGAGAATCATACCACTAGACCACAGGGCCAACATAACCAATTACAAGTCCAAAAAACATACTCCAACATATGCGCATCACACACACACACACGCACGCACACGCACGCACGCACACACGCACACACCACATGCATCAATCCCGCATGCCCCACCAAACAACAATGGCAGACAGATACAGACAGACAGTCATGCTGACAGACAAGTAGACAGACAAGTAGACAGACAAGTAGACAAGTAGACAGACAGACAGAAATCATTCACCAACCAAAACCAATCCAACCCCTCAAGTTCTCATTACCCCAACCGACCACCCAACCCTCAATGTGACCTGGTCCAGGAACCCCCTCCCACTCTCACCGTGTCTCGTGGCTTCTTGGATCCACCATGTCGCCGTAGGCGACACTCGCAGTCCATTTTGGCGGCTACAACGCCCTCCTCCACTTTGCGCATGCCCGAACAAGCGCCAGTTTGCCCTGCACTCCATTCTTCGTCGCCGCGTGGCTGGTGGCCTTGGGGATCACAACACAAAACACGAAGCACAACACTCCAGAAGCCATGCCTACTCGACGACTCACGCACACCGAGCAACCCTAGAGCAAGGCGAACCGCGTGCGGGTGGAGACGTCCGGTCCGCATCGATAAGAAATTTGGAAGGTGGCGCTCGAGACACCGGGAGCGCCAGGAACGCCACAAACGCGTGGACTCGTCAGTCTACTTACGGCATTCCCACACGTCGTCACGCACGTCGTTACGGCCCATGGCTACACACCCTTCACGCCTGGACGAGTAGGCGTTGTCGCGCTGCATGGAGGACTTTTGACGCATACAGAGAGACCTCGTCTCCCTCGTAATCGTGCTCACAATTGTGATCGTGACCATGGCCATGATCGTGGTTGGGGTCGTGGCCGTGGTCGTGGTTGTGGTTGTGGTCGGAGCTACAGCTGGACCTGGACCTGGGCCCATGGCGCTTGGTGAGTGAGTGAGTGTGTGGGCGATAGAGCGAAGCCCCGATCCGAGGACGACAGATCTGCTGCTAGTTGCGGGATGGGGGGGGGGGGGGGGGCATGAGAGGGAGCAAGGGAGCAAGGGAGCGAGGGAGCGAGGGAGCGAGGAAGCGAGGGGGTGGGCGCAGGAAAGCAGGATAAAGCGAGCGTGGGGTAGGTAGTGAGTATGTTTGTTTATTTTGTATGGAAAGTGTGGCGTGTGTTGTTTATGCCGTGCTTGTTTTGTGCAGTGTGAATATGGATTCTTGTGTGTCGCGTTGGGGGGTAAAAGTAAAGAGAAGGGCCCTGCCGGAGATCGAATCCGGGACCTCTCGAACCCAAATCGAGAATCATACCATTAGACCACAGGGCCACTTCTCGTTTTGCCTCGTCGAGCACAAGTCCATCCAAGCAGACAGCCGAAGTAACCAGCCAACCAGCCTCCTAGCCTTCCCGTCGAACGAAGATGAAGCCAGCGAATCAGATCGAGTCGGCTTGCCCGTCCCCCTCGGACCTCGACTTTGTGGGTGAGAACCCTCCCGCGCAGCTGCTCCGTCCCGTCTCTGCACGAGATTCGGGAAGTCTCACCCATTGTGAGCCACCATCTGGTCCGGATGGTGCCAGCGCGACTGCCGACGACCCTGCGACGCCTGCGCCCGTATCTCACGTGACTTCGAAGTCAGTGAATGCGCAAGCCCCAGTCAGCTCCGGCACGACCACCACCTCCGCGGTCGACGACGCCGACGCTCCTTCAACCGCCGACGGACCCGCCTCTACCGCCCGCATCGTGGATGTCGGTGCCGGTATGACGGTGCTCGTGACAGGCTCCGCTCCGGTGGCGTCTGGAGTCGAGATCTCCGTTGCGCTTTCCAGTTCGACCGACTCGCCCGCGAACACTGGGACTACTGCTGTCTCCGGTGGCGACGATGACGACGACGACTTGGTGATGGCGGCGACCTCGCTCCAGCTCAGTCTCGCCTCGAGTCCCGACGAATCAACGGTTGAAGCCTCGACTACGACTGATTCAACCCCGGATCCGATTCCGGATGCTCAGCAACCGCCCGCCAGCGCGGCAGGTGCGACGCCTTCGCTTGGTGCTCTGCTTCGCCGTCCGATCGAGATCCGCCGCGACAGAACTCCCGTCTCGGCGACCAGTCGCGTAGTACTGCCTCGACCGTGCGCTGCGGATATCGAGGCGATCGACGCGCTGTACGAGAACGGTGGCGACTGGGCCTCGCTCTTCACGTCGGTTGAACAAGCACGCCCGTACGAGCTCCCGCGCGCTCGTTACATGATGACCATCGACACTGGTCGCGCGTTCGAGCGTACCGGCATCAACAAGATCATGGCGTCTTTTCTCAAGGATAACGGGAACCCCGTGGTCACCGAGCAGATAAAGCTTCAAGAACTCGGCCAGATCTCCAAGGGTCGTGGCGGAGAAATCCGCGTCAAGGTCAAGTCGCGCGCTGCGTGTGAACGCCTTGCGCGTCAGGAAGTCAAGATCCTCGGTGGCAAGTACCTGTTCCAAGACTTCGACGTCCTCGCCGATCGCTTCTACATCGACATCTCGAGCGTCGACAGCAACTTCGACAACGAGGGTCTTCTGCGCGCGTTCTTCGAGGTCGGGAGCGAACCGATCTACGACACGTTCCGCGACGTCAACCTCGCGTCCGGAATGACGACAGCAACGTGGCGCGTCTACTTCCGCAGTGCGACGTGCCCACGAGCGCTGTGTGTACAAGGCTTCACGCGCGACCAAGTCATCTTCGGCAGTCGCTTGTACCCAGCTCTGGCGCGCGACGCCGCGTTCCCGTCCCAGCGACGTGGTTTCGGTCAGGTGTCGCCACACGCGTTGGACCTGGACAGGGTCAACGTGCCTACTCCGCCAGCAGCAGTGCAACCGACCGAACCGGCTGCTCCGACTTCGTACGCAGACGCGGTGAAGAACGGTGTCCCGCAGACGACGCCCAAGTCGCAAGACTCTGCAAGCGCCATCTCGGTCGGTACGCACGCGGGATCGCTGTTGACGCCTCCAGGTAGTCCGCAGTCAGGTGCCAAGTCTCTGTCGCCGCCACCACCGCCGCTCGGTCTGCCAGCGTCCAACGCAGATCGTCCGGAAAACAGCACCAAGTCGACAAAGTCCAAGGGTAAGCGATCGCGCTACGCCGACGACTTTGCAGACATGCTGCAGAAGGCGCGACCGAAGCCCGTGCAAGGAATCGCGACGAGCAACTACTTCGAAGTGTTGAACTCCATCGAGTTCGAACTCGACTGCTGCAACGCGGCGCTCAACGAGTCGAGCCTGCCGCGATTCCAGATCGTGCCTCGCAAGGTCAAGGGCCGCGACACGATCAAGACCAGCAAGGAGTCGAGTCACTTCTTGACCAAACACCACACTCTGGTCATGAAGACGAAAGAACCGACGTCGATCCAAGAGATCCTGGCCGAACTCGAGATGACCGAGCCTACTGCCGACCTCCAGCTCCAGTCGAACCACATCGCTGCAGCGGATGTTCGTGCGGAATCACTTCGGAAGACTCTCCGCAACACGGCCAACCCGGACACGATCGGCCATCTTGCCGGTGGGAAGTCTCCGCTCGCGTTCAACTCAGTGCTCCTCGGCGAGATGAGTGATCTCAGCGGCAACGTCAAGGAACTCGCACAGCTCCACATGATCAATCGTGTGTTGAGCGCGACCGATCCGAACTCGTGTACAACCTTCGCGCACAAGTGGGCGGCGCACTACGGTGAGAAGTTGCCGAAAGATCGCAATGACATCTTCAAGACGACGGGACGGTGGTATCGCGATGAGCGAATGTCGGCGCTTTTGCGAGCTACGTGTGCTCTCTCGTTGTTTGAGTTGATGCTCATGTGCACGGCACCTCAGATCTTCCAGAACGACATGTGGATCCAGCGCCTCACCGGAGCTCCAGTCGGGTGGATTCCAGCACTCAACGGTCGACTGCTCCATCCAAACGTGCTGTTGGCACTGCTGCGCTCCGACTTGGGCGCACAGATCTTCGCCGTGTGGGAGAAGATCCAGTGGCAAGGAGAGCTTCTCGACGACCTCGAGTATCTTCGCGCGTGCGGCTTGTACTTCTCCAACGACGAAGCGGTTCTCCAGCTCACGTCTGCCAACGGCGTCGCGACCCTAGGTGCCGGGCCGCTCTGCCTCGACTGCTAAAGCGGTCGAGGCGGACGCGGCCGAGGTCTCGTGGGAGAACATCAGTCTTTTGACGGTGAACACCAACGGGATCAAGAAGAACGGCCACCTGCTGATCGAGAACCAGCTTATCAAGAACAGTCTCTCCTGCGTCCAAGAGACCAAGCTGCGTGACTCTCATCATCTAGCAACGCTCCAATTCCACCATGGCTCAAGATTTCAACACCGCCTCTTCGTCAGCGACAACAACGCGCATAGCCCAGTTACTGTTGCTGCTCGGTCCGGTGGTGTAATGACAGTGCTCCGCTCCGACTTTCCCGGTTTTCAGTCTGCTTGTGAGCAGTCTTCGTTGACAATTCCAGGCCGCTACTTGGTCGTCCGAGTCGTCGCGAATGATGCTCCGATCTACATCCACAACGTGTATGCGCCTGGACGTGGACAACCTCGAGAAGAAGGGGTTCTTCGAAGCGCTACCGTACGAAGTTTTCGAAGACGATGCGACTCACCTCGTGCTCGGCGACCTGAACACGCCCCTCGACCCGCTCGTCGACGCATCAGATCGAAGAACGACGGGATCGACTGGAGGCAACGCGTGCGTAGCATGGTTGGCCCAACTTGGCGTCGTAGACGCCTGGCGAATCCACCATCCCGATGACCGCGTGTACACTGGTCCGCAACCCCGGTACAACCGCCTCGATTAAATTCTCATGTCGGAGGAATTCATCAACGCACTGTACGGCGACTCTTCGTACTTTGAGCCCAAGGGTGCGGGAGACCATCTCGCACATCAAGTTGTGCTACGCACGATGAGCCAACCTCAGGGTCACGGGTACTGGCGCTTCCAGTCGGCGATGCTCGATTTCCCCGACATCGTTGACGCTATTCAGGGCGAAGCGACCACCGTGCTTGCTGCCTTACGGCGCACCTCCAACCCGGGCAAGGTGTGGCACAAGTGGAAGAAGGACATGCGTCGTCAGCTCCAGGCTCTGCAACGCAAGTTGAAACGCCAAGGAGAGACTACGATCGCAGAAGCTCGCCAGGCACTCGCACAAGCGGCTGCTGCGTACCGTTCGGAGCGTAGCGACCTTGCGCAGACCGTGTTCCAGACCGCACTGACGGCTTACCAAGACAGCATCAACTCGGCGCGGCTCTACAATCAAGACTCAGCTTTCGACTTCCAGGCTCAACACGCGGAGAGGTCTTCCAAGTTCCTCTTCCGACCGCTCGACGGATCCTTGCGGAGAGTCAGCATCGAGGAAGTACGGATTCAAGACGGCTCGATCTCGAGCAACCCGCGGATATCGCTGCCATGTTCGGTCAGCACTGGGGAGGTATCATGGGCGATGTCGAGCGCAGTGGTGTTGCTGTCCAAGAGCCCGAGCAGAGCCAGATCGACCGGATGCTTAACACGATCGACCGCCAGCTGTCCGAAGACGAGCAGAGTACTCTCAACGCTTCGATCACAGCGACGGATCTCGCCAGTGCAATCAAGAAGATGCGAGCATCGTCAGCGCCCGGGATGGACGGGCTTCCAGCTTCGTTCTACCAAGTGGCTCCTGACGTGTTCGGTGAATGCCTCGAGATCGTGTTCAACTACTAGCTTCAGCGAGGAGAGCTCCTTCAGTGCCAGCGCAAGTCGGCTATCAGTCTGCTCCACAAGAAGGGATCCCGGGCCGATCCAGGCAACTACCGTCCGATCGCTTTGATGGGAGTTGACGTGAAAGCGCTGTCGAAGGTCCTCACGTTCCGACTACAGCTGTTCCTGACCAAGCTCGTGCACCAAGACCAGAAGGCGTTCGTGCGCGGGCGTTCGTTGCATCACCACGTTCGCTTCGTGAGTGATCTGCAAGACCTGGTCACGGCGCGCGACGAAGAAGCTTACGCGATGTTCCTCGACTTCGAGAAGGCATACGACCGCGTCAACTGGAACTACATGTTTCAGGTGCTCGACCGGATGGGATGTGGGGGAGGGTTCTCGGGTTGGGTGAAGCTCCTGTACACTCGTCCCCACGCGCATCTCATGATCAACGGCTTCGTGCAAGACCCTCTCTGCCCAACGCGCGGTGTCAAGTAAGGCGATCCGTTGTCGGCACTGCTGTGGTAGAGAGGGTCGGCACAAATCACAGCACAGCGACTGCTCGTGACCGCTGACCCTTCACCAACAGGCCTTCAGATTCTTGGAGCTGGGTGGTAACCACTGGCGTTACACCCCACGTGAAGTCGCTGTGGGGGCGAACCGTGGGCTGATGTCTGCCGCCGAAAGTTGGGAGGGAACCAGAGGGTCGTGAAGCCTCTGGGGTTCCGACAACTGTAGCCCGCTAGGAGACCGTCTAGCAGAACTGGTCGGAGGGGTCGTACGGGCCGAGAAACACACCTGCTCAACACGCAGGTGCTCGGTGCACTTGTGCGCAGCCGGTAAGACCGGGCTGCGGCTTCCTTGGGCGTATTCGCCTGGCGCAGAGGCACCAGAGAACGTAACACTCCTTGGAATCGTGGCGGGGGGACAATCCCACTGGCGCACACGACCTTGCCTTGACTTACGCAGCCGACGCCGCTGGCAGACTTGCTCCAGCGCTTCAAATCGGCTGCTCCTTGAGCGGTTCTTCGGCTTCCTCCGACTGCAATAGCCAGAGTCCACCGGGTCTTCTTTAACGTCACCTCCTGTTGGTGACGGCGAGCCTTGGTGTCGACGTTCCTCGCCAAGTCTTGCGGCTTGCTTGCGGACTTGACGGTGAAAATGGAAGTCCATTACCTTGGCCGTTACCGGCTATTCTAAGTGCGAATCTAAGCTAGGTTCGGCTGCCTAAGTTCGGAACCGGCTTCGGACCGGCTCCCTGCTGACTCTATCACCCACTATCCCTACTGAACTCCCGGCCTGTTTCTACCCATCTGACACTGATTACGCCCCTTACAATTGGATGAGACGAAGACTCAGATCGGGTCTGATCGGCAGCCCATTTTAGCCAATCGGCTACAGCGATCAGAGATACCGATTTTGACCGGCTGTACCGTTGATACCGGTACAGAACGGTGACCACTTCCGCGAACGTACTAATATCGGTTAGCCTACAGGCATCCCTCTCTTCTGGGCCGTTCCAGAATAGTTGGGTGGTGCTCTATTCCACATCGCCTGTCCCAGAGACCAGCCGCTTTACCACACTGCTGTTCGTGCTCGTGATCGAGCCGCTCGGCAACTTGCTCCGCCAGCACGAAGAACATGGGATCTGTTTGACAGAGGATGCCACAGTCACGAGTGTCTTCTTCGCCGACGACTCGACGCCGCTTTCGGGGTCTATTGCAGGTGTTGAAGCGCAACTCGAGCTGGCCGAAGCATATTGCCAAGGATCAGGCGCCAAGCTCAACGTGAACAAGTGTGTGTTGATGTCGCTGCATCGAGAGCGACGGTGTCCGGGAATACCAGGCGTCCATGTCCTCGACGAAGATTCAACGGTCAAGTTCCTCGGTCTCCTGTTCGGGCAGAGGCGTACTGCCGATCGGATCGTCGAAGACCTCGATCGACGCTTCTTCGACGGATTCAAGCAGTGGTTCCGGCGCGCACGCACGCTCCAAGGTCGGCTTCTCGTTGCCCAGACCATGGTGCTCTCGCGGCAGGCATTGCAGCTCCTGCTCCAGTTCACGGCAGCATCGACGTCGCCGTCCGGCAACTGGACTCTAGCAGGAGTCGAGCTCCTACGGATCAGCCTTCGGCAGTGGGGTACACAGAGACCACTCGACTTTCTCTACGTCAGCCCATGGCGGACTCGGGACATCATCGCGTGGGACCATCTCTCTCCGTGGTGGCGTGCGACCTGGAAGGCTTGGTACACTGCCAAGTGGTCAGTGTCGTGGCTTGACCTCCCTCAGGAGGAACGGCTTGCATCCGCACTTGACCAGCCGATCTGGTTCCACGGCAACAAGACTTTCCAGTTCCTCCCTGCTAGCCGGTTGGACACAGCGCAGACCCAGCATCGCTCTCTCGGCATGGTCGCGGAACCGCAGCGAAGTTTCCGACAGCTTGTTGCTCGTGTCTTTCAATTGCGCTCCCTACGCGACTTTGTTGGAAGCGGTGATTGTTGGCCAAGTGCAACCGAGTTTGCTGAGCGTCACGTCGACTACACACACGGCGCCGTCCCCCCGTACCGACAGTACATCTGGCTGCTCAAGTTGTACGAAGAAGCAACACAGGTCTTCGAGCGTCTCTGCACTCTATGCTCTATCCCAGCCGAAACGGCGCTACCACCAACACTCGAGCATCTCGAACCGCGTGTCGGCGTGAAGATCAACGACCGTGTGTGCTGGGTGCCGCGCATTCCACGATCCCAGCTGCTCCGTCTTGTTTGGCAAGCTCCAGAGCCGACGAGAACGCATCCGCTGTTCTTTCATGATTCGCGAGCACCGACAGACGTGATCCTCCGTTTTAACAAGCTACGCAAATGTCTGCGGGTGTTGCTTCTCCCGATCTATGAAGACCTGCAGTTCCGCTTGGCATATGGCCTGCTACCGACAAGATCGCGCTTCTCCTTCATGACGGTGTCGAATCCAAGCATCGTGTATTGTGTTCGCCAAGGCTGCAACGCGGTGGAGACGGCGCGTCATTTGTTCTTCGAGTGTGTGCTACCGACCGAGATGTGGCGGGTTGTCTTCCGTGATTGGTCGGTGTTCTTCACATCTACACCCTCCTGGGTCGACTTGTCTTCGGCAAAGCCATCCGCGTTGCTCCCGTGTGGAGGGATCACGCAGAAGAAATCCAAGACCTGTGGCAAGTCGTTCGTGTTGTGTTGCTCCACCTGTTGTGGACGGAGCGAAATGCGCGACTGTTCCAGGGAAGGGCTTCGATGCCAACAGTCACAGCACTGCGCGTGGCGTATAAGACTATTGGTGCTCATGTGCGTGCGTGTCTTCGTCGGGTGTATGATGATGCGCAACAAGCTTCGCTTCGGGTTGTGTTATCATGTCTCCAGTCTACACCTTCGCTCGGTGCCTTCATGCAAAACAACATGGGATTGTTTGCAATTCGCTTTTTGGCATAAAAGCAAATGCGCGCTTTCCTTCTACTGTGTTGCGGAAGTGTTGTTTCTCTATCGGTTTCGAAGTTCGCCTAGAACACAAGCCAGAGGAGACGGGCGCGGCCGAAGTCATGAGAGGGAGCAATGGAGCAAGGGGGCAAGGGAGCGAGGAAGCGAGGGGGTGGGCGGAGGAAAGCAGGATAAAGCGAGCGTGGGGTATCGAGACCCGTTCAAACCCGTGTACATAGTGGTATCGATCAACTCGGTAATTACAACTGTGGCGTCTTTGTTCTCATGGGCGATGGAACTTTTTCTTCGGGGCGTCTCCATGGAGGAGTACAACAACAAAGAAGCTGCAACATACTTTAACTTTAGACATTTAACGCATTCCCTTCGCGCCCTAGTTGATGAATGAATCAACGTACGGTTTGCCTTGTAGTGGGACACTTTGAACTTCATCTGTAGAGATGCCCACAAGACACCGAGAGAATAGAGCCAATTGATCAGTCGATTGAACCTGACGAGTCTGCCAAGTCTGCCAAGTCTGTCAAGTCTAGTAACTTGGGGGGTTGATGCACAACTTGTTGGAAATCTTGAGTGTATCGCCAAGTCTTTCGAGTCTGCATTTGGAGGAATCTCGATTTTAACCTTCACTCAGATGACAACCGCATCTATAGCACGGTCATCCGTTGATATCAGAAGATTCACCAGACATGAGAGTGGTGAGATTACCATCCCTACATCGGTATAAAACCATATTTTTACCACTTTGGTCCGCACCTGCGACATAAGAGCCGCTTTATCAAATTTGACGGGGATCACGGTCTTTTGTTGCGAGTCTTCCTGTCCCCCAAGGGCATATCAGTGGGTTCACCGGCCGCCAGAAGAGGAAGAGAGACCGAGACCAAGGAAGCATGCGCGGCTCCACCATGTCCGCGCTCTCGTCGCGCGGGTCGCTCGCGGGCAACAACGGTGTGCTGCGCAACGACTCGATCCTCTATTTCACGGTGCTCGGCGCGCGCGAGCTCAAGGACACGCAGATGATCGGCGTCCAGGACCCTTACTGCGCCGTCACGCTCGTGTCGAACGGCCACGAGCCGTCCACGCCGACCTTCAAGACGTCGACGCACGACAACGGAGGTGCGCGGCCGCGTGCTCATCGAGGCTGCGCGGAGAGCTGACCAAATGGACTCGCAGGCACGGACCCGGTCTGGAATGAGAAGGGCACCATCATTGTCTCGGACGTCGCGTCCGACGTGCTCAAGATCCGCGTTTTGAATGAGAACTGGGTCGGAAGGTAGGCTCAGTCTTTGAGCGGTCCTTCTCGTTGATCGCGGAGTTGCTGATATGTGATATTTCGGTTCTCGTGTAGTAACATCATCGGCGAGTGCGCGGTTGCGTTGCGCGATTTGTCTCGAGGCCGCTCGATGGAGAAGGAGTTTGCGCTCACGCCGAAAGGATTCGTGCGCGTGCTACTCTATCTCGCGCTTGCCCGTGGTAGGTGACTTTGATTTTTTTTTTCGTGTAGAGACCCGGTTTGATTGTGGGTTGACCTTTCAGAGAACCCAACCGCGCACCAGCGCGTCGAGTTCGGACAATACCCCCAGCACTTCCTCCCTGGCAGATCGAAGTTGCTTCTTACACTCATCTCAGGCGAGAAGCTGCGCGATATCCAGTCGTTCGGAACGCAAGATCCATTCTGTCAAGTGTTCATTAGTCGAACGCGCACCCCGACCGCGGATGACATGGTGTACAAGACGAGGACGCATGATAACGGAGGTATGTGCTGCGTGCTATTAGTGATTGTTGTACGTGGCAGAGGTATAACTTGAGCGATTCTGCGTAACTGCCTGCAGGCAAAAATCCCAAGTGGATGGAGGCCATGACGGTCGGGATTCGCTGCATAGAGCACGACTTCGTGACGATCCGAGTGATGAACGACAACCACCTGAAGGAGTGAGTCTTTGTCGTGATTGATGCTCTTTGGTAGAAGCATCAGTGCTAACCGACTTGATGGTGGCTGCGGTTAGCGAACTCATCGGTGAGGTCACCTTCAAGCTCGAGCTCCTCATTGGTCGCTGCTTCGAGGACAAAATGCTCCCGATCGAGGCAGACAGCACGATCGTCGGGCAGATTCGCGTGCAAGTCGCGCTCATCAACGACGAGGTGGAAAGCGAGGACGACGAGATCGTGTCTGCCTACGAGAGTGATCTGGACGGCTGCACTTGCTCGATCCAGACTGTTAAACGAGCGACCAAGGTGGGCGACGTGATCCTGAGCGGAGTCTCGCCCGAGGGCGTGCGATACCTCGAGGCTGGCTCGATCATCTCCACGGGCTGCGAGCTCGCGGGCGACTACGTGCTGGACAAGGATGTCTGGGAGGGCGACGAGTTGTAGAGTTCTCCCATAGAGGCAGTTGCCATCCCTCTCCCCCCGCAGCGCTATGGAGGTCGTTCTGTCTATGCGCTGCAAATACCAATCTGATTTGTGTGGGATTTTGTAATTTCAAGCCGCTCTTTGGCCACGACTCAGCAAGCATGTCCCACATAGGGAAACCCACGGAAACCAACGCCCATGGACGCCGGCGTGGCGCTGGGCGAGCGCCGCAAGCCCTCGCTCAAGGGCAAGCGCGGCTTCGACGAAGACTCGTGGACGGCCGTCGACCGCCAGGAGCTCGACCACGCGGTACGTTGCGCGCGCGCGCCTCGCGCCCCTCTCGCGCCTCACCGCCCTCCCTGCGCAGACCCACTACGTCTCCGAGAGCATGTACCTCGTGATGGAGAACCCCGTGTCGGTGCTCTACGTGGGCGAGAACGTCCATTTCAAGGCCCATGCGCTGTGCGACAAGTCTGCCATGAGCCTCGCCGGCGTCGCGCTCGCGCGCGGGCCGCCCCACAAGCACCTCATGAAGCACGGTACGCTCTTCCTGACCAACTTCCGCTTGCTCTTTGTGTCGTTCCACGGCCGTGAGGAAGGCGGCCACGGCGAGACCAAGCCGTCGTCCGGAAGTGTCCAGGAAGTGGTGGAAGTCCACCTCAACAACATCGCTGAGTTGTACGAAGGACGTGTGCCGACCAAGAACGGCGCGACCATGAGCCAGCTCGAAATCTCGTGCAAGAACTTCGAGATAGTCAAGTTCAACTTCCCGTACGAGCTCACGTCTGGGTGTGTAACCAATGAAGCGAGATGTTGTTGCTTTGAGCTGAATGGGAGCCTACTTTCTGGTGTAGGGATTTGTACATTCGAGTCAGCAAGGCACTCTCTTCAAAGCAGCTACATGTGGCCTACTCGAGCGCAGACGTGGCTAGGCTCCCTGACATAGACGGGTGGGCGGTGTTTGACGCATCTGCCGAGTTCAACCGACTCGGTTTCAAGGCGCCACGGTCTTCGCACCAAGCGAGCGGTTACCGGTTGACAGGCATCAACAGCAATTACAAAATGTGCCCGACCTATCCGAGCACATTCATTGTGCCAGCGTCAATATCTGACGGCGATCTACGCAAAATGAGCCATTTCAGAGCCAGAGGTCGCGTCCCCGCTGTGACTTTTCGCTACAAAAACGACGCTGTGATCGCGCGGTGTTCGCAGCCGTTAGTAGGCCTACGGCGGAAGCGCTGTGCTGCAGACGAAGCATTCATGGCGGCTTTGCAGAGAGAATCGAAGGGCAAGTTATTGTTTGTTGATTGCCGAAGCCAGGTGAGTCTTGCAGAGACTTGTAACCCTGTGCTTGAAAGCCTGCTAAATCCAACTCTGGTTCAGACTAGTGCCTACGGAAACGTTGCGCTTGGGGGTGGCTTTGAAGTGTGCGTGATTTGTATTCAAAACACGTTATTGTGGTCTGACTTTCCACTTTTTGTTAATACCTCAGCCTTGACTACTACAAAGACAGCAACATCATGTTCATGGGAATTGAAAACATCCATTCCATGCGCGATTCAATACGGAAGCTTTTTGATCTCATAAAGTACGAAGGTCGTGGCAGTGAGAGATCCAATTGGCTATCGTCTGTGGAAGGGACTCGGTGGCTAGAGCACGTAAGGTCTATTCTAGTTTCGGCGGCTATGTGTGTGTCGAAGATTGTGGATGAAGACACCAGTCTTGTCATCCATTGCTCTGATGGTTGGGATCGGACTGCCCAGATTGTTGCACTCACTAAACTTTGTATCGACCCGTACTACCGGACGATTAAAGGGTTTCAAGTTTTGATCGAACAAGAATGGTGTGCATTTGGCCACCAGTTTCGCGCTCGATCTGGCCACTCTAGTGATCGCTCGAACTACTGGGAGGATGACAGTACCTCTCCAGTATTCATGCAGTTCGTTGACGCAGTCTGGCAACTTATGCGGCAGTTCCCATGTTCTTTTGAGTTTACGGACAAGTATCTGATCGCATTATTAGATGAGGTTTACGCCAAACGGAGTGGTACTTTCCTTCATGATTGCGAAGAATCTCGAGTGGTAAGTGCCGCTTGTTCTCGTTCCCAACCCATGTGCTGAGATTAGTTGTTAGGGATCTATGACTATTACAAGATGCATCAGCGCATGGACGTTGCTGTCTCCTCACGATCAAGGCAAAGATTTCCTGAATACATTTTATGTTGTTCCACTTCAAGGGTCGAACGCAACAACCGACCGCTCTCCAGCAGTCCTTCAGTTCAAGTGGCACACTAGCACGCTCGACATTTGGCGCTCTTTTTACCTTCGGTCACTAGAATCCAACGAATCTCGGGTATTACAGGTTCCTTTCGTGTTGCGATGGAATCAGCTCTGCTGAGGTTCTCAGCCTCGAGTCGAACTAACCGTTCTGTATTCGTGTAGGATGCATGGGCGAAGGAGCTTCAAATCACTCAACGAGAGCTGCAAGATCAGCTCACCCACGCTCACCAAAAGCTACAAAATCAACTGGTTGCGAACACTGAGATGGTTCAAGAACTCGAGATGCTTCGAAAAGAGAAAGCTCGTCTTCAGTCTGCACTGGATAAGCAGGTTTTCAACGACCCCACGCGTGGGCTTTGCGTCCATGAAGAATCTGACGACGACGACGGTGTGCTCCTCAGCGTGACTTCGTCCGGACGACGGTCAGGGCTTGCGATCCCTGGAGCTGAGCGTCGGTCGTCTCTGTCTTCACGAGGATCCTTCTCCGCAGAACCCTGTGTGGGAACCCCCGAGCAGCATGTTACAATCAACCACGCGAACTTTGAGATTCTTCAATCCTACTTCGACGCCATGCACGTCAGCTCCAGCATAACCGCAGGGTCCCCACCGCTCCCCCACTCGGTAATCTCCACGGCATCTTCTTCTGCGAGCACGATCTCCACGACCTCAAGCTCGTCGTCGTCCAGTTGCGGGTCGATGCCGTCGCACCCGCCCACAAAGGCGACCTTGACGAGCCGCATCGTGGAAGAGTACATTGTGAAATAACGTTTTGACTTTTGTCCATAAAGTAGGAAAACGTACTTGTATAGGTGATCTATCCCTTTTTTTCAGCTTTTTTTTTTCTCGCCCCCCAAAACCCTGGATTCCATCCACGTCGTTCCAGCCAATCAGAGCAGTCCAGCTGGAGAGCTGCTGGCTTCCTCTCCGCCTCGTCTCCGACTCTCGCTGGATCGGGTTACGCTCCATCCTCCGTTCGGGGTACGCTCACTTTCCCCAGGCGCGATGAAGTGGCAGGAGGACGCCAACTTGGAGGAGTGCAAGCTGCTCAGCGGCGGCTTCGCCACGCTGCTGCAGGTACTGCTGGGCCTCATCGCGCTCTCCGTGCTCGTGGTCAAGCGCTACAAGGAGGTGCCGCAGCGCCCGCTCAACGTGCGTAGCTGCTCACGAGGTCCCGAGGTCCCGACGCGGCCGGAGCTGCTCACGAGGTGTTGGTGTCTATGTGTCCGCAGGTCTGGGCGTTCGACGCCTCCAAGCAGCTCGTGGGCGCAGGCTTCGCGCACGTCGCGAACCTGCTCATCGCGATCCTGCTCTACCAGTACCAGAATGGCCAAAGCGCCGAGGTCGCGGCCGAGGCCGCCGGCGTCGACCAGTGCGCCTTCTACTTCGTCAACTTCACGATGGACACGACCATCGGTGTCGTGTTCAACTGGGTCTTCCTCGAGCTCTTCTCGTCGCTCGCTGCGCGCTGCGCGTGGACGTCGCTCGCGACGCCCGGCGACTACGGCGAGCCGCCGCAGATCTCGATCTGGTTCAAGCAGCTCACGTCGTGGATCCTCGTCATTTTCACGACCAAGCTCGTGATCGCCATCATGATCGTGCTCTTCGAGAAACCGCTCGCACAATTGGCGCTCTGGCTCTTCGCGCCGCTGCAGCCGTACCCGCGCACCGAGCTCGTGCTCGTGATGATCGCGTGTCCGTGTCTCATGAACGCGCTCCAGTTCTGGGTCCAGGACAGCTTCCTCAAGAAAGACGTGCGCGCCGACCGCATGCTCGCGTCCACTATGTCACCCGACAAAGGCGAGGTCGTGGACAAGTCGGTGGCTGCATCTCCCGTTAAAAAGATCAAGACGCCCAAGTTTGTGATCGACGACGAGGATGACGACGACGACGACACGTCGGACGCAACGTCGACGGCGTCGTCAACAAGCAAGCATCGATCCGAGGAGATTGTATGACGGACGCGGGTAGAACGCGTCGGTTTGGAACGCATTTGATTCCTTTTTTTTTTGTGAACGGTTCATTGGAGATAGCGTGATAGACGTGGAAGAACTTTGAATATCAAAATGGCGCGCACTTCGCGCGTTTATGTTTGAGGATGTTATCGGCATTTCGGACATCTAGGATTATTCATCACCGCCCATCGCGTCGGACAAAAAAAAAGTTGATGGCACGTCGTGGTCTGCAGTCACGGCGCCCAAGAACTCCTCTGACCTGGGTCGCTTGCTGGTCGGTGACAGGTCCCTCCACGCCACTATCACACACTAAGTCTAGTTTTTCTTCTTCAGGAACGACATCGCAACTAGGCCAAGGCCTGCGAGTACCACGGCACTTCCGCCGAGGATCAGTCCCATATTTCCCGAGTCGGTGCGGTCGCGCACCGCCGCTCTGCTGCGGCTGCTGCGCTTGGCCTTAGGCTTCTTCACCTCGACCACCTTCTCCTCCTCCTCTTCTTCTTCTTCGTCCTCCTCTTCTTCCGACTCGATGTCTTCCTCAACCTTTGTGAGCTTACGTCGGCGCGGGCCTGGGGCCGCAGTCGACGTCGACGCCTTCTTGACGGGGGAGCTGCTTTCTACTTTCTTGCCGTTGGACTTAATCACATCCACCAGCAACACAATACGTTTCCATCCTGCACGTTTGGCCATGTTCACGGCCTCCACCAAACTCTCGTCAGTCGACAGCACGGCGAGGTCACCGTCGTCGTCCTCGTACTTCAGACGCACTTCATCTTCGGGTGCTGCGTTCACCTTGGCACGAACCTGCTCGTACAACGTGCTGAACGAGTCGTAGCGGCACATGATACGGTGGTAGTGGCCTTGGGCCTTGTCACTGACCTTGAACACGAACGAGTCTTCGCCAGCATTCGAATACATGACGCTCGTCGTTGCCGTCGGTGCCGCACTGATAACTGAAGCACTTTCACCGAGTTCAGCATAAGCGTTCGCGGACGAGTACCGACTCATACCAATCGAGTCACGACCCAAACCAATCGAGTCGCGGCCCAGACTAATCGATTCCCGTCCCATTGGAGCCGAGATGCTGGAGCGGTACTCATTTCGCTCGAAATCCTCAATCGTACCGACAGACGCTGTATCATCGCCATCAAACATACCACCGGCTTCTTCCTGAAGGTTCATCGCTGTCTGCCAGAACTGGCGCCAGTCGCCACCTCCGCTGCCTGCTGATGAGTTCGAGAACTGACCGTAACTGAGGCACAATACATCTGCCATACCGTAAATGTCGCCGTTCTCGGTCAAGACAGGCATGAAGAGCTGTCCGGCATCGTGCATAAGACGAAGGCCATCCAGGATGCGCGCGTTTGGACCGAGCGATTCAGGGTCGTTAGTCATAACTTCCTCCACAGCCGTCGTCGATGCGTCCAAACCCTTCGCGACAAGTTTGCGCAGCAAATCCTTCGGGGTTAGCATACCAACAATGTCTTGGCCATCAACAACAATCGCTGCCTTCTTCGTCGAAGCCATGAGCTTTGCTGCCGCAGAGACACTAGTCGACAGCTGAACCACCGGAGGCTTAGGCTCTCCTTCCAAGGCGATTGCAACAGTCGGGCGCACCATCTTCTCCATCATCGGACCGAGCAGACGCTGCAATGACGATGCACCAAGATCACGCGAGAACTCAGACGCTGCAGCCTCGGTCGACTGCTGAACTTTTTCCATGCAGCTGATCGCATCATACAAACACTTCGAAATGTCGAGCATACCCTGAATGAGACCATCGATGCCGACCACGGGTAGATGCTTGAAACGACCTTCTAGCATCTTGGTGATCGCCTCGATAGCAGGATCATCTGTCCGAACACAACTTGGGTTGCTCGTCATCACCGATGAGACTGAGCACGCATCAGGATCAATGTCCTTCGCAAGAACGCGACGAGTAATATCCGTGTCGGTAAGAATTCCTCGGAGTTCGCCTTCGTCGGTTGTGATAACAACAGCTTCAGATCGGGACTGACGCATACGACGAGCGGCTTCTGCCACTGTAATGTACTCATTGATTCTGGTCACTGGACGTGGCCGCAGTTGGGAGACTGGACGAAGCGCTCCCTCTGCTTCCCGCCGTCCGACCGAGGAGCCCGTGTTGCTTCGACCGCGCGAAATCTTTTGACGACGAGACAATTTCGAACCCGCGACGCTGACGCTACGGAGGCTACCGGCATCACTTCGCTCATCGTCGTCGCGAGTCAATGCAAGGGACATATCCCAGAACGAACGCCAATCATTCGAGTCGCCCACGTCTCCACCATGTGACGCACCCTTCGCGAACGTTCCGTAGCACAGTGAGAGCACGTCTACCATGCCGAGAATGGTTCCGCTCGACTCGTCGACAACTGGCAAGTGTAGGAATTTGTGTTCGTCCATGATGTGGAGCGCATCAACGAGGGACGTTTTGGGTGACACGGACTCGGGATTTGGCGTCATGACCTCACTCACGCTCGTCATCGCAGCATCCAAACCCGCGCCAACAACGCGAAGCAGCAAATCCTTCGGAGTAAATACACCAATCAACTTCTTACCCGCGGCCAATGATGAGGCACGACCGCCGTTGAAACCGACCGAATCCTCCACGACCAGAGCTGCCTTTCGAGTCGCCGCCATCTGACGAGCAACTTCCATCACAGTGTCCGTGGCGCGGACAAGTGGGGGCATCGTGTCATCCTTCAAGATTGTCTCAAGCGTCGGCGAGAGCAACTTCTCGACCATAGGAGCGAGGAGTTGCTGGATCGCGCTATCGTTACCACTTAAGCTTGCCCCAAGCCCGCTAGCCATCAACTGCTTCTCAAGCTTTTCTCGAATTGCACCGCTTGACGATTGCTGAGCTTTCTCAAGGCGCGAGATTGAGTCGTACAAACATTTCTGGATACGAAGCATGCCAGCGACCATACCCTGGGAGTCCACGACAGGCAAGTGGCGGAATCGACCCTCCAACATCATGAACATAGCGTCCATAGCACTGTCCTTCTCGTCAACAAACTTCGGGTTGGGCGTCATTGCATCGCACACATTGATGAAGTTCGGGTCGTTGCCCAGAGCAACGACTCGACGAGTTACATCGGTATCCGTCAATATCCCTCGAAGAACACCATCATGAGAAATGACCAGCGCAGCGTCCGTATGTGTCAGATCCATCTCCCGGGCTGCCTCACTGACAGTCGAGTCTTCGCGGATGGTAACTGCCTTTGTTGGACGAAGCTTGGAGACAGGACGGGAATCACCAGTAGCTGGAGTAGCCTTGCGAGGTAGCTCGCTGCCACCTCCGCGGTGCATCAGCGAGAAACTGCTACGGAAACTGTGGACACTTGACGTGTCATCATCGTCGTCCAACGCCTGGGCTGCATCAAACGACGCGTTCCAGAACTCACGCCAGTCACTTGGGCTTCCCTTCGCGAAAGAGCCGTAGCTGAGAGAGAGTACATCAACAAGACCGATAGCCTGACGGTTAGACTCCGACTGCAGCACTCCCAGATAGAGAGTCTTGTTTTCGTGCATCGAGTGCATGGCTTCAATCACGGTTGTAGCGCCGTAAATCGTGACGGCATCTTCCGACATGACCTCGCACACAGGCGTCGTGTGAACGGGGAGACCCTTGGCGAGGACGTTCTCGAGCATGTCCTTGGGTGTGAACAAGCCGAAGTACTGGCCGCGGTTACTCACCACCAGGGCTGCCTTCTTCGTCGCAGCCATGGCCTTGGAGACTTCGTACACGGAGGTATACGGTTGCACACGAGGTGGATCGACGCCCTCCTGGTCGATCACACTCTTGACGTCTGGTGAGAAAATCTTTTCCATCATTGGGCCAAGCAGAGCAGACAAGTTAGTTGACGCCGCAGGACCTCTTCCGCCACGTCCCTTGAGTTCCTTCTCGAGCGTCTGCCGGAGGGTGGCATTTGACTGCTCCGACTTTTCCATCTTCCGAATGGCGTCATATAGGCACTTCCCGATGTTCAAGATACCAACGACTGAGCCACCAGCGTCAACCACTGGAAGGTGGCGGAACTTGCCTTCAAGCATTTTACAGAGGGCATCAATAGCTTGATCTTCGCTTGAGACGAACGTTGGGTTCTTGGTCATCACGTCAGCCACGCGAGTTGACTCTAGCGGTTTGTTCTCAGACACGACACGACGCGTCAAGTCCGTGTCTGTGATGATACCGACGAGCATACCGTCGTCCGAGACGACGAGAACGCAATCTGTTTGACTGCGGCCCATCATCTTTGATAGCTCCGCCACTGATGCATTATCAGAGATCGTCAATACACGTGAAGGCCGGAGTTGCGCCACAGTCCGCTCGACATCCTGTGGGCCAGCGGCCTTCTTGGATGCTTGGAGCGTTGTGCGCTGGCGCGTCGATGTCGAGTGCAAAGACGACAGGTTTGCTGGTTGGTCCAACTGCAGAGCCGTGTTCCAGAACTCTTGCATTTGCTCGCGATCCTCGCCGTAGATCGTCTCGATGGTTCCGTAACTTAGTGAGAGGACGTCAACGAGACCAGCAACCTCATCCGCACTACCGTCAGCAACAACTGGGATGTTGAGGCATTGGGAATCATGCATGATGTGGAGAGCTTCCAAAACTGAGGTCGAAGGGCTCGCAATCTCCGGATCGGCGAGCATGACATCGTCAACACGCGTTGTCGCAGGGTTCAGCGACTTCGCCACAACCTTCATGACCAGTTCGTTGGGGGAGAAGAGACCACATAACCGGTCAGATCGTGGACCATCCACAACCAGAGCTGCCTTGCGCGTGCTTGCCATAACCTTGACGGCCTCCATCACAGTCGTTCCTCGTCGTACGCGTGGCGCAGCGCTGGAAGCATTGGTGCGCATCTCAGTTTCCAAGATAGAGCCAAGCGTTGGCGACGAGAGTTTCTGCAACATGGGACCTAGCAACTGCTGGACCGTAGACGATGCGCCGCTTCGTTCCAGCGACTGCTTGAGCTGCTCTGTTGACTGCATCGCGTGTTCCAGACGTTTTGACACGTCGTAGATGCACTTGCCAATGTTGAGGACACCGACAATCGTACCGCTCTCTCGGCTTACGACTGGCAGATGGCGGAAATGTCCTTCTTGCATCGTTAGCATTGCATCAATCGCACTGTCTTCTGGAGCTACGAACTTGATGTTCTTGGTCATGATCCCAGCCACAGCCACATTTGAGGGGTCGAGATCAACAGCAAGCACACGACGACAGATATCGGTGTCAGTCAAGATACCTGTCAAGGCTCCAGCTTCATCCACGACCAGTAAGGCATCTGATCGTTTCTGGCTCATCAAAGCTGCCGCTTCAACAATAGTGGCACCTTCACCGATGACGATTGCCGGTGTTGGTCGCAGACTCGAGACGGGACGAATGTTAACGTCCTTGTCACGGTTCTTGCGCTGACGCGCACGACTAGCAACTGATGCACCAGAGGTGGACATGCCCGAGACGGATCGGCCAGACATCGATGCGGTATCATCATCGTGCTGGTTCAGATCGAACGCAGCATTCCAAAACTTGCCCATGTCACGTGACTCGCCCTGGCCAAATGAAGCGACTGCGATCGAAAGAACGTCGGCAATGCCGTGAACTTCGCCCGATACAGCTGATACCACAGGGAGGTTCAAGAACTTGCCGTCATGCATAATGTGAAACGCGTCCAGTACAGTTGTGTCGGGTGTCGTAGATTCCGGCTCTGGAGTCATCACTTCGCCCACAGGCGTCTGAAGGTCGATGTTTGCTGCAATAACACGATGAAGAAGATCCTTTGGAGTAAAAATGCCGATGAGTTCGGAGCGCGGGCCCTCCGAAACCACAAGGGCTGGCTTCTTGGCCTCCGCCATCTTGTGAGACACCTCAAGAATCGTTTCGTATTCGTGTACTTGAGGTGCTTGAGACTCACCAGGTGTCGCCAGCACGTCCTGTAGAGTAGGAGATAGCATCTTCTCTAGCATGTTGCGTAGCATGATGTTTGCAGAAGAATTGCCTAGCTCCTGCTTGAGCTGCGAGGACGAGTTCTCGATGCGTCGGATTGCATCATGCAGGCACTTCGCAACATTGAGGACGCCTGAAACAACTCCACTATCTGCACTTACAACGGGCAAGTGACGGAAACGACCAGTCAACATCATGTCAAGTGCGAAAGCGGCACTGTCATCTGATGAGACACATTTTGGCTGCGGAGTCATCACCGAGCCGATAGGAGTCGAATGTGGATCTAAACCCTTAGAGACAACACGACGAGCTGTGTCGGTGTCAGTGAAAATACCGGCGAGTGCACCATCACCGTCGATGATGATCACAGCAGCCGCCCGATTGGACTTCATGACTCTGGCAGCTTCGTACACTGAAATATCCTCACTGACAGTGACAGGCTTTGCTGGACGGAGTCGTTCCACAGTTCTTGACGAATCTTGCGCCGATTCTCTTTTCCTTAAGCGATTTACTGTGGATGCCATTGAGACGGTCGACTTCGCGTAGGAGTGAGTTGAGACAACAGAACTGTTCGAGCCCGACCGAGGTCGACCTTCGTGTGCTTTAACAGCTGCAACTTGCTGAGAGACCGGTGCAGCGATGGTCGGCTTGGAGATCGAAGCACGCGTCGTTGGGGCGGCTGGTTGCAGGGTTGGCGACATTGCAGCAACGCTCTTCTTTGGAGCGGCAATGACAGCTGGCTGCGCAACCACGCTAGGAGTGACTGAAGGAGCCGCAAAGCTTGAAGTCACCGAAGGGGTTGCCACACTTGGACCGACCGACGGTGTCGCCATTGTCGGGACGACCGATGGAGTAGCAGGTTTCACAGGGGTCTGTCGAGGCGTGGGATGCGAGCTATGGATTGCAGCAGGGGCAGACAATGGCGCTGTCGATGCTGCGAACGCAGCTGCAGGGCTCGGTTTTGGCTTGATAGGCGACGCCGCAGGGACTGCTGCTGGCGCAGGAGCTGGTGTTGGCGCTGGTGCCGGCGCGGCTGGTGCAGGTGTTGGTGCTGGCGAAGGAATTGGGCCAAACTTCTCTCGCCGCTTCTTGAGCACATCGATCTCCTTCTGCACGGCGGCACACTTATCGAATTCCTTACGTTGCATAAGGAGGGCAATCTCTTTGTTGAGTCGGGCAATTTCAGCGTCCATCTCTTGAGGAGTCTGCTTGGTCTTGCGAATAGCAACAAGCTTGTCGAGGTCTGTCTGAAGGTTTCCACACATTTCAAAGTCACGTGCCTTCATCGCATCAGCAATCTGGGCTTCCACTCGACGAATGCGCTCGTCAAGCTCCGCGGGCTCAAGTTCGTTCAAATCTTCTTTGACATTCCGACGTTGCTCCTGGAGATCTTCTAGCACCTTCTGAAGTTCGGCACAGCGGGCGAACTGTTTACTCTGGGCTGCGATCTCCATTTCAGCATTGACTTTATCAATTTCTGCGTCGATTTCCTTCGCCGTGCGGACAAGCTTTCGGGCTTCAACCAACTTTTCCAGATCTTTTTGAAGGTTAGCACAAAGCTCGAACTGCTTGTTCTTGGCTGCATCTGCAATCGCACCCTCAAGCTCGACAATTTTCTCATCCAGCTCTTTGGCACCAAGTCCTTCAAAAGGGTGTAGCAAGTTTCTCTTCCGGACAATGTACCCTCGAGCATACTTTTGAATGACCACTGCTTTCTGACACCGGTACCGGTACTCCCACACGAGGCGCTGAAATCTCACCATGTCGACTCGCATCCGCAAGAGATCGCGAACACGGTATGCAGCATTGCGCAATTTCTTGAGCTTTCGCCGGGCGATGAACTGCCGAATCTTAGCCTGAATCTGTGTGGCTGCTGCGGTTGCCTTAAGATTTCGGCACCACTTTTGCAGAGTCCTAGCGGCCGCCTTGCTACGCAGTGTGTGTAGTTTTCGCAGTTTGTTGGCAACGCCACGTTTGAGGAAAACCTTAGTCTTGCCGAGCTGCCACTCCTCTTTTCCAGCGCCGAGCATAGTCGAAATCTCCTCGACCAGCTCATTGATGTTCTCAGTATCCGGGGCAAGCGTCTGGTAGTCATAGAAGAAGACATCGTGATCTTCGCGCAACGCAAAACCTCGTTGACGAATCTGGATCGCTTCCATCATGCCAGAGTATTTGAGCTGTCGCGCAACGTCAGGATCGTTTAACTCCGTGGGTCGCTTGTGCTCGTTCGGCTTGATGCAGCGTACGTAGCGTGGATTCGCGAGTGAGATCTTGTTCATTAGTTCCTGCAACTGGAATCGGAACTGTGCACCAACAGACACTTCTCGCAGGTTGCGGGCCTTGTTACCGGCGGTTCCTGCACCTCCACCTGGTGAAGGAAGCTTAGAGGCTCCAGGAGATGCGACGCGATCCGTTGGGCGTCGCGAGAAAGCCATCGGGTCAGCAGGGCGTTTCTGGTTACCCGCGACCAGCTCCATGGACTGGACGTTCAAGTCGAAGATACTGCGCACCCAATCACTCGCCGACTGTCGGATAAGCTCCTTCATATCATCGTTCAGCGTTTCGTTGTTCTTGTCGTTGAAACCGCTCGCATCGTAAATCACTTCGCCAGCGTAGTGCTTGATGCCAAATCGCAAGTTTGCGTCGACCTTGGGCTGCACATAGGAGTCGTGAAGCATCTTGGTCGTGTTGCCGCCGGCGTTCGGGTCACGGCCAAACGAACCGTGCAAAATCGAAACAAACTTACGGTTAGCCTCTTCGCCCTTGAGACGCCAAATGTCGTCAAGCGCGATGAAAATGCCAGGCTTGTTCATCGGTTTTCCTTCGATCAGATCCAGACAAGCCTGGTTATCCTGGAAATCAATGTGTGTCCAGTCGATTCCTTCCTTCGTGTATTCCTCCTGCTCTACCTCGAGCATGTGCTGGTTGAAGTGGCGCTGCAACTTCTCATTCGCATAGTTGATACAGAGCTGTTCAAAGGTGTTCCACTCGAACTTCTCGAAGCCGTAGATATCGAGCACACCGATGAAACCCCACTTGTCCTGCGGCCGTGAAATCGTTCGGTTCAGCTCCGAAACGAGCCATAGAAACAGAGACGAGTAAATGGCCTTCGCAAGCGCGTCTCGCTTGTCGACCACCTGATCCACGTTCTGCTGCTGCACGATGACCTTGCCGCCGACGTACAGCTGACGCGTGAGCAATGCCTGCAACAGCGCGTCCACGCTCACTCGCAGCAAGCTCGCGATGAGCTCTAACGCAGCTTGCGAGTCCTCGCCGTGGACGTGGCAGCTCTCGTTCTCCATTGCGAACTCCAAGTTGCCGAGGTGGAGAACCGCCGAGAGCAGGTCGAACACGCGCTCCTGGCGAGTCTCGTCGATGCCGATTGTCTTCATGCAGTGCTTGGTCGTCGTGAACTCCTCGGCATCGTCGCTGTGGCACACAACACGTCGATCAGTCCTTGCTGCCCACGCTCATCCAGTCGCACGACCCATGCAATCATCGGCAACGTACGTCGACGGCAGCTTAAAGCAGTGCGACTTGCGCAAGTACTCGTAGTCCTGCGGCGTCTTGAGGTGGAGTTTGTCGCGCAGTGCGGGGTCGGCTCCTGCGAGCAGCTACGAAACACAGAACCACGGCAAGCTAGTCAGCCGCGTGCAATCGCATGAGGGGGGAGCGGCGCGTGCCGTACCTGGTAGAAGATATGGTAGTTGCGCTCGCCGACGCTCTGCGACACGATGCGCGTCTTCTCGAGCAGGAAGTTCATGATCTCGGCGCCCACGATCTTGCCGTGGTGGTCGAACTGGATCTCGATGAACTTGCCGAAGCGACTCGAGTTGTCGTTGCGCAGCGTCTTGGCGTTGCCAAACGACTCGAGCAGCGGGTTGGACTCGAGCACGCGCTCCTCGAGCTTGCCGAGCGCGCGCGAGACGCCCGTGTTGGGGCTCGGCGCGGTGTTGTTCTGGACGAGCCCGCGGTAGCTCGTGGCGCGCGCGAGGTACTGCATGATGATCTTGGTGGTCTCGGTCTTGCCGGCGCCGCTCTCGCCGCTGATGATGATGCTCTGGTTCATCGGGTCGAGCGCGCCGCCCTGGATGAGCTGCGTGTAGGCCGAGTCGGCGAGCGCAAAGACGTGGGGCGGCAGCGTGCCCATGGCGCGTCCGTAGTATTCGGTCATGGCGTTCTCGCTGTAGACCGAGCTGATCTCCTTGTACGGGTTGATCGCGATGAGGATGGGGCCGACGTAGGTGTAGATGTGGTCCTTCTCGTACCGGCGGCGCAGGTTCTCGAGCAGCGAGGCCTCGGACAGGTCGGACATCTGCAGAATGTCTTCAAAGGTCGAGGCGATGGAGCTGTTGGGGTCGTTCTCCTCCTCCTGCATCTTCTTCTTGAGCTTGGCGCGCATGAGCCGCTCTTTACGCGTGGCGCCGCCGCCCGTGGCCGCGCCATTGCGTCGCGCGCTGCTCATGCTGATCTTTGCGCAACTGAGATCCGACGCGCGAGTGGCGAGTGGGCGGTCCCGAGTGTCGTGTCGTCCAGCGACGCTGTGTGCGTGTCTACTGGACTGTCGCCGGGTCGTGGCGAGGGTGCTTGCGCTTGTGTCCCCCCGCGAGTCTGACCACCGCCGTGACTCACGCCGAGACTCGCGCGAGAGGCGGAGCGCGTCGGACAGCGGCGGCGAAGGAAGCGGAGAGAGGCAGGCGCGGAGCTCTCGGCGCCGCGAGGAAGCGAAGGTGGCGGAGCTCCCGACGAGCGACGGGCGGGCCTTGGCTCGCCTCACGGCCCTCAGCCGCACGGCAGGTCAGCGGGCACGCGGCCCGAGGGAGACGAGAAAAAACCTTAGGGAACCCGAAAAACCTCCCGACAGCTTCAACCGGCGTCCCAACCTGGCTTTACCGACATAGGATGGTCCAAATGCATGCATTCGAATGAGAGCTAGTAGTGGTGGAGTCTTTATAGAGAGGTAGTGGATTGTTGACGCGACATAAAACCTCGGGGCGAGCAAGCGGGTGAAATGGCAGGCTTTTCGCACCATCTGCGTTGAAGCCAATCCAGCAGGCCTCCTGAAGGGCTACGACCTGAAGAGCGCGAAGGAAAGAATCCTCCCCCCCCTCCTCCCTCCCTCCCCCAAGGGCGTGCCTCGTGGCACGCGCAGTCGAGAAAGAACCAGACGATTTCCAGCTGTGGGCCACTCCGGCGCCAGAGTGCAAAGTAAAACGCAGGCAGCGTCCTGTTGTCCATTAGCGATCTCTTCTTGGGCCAGCTCTCTATCCTTATCCACGCGTCATCCACCCCGTAATCTCGGCGACATGCACTGACGATCGCGCCGACCGGCGCTGTTCCACGCGGGTAGTTCCACCTGCTACCCTCTCTCCAGCGGGTCTGGTCTGTCTAGTCGACCTTGATCGACGCGTAGATCTTGCGCGTAAACCACAGCGACGACGTGACGCCGACGGCGCCTGTGAGCAGTGCGAGCGCACCGGAGACGACCGCCATGTAGCCAAAGTAGAGCATGGCGCCGATGAAGTTGGTCACGTCGAGACTCGACCAGTAGTAGTACGCAGAGTAGAGGAACACGTAGGCACCACAGGCTCCCGAGACGATGAACGAACGCCACCACCTACGTACACGGGGAAGAGCCATTCGGTGAGATGGCTACATAATCTGTCAAACAGTTACGTGCAGACGACTCACCAGTTGTAGTCTTCGGCGCAAAGCTGGAAATACGTGAGCACGATCGTGATCTCGGCGCACGTTTGCACGAGAATCACGAACGAGAGAAGCAGGAAGCCGAACACGTAGTAGTACTTGTCCGTCCATATAGAAGAGAGCACGAAGTACAGCTCGACGAAGATAGCGCCGAACGGGAGCACACCGCCGACAGCGGCCGCCGTCGAGTGGGACATGTACCACGGCTGCGGAGGGATCGGGCGAGGGATGTTGCTTGTCGCGACAGGAAAGGCGATCGGTGGTTTCCTACGAGACAAATTGAGCAATCATCGAGGTGGAGTCTCCTCAGTGCGATAGAACGAACCTGAAACCGAAGAACGCGCCTGCAAATACAAGCGGCACTGAGATACCCGTCCAAAGGAAGAACACCAAGAGCATCGATCCGAACGGCACGGCAGCGTCCGAGCCAGCGCCCCACACAAATAAGTTCAGGAAGAAAAACAGCGCGAACAGGAGACCCGGGAAGAGTGTCGCCGTGAGGATCGTGCACAGTTGCCAGCGCTTGCCCTTGAACATCTTGTACGTGCGAGCAGAAGTGTAGCCAGCAAGCATGCCGAGCAGCACAAAGCACACCAGCAGCGCAATCATGAGCTTTCCTCGGTTGCTTGGGCGAAGCACGCCCACAGCGGCGAAGAACAGCGTGGTCATGGCCATACCAAGCAGCTGGTTGCCCGTGCCAACCATGACACAGAAGAGCATCGGGTTCTTCGACGGTGGGCGGAAGACATCCGCGTGGACGAGCTTCCAGCCCGACTCCTCTCGTTCTTCAGCCCGCTCTTCTTCCGTAGGCACGCGGTTGTAACGACTAATGTCGCGGTGGAGACTGCGCATCAAGATCATGCCGACCATTCCGCTCAAGAAGAGCACGATGAGAAGCGCATTGATAATCGAGAACCAGTGGACATTCGCGTTGCCTGAGCCAGCCTCGAAGTACACGTCCCAACGCGTGCGCCACTCCTTTTCGTTATCTTCGCGCCATTCGATACTGTAGGTCCACGAGACCTTGACGTCGCCAGCCTTGCTGCGCGTGAGGAACATGGGGCGACGCAGCTCCGGCGAGTGCTTGCACGTCTTCATCGTGTTGGTCTCCGCATCGAACAGCTTGTCCGGGTATTCGAAGCTGAACGGCAGCACCCAGAAGTCGACAATGCGACCTTCGTCGGCAGACTCGGTGCCGATCTCGTTGTTGTAGCCGATGATGATCTTCACGTGGTTGTTGAGCTGCGGCACGACCTCAACCTCCGGGTTGAAGCTGCCGAGCTCAAAGCCCACAATCATGCTGCCGTCTGGTGTCTCGGACTTGACCGGGAGGTTGTCCAGGATCCAGTTGACGCGGTACGCGTCCTTGATCTTGTTCTCCAGCTCCTTGATCTCCTCCTCCTTGTACGTCTGCTGACAGAGCACCTTACACTCCTCGTTCTCCATGAACTTGAGCTGGTACGGGGAGTTCTGGATGCGGTTCGCCGTGAGGTACTCGCCCAGGTTCTCCGACTTGTACTCGATCTTGGGAGGCTACACGACCCACGAGCACTTTGCCGTGAGCATCACCTCGCGAATGCGCGACAGCGGGGCGCTTCGCACGCACCTGGCAGAAGCCGAGCTTGTAGTAGTCCAACGGCAGCAGCGTCTCCGAGGACGTGAGGCTGTTGACGAAGAGCGGGATGGCCTCGCCCTTCTTGTACGTCGTCATCTGCACGCCCGGCAGCGAGAAGGCCTCGCCCGAGCCGGCGAGCGCGCCGAGCGCCAGCGCCGCGACTCCGATCACCTGCATGGCCGCCGTCCGAGTGGTGGCGTCCTTCGGTCTGTCCCAACGTGGGCGCGCCCCTCGTCACCTGGAAAGCTCGCAGGAAACTGACCGGCTCCTGCGTGGTGTGGCCCACACCACCTCCCACCCATTTATTTTTGCTTCTTTTTTGGAAACGCCACGTGGGATACATCGAATCAAAGCGTCGGCCACGGTACAGCAGTACGTGTAGCGGTTAAGTGTTCGTTGACCAAGCGTGTGTTTGTTATCGGCGGTGGGCGAACATGACAACCGAACGATTGTATGGCACTAAGTGTCCGTCGCGCTCAACAAATGTTCATATCCATGTTTGGGTCAACGCCCGGAGTCGGGGAAAGTAGAACGTGGACTCACCCTCACGAGAATGACTGCTTCATGAAGAAGGATACTGTTCCCAGCCCTGCGTCCGTCGAGGCGGTGCACGTCCATCCGCCACTACTGACGTCGAAGCAGGACCACAGGCCACGGCCTGAGCTACTTCTTCTCCCACTGTCAGGCTCGCCGAGACGACCAAGCACTTCATCACTCGAGCAATGTCTTCCATCGCCACCCCCGCACGGAGGTAGCCGCCCACCAAGTCTGTGTTGACGTGCTCGAAGCAAATACGGCTATCCACGTCAAACTTGAGGCGCGTTATGACTGGGAACAATACTCGACGATTTACGAACTTGTACACGAGATCTGGATTCTTCTCGGAGCCCGGAAAGAGCATGGCTAATGTTTGCGGCCCACAGACAAAGTTCATACTCGAGTGCAGCTCGACGAACGGATCATTGGAAGGGCCGGTGATCTCCACTCGCTCGATTCGAACACATAAACGCGCGTGCGCTGCAGAGAAGAAGTGCCATTGCATAAGTGAGGCATCCGGCCCGACCAAGTCGCCCGTGGCGGCATCTTCCGCCATGACGCTGCGAAGAAAGTTCTCCTTGTATGCGGTATCAGCAGCATAGCGCTGCGCGTACTCGCCATCAACGAGCGCTCGGCGCCGATCCCCCATGCCATTCTGGAAGATGGTGTAGTACTCGCGAGCGATGCGCACGAGCGATCCCGCGTGGCCCTCTCGTCGCTGGAGAAGCCGCACCTGCAGCAAGCTCTTGCGTTCCTCGAGGCGTCTGATCTCGACCTGCAACGCATTCAGTCGCTCCTCCAGCTGACCTTTGTAGATCATGCGACGAGCGCGGAAGGCCTTTCCACGCTCGCTGCTCGTGGTGGGCGTGCGGCGTGCCTTGACGTGGCCGCGCGGTGGTTGGTTCGTCGACGATTGCATACTTTGATCGTGTGGAGCTCAAGTCGCGGGGCCCCGCCTCACGGGGAGCCTGCTCGTGTTCTTCGATGTCGTCTCCTTCGTTCTGACTCCTCACGAGGTCATCGAAGGGTTGAGATCCTGAAAGAACGCAAAGAACGAAGACGTCTTTCACACTTTCAACGAAAATTAACGTCTCTTTCTGTATTTAACGAAATAGAAACAGTCCGTTTTAGTGATTACTAAGAGCCGCAGACGTCCTCCTCGTTCCCGTGAAATCCTGTGGGCGCCTTTTGGCGTCATCGAATGGAGTCTGCATGGTGTTTCCCATGGCGATCGCGCTCCACTCGAAAATCCGACGAGCACGCGCGCAAACGCAGTGGAATCACGGAGGTCTCGAGGCAGTTGACAACTTCCTTTCTTGCTTTTTGACACGCGTGTCAAAACGTGTTGACTTGTGACGAGACAGAGCGAGTTGACCTTGATTTGACATTTTAGGGTACGCCGACCACGCCGTCATCGCAAAACGAGGTTGGTCGTCTCGGAGAAGTCGGCGGCGTTCTTTTGAGCTGACGATCTCCCTCGCTCTGGCCCTCCGTGGCCGCCCCCCCCCTGCCCTGTAGGCCCTTTCGGAGGGATCTTTCTGTGTTCTCATGGTCGTCGTCGTTTGAGGCCGAATACATGGCACTTTACTTGCATTGAATGGCTTCTTATCGCCAACTCGAGTATCTACATCATTCCCAATCCCAATCCCATTCCGCACGCAGACCTTAGTTGATCTTCTCAGGGGAGTTCTCTTTCTCCTCCTCTTCTTCTTCGTTTTCATCGACCAGAAACGAAATTCGCAGCTTCTCCTTCGCTTGCGCTTCGGCCTCTTGGGCCTCCCAATCGATGCCGATCTCTTCCATGAAGTGGTGTTCTTCTGCTTGTAGTCGGTCGGGGACTTGGCCGAGATCTGAGATGACAAACCCTTGCATGATCTCCTCCACGTCTTCGACTCGACAGCCTGCCGAAAGTAACGCGTCGGCCAGCTCAATGTTGGCGGTCTCGGAGCTTATGTGGCCGTCAGCCGTGAACTGGAAGATGCCGATTACCGGACAAGGCACATAGAGGCCGATCATGCGCTGAACGAGAGCCTCGTTGTGGATGGCATGAGGGAAGAGGTACTTGATCGTGTTCCGCGACAAGATGACATGGTATGTGGTGAAGCAGTACAAGATAGGGTCGTCTTCGGTCCCGGAGATGTTCACGCGATTCACTTCCCCGACAAAGGAGGCGTAGGCCGCCGTGTAGTAGCCCCACTGAGCAACGCAGCCCGCTGGGCCCTTGTGGTCACCATACACAGTCTCTGGGTCGATGATCCGCTGAAGGAATTCGAGCTGAGTTCTCGCCTTCCGGACCGCACTCATCTTGTTTGGCGGCGACTCGGCGCCGTCTCCGAGTGGCCGTTCGATGGAGATCCCGTATCGGAACAGCGTAAAGTACTCTCGGATGAGCTTTTCCAACGAGCCGTGCGCGTGGTGGCGCTTGAGCATCACTTTGGACGAGTAAATGCTCTTTTTCATGACGAGCTCCGAGACTTCTTTCCGCAGCGACGCGACGCGTTCCTCGAGTTCGACCACATGGGTTTTCCTCCGCTCGCGGAACTCTTTGCACCGCTGCCGGTTCGGCTTGGGGGCCTTGCGGCGCGGCGCGGGTACCGCGACAGTTGGGCCGGCGACTGCTGTAGCTGCTCGCACCATTGCGACTGGCCCACTGCCCGGTTGGTCCGACTCGGGGACAGTGGGCGGGCCGGCAGCTGGCGCCCGGGCCTCGGCGCGCCTCCGCCTGTGTCCGGTGGACCGCTCTTCCATCGTTGCAGTGGAGCCCCTCTCGTCCTTGATATTCGACGATCGGCGTCGGAGCGAGAAGCAGGAATGGAGTCGTCACCGAAGCCATTCGAAATCGTTTTGGATGACCGCGAAAGAGGGAGCGAGGGTGGGAGGAGACGGGCTACTTCTGTAATTCCGTGATTTACAAACTGACTGTTCGACCTATCTACGCCAGCCGCGATTGGCTGAAAAACCGGCTCCCTCGCTGTCCCCCCCGTGCAACAACGACGACCGCGAACCGACCGAGGACCCAGTTGTCTTGACGGTCAGTCGGACGCCGTGGGAACTCCGCCGACGAGATTCGCGCGTGCTCTATGTGCCGTCACTAGCGAAACGCCATCGCTCGTTCGCTGGAACCCAACCAACAAACCAATGGAAGAAAAAAAAAAACAAAACACCAACAAACCAACAAAGAAAACAGCGAAACACGGCGGCCTGTCTCCCCTGGAGCAGCACCAAGCCCGATCACAAACCTGGCGTGAGTCGTCATCATCTGATGGCGTTGTCTATTCTTGTAAATACCGTAACAAGACCTTCCCCTCTCAAACTCATTCGTCCGAAACCAAATCAGCCGCGTCGTCATCCGAGAGCTCTTCAAGAGCGCGCGGATAGGCCTCGCCCATGGACCGCAGCGACGCCTGCAGTTCCTCGAGCGCGTCCACGTTCATGCCCGCCTGCGTGAACTCGTAGAGCACGCGCTTGTCGCTGCGGCTCGTCTGTGTCCCCACGTGCGTGAGGAAGCTGCCGACCGCGCTCGAGAGCGAGAGCTGCGACGCAGCGTCCGACGCTGGGACAGTGGCGCTGGTCAGCACGTGTAGCGGGTCGTGAGTCCAGTGCGCGACGCAGTTCTGCGGCAGGAAGCGATCGAGCGACGCCTGCAGATGTGTGGCGTGCGCGTCGAAGTCCCCGACCAAGTGGACGCGGCGGAAGCGAGGCGGCGGCGTTTCGGACGAGACCAACGACGAGCCGAACGCACCGCGGAGACGCTGCTGGGAGAACTTGGGCAAGAGCGAGTGCTGGCTCCACTTGAGAGTCTCAGATTCCGACAGCGATGTGGATTCTTCTAGTAAGATGCACGGATTCTCGGCCAGTGGAAACCGCGCTGCAAGTTCCATAACCTTCATGCTCGGGATGATGCCTTCGATCAAGCTGTACACTGACGCCGTGCTTGAAGATCGAAATTCAGACAGCGCGATCTGGATGGAAGTAGCAGCAAATGACGCAGCGCCGAGTAGTTCAGGCTTAAATCCGTCTATCGCGTAACGCCGAGAAGGACCACTGAGCGCCACAGGGATGAAGACGCTAGAGTTCTCGATAAACGAAGCCACAGAAGTGATGAGGTTGAGACCACGTCGAGCCTCAATCTTGGATCTGTCACGACTTTCAGCACCCGTAGCATACAAGTTGTTATCGCTCTGATCAGAGAGGGGATACCTCCAGTCATTCCCGAACGTCGCGATCACCGCACTCGGACATTCCTCGACCAAGTACATGAGCACCTCGTTGGAGAGGCCCGCCCAAGACGAATCCATGTCAACAAAGTTTTGCACGAAGCGTAGGTTGTCGCACTCCTCCAAGACCCCTCGCAGTCTATCTTCAATGTTCTCCATCGTCAGCGTCGCTATGCTTCCGTCGCGTGGCATCGGCTGCCCTTCGTAAAAGTTATGGAGTGGCATATAGGGACGAAACTCTTCGATCTCGACGAGGTTCTTCTCGGAGAACTCATCCCAGTTCCAATACGCGGTGCTCGGAAGTGCATTATCCGACAGAGCAGAGGTCTCTGGTGCTTGATCATACACTTGAACCCCTCCGGACCTGCGTTAAACAGTTGTATCGCTGTCAGCATATCCTCTCTCTCCACTGTGCGGATACACCAACTGACCAGGAACTGGATGAATCGCGGATCTGCTCGCGGTTGACGGCCGTTCTCGCCGACACTTTGCGGTGGATTCTGCCTGCGACAGAGTTTCCTCAATATCGTCTACACAAACACAGCCACTCTGAGCGATGCGCACCTTTGGCCTCGAACGCCAGCAGCCGAGGCTTGCCATCGCTGCGACGGAGACCTCCCTGGCACACCGCACACGTCAGTCGACCCGCGTTTCCCTCGAGCGATCAAGCGCCACTCACGTTCCCGCCGTTTGCCTGCTCAACCGCGTGCAGCTGCGCGCCGATGGCGTTCGCGGCCGTGCCGAACTGCAGCCGCAAGGTCTCTTCGCGCGAACTCATTTCCGGAGGTGAAAGCCACCAAGGTGTCAACGCTCACGCACGAGAATTTGTTTTGACCAATCAACATGACTAACGCTTCATATTAACCAACCACCTCAGTAAGCCGAGTTTCAGGTTGGCTGGCTCACCCCTGGTCTATTCCTTATCTTACTCCTGCTTCATAGGCTCTTCTTCTACTTCGCCAGCTTCTCGCTCCTCCTCATTGTCCTGCGTCGACGAATTCCTACCTCGGTCCACGTGCACATCTCCACTGTGGATCTCCGTCTTCACCTTAGCCTTATCTTCGTCCTCATGGTCATCGTCGAGAGCGTAGTCATTAGAGAAGATCTCGGCTGACAAGTCGGGGCACTTGGTCAGAAGCTGCTCATAAAATGCGCGACATTGCTGGAACGGCTGACTTCGCCACAAAACCTCGAACTCGTCGAGAGAGTTGCACGCTTTCCGTGTTAAACCGAGTGTTTTGCGAAGATACAACGAGGCTGAGACCGAGTCACCAGAACCTCCAGTCTTCTCCAGTGCCTGAGTTACGCTGACAAGAACCATGATCGTCTTCTCGTGAAGAATGGGAACAGGGAACGACCGAACTGACTGCTGCTTGATCGTTTTCTTCTCAGATTCCACCTGCGCGTCTTCCTCCTCGCCCTCCTCCTCGTATTCAACGATAGACCTCTTGGCAGATTTGGCAGCAAGTGTTCTAGCTCGCAGCGATGAAATGAAAAACCCGTCGATGATCGACCTCCATACTGAAGAGTTCTTCGAAGAGTCGTGTGCATTGCTTGAGCCATTGGAATCATGATCACCGGTAGATCCATGGGACTTAACATCTTGGATAATCACTTCGCCCAGAGAGTGCAGGAATACACGGTCACGATATAGAATGTCATCTTCGACGAGCGATAGAAGATCCAACAAATGGGACGCCACCTCAGTCCTGTGGTCCTTAAGCGACTGAAGAATGAAGGCTCTTGTTACTGACCGGATTGCGGAACTAGCACGGAGCATGTTCTCCCACAATGTAGTTTCCGCAAGGTCCTCCTTCAGCTTGGTCTCACGAGGCACGGAAACACCACCTTGACTCGGAAACCCAATTCGGTGTGTAGACATAGATCGAATCAAAAGAGGTAGCATGACACGCATCGTAACAACCTGGGGAGCTCGAAGAATGAAGTCCTTCTTCCGCAACATCCGGCGAACGCTAGCTGGATTTCCGATTTGAAGTAGCTGCACGAGCCCTCGACACACTAGGCTGTCTGTTGGTAGCTCACGCTTCTGCCAGCATGACACCAACGTCTTGAGCAGTGTATCACAGAGCATTTGCTTCACGTGAGGGTCACTGAGAATGAGGGCGACGTCTGCAAGGCCTTCTTCACAGATCCCCTCAGGCACCATTCCGGTTTGGTCGACATCACCAAAGTCTTTCAACGTCACAACACCAGAACTCGTCAACATGGTCATCGCCTCCGCCGGTCCACTCTTTTTCCTCTTTTTGGCTCGAATACGCTGCGGTTCGCCCCGTAGCGTGACTGCATTCTTCTCAATAATCTCCAAACCGCGCTTGCCGACTCGTTTGCCTTCTTTGTAGAATACAGTTGTGTCCGGGTTGAAGGTGAGGCAGTTCTTGATCATTAAGTTAAAGTCTTCAGTGAACATCTCGAGTGTCTTGTACTTGCCTTTCTTGGCTTTCTTCCTCATTGTAGACAAATCCATCGGCTCCTTGATTATGTCGCGGTAGTTGGGGACATCATCAGGCACAGGCTCAACAAAAATCATTCGAGTGTCGGTCTTCGTAATCTTGTCCAGCACAATCAGCAGCTGATCTACCGGCGGCGGACCAAGAACGATCTCAAAGTTATCTTCCTCTTCTTGCACGTCTGATTTTTTCTTGAATTTTTTGTTGAGAGGTACGTCACCGACCCGCAGTTTTTTCACAACTGTGAGTAGCTCATGCAGCTGAGCAATGTCCATTGTGTTCTGGTTCTTCACTGCACGCTCGAGGAACCAAATAAACTTGTGCAATGGGTCCGTCCGCATCTGAGTTGTCGTCTTGTCACGTTGTAAGTTGGCCAAATCGCATCGAAGGGCGCCCAGAAAGGGTACGTAGTCCACGTAGTCTTTCGCGTTCGCGTTGGAACTGCCGGGAATGTTCGCAGTCATGACATACTCCTTCAAGATGTCCAACGTCGACAGATACAACGACTCGGAATCCCCAATCATGTCACTAAGAGCGGCGAGTGCAGCACTCTGCCGCCGCCGCTCTTCAATCGCCTGACCTGTGCTACTTCGCGACGTCGGAGATGGCATGTGGCTAGTAACATTCCACAGATCATTGCCCGCTGCCCCGCCGTTCGAAGAAGAAAAGCTTTTCCGAGTCGAAGACGCCGAGGAAGAAGCGGCTGTGGTCTGCGCTGGGTGATTGAGGTACCACGCTACTTTTTCTTCAACGTACTCTTGAGTGCACTGCTCCACGAAATAGTGCAGCTCTTGTTTGTCGACGTGCATGATCTTGCGTCGCACGTGGATGGGCAGCTCGCTCAGAATGCGTCGGTTCTCGGTCAGCTCTCGCAGATACGCCTCGGGTGTGTCTTCTTGGCGCGCGAGAATCGCAATGGGGATCTTGCGCAGCTCGCGGAACTCAATGTACGGGAACGTCGCCTCGAGCACGCGCTGCAGGTCTTCCTGCGAGAGCTCTTCAATGCGCAGCAGCATCTCTCGGATGAGCTTGTCGAGCAGCGACTCGTAGACGCTCGAGCGGCTCACGTGGAGCAGGTCGAGCAGTTTCTCGGCCGGCGCAAAGCGCGGCGTGGGCTCGGCGCGCGCTTTCTTGCTGGCGCCGTTGGCCTGGAGGCTCGCGCTGCGCTTGGCGCGCGGCACCGTGGCGAAGTTGAGTCCGTGGTCGGCCTGGAAGGCGCGGATGGCTTCCTCCGGGTTGGGCGCCGTGCTGAGCAGCTCTTTGAGCGCTGCGCCGCCGCGCGCGCCGATGCGCAGCGGACGCGCCGGGTCGGCGTCCATGGGCGCGATGAGCACGCCGTCGTCCTCGTCTGCGCGCTGCACGAGCGGCGCCGTGAGCTTGAGCTTGAGCTTGAAGGTGCGCTCGCCGTTCTCGAGGCTCATGGCGCCGGATCAGTCCCCGCGCTCTTCAGTCCGGTCGCGCGGCCGCGGCGAGTTCTTTCTCGGGCAGGAAATATTTCGGAAATATAGGGAACGGAGGGAAGCAAAACCCAAGCTATAGATCGAAATTCAGGTTGCGGGATTTTAACCCAATCAAAGAGAGTTTCTAGGTGAAGAGTGTACTAGAAGAGACAGAATAATAAGACGACGTGAGGATCGGGCATCTGTGGCAACCACGGACAACAGCAACGAGTGCAGCATGGTGTCGATCCGCAATGCGACGGTGCGTGCGCCCGCGCGAAAGCGGCGCCGGCGAGGAGCTCACGGCCGTGGAATGTACTGCGACAGGCGCAGGACCTCCTGCAGATGCAGAACGCCAACCTCTGGTGTCTGCCAGAGAACTACCAGATGAAGTACTACTACTACCACATCATGTCCTGGCCGCAGCTGCTCTACGTCGCCGAGGACCACAACGGCAAGATCGTCGGCTACGTGCTCGCCAAGATGTGTGTGGCGGAAAGAGGAGAGTCGAACGGAGACGAACGGTGGTGCTGACATGGCGGGTCGCTGTGTAGGGAGGAGGAGGCGTCGGTGCCGCACGGCCACATCACGTCGCTCGCGGTGCTACGCACGCACCGGAAGAAGGGCATCGCGACCAAGCTCATGAAGGCTGCGCGTACGTGGCGCTTTGGGGAACTGGTCGACCGACCACTGATCTTGCTTGGTGCTGATCCTTCGTCGTGGTGCAGAGCGCGCAATGGTGGAGAACTTCAACGCCGAGTACGTCTCGCTCCACGTGCGCGAAGGCAACGCCGCGGCCATCCACCTCTACCGCAAGACTCTCGAATACCAGTGCGTCTCCAGTTACTTGAGATTGGGTGCTCTGTGATCGCTTGTGCTGATGGGTTTTTCTTCTAGGGTGTATGATATCGAGAAGGGATACTACGCTGACGGCGAGGATGCATACGACATGCGCAAGCCCTTCACAGAGAAGTGTAACCAGGCGTTCTCCTCCCAAGTGAACAAGTTCAAGAAGGTGCTAGCGGAGAAAGATGCGCGTGATGCCGCGCTCGCGGCCGAGGCGTCCGCTTGATGGTGAGGGAATACAGTAGAACATGCACATGCGATGAAATAGATCGCAATGTCTAGAAGTCTCTTCACGTCGAAAGCCAATTTGGCGTTTGGAACGTCATTACTCGATGGCACCACCTGCCTCATCAGGCCGGCGACTTTCGTTTAGCGGCCAGTTTCGCAAGCAACCGCTCCTTCTGCGCCATTAGGAGTGCCTTCTTGGCGTCCTGAGTTCACACAAGTCGGGTCAGATGCTTGAAACTTCTCATATCATACCTTAGCACTTAACAACTTACCAGAGCAGACTGCTGAACGCTCGTATTGGTGGAAGAAGATGCCGACTGTATTGGAACTTTATCCTCACGATTCCGGATGCGGATAGACTGTGAATGCTCCGTAGCGGGAGCCAAGGCTGTCGAAGGAGGAGCTTCCGATGGTTGTATCGGCTTGATCCTTTCCTGCACTCGCGGCTGGTTTACTCTTGGAGGCTCCTTCGACTGCATCTTTGTGAACTCCTTCCTCGTCTTGTACCGGGAACCTTCTTGCCAAACGCTGCCAAAATTTGGGAGCCACGTCTTCTCGTCATACTTCGGGTTTAGACGTGCGAAAATATCGTTGCCTTCACCAGCAGCAACCGGATTTGATGCAACTCGGGCCCGTTTAGAATTTCGAGGACTGCTGCTCTGTGTGCGATTTGAAAAGTGGTTGCACTGTTTGTATTCTTCCTCGGTGTCCACCATCCATGGCGGAATTGCCGCCGAGTGAATATTGGCGACGGTTAGCCCCCAGCTAGCTCGGCTGACCACCCCCATACCGGCACCAACGTGCACGTCGCTTGACCTGCTGGGAACAGAGTTAATTGGTCCATGAGCGATTGGGTCGCGTTTACCTTCGACAGCCCCAAGCTGATCCATCCCCCATTGAATGAGCTCAGATTTTCTGTTTTCAGAGTCGCGCCATCAGAGCAGCTCTAGTAGTAAGCATCAAGCGGCTACCTTACGTGAGTTTGCGTTGCACTTGAGATGAGCTGCTTGAGGGGTTCGGCAATGTTGGCCCTTTTTGCACCCGTGGCTGCGCGGAAGTGACTTGTTGTAGCCGTTTGAAAGCAGAATTCAGGAATGCTTCGGTATGGATTCCGTTGCTCTGGTGAGGTGATGGTTCAACTGTGTCTACCTTCACCTGTTCCTCTTCGCTTCGTCGTTTGTGGATGGCTCTATGCAACTTGAATGAATGCTCTCAGCAACACAACCTACTGAGGGACCTCTACACACTTCGGCAGCACTCACACTCACAGCTTCAGACGCTGAGAAACACAGCTTATCTCGGATCTTCTGGTCTCCGTCGCAACGATTGTGCTTGCAAAACTCATTTAGCCGTTTTCGGTGGGCTGTAGACGCGTGGTGCTCGATCCATTGGGCAGACGAAGTACTAAAGGCCGCAAAGTCAAGCCTCTATATCAACGAGCGTCGCCAGAGGTTGACCCACATCTCCAGTTCGCAGAACACGCAGTAAAGTCCGCGGCGTAGCTCCTCGCCAGTGGAGACTCGTTCCCGCGTCTCCGCGATCTTCACGAGACGCTGCGACATGAACTCCGCGGCGGCGCGTTGATGGGCCTTCGAGAACACGTGTTTGCGCCATTTGAGCTCGCTGGATCGTCGGCAAATGGAGCAGTACGGCACATCGACCGCTTCATCCATCGGTCGTGCTGCATCAAAACTCGCCCGTGGGCTAATATCGGATCCGGAGAAACTAAGCTAGTCCACCATCCTCTAGGACCAAATGGCGGAAAAGGAAGTTCGGAAGTTCCTCCCTCCTCGAGTGGCTCCCTCTACAAGAACTCGGAGCTGCTGGATGGACACATCGGTGGGTGACAAGCAGCTCGAGAAGCCACCGGCGACTGCGACGCTGGGCGGTGTCGCAGGCGTTGGTGCTGACAGCGCCGCAGCGCCGCCGCCGTCAGCGAGCGAGGACAAGCCCAAGGACGCCGACAAGCCCAAGGCCAAGCGCACGTCGCTCTCGCTCCACGAGAAGTACATCGTCAAGACCTTTTGCGACCAGCAGATCAGCGAGTCCAAGACGCGCGCCGACTTTGTGCCGTCCCATGACACGCTGCGACAAGAGATCGCGGCCAAGTTCGGATGGGAGCTCGGGCGGTCTACGCTGTCCAAGATCATGTGCACCGACTGGCAACAGCTGCAGCTCCACGCGCATCCCAACCCCAACATGAAGCGCAAGCGCAAGCCGCTCTTCCCGGCTTTCGAGGAAGATCTTGTCGAGGCTGTGCGCCTGCATCTGGCGAGGCAAGAGAGCGTGTCGCAGCTCCTCGCGGCAGACAATCCAGACGCCATGACCGGCGCAAAGAATGGACCCGTACTGACCGAGGCCATCATCCTGGAAGAAGCCCAAAAGCTCAAGCAACAGCACGGTATCAAAGACGAGGAGCTCGTGCTTTCTGTCGGATGGCTCGCTCGATTCAAACATCGCAATGGAATCCGACTGCGTAAAGGTGCGATCTCCTCGGGTGATGGACCTCCAGCGTCGGGGCTGATCTTGGCGGTCGATTCGACGGAAAGCTCCAGCAAGCGGCTCAAGCGCAACGACGTGGGTGTCGGTTCGGCTCCGCATCCTCGATGGCAATCGAGCTTCCAGTTCCCAGCGAACTCCAATGGTATCGGCGAGCTGAGCGGGCCCAGCCAGTCGCACTCGGCCGTTGCCGACCTCCACGCAAATTGCTCAGGTCGTACGACGCTCGAAAGCGATGTTTCAGGCGTCGCAGACGCGAACCTAGCGGCGTATCTCGAGGCTGTTCCAGAGGCTGTGCGGCAGTTCACGTGCCAGCACTGCTCAATGTCGCTTCCAGTTGGGATTGAAGGGCTTCACGTCGTGGTGGTCGGCTTCAATTGCATTCGCGATGCTTTTGTCGCAGCAACGTTAGTCGGTGAAAGCGGCTCAGTTGTTTGTATTGAGACGAATCCGGACGCAGCAAGTGCTGGCGACTCAACCGCCCAAGAGTTTACGACTAGTACGTTGAGCTTCCCGACGTGCAATTTGCGCATAATCTCCAAGGCTGCTCTTGCGCTCGAGAGCGCGTCCGCGGATTTGACAGCGAGTAAAGATCTCGTGATCTTCAACTGTTCGTTTCACCATGCCGCACACAAAGCCCAACTACTCGAGCTTGCATTTCACTATCTGCAAGAAGGCGGCGAGTGCAGACTCTCGTACGTGAGCAGTTCACGTCGACTCACGCTCCCGATGCTCGACCAGCAGCAGCCGTTGTCACTGGACATCAATGAGCTCGTCTCGACGTCTGTGTACATGGAAGATTTCCGTCGCATGTGCCAACACATCGGCTTCCTCGATCCGCGCATCCTACTCGTGCGAAAGTGCCAACTTGAACAAGGCGATGGGACCGTGGCCAACGCGCCCTTCGATTTGGCCGTCTCTACATATCGGTTGTTCAAGCTTGGACTCGTTGAGGATCGCCCCGAGGACTATGGCGAGCGCGCCACTTTTACAGGCGGCGCCGTGGCTGGGCTCGCCGACGCGCTCGTGTACCGTCTTGACGCCCAGTTTGCGTTCATGCGCGACGTGAGCGCCCCTGTTGACGGCAACACGTCGCAGATTCTGCGACGGAGCTGGATGAAGCGAGTCTTCACCGTGGAAGGTGATCGCACATCGCACCGTGGGCGCTTTACCTACTCACTCTAAGGCCATCCCGTGAGCAGCTCCGGGTGCTTGCCGCCCTTTCCTAGATGACAGGGGATGTAGCCATTCCACGGTGGATGATTAATAGCAGGACCAATCATCGTCAAGCGTCCCGAACCAACGTCTCTGCATTGGCTGAAATCGTTGCCCTTTCCCCACCAATGGTTCCACGCGGGCCCTCGGTCCTCTCCCTCCCCCATCCATTCTCAGTTTGCAATTCGATCCGGTTCCGCCAGAGCGCGCCGCCTCGGGAGTGTCTCGCGGCGCGCTCTGTGTCGGTAGAACGCCGCGCTTGTCATCCGGAGCGCGCCGGCCCCTGCTCTCCCCGCTCTTCGCGCGGCGCGTTGCCCTTCCATACGCGCCGCGCGGGGGGAGAGCTGAGCCAAGAGCGAGAAACGGGAGTCGAGGGATCCCTTCGGATTTCACCTGAAGAAGGGGTTTTCACGATTCTCTCCATCCACGTAGTTGCGTCCTACTGTATTTTAGTTTCTCCGGAAGAACCGCCACATGTCCACCCAACAATAATGCCAACCTCCCTGCGACATGCGCCGGAGGTTGACAGGGGGCCGCTTGGGCGCTCGCGGCCGATTTGCAGGATCGGACGCGGGGCTGCGCGCGACCAAGAGAACCAGAAACTGGCTGTTTTCCCGTGCCTCTTGAGCAGAGCGCGGGACCCTTCCTGCGACGGAGGGACCGCCCACTTCACGGGCGAAACGTCCTGGGGCAAGATAAATCAAAACCGTCTCAGAACCCGACCGAACCAAAAGAAAAAATATAAATCAAAAACCAAAAAAATATTGGGTGGGCTCGGATCCGCCAAACGAGCCAAGGTGATCTCAGCGAGAAAAAACTCGTTTTTTTGCTGAGCCGACCAAACGAGCCAAGGGGATCTCAGGAAAAATCGTTCGCCCTGCGCTCACCAAACGGTCCAGGAGCCTTGGACCGTTTGGTGGGCGCGGGGCGAACGAGTTTTCCAAGACAGCATCAAGAAAGAAGTCCCAGCTGATTGAGCAGAACGGGCAGCTCTGGTCCCAACCGTTGCAGCGACCGTAGCATGTGGTGTTACAGTTCCTGCTCATCCGATCGACATGGCTGCAGCCACGTTGGCCGAGTTCCACGCCGCGTCAACACGGCCTGTTGATGCTAGGGTCCTCCCATGTTTCATAGCGAGAAAAATTGGGCTTCCGAGGCACAAACTCGCCCAGGAATCCAGCTGAAGTGGATCGTCCCTGTTGAAGTCGATACCTAACTTCTTCGAGCAAAGAACTGCAGGTTCCCATGGGGTGTATCCGATCTCGCAGGTACCGACCCCTCTCTAGGAGATTCATTCCATACAAATTTTGAGACCTCCCTATAGGGCGGTGCCTGGTCTCTGGCACCGTATGAGTGGTCGCATTGAGAATGAGAGTTCTGAGTGGGTGGAGCCAACTTCCCCCAGCAGAACCAACAGTTTGTGGGACAGCCGCTGCCCACACAGAGGGGAGGGGCGCGGGAGACGAGCCGGCGCGGGTTTACCTCGAGTCCGGGCCGTGGACTGGCAACGAGTCCCCCGGAGCAGGCGGGGCGAAACGCGGGTGCATCCACACACCGTTCCAGCAAACCGGGCGATCCGGAGCCGCAGTGGGAGCTCTCTGGATCCAGAATCGAACCCGCGCGCTCCCTCCCGGATCCCTCGCTCCGACCCCTCCACTCTTCCATTCGCGCTCGAGCCCGGACCTCCGTTCCCTCCGGAATCCAGAGATCTCACCGCGGCGCGACATTTGAACGCCGTCCGAAAAAAACCCGCTCTGCGTTATCCCCGTCCGGAGATCACGACGCGTTTGGTCAGCTGCCGCTCTTCCTTGAAGGAACCCCGTATTGAAGAAGACTGACTGAACCCACACGGCGGAGACGAGCCTCGCGTCCCCGACTACCCAACTCGACTCTACCCCCGTGCCTCCTCCTCTTGCTCCTCCGGTTCTCGTGTCCCGTGCCACCTCATTCCGAAAGACACCCCAAGGCCCTCAACATGAACCTCGACAGCCCCACGCACGCCGACTGCATCGAGTCGCCCTGGACGCGCGACGGCACGTACATCATCGAGTGCACGCGGCGCGCGCACGCCTGCTGCCGCTCGTGCGACTCGACCATCGAGGTCGACCGCCTCCGCGTCGGCGTCGTCTACCAGCACAAGAATGGCTACGTCTGCATCAACTGGCACCACCTCGAGTGCTATCCGCACGTCAACGCCATCCCCATCGGCAGCCTCGAAGGCTACTCCGAGCTCAACGCCTCCCACCAGCAGCTCGTGCGCCACCTCACGGCCGCCACCGAGACCACGGCCGTGCAGCCCTTAAGACCCAGCGCCTGCTCGGCCTAACGCGAGCGAGCGAGCGAAGGCGAACCGACGAAGTCTCTCTCCCAGAGTTTTTTCCCCCCGCATTTCTTTTTTTTTAAAGACGTCAAGCGTCCAGTAGCAGTAGCGAGAGTGATAGAGAGATGGCATATTTATTCGCTGTAGGAACATAATACAAGCGAGCGACTTTGGGATCCCCCGCTGCTCTCTCTGGCATCGCTTCCGCTTTCCTGCAGGACTCACTCATACCGCATGGCCCCTGGCCCATCGGCTGTGCATCGACACGTTTGTAACTGCTGACGCGCTGACGCTGCGGTCGCGTTAGCAACTTGATGACGACCTCGGTCGAGTGACGTGTACATGTCACGTAGATGTTCCCGACCGACCTGGCCTCATGGTGTCCCGCCTGTGTCATTTCCCTCGGTCGACGTTCCGACAAGAAACGGGAAGAGGAGCCACGGCCGGGCGACGAACCTTCGGCGCCTCCTCTGCCCCCGCACCGCCTCGGCGCACGGAGAGCGCCCCCGCACGCACGGAGAGCGCGTCGAGACCCGCAGCTGCCGACTGGAGACGCGAATGGACGTGGACATGGACAACGGCGGCGGCCTGCGCACGCGGCTCACGTCGAGCGGCAGCTTCTCGGAGCCGCCGTCGGGCAGCGCGGCCCACGAGCTCAAGTTCCAGCTCTACGACGAGGCGCTGCGCCACGCCGCGACCTGTCCGCAGAAGCTCTGCATGGCCTGCGAAGGCCGCTGCCACAAGATCAAGGCCAGCATCGACCACTTTGTGCGCTGCTACGGCCCGCGCCGCAAGCACTCGCCCATCGAGAGGTGCGTCTAGTTGCTCGGATCGAGAGTGTTTTTATTGCAGGAAGTTGCGGCGGGAGGAGCTCACCTCGTGGTTGATGACGACGCGATCTAGTTGCCCCAACTGCTCGCGGATCTGGGGGCTGCTCTGCTACCACGCCAAGCACTGTCCGACGCCCCACGGCCAGCGCTGCGTCGTCTCCCAGTGCGATTACCTGCGCGAGAAGATCGCGCGCAAGGCCCAGCAGGACCAAGCCGAGCTCCAGCGCGCGCAGTCGCTGCTGCAGGCCCAGGAGTGGCCCGTCGAGCGGCGAATGGCGCAGCTCGAGGCCGACCGCGTGCACGTGATGGAGCTCATCGCGCGCATCCGCGCCGAGAAGGCGGCGCGGCAGGCGCAGATGGCGCTGTGATCTTCTCGGAAAGCTCTCCCCATCGACCGAGATTCCGACTGCGGGAGCAGGGGGAGAGAAGAAGAAGAAGAAGAGAGAAGACGAGAGAGAGGAAGCGATGTTGCAAGGGAGACTATTTTATAATGGAGAAGCGTGTGGGACTTGGACAGATTTACCGTATTGCTCGCACCTCTCTCGCTCCGCTGTAACGGGCGCGACGGCATCGGTTTCCGCTGGCCGGTTGGCCCACCGTCCCATGGACGTCGGTCGGCGCGGCGTCTCCGTAGACAACAGCAACGACACGCGCGATGGCGTCGCGCTTCGCCGTCGGCGACCGCGTGGACGGGCTCTATGACGGCAACAGCGACGACGCGTGGTACCCGGGAGTGGTACGCGCGGCCCACGCGGACGACGGCACGTTCGACGTGCTCTACGATGATGGCGAGGCCGAGCACCATGTGGTCGCCGCGTTCCTGCGCGCGCACCGCGAGGGCACGCTCTGCGTCGGCACGCGCGTCTTCGGGCGCTACGCCGGCGGCGACGAGTGGTACGCCGGGCGCATCCACGAGGTCCAGGACGACGGCGCCTTCACGATCGAGTACGACGACGGCGAGGTGGAGACCGGCGTGGCGCTCGACCTGATCCGCGAGACGCTTCCGCCCGAGGAGGAGCACGAAGAAGAGGATGGACAGTCGGAACAGCCAGGACAGCCGCCGGCTGAAGCCCCGGACGAGGCGACGCAACACGGCGCCGCCGGCGGCGAGGCAGCTGCCGCGCTTGAGCCAGATGCGATCCATGGCGAGGCGCGCGAAGATGGCTCAGATGAGATCCACGACGAGGCGCGCGAAGAGAGGTCCGCCCCGTTGCCCATCGCAGACGCTCCGCGTCCAGTTGAACCTCGTCTTCCTCCGCGTCTGCTCGAGCCACGAGCGGCTGACGAGGATGCTCGGCCTCGACGAAGATCGCGGCCTCCGGCGAGCGACGATGCCCCGCCGGTCCTCGCGGGGGACGAGTATGCGGGCCTGGTGGCGACCATGGAGCGCCTCGAGAGCTGCGCCGGCGACGCGCTGACGGCCAAGACGCTGCTCTCGACGCTCGTCAAGCAGATGCGCTCGCTGCCGCAGGCCACGGCCGACCTCGTCCACTCGCGCGGCGGCGAGGCGCTGCTGCTCGAGCTGCTGCGGCGCCACCACGCGCACGCCGTGATCCAGTGCTACGGCTTCGTGCTGCTGCGTCGCCTCTGCTTCCTCTGCGGCAAGAGCACGCACTTTTTCCTTCGCAGCGGCGTCGTCGATCTCGTGACCGTCGCCATGCGCAAGTTCCCAGAGGACGCGATCCTCCAGGCCTCGGCGTGCGGAGCTCTCGCCGTGTTCACACGCGTCCACGCCGGGCTCGCGACGCTGCTCGAGCTGCGCGTCTCGCACCTCGTGCTCGCGACCATCATCTTTCACAAGGCCTACAGCGTCCACACGCGGCAGGTGCACTACTACGCCTGCGAGGTGCTGCTCGAGCTCTGCGAGCTGGGCGACCGCACCACGATCGAGGCGCTGTGTGGCGACGGTCTCTCCGGCCCCGGGCTCAGCGATCTCTCGCCACTCTCACTGCTGCTCTTCCTGCTTCGCCAGGCGCTGACTTTCGAGGACAAGAAGGCAAGTTGTGCCTCCGGCACGCTGCTCATGTGCCTCGCGTCGTGCCATCGCCATGCCGCGCAGATCTTGGTCGACCTCAACGGGCTCAGCGAGCTCTCGACCGTCATGGCCAAGTACCCAGGCGAGCCAGGGATCCAGAAGTACGCGGCCAGCGCCTCCAAGGAGATCGCGCTCTGCAGCATGGACCCACCCCATGCCTCGTCCCCGCAGAGACGGAACCAGCAGAGCAAGGCCAAGAGCAGTGCCAAGCGACGCGCCCCGCACACGCAGCGGAGTGCGATGAATGGCTTCCCATCGCCTTCGCACCAGCAGCAGATCGGCAGCATCGCCGCGACGGCTCGGGACTCGCTGTCTTTCTCCAAGTACACCTCTCCGATCGGGAAGGCGCCGCACTTACCTCCCAACATCCGCCCATTCACGGACGCGAAGGCGCCGTCGCCATCTTCCTTCGTGCAGCGCGAACAAGCCGCCAGTCCGCTTGTGATCCTTGATGCCCCGCCTGTCGAAAGGAAGAAGTTCCTCACACATGAACGACAGAACCTGCTCTTCGAGACCTACGGGGTGGACGCCAAGGTCGCGTTGGACCACCACCGCACACAAGGCATAAAGCGGCGGCAGCTCAAGACCCACATCGTCTCCGCGTCGTCAGTCTCGGATAGAATCCAATGGGCCTCCCCGGTCAAGGCTGTTGTCCTCCAGGAACCGAAGCCGCTCTCCAGTCGATCAGATAAGGCCACTGCTGCTAAACCGCCGACTGACGACGCGAAGCGAGTTCGCTCGAGCGGAGAGGTCGATGCAGTAGAAGGAGAGCCCTCTCCAGCGACGCTACGGCGGCAACAAGCCAAGACCACCAAGCGCATAGACGAGAAGACGCCGCGTGCATCGTTCCGACTCAAGCTGGACGGTGCATCGAACGGCGCGGCGACTCCGATCGCACTGTCTCCGAAGACCTCAAAGGCCGACAGTTCAAGGGGCAAGACAAAATCCAAGTCCACAAAAGTTGCGGCTGGGTCGACGTCGTCCCGAGCCCAGGGCGTGGGCTCAAACGTGTCCACCGAGTCGCTCAATTCGTACGCCGCACAACTCTTCAAAGAGGAGATGGAAGCTCCGGAGCAGGTCTCTGCTGCGCAAGAGCGGGAGCGACTGAGCTTTGCAGATAAACTCCACAAGATGATTGATAAGGCCAAATCGTCTCTCGCGCACAGCACCGCCACGCTGCGGACGCCAGATAAGCATAACTCTCCCGTCAAGAGAATAACAAAGCAGTCCGAAACCGGGAAGCCGACCAGTGCAAACACCAAGAGGAAGCAACAGCAACCGACATCGATGATGGGCTCCTCGCGGGTTGCGCCAGCCTCCACAAGACTCAATCCAACGCCAGCGGTTCCCGATCCTGCCGCTTCAACTGGATCAAAGAAACCAGCTCCACCCGTTGCTGCGAAGCCAACTCCTGCTAAGAAGGTCGCCGCACCATCTCCCGCCGTGAGCAGGCAGGTAGCACCTCCGAAGAGCGTCAAGCCGAGTGCTCCAACAACCACTCGGTCCGTACCAACGGCTGCCGTCTCGGTTGTACGACCGAAACCCACGATCGCAGCGACCAAGCCAGCCTCGACTGCGAAGCCTACATCAGCGAAGCCACTAGCGAAGAGTTCTAAGCCTGCTGAGTCGACGGTTGCTGCGGCAACCGTTGGGGCTGCAGCAATTGCAGCAGTCACTGTCGTGGAACTCGTGACAGTCGAGTCGACACAAGAAAGCTCAAGTGTAGCAGTAGTGGAAACAGACGCGGTGGCAGATGAAGAGGCCTCAAGCGCCTCCGAGGAAGTTAAGGGAACATCTACTCCGGAAGACCCCACGCGCGCCCAGGATGAGCCGATCATCACCACGCCAAGCAGCGAGAATCTCTCTGTTGACATTCTTGAGCCGAAAGACAGTGCTGATAGCAGGGTTCCTACTCAGGCAGATGAGATTGTAGCTGAAGATAACAAAGCACAGGTTGAGACCGAGCCTGTACCAAGTACAATCACGGAAGCATCAACGGCTGTGGATGCTGAAGCAAACGCAGACAACGCTTTGGCAGCCAGTGAGGCGGTCACAATGGAAGATGCCGTTGCTGTCGTCATATCAGCCGCGGATGATTTGTACGCTGACGAATACAACGATTTTGACGACGCCGATAACGCTGCACATATACTAGATGACGAGGCTGCCGATCCAACTGAAGGTGTAGACCGTGATGTGTCGTTCGAAGCCCTCATGAGTCTCACTGCTCAGGTGACTGAGTTCACCGCCGCCAGCGATCCCATCTTGGATGCGCCTTTACAAGAAGAGGCTGAAAAATCAACATATAAGGCAGAAGAAACAGCAGCGATAGGTGCAACCGTAACCACGGAGAGTGAACCCGCGAGTGTACCCTGCAACGACGAGAGCCCAGAAGCTGCTAAGGACCCAACTCTAACGCATGAAGTAGACCTCACCGATGTCGTTGATGTTGGAGAGACAGCACCGCAAAATGTCGACGACAGCACACTTGATCCGATTCAGCCTATGAAACTCGAGCGTGACGTAACTGAGGATAAAGTGAACGATGAGTCGAACGAAGGTGGAGCTGTTCCTATTGTCATCGAGTCAGATCAAGTAAACCCAGTTGAGGCAACGCCCGAGACAGCAGAGAAAGCCGTGACATCTCTAACTGATGAATCGTCAACCCAGGCAAATGACCAACCGGAAGAATCCGAGCCAACTAACGTCGACGTCGCGACGCCAGTAGATCAAGACCGCCCAGAGAGCAGACAGACTGAACTATCCTATGCCGATGAGGACTTCGACGACTCCCCCGAGGACGACGGCGATGAAGCGACACCTGAGGAAGCTGTTCCTGCTGCAGATGTATTTACTATCCATGAGTTCAGTGCAGCTCAAGCGATACACGATGAACTCGTAGAAGCTGATGCTGCCCACGACCAGAACCTGGGGCAAGACCAGTCTTCTAGGGCCTTGGAGTCTCCTGCAATTGAGACTGAGTTAGTCTCGTCCAGTGGTCCTGGTGATCTAAGTGACACTGGAACAGGAAGTTCTGAGTTAGTCTCGTCCAGTGGTCCTGATGATCTTAATGACACTGGAACAGGAAGTTCACTAACGACCGATGATAGTGTTGGCGCTGACAACACCGTTGCAGTTGCTGAAGAAGTTGCTCCAATACCAGCGGTTGAAATAATGTCTGAGTATGGGCTGGAAGATACAGCCTTGCACGTCGAAGGCGCAACGCCGCATATCGAGACCCCAGCTTCTGAGGTCACAGAAGTACAGGTGTCAAGCGAAGGTCAGACAGAGATGGCAGATGGGGATAACGTGGCTGAACCTCTTGATGATGAAGGGCGGGCGCTAACACCACCCGAACCCGCGTTTAGCTGTGAGAGTAGCGTCGATCATCCAATCCATGGATCTGAGAACCCTGACGAAGAGGAAGTGCCTGCAATAACCACGATCACCGCAGACCACGACGAAGGTGTGACTGACCTATCTTATAGCGTCGAAGTCGCTGTCGCGCATCATCCTACTGTCACTATCGATAACGAGCCTGATGAAGAAAGAACTGCAACTCCTGATGGATATGGCGACACCTTCATTGTCGCAAACGAAATTCTGGTTGAGAAGAGCCCTGGAGATGGCGAAACAGATACTGGTCCTAACTCAGGTGAAGAGACCCAAGTCGATCAATCCTTATCTTCCCAGCCTTCTGAGCTTGCTGCCCACGATACTGACCAAGAGCCACCTGAGACTACTGCTTTGAGAGACACGGCTCGCTCAACTTCCCCTGAATCATATGGAGACGATTCTCAGTTTGAAGAGGACGCGCAGCCTGAGGTGAATCTAGCAGGAGAAGAACGTCACGTGGACTATACAGAAGCTGAAGAAGAATTGACGGAAGAGTCACCAAGCGCTGTCGTGGAGGTGAATATCGTAGAATCAAATGATCCGGGCAGCAATAATATAGTTGAAGGATCAAGTGGCATGGAGCCATTCACGAATGAGAAAGAAACCGTGGCCTTGTCCGCAAATCTTCCAGACACTGAAAATTCTGTCGAAGATGAAAATCGAACTACTTCAGGCTCGGATGGTTCAAGTGACACCGAGCAGCTTAGTGAAATTTCGCACGATAACTCGGGGTCTCTGCGTGGAGAAGGTGCTGTGTTGGAATCTGACACTGAAATGTCGGAAACAAAACTGGCCCCCGCCGCCTCTAATGAAGAGCTCGAGCCGCTAGACCATGAGTCAAGACCTTCTACTGCGGATGAGTACGACCAGACTTTCGAAGGGGATAATGGACAAGAAGTCAAACCTCGGCAAGATCAGGAGGCCGAGGAAGAGGCTGTCCCACAGGACGAGGACGCTCCAAATGTAGAGGAATCATCTCCACCTGGTGGTACGGAAGAAGAACCTATCGCAAAGGTGGAGATGCCAACGAGACCATCGACTGCTGATGCATACGGGGATGACACTGAGTTTGAAGGCGAGACTGCCAGAGGAGCTCCATTCGAGCACGGAGATAATGGGGAAAAGGAAGTCGTTCACCTTGACGATACAGCTGAACCGCTGCAGTCACCAACGAAGCAAGAAATCGATTTGGTGACATCGCCTGAGGCCTGCCAGCCGTCCAGACCACCGACGGCTGATCCCTATAATGACATTGAATTTGAGAATAACACTGCGCGAGAAATCCTGCTCCCACCAAAAGATATCACAGTTTCTGAAGTTGTGTCTCGAACGAATTCGCCGCCACCACAAGATGCAGAGCTTCCGCCACATGAGTTTGATCTTTTGCCGCGACCTACGACTGCAGATCCCTACGGAGATGATGCAGAATACGAAGACGACTCGCCTGCTGGAGAGCTGACAACGTCGTTCGCCGCAACCGAGACAGCTGTGATCGACAATCAAGCGGCGGACATCAAAGAAGAAGCAGCTTCCGCGGTGTCAGATCCTCCCGCTGAAAATGTCGAACCTGAGATGCACCCTGTGCCCCACGTCGATCAATCCATCACCGATGGTTCCGCATTCGTCGATCAGTCCTCAGAGAAGGAAGCTGACCTTGCTGTCAGCTCGACCGTTGAGGTTACAGAGAGCCCAGTCGTGGAAACCCAGGTCGAAGTTAGTCTTCCAGATGAAGTGAGTGAGCACTCGCACAAGTTCACGTCTGATCAACCAGTAATTGACAGTCGCACTGAAGAAGTTGACCTCGCTCTGTGTGATCAGAGCGATACTGACGAAAGCCTGATGCAACAGTTTGCAGATCACAATGCGCCTGAATCGAACGACCTGCATGACACAGTCGGTCCTCTGGCCTCTTCCACACCGAACGATTCTGCAGTCATAGAGAATGTGAACGAATCTGTAGCGAATGAGCCGGAATGCACTGCGGATTCCTATTCTGCAGCGGACAACTCGAGTGACGACCTGTTGGAGACGAATAGTGGCAAGTTGGAGTCAGTCAACCTCGATGGGGAACGCGACGAGTCGGAAACTGATGAGAAGGACACCAATGATACTGCTCACCCCGAGGCTTTTGACATGCCTGGCTTGAACTTAGTGCCTGGAGAGAGCACTGGAGAAAGTGTTGATCTCGAAGATACGTCGGAGAAGCCACTAGGAGACGCTACGGAGGCTGATGCACTCAAAATCGATTCTCCACCTCCTCAATCCACCGAAGACTCATCCATGGAAACTGAAGCGATTGAGATGGATCGAGGTAATGAACAGGTCGAAGCTAATTCAAGAACAGTTATCGAGGAGACTGAAACCATGACTGAGTATGGAGAGGAAGAGTTTGGGCCCGAGTCCGGAGATGCATCAGCTCTCATAGAGTCTCCACGCAACAGTTCCGAGACTGCTCAGGTCGCGGAGGTATGTGAAGCTGATCAGTCGGCTTTGGCAATAACGGCGCAGGTCGACCTTGAAGGGCAAGACGACTGTGAATTAAATGAAGTGCCAACAGTGGCAGAGATATCACCTTCAAGTGGTGATAGCGACAAGGAGGGCGTCGTTGGCACAACAACAGAAACAGCCGAGATTATGGACGAATCTGTCGAATTGCCAGAGTCTGTTGACTTCGCAAGTGTTGAAGCCGTCGATTCTCAAGTACCCGATTCAAACACTTTGGAGAGTGAGGCAGATTTCGTGGAACCCGTCGCAGTGATAATCCCGACCGAGCCAGGTGCCGAGGATATTCATGCACAAGGAGAGATCGAAACTGTTCAACAGCATAACGCTGGTGATGAAGAGAAAGAAGGACGGAGCTCCCCTGAACTGCACCCACACGAAGAGACCCGTGGATCGAGTCCTAGTGAATCAATCTTAGACAAAGAGGCGGAGGACGTGGGGAACAGTGTTCCCGCGGAAGTGCACCAGGTTGCAGAAGGCGAAGCTACATCGACTGAGGAAAATATTCCTGGTCCAAACACGGACCAGCACGGTGAAGACCAAGACGCATCGGCAGTTGTCGAGACTCAAGTCCACAACGAGCTCGCTCGTGAAGAATTGGGAACGATCACACCACGACCGCTAGAAACAGAGGAAGTCTCTTCTGGTAACTCTATCCTACTGGAAGACGCGCAGAATAGTACGACTTCTTCGGTCGATAATGGCGTTGACTCCACAGAGGTGTCCGAAGCACAGGACAGTATAACTAGATCTCAATCAGGTGGAGACTTCGCTTCCATTGAAGACCAGAAAGGATCACCACCAACGGAGCCAGCAGATGGAAACCCTGAGCCAGGAAGCGATCTTGACGATGTTGAAGCTGTGGCAGAAGAAGGGTCAGCACCTTCGATGCAGATGCAGACAGAGACCAACCCAGAGAGAAGATCAGAGGAGGATACGCCAGTCTCGTCCGACAGCGAGAACACGCAGATACCTACGGCCACCTCTGCGATCTCAGATACTTCGGCAGTTGATCTTGCTTTCGTCGCAGCAGAGAACAAAACTGAGGAGAATGTGTCAAGTAGTCGGTCGGATGAGTACCCATTCGATGACGAAACTACTTCTGAGCTCCCTGTGACAACTCTGCCGCCGGCAGAACTGGTGGCTGATGATGACGAGTCAGCCTACAAGGACGAGGACAACGAATTTGAAGATGACGGCAAGGCATCTGATCCACCGCCGCCTTTAACTCCGGCGGAAGCGACCGAGTCGGCATCTCCACCGAGCGACGACGTCGAATATGACGACTTCGAGTCCGACGAGCCGCCTGCTGCAAAGACCCGCGCCCCCGAGCCTGCGAAAACCGACGACGACGATCAGGACGTTTACAACGATTTCGAAGACGACGACGAGCCGACCAAGGCGCCAGAGGCGAAGGACGAGGCAGAAGATGCCTACGAGATGGAGGAGGCGTTTGAAGAAGACGACAAGACGCCGCCACGGATACCAGAGCCGACGGTCGTTCCTGTCGCAGCGAAATCCGCGGATCCCGTGCCACTGGAGACGCCGTCGACACCGACCGCCGAGGAGGGCGAGTACGACGAGTACGACGATTTTGAGGACTGAGTCCTCTGGTTGGTGTATGTCCATCGAGAATCGATCTATCTGCGTTTCGCTTACGCTGGCTCGCGCTGGAAGTCGCGTTTGCCGCCCGTCTTGCTGAGCAGCTCGGTGCGCTCGATGACGATGTCGTGGGAGAGCGCCTTGCACATGTCGTAGACGCAGAGCGCCGCGACGCTCGCGCCCGTGAGCGCCTCCATCTCGACGCCCGTCTTGTGAGTCACGCGCACCGTGCAGTCGATCGCGATGGCGTCATCGGCCGGTGTCGAGATGGCGATCTGCACATCTTCAATGGGCAGCGGGTGGCAGAATGGGATCAGCGCGCTCGTCTGCTTGGCGCCGAGCACGCCTGCGATGATGGCCGTCGTGCCGATGGGTCCTTTGGGGCCCGCGAGGCTGCGCCCGTCGCCGCCGAGGCGCTTGAGCTCGGCGAGCACGGCGCGCGGCAGGCGGATCGTCGATCGCGCCGTGGCCGTGCGCCTCGTGACGCTCTTTCGCCCGACGTCGACCATCGTGGGGCTGGCGCCATCGGGCGTCACGTGCGAGAAGCTCGAGAAGCGTCGCGTCGGGAGGCGGCGTAGCCATCGCGACGAGACCATTGCTGGGCGTCGAAGAGCTCTTTTTGCGGCTAGTTTCGTAATAACTTCGGACGCAGTCAGTAGTCGTTAGAGGGTGGGGTGGATATTATCAGGATTTTTGGGTCATTCGAAAAAGCCAACAAAAAATGGCCCCCCGGTGGGAAAAACGCCCCAAGATTGCTCAAACTGCATTGCTCACCTTGAAGCAACCCTTCCAGCTGAGTCAAATGGATCACGTACTTCAGTAGCCTGAGGCGGAAAGGACGCGGCGGAGGGGTAGGGGTATACGCCACCCGTGCCTCCGGCGACGTGTATACCTGTCGCATGAGCCTCTCGTATACGGATCGGGGACGTTGCAGCTCTCCGGATTATCCGGAACCCTGTTGTGCGAGGAGACGACGGGGCAGGCATCACTCCCTGCTTCCTTATTGCTCACGTCTTCCGAGGCGAAAAAAAAGCGAAAAGGAAAAACAGCCTGGGACAGCAGGCGAAAAAGAAAAAAACAGAACCGCGCCGAGGCCCCCGGCGTTGCGTCTGCACGGGCGCGCTCCTCGCCGTAGAAGAAAACAAACCCCGCGGCGGACGCCCCGCTGCCCGCTTCTCCGGACGCGCGGCCGCTCTTCCGGAAATCCCCGGACCGCTCCGGACGCCGTCCAGAGGTTGCCCTCCTTCCCTCCCCTCGTGTCAACATGGCCGCTCTCACCATGGTCAAGGGCAAGTACAAGTACATGCCTCTGAGCGAGGCCAACGTCAAGCCGCTCATGGTCTCGGCCTTCGACGGGCAGAACATCTACGTCGCGTCGCCCGTGGCGGCGGCGCCCGCGGCCGCCGAGCCCAAGCTCGAGGCGCGCTTCTGCATGGGCAACTACCTCGGCGGCGGCATCGCGGGCGTCGTGAACGAGGCCTACGACAAGCTGCTGCGGCGCCACGTGGCCGTCAAGATGCTCAACCCCGTGGGCTACAAGCTCTCGACGCCCTCGGTGCTGCGCCGCGGCGAGATCGTGCGCAAGGGCGTGCCGCTCACGGGCGCGCTGCGCTCGCTCGCGCCCGAGCACGTCTTCTGGGTCAAGCTCCCGGCCAAGCGCGAGCTCGTGGCCTGCTACGTGGACGCGCGCCACCACGCCGCGGGCGCCGTCACCACGGCCATGCTCAAGGAGCTCACGCTCGACATGTGCGTCGCGCTCTGGCAGCTCGACGCCGACGAGGAAGATGCGCGCGAGGCGCCCGCCCCGAGCGCCGCGCGCGACCGCCGCCAGCCGCAGCACGGCGAAGAGACCAAGAGCTCCACGCCCGCGAGCGGCTCGCCGCGCCAGGACGACGACGACGACCTCATGATGATGCTCGACGGCGAGGAACGCGTCCAGCTCGGCGACGCCGTCTACACCATCCCGGCCGTGCCCGCCAAGTTCCAGGCCTTCCGGCAGAGCCGCAAGTCCATCTACCGAGAGATCGCGCACATGCACAAGCTCACGGGCAACTCGGTCTCGGGCCACATGGACCACGGCGGCCACCCGAACGTGCTCAAGCTCCTCGACGTGCTCGAGTACATCCAGCCCTCCAAGAGCACCATCTTCCTCGTGCTCGAGCTCGCGGCCGGCGGCGAGCTCTTCGACCGCATCCGCTCCGAGAACGGCATCGACGAGAGCGTCGCACGCAGCTACTTCACGCAGCTGCTCGCCGGCGTGCTCTTTTGCCACCAGCTCGGCATCGTCCACCGCGACCTCAAGCCCGAGAACCTGCTGCTCAGCGACGCCGACGTGCTCAAGATCGCCGACTTTGGGCTCTCGGCCCACTTCATCGCGGCCGTCAGCAGCGGCGGCAGCGGCGTCTCGGCCTCGGCCGACGACGACGGGCGCGGCGCGCTGCCCGAGCTCGACGACGACGACCTCGAGAGCAGCTTCATGGTGCCGGCCGCGCGCTTCCGCCGACTCAACTCGATCGTCGGCTCGCCGCACTACGTCGCGCCCGAGGTCCTGCAGAACGCGCGCTACGGCTACGATGGCCGTAAGGCGGATATGTGGTCGGCCGGCGTGATCCTCTACGGACTGCTCGTCGGCTCGCTGCCCTTCGGCAAGGAACTGCCGACGTGTCCGCGCTACCTCAAGTTCTGCGAGTGGATCCGCTCGCTGCCGTGCGACCCCCAGACCGGGCGGCTCGTGTACGAGGCGTCTATTTATCAGGCCGCGGGCACGCGGATACCGTCGTCGTCGTCTCCACGATCCATCTTCTCTCCTCCTGCATCCACTACGACTACATCGTCCTCCACTACTTCGACTGAGCCGACGCTGAGTATGACTCCCACCGAAGACGACCTCATGGGGTGCTTCCGCCCTGCCCAGGTGCACCCTAACTGCCAGCCACAAGCCCACCTCGCGCAGCCTCCTCCAAACAAACCGTACGAGATCACGGCCTCGGGAGCCGTGAGCGTGCTGCCCAACGGCGCGTCGAGTGGACGTCGCGGCAGTCGCGTGGTCTCCTTCCCCTCGTGGCTCTTCCCATCGAAGCTCTCTCCGCAGGCCGTGTTCCTCATGGCGTCGCTACTGCATCCCGAGCCAGGCAAACGGTTCTCATGTGAAGACGCGTGCCGATCTGCATGGGTAGGAAGTCTCTCGCTGTAGCTTTTCGTGCAGGTGTGCTCCAAGCATCAAGCGACTCCCACAGGCAGTCGATCTTTTATTTCTTCAAGTCGCGTGTTCCCTCTGTGCCATACTATCGAAACAACAAACAACCTTCTCCCCGTAGAATATCACTCCACCCCCAAACGAACAAATGTATAACGTTATCACACTCTCACTTAGAGCTTTTCGATATTTGCTCCTTCAGTTTGGCTACGACGACTGCATTCGACTGGGTGAAGCTGGTCACGTCCATCACGTTCACGTTAGGAGCTTTTCCACACTGTTGCCGGCAGGCGTCCACAGTTCCTCGAAACTCGTCAGCAGGCAACGAAAGGTTCATCGCAAGGAACAGCTCGTCCAAGCGTGCGATAGGGATACTCATGATCATTGGTGGGGCTTCATTCTTCTTCTTAGCGAAATGCAGCCTGGAATTCAGCTTAGTTGGAGACGACACCTCGCCAAGTTTGTCAAATGCCAACCGGACTCGCTCGTAAATGATCTTGGTATCCGCCAAGTCAGCCATGGAATGGGCAAGCTGTCGTTCTGCCCTCGCACGATTGACCGTTCGCATTGCTCGGCGACGTCTGTAGCGAGCTTGAATCTTCTTGGCGGCCTCTAATCGATTCATTGCGTCTTCTTCCGCTTCAAACTGCTTTCGACGCCGCAAGTCGTCCTCCTCGGCTTGCTTGACTTGCCAGCGGCGGAACATCTCGTAGGCGTCGTACTTGGCAACAAGCTCTTCGTCGTACTCGCGAACACGTCGTCCATTTTTTGTGGTCGTCTTAGAAAACAAAGACGGGTCTCGAGCTTTGTCAACAAGCTTTTTGCGGTTCAGCATATCCTGAAACAGCTCCATCGACCCTTTCTTGTGAGGGTTAGCTGCGATCGCGCGGAGATAATACGGGACCGATTCTTCAAACTGATTGAAGAGCCACTGAAGGCATGCAGCGTAATTGAGATTGCTCTCACCATCGTGTGGGTTTTGGAGCATTGATTGTCGAAAAAAGCCCAGAAAAGCCAGCTTGTACTTGACAATTTGGCGATCAAGAGCTTTCGCTCGGAGAATCATGTCCTCAACGAGCGATACATCATCTTCTTGCGTTACATAGAGAAAGATACCGTAGGAAAAGAGAATAAATGGGACATCCGGACCACGCTGCGCCATTGTTCGCATTAACCGACCATATAATGGTCTCGCGCGATCGTAGTCATGCTGAATCGCATGAAGAAATAGCACATAATTACCCATCTTCACAATATTAGTAGGATCTTCGAGATAGTCTTGCTCCGACGTTTTCATCAGGCGCACTGCCTTCATGATGATACGAAAGGAAATTCTGGCTTGACGTGCTCGCCACAGGCTCTGCAGTCGAATTGCCGCTAGTTTCATCTGTTGTGTATAACCCCAACGGAATAGCTGGCACCGCTCGTGGAACATCACTAAGTCATGCGCTTGCCATTCCTTCGGTTTCTCCCAAGTACATGACCTAGTGACCTGATGGCAATAAAAGAACACACCAGGAAACTCGAGTGGTAGCTCCATCTCATCCCAGACTTTGTATCTCTGTCTGACAACGGCACGACGACGAACTTGTTCCCATGCGAAGTACCCCTTTGGACCGTGTTTCTGGATAACACGCTCGCGGTAAGCAATTCGCCGAGCTTGGTGATCACGGAAGAGACGCTGAATTTTTACAGCTGAAACCCTCTTCAGTCGATGTTGCACCCTGTCGAGATGTAAGAGCTCTCGCTCAAGTTTGCGTGACACATATCCACGCCATAGAGCCTGAATCTTGGTCGCACAAGCGTGCTCACGTCGCTTTAATGCAGCCTCACGACGAGCTCTCCGTCCGCGGAAGGCGCGCTGCAAATCGACAGCGCACTTGTTCTCAAACAAAAGCAAGCGTACCAATCGCTTCGTGCGCCGTGCACGGAAATGCCGCTGGATGGAGGTCGCGGCAAGAATCTCGGCTCGCACCTTAGCACTCTCAGCTTCGAACTCTTCAAAGAAGCGCATGTACTCCATAGCCGAGGCACTGGTATCAGTTGAGACTTTGCGAATCTTTTGCCGTAATTGTTGATGTCGCTTTGAGTTTTGAACCACATCCTGAAGCAAGCTGTAGTCAATGTGTGGTACTGCCGAACGCAACTCTCCCGTCCTCTTATTATGGTACATGTAATGGACCCCAACTCCAGCGCGTGGCTTATGCCCTGTTTCATCTGCGTTAGCATCGTCTCCAATGGTGTCAGGATGCTCTCGCGATCGCATTGCCACGCCACTTCCTCCACTGCGTGTCACCTCCCACAACTCGCCCAATGCTGCGTCAAACTCAATTGGTGTTTCCCACGTGCAATAAGTCGCCCCACTCTGCGGCGACGGGCATGCAAAAAACGAATACTCGGTTTCAGCATCGACGTAGTGCGTCCACTCGGCCAATGACCCCATCTTAAATGCTAACGTGAGAGCTCTGCCCCACTCCTCTTGTGTTCTTTCGGGAAAACCATCCCCATCTTCGTTATCTGGACTTACATCAACTGCTGCGTCTCCAGAAGACTCATAAGTTTGATTGACCGGCTCAGCTGCAAAATAGTGTTTGATGTACTGGACAACAGCCCTCTGCCCCACCATTCTTGCCATACCAAGCGGTGTTTTTCCTTCATAATTCTTTATGTTCATGTCGGCGCTGTATTCGACAAGCAACTTCAGCGTATCGACCGCACCTTGGCGAGCGGCGATGTGTGTCGGATGATTCCCCAGTTTGTTTGCTACGATCAATGCGCCAGACTTGAGCAGGAGAGATGTACATCCAAGACGACTATTTCGATCGCAACACACGTGGAGAGCCGAGTCTCCATCCGTATCTTTCACATTCACATCGACGTCGTACATTATCAATAACTCAACGATCACCGGTGACCCTCCTTCTCCAACACAAACAGCGAAATGGAGCGGTGACCGACCGAAGTAGTCCTTCTCGTTAGGATCTGATCCGTTCTCCAGAAGGCAGCGTACGGCATCGATGTTTGCATTGTTAATCGCGTAAATAAGTGGCGTGTACCCATCGTCGTCGCGAAGATTCAACTGGTTTGGAGCCAGCTCGTGTAAACTCAAATGGTCAATCAACACTCGGAGACAATCGATCAAGCCACGTCCCGCGCAAGTGTGTAGAAGTCGAAGTGTGTCACGAGAGTTTGACGAATTATCAAAGCCACGACTATCAAGAAGAACGCGGAGTGTATTGGCGTGGTTGCTTTCAACGCAAAGTTGTGCGGCGTTCAAACCTGCGATGGACCTTGCATCTGTGTTCGCGCTTTTTTCGAGCAACATTTCGGTAGCTTCTGTTTGCCCTAATGCAGCGCTTAATAGAAGCGGAGTGATCCCTAGCTCGTCTGTGGCCTCGTGCCAAGCATTGTGGTCAATCATGTACGCAGCTAAAGCCACGCGATCTTGAATCGTTCGATGGGTGTCAGTATCACCGCCAAATCCCGTAAGGGTGGGTGGGATGTTGGCAAGTAGCAAATGCAATGGTGTTTGACCGTGGACATTCGTGTAGTTGATATCCATTTGGTGGCGCAGGCAAAGCTTGACAATTCGTTTGTGGCCGGCAGCAGCGGCCATGTGAAGAATTCCATTCCGTTCTTCATCAACAACGTACCAGAATCCCATCTTGAGCGCGCGTTGAGTCGCGGTGAAGTCGCCTTTGTAAGCCGCAAGCAGGATGGTTTCGGCTCGTGTCTTTTCAGCAAGTCTACGCGCCTGTCGCTGCCGCCAGATTGTCTGTAGTCTTTTTGCCGCATTAATCTCCCATCGTAGTTTGCGAACCTCCTGGCGCCCCAGATAACCTCGGAAGACTCGTTGGATCTTCACTGCGGCACGATAACGTTCAGCGAACACGCGGAACACGACTTGACAGCGATGCCGCCTGAACTGGCGCTGGATGAGAAGCGCGCTTTTGTACTGCTTCATTAGAAATGCTGCTCTCTTGTCGCGCTTTCGTTGCCGATAATCAGCAAAGCCGTCAAAAACTACTTCTTTCGCGCGTCGTCTCCGCCTTTTCTCTATCTCCTTAATACCTCGAGCTTGAAGCAAGTGCCAGCGCCACATTCTAAAGCAGTCGCGGAGTGTCCGACCTTGTATTCTGCGCAGCAGTGCCTCACTTCGAGCATCTTGCTGAGCTTTCTGTAAGCGACGTCGCGTAGCGTATCGCCTCCCCAAACATCCGCGGAAATTCTTTTGAATTCGCACAGCTGCGTGCATCCGCTTACGCTGTGTTTGCAGTACCTGTCGAGCCAGTCGACCTCGGTACACGTGCTGAACCATGACAACCGCTTCAAGACGGCGTTGCTTAGAGGATTGATCGTAGCCAACCCATTGCTGAAACCAGTATGTGAGTCGTCGCTGAAGTATCACCTCGAGATTTGCCTTCAATCTCAGTTGATTATCAGCCCACTGTACCCACCAATAGAAGACACGATGGACTTGGCGAGCCTGGATTTTCTGGAGATATCGCTTGGCAATCTTGCTACGCTTCTTGTTCATCTGAGCAACTTTGCGCAATCGAAGTACCTCCAGTCGCCGGCGGAATGCATGCTGTATTGTGCGTGCAGCTTGGTTAATATGCTTGAAAGCCACGAGGTGGTGGCGCCAGCGTATGAACTGAAACTTGAGAAAAAGTCGATTTGCATTCCTCTTCCGAATTCTTGTCACCAAAAAAGACCTCCATTTGAAGAAAATACGCAGCTGGAGCTTCTTCTTGCGCTCCACGTCTCGTTGTGCGATTTGTTCGTGACGCATTTTTTCGAGTAGTTGCTGCTGTTTCTGAACGATTGCACAACGCGCAGCTTCTTCTTGCTGTTGTTTAGCCTGCATCCGTGTTTGGTGACGCTGCATATCCTTGTCCTGAAGAGCTTCATGACGCTTGCGATCCATGAATTCATTCTGTTTCTTTATCTCATGCAATCGAATCCGTTCGTGCAGTTCTTCTTTCGCTTTTTGCTTAATCTCTCTAGCTCGCCGACGCGCCCTAAATGCTCGCTGTATCTTGATCACCATTCGAAGTTGAAGCTCCTTCATTTGTTCCTTCCAGGGCTTGGATAGCATAGATGCAGCCTTGATTTCAATGTCGTGCTTTCGCTGAAATCTTGCTATTTGTGCGGCAAAGCGACCAACTACGGATGGTAGTTCTTTCACACCCTTCGCAAATTCGTTGTGACGCACTTCTCCTCCAGCTGCAGATGGTTTTATGGGCTTATTGGGAGACGCTGAAGTCACTTCCTTCCACACATCATTCACCAAAATCTCAGCTGTTGCTACCTGCTCCTTGATGTGATCAAGTTCTTGTTCCATCAGAGTAATCTGATTTCGGAGCAATCGCAACTGGGTACGGTTTTTATTGTCTTCAGTATTGCTTCTCTCGAGTCGCAGCATGTCGATCCTCATGTTTCGCAATGTTCTTTCTCTCTCACTGTATAGAGCAGTAAGCTTCCCAATCTTTGCATCGCTTGCAATAGTTTCTCGTAGGCGAAGAAGGCCTCGCAGTGATTCACCTAATCTAGCATTGACGCGAAGGATGTTAGAGTGAAAACGTTGATGACCGCCAAGACGAGCGTACCGTCGTCCTTGTATTTAAACTGGGCAATAATGTCTTCTGCTATATTCCGAAATTCATCCACACTCCAGACGAGCAAGTGCTCGGCCGAAACTTCGTCTCGGTGATCAAAAAGCATTCGCATCTTCTCAGTCGTGATGTAGTGGGCTAGAACTACCGGTGCCACCAACGGTCGGGTTAGAGAGACCCCAGAATTAAGGGCAACATTGTGGGTAAAGAATCGACGCCATAGCTGTTCACATCCATCTCGGGTTAGATAAACAGCTTTTGAGCCGTCAGGTAGCAGAGGATGCGGAGTGAGATGGACCATTTCGGCAGGAATGTATTTTTTCGCCGTGGTCGATGAATGCGCCAACTTGGTCTTCGCTCCGAGCTGAAGATCGAACTCTTGCTGGAGAACGGACCGCAAGAATATGAAGAACAGTAGAGTGTCGTCGTCGTAAATCTCTCGCACAAACATCGAGAACATCGCGACGGGTGCGAAACTATTAAGTGTGGCTTCCATGTTATACATGAGGTCGAGGCACTCTTGATCCGCGAGATGCGCGAGTCCAAGCACGTGATCAATATGCCTTCTCACGAGGTGAGGCATCACTAGCCGCTGCTTAAGGAGTCTTGATGGAGAGGAACCTTGGACTTCTGGCTCTGCGATAGAACATTCGTCACGAGAAACTGTCCCAGACCCTGTGTTCCTTCCTAGAATGAAGGTGTCAGTCAGAGCATCATATACATCTTCGACGAGATGGAGCAACCAGTTGATGGGGCGAACGCGAGGGGCCAAAGACGCGAGTCGTGCGCGGTCGATCGAGGCGAAGAGCCGAGGGTATCGGAGCCGGAGTGTATCGTTCGTAATTTTCGGGCGCTTACCGATCGGCGCTTCATCTGTAGCACTCAGCTGGCTGTCAGAGTGGCGGCGTGTTACTCCACGGTGCGTCGAATTCTGCGATGGGGTCTCTTGGTTCTGACTCGCTAGATCTGTCTCCGGGGGCAATTTTGACGGCTTTCCACGTCGTTTATCGTTCGGAGTCGGAATCTCGAGCAGCTTGTCTGCACTCGGAGATGTCGATCTCTCCTTCGCGACAGAAGCCGCCAGCGTCGCAGTGCCCTCCTGTAGAAGCCCTCGCTGCCGGAGCTGAACGTTGATATACTCGATCTTGTCGAGATACGGCAGCAGCATCTTCTTCTGTTCCAGAGTCTCGATGCTCATACGCTCCACTGGCGGCGTCGGAACGGCTTTGCCATCTTCTAATTCATAGATACTCGCGTTGTTGGAGCGAGCGTCGGCTCCATCGCGCAGTTTCTCCGACGAAGGAAACGCCGGTTTGCGGAGCGCCTTCGCGCGGTCGCCGCGCAGCTGCTTCGGCGGCTTGGCGGCTGCGGCTGCTGAATCCGAGAGATCGTCGTACGGTGACCGCTTCTGCTTCTTCGTCATCGTCTTGTGCACCTCCTACACATTCTTAGAGCCCCATGATCTTCGCTTCCATATTCGTCTTGCGCCGCTTCGATATACTGACTAGGTATGTCATTCTCGCGAGGTACTTACAGTGATGTGGGAAATACTGACTCCCGGTGCTCTTACTGAGTTGTGCGGCTGCCAGACAGGCATCATGTGCGACGTGGTTCGCGACGACGATGACGCCATGCTGTCGCATGCTTGACGACGTCACGCTGCGGCGAGAGCTGCTTCGCCCGAGCTGAACTCAGTCGGGTCGCGAGTAGCTACATTGGAGGCATGCAATAGCAATTGAGAGGATGTAGGGTGCTTTGGAGGGCAGGTTGTTTATTTAGTCTATTTGAGCACAGATGCGTTGGGCGTGCGCATTCCCCGCGTGCAGCCTCGTGGTTCGAGAGATGCAAGCTTAGGCAGCATCGACGCGCTGAGGAGAACTCGCGCGTCGAGCCAGCCCGAAAGGAACGCACCGGCCGGCCCGCCGTGTGCCAAATACGCAAATCTTCTTCTTCTTCGTGAACTAATGGAACATCACGAGCGTGCGCCGCTCGGTCTTGGCTCTTGCGAGAGGAGACGACTTACAGGCCCTTGGACTTGTTGACGACGTTCTCGTAGCGGGTGGCGAACCAGCGGCGGTGCGACTGCCAGTTGGCGCCGACGGTCTCGTCATACTTGAGCGAGTTGGTGCGGTTGGCCTTGCTCCAGTTGACGTCCGGGTGGCCCGTGAGGTAGCGCACGCACTGGAAGGTGCAGAGGCCCGAGGCCACGACGCACGTGACGAGCACCGGGTAGGTGCCCTTGTCGCCCAACCAGCGCTTGACAGTGGAGGCACGAGCAGCAGGAGACATCTTGGAGGAGGGGGCTTGGACTGGAGATGCGGAGTTTCCGAATGAGCTCCTGGGCCGTCGAGAAGGAACGAAGGGGGGGAACGACGGCGGGCCGACGCCGACCACAGGACCAACCCGACGAGCGAAAACGGTGCTGACGTCAGACGATTGGATAGAGAGATACCCTGTTGAAAGCGATTGTCAAACTATTCAGTAATTGCTCGTGAAAGACCTGTGGAACATGATGCATGTCTCGTGTCCGCGAGGTTCTGATTGGCTGACGTGGTGACTTCGGATTTCCCCCTGTCGCTCCATGGGGCAAACTGGATAGATCCACTGAGTCAGAGGCAGATTCGCGTGGGAATGGGTGGATGACCTTTGGTGGCGAGGGAGAATGGGGGCCCGCGTGGGGCTGGGTCTATGCGACGACCAAGCGGAAACTAGCATGTCAAACCAGCCGGGGATGGACGAAATGACTGGCGTCGAGTATGCCGGGGCGTCCAATCGGAACTTCATGCCGAATGGTGACACGCTCCCGTGAGCAGTGGAGGATGGGGAGAGGCCTCGCGATTGGCCCTGGGCGAAGCATTCTGGAGAGATGCGGACACGTGGAAAGGGTACCCGATGCCATATTGCCATGGGTATGGTTACCATAGATCGTGGGAGCAATCGTGGGGTGGAGATGGCAGGTCAGGATACAGGAAGCGTCGGGAGGAGGTGTCGTAATGAAATGGGCGTTTAACAACTCAGACATGAGGCCGCAGCTCCATGCAGCAGGCCCGAATGCCTTCATTCACATCCGCGTAGTGGCTGCGTGGCTATACGCCTCAAGCAGATCTGTATGGAGAATTGTATGGGGAAGGCGGCAGAGACACGCTCATGCCCGGAGCATGAAATGGAAATGGACACCACGACAGCGGAGGACGACAGAATTACGATTCAATTACGCCAGAGCAGCTACGGGCGACTCGGAGGAGGATGCGGCGGCGCTGACGGCGATCATGAGCGTGCTGGTGGCCGTGTCGATAGTCGTGGTGAGAGTGGGGAGCGTGGTGGTCGACGCCTCGTCGTCGTCGTCTTCGTCGATTCCTCTCTCCTGAGCCAATAGCGAGAGCACGCGTTTCTTCTCAGCATCGATGATCTCCTGCTCGTACTTCTCGTGGCTCATGAACAACAGCGGGAACATGCCGAGGATACAGCCGAGTGTGATGCCGCCGGCTGACGCGACGAAGTTGCACCAGTGCGTGATGGCCATGCGGGCCTGAGCTCTCGACAGAAGCGGGTCGGGAATGCCCGCTCGCCGCACGAACGACTCGATGACGCCGCCGAGACTGAGCCCGACGACGTTTGCGAATGTGTTGCCGAGCGCTGCCGCGAAGAGCATGGAGAAGTGGTACGCCTCGTGGAAGTGGTCTTCGATCAGGTCGCCAGCCGCGAGCATGATGATATTATCCACAAACCCAAAGCCGATGAACGGGATGGCCGAGCCCAGCATCACAAGCTTGAGCTGGTAGTTGGTCGGACGCTGCGTCGAGTCGTTGTCTGGGTGGGAGCGAGGCGTCTTGAGGCTGAATCGCGACGTCAAGAAAGTTCGAAACTCTTGCGGATTCAGCAAGCCGTCCTTGTCCTTGTCGGCCTCGCGAAAGAACTGCTCCACGTCGTCGTTGAAATTCCGGTTGCTCTGCAACACTCGCGCGACTGTTAGATATCGCTGGTTCATGCTTAACGCATGGAACTGCTTGACTACGGCACCCACGACGTCTTTCCGTGACGGGCTTGTCGGCGGCCTCTTCATACCCATGGACGACGGTGCCGTACGCGCCGAGCGCTTGCGTACTCGTGACGTCGTGATCGCTCGCCGGAAGAGCCTCATGCGATTCGAGTCGGTTTGCGAAATGGATCGCTGTCTCTCACGGAGCCATGGAGGCTATTGTCGTCGCGAGCGGTGCATGATGAGATCACACCGATGAAAATCCAGAGCATGCACCCACCCCCTCATCAATACTTTTACCGGAGGATAAGATCGAGATCGTGTATCTGATACGCTCGATTTAGATTGTGGTCTGCGCGGCGACCAACGGCACAGAGGAGAATCAAGGAGAAGGGCACCGCTGTTTATAAACAGCGCTTGGAATAGCAGCGATCCGTGATGTGAGAACGCTTTGAATCCCTCGTGCGTGGCGCTGAGCCGATCACATCAAGCCTCACAAAGGGAATGGGTGGTGTGCCTACCCCAAAAGACGCGGTTAGTAGTCACTATGGCCTATCGTCGACTGGAGGAAAGCGCTTGACGTGCTCTCGGTTGAAGAGCAGGAGTATCCGCATGTTCCGACACCAAAAGAGCTAGAGCTTTCTCGTCAAGTCGTTGACCTTCAGCAAGAGAAAGATGCTGTCGAGCTCAAACTCATGGTCCAGATAAGAGATCTCGAGTCGCAGACTCACAAGTAAGTGATCCAGTATGGTGATAGCTGTATTGAGTGGCCAAGTCTTGCTCACGCTGCTCGCAGACTCCAAGTCCGCATTCATGACCTCTCACAGCAACTCCAGGCAACAAAACGGGAACAAATCCAACGTGAGCAAGAGGCAGTGGAAAGAGAGAGGCAGTTGTGGAGGGAGAAGGTAGATGGTCTGCAGCGTGAGCTTGCTCAAGAAAAGAACGGTAAAGAGGCTCAAAAGAGGTGGCGAGTCAAGTTCACTGAAGATTGCGGCACGAACCAAGAGGCTGGAGTGGTTGCTGTTGAGCAATTAGAAGATGCTCTGGCAAAGTTTGCACAAAGTATCGCTCTCCTCCCAGCTCGCACGGCTCCAAAAGCAGCTCAAGCGGGAGTACTCCCTTTTCTCGTCCATCTATTGCGCGAAAATTTTAGCGATGTTGTGTCGGGTTCAGCATTGCTTGCTCTTGTTCACTTGGCGATCTACCAGAAGCCCCAACGCCTAAGCCGTTACACCACGCCGCCGGCTCTGACTGCTCGAGCTGAAGCAGCCGTCAACGTGAAAGAAGAGATTGTCAAAGCAGGAGTACCCGCCCCGCTTGCCTACATTCTCGAGCGCGTTCGCAATCAGCGAGTGCTCACTGAAGCAACGAGGCTATGTGCTGCATTGAGCACATTTGTTCCAAACAAACGTGTCCTTGCAGCGAAGAATATTGTGCGACTCACCATCCAGCTCCTGATCCCTGGCTTCATTTCGCGTGTCCCAACAACTCCAGAAAGTGGCAGTAATTGTGACGGAATCCTTGACACCGAGCGACTCGAGAAGGTTCCAATTCAAACAGTTCCAGAACTCCAGCGGTTCGCTTTAGGCGCCCTCGTGAATCTCTCTCACGGTTGGTCCCAGATGCCTTGCCTCGATATCTCTCTGTGCTCAAACGAACCACTTTGATATGTAGACTCTGAGGTTGTACGTTCCCAGATTGTGAATTTTCGATTCGTCCCTATTGTCGTCAGGTACCTTCGTGAAAGTCCAGATGTGCTTGTACAAGCGGAAGCAGCCAAACTACTTGGAAACCTCGCGCACAATCACGTTGTCAATCAGAGTGTGATTTTGACCGCAGAAGGAGATGCTTGGCTTGCGAGGCGTTTGACCGCAGACTATCTAACAAGAAGCCGAGATCTTATACGCGCCTGCGCTATTGGTGTTGGCAACCTCGCGTACACTTCTGTCAGCCAGCTATCCATCGGCTACGGCGATGCCATGACGTACTTGCTCCAGCTCCTCGTTGATTCCACTGATCCGCTCGTATTGGAGGCGGCTGCAATGGCTATTAGCGGCATGTGCCACCAAAGCCCTCTCAACAAAAGCCGCGCGGCTGCTCAGAATGGGCTCCAAGTTTTGCTGTACGTTATTGGTCGCAGCAGCCGATATGCTAATGACGAAGACGCACTTATCAGTGCTCTGGAATGTCTGTGTGTTCTCTCTCGGCCCAAGACTGCACGCCAGCAGGTTTTGGACCTTGACGGCCACCTTCCGCTCTGCCAGATATGCAAGAAGTCGAAGAGCCCTGCTCTATTGACCGCGAGCGCGATGGCACTCAGCGTGCTTATCCCCTCGCCTCTCGAACGCCATTTGCTTTTGACTGACAGCAAGGAAAGCAAGCTGGAGACGAACGGACTCGGTCTCTCTTCACTCAAGCGGGTCAAACACATTGTATATAGCAAGGATGCAGCTTCGACTGTTCCGTTGTGGCTAGAAGATGCGATCAACCGGTTGACGACGTACGCTGCGACGCTAGCATTAGCAGAAGTCGCTCCAAGCGATGAGGAGGATTTGCACGAGTTCCATGAACGATCATACTATTCATTGGAGTCACTATCCGACATTGAACCGGACGAATTGTGTCCAGGATTCTATGTGTAACACATACTTCGAAGTAATCAAAACAACGTGGTTTCCTCAGAACGATGCATTTTTTTTACTTTTCCGATACTAGGAGGAACGGGTATGGTTCAGTATAGGAAGTAACGGCTCCATCGCATGATGCAAACGAAATAATCCAAGAATAGTCTGCGTCTTTTCGTCGCTACCCATAATAGAAACCGCTTGCTGGACACATTCGCCAACTCAAGTTGTGTTTACTCTCTCTTTATCCGCTTCATGTCATCATCGTCATCACTATCAGAATCCTGACCCAAGTCACACAGAGAACAATTAGAGAGCCACCAAACGTGAGACTGAGCACGCTTTGCACAAACCTCGTTCAGGTTTCGTTTAACTCCTCCGACATCACTCGAGGTTGAAAGGGGTGCAGTCGACTTCAAACTCTGCGGTGTGCCAGGGATAAGATGTTCGGATGTAATGTGCTCCGAGTTGGCCATGACGGTGTCGTAACAGTATTTGTGGAAAATAGTCTTCTGCTCAACTGCCTCAGTTGCTGGGTTATAAATTGATCCGTACACTGCATTCGTGTACATCCAGTCCTCCTCTTCTTCATCCCAGCTCTTCGTAAAGTTTTCACTTTGTAGGCAACACAAGAAGGTCAGCAACGACAACCAGAGGTCCACACAGAAACAACGCACCCGCAGATTCTGCACCTCGTGACACCCTCGTCGACAGGCACTCTAGAGGATTCGAACTGGTCCTGAGACTCTTCTTCGGTTTCGTTCTTGCGGTCAAAGAATGAGCTGCTCGTTGCCTCTCGGGGAGCAACTTCACCTGAATAATCTACCACCCATTGATCTTCGTCAGGGTACCAAGAGCGAGACACCCCTCCTTTACCACGCTCCTTCTGAGCTCGATTGTACTGGAACAAGAAGTCTAAGTGAGCATTGAGCTTCTCCTGCTCCTTGAAGCGCAATCCGCTCTCCCGACACACAAGAGGGAGAGCGGCGTAAAGTTTTTGAACGTTCGACTCGACACGATCTTTATGGGCGACAATCTTGTCGCTAAACCACATCTTGGACGCCGACCGCTCATTTGCGACTGGAGCTGATGGCATGGCTGATTGGGGAGGTGCAGTTTGGCCACCTTGGCCATTTAAGCCCTTCAGTTTCTGTAATATTGACATGACTGCAGCTGCATTTGGAGTTCCACGTGGCTGCTCGTTTGTGATTTCGTTGGTAGGAACCACTGGGGCAGGTGGAGGTGTTGATTGTTTCCTCTTAAGAAGGTCCATGAGATGCGACACATTGGCAGATTTGACTGGTTCCTGGTGTGATGGTGGCGCTTGGGCAGTTGGGTGAGGGACAGCTCCAGGAGGAGGCACATCAGAGAAGCGTGATCGTCGTGGTTGACGAGCTCCTTGCCGCCCAGATTGGACTGGTGGTGGCTGAACTTGAGGACCTGCGGGTGTCGGTAAAATAGCAGGAGCATGGCGTTGTGGCTGGGTCTGTGGAGGCATGTGATTATTTACAGGAGGCACAGTTTCCATAGCTGGCTGCTTAGATGCCGCGTGGTATTCAACCAATTGATTATACCACTCGGGGTTTTGCACGCGAACTTGCTCAAGGGTCAAGTGCTCAGTTGGGTGAATGTCCATGTCATTTTGCATCTGCGTCAGAAGCGAGCGTAACTCCATGTCATGTTGTTGCTTCTGTTGCTGATGCGTAGAAGGAGGAGCACGGCGCTGCGGAGGCGGCTCATTCGCGAAAGTTACTGCCGGCTGAGCCACAGCGGCTGCAGACTCGCCCGCTGCAGCCATGGCTCGGTTCGCCGCGGTCCGCATTTGTGCGAGAGCTTCCGGTGGGAAAATACGAGTCTGGTCCCACGTATTCAGCACGTGGACAAAGCGACGAAGATCCTTTCCCGACACCTTTGTTGACGGATACAAATGAGAATCATAGCAAGAACCGATGGAATTATACCCTTAGGACGCACCTGCTTAACGCAGTTGCAATAAAGCGGTACAACGTTGCGCGTTAGCAGCGTAATGTACGGTCCCCGCACATTCTTCAAAATCGAGTCCGTGAGATAAAAGATCGGGAGCTTGTAATTTGGAGGGGCCTGGATAACAGCCAACGATCGCGTCAGTGCCATTGGTGAGAGCTTGCGCCGACGCTGCTTGTGGAGTCGGCCTCGCTCTCCCTTTCTTGTCTCCGCCGCCTACCACGCGAGCAATCTGTGGCCATGAAAGGCAACCTATCTCCTACACTGAAGTCCCACGGGGCAGGGGGCGCACTCAGCTGTAACTCTGTACCCTGCCATTCCATTTCTGCGCATGACCGGCGACGGGAGACAAAGGGGGAACCAGAAACAACCCGAAGGCACCCCACATACAACAATACGGCGAAACGAGACAGGCAAGCGTTGTCATTTACCCGGTGGATCTTGGTTTCAAGAAAGCTAACAATCTCTGGCGCGTACTGCACGCGCTCGGCTAACATCGTGAGCGAGTTGATCACGTCCTTGGCCGGGTAGTCCATCATCTGGTTGATCTTGGTGTCGAACTGGCCCAGGATGGATTGGATCTCTTGCCGACTCGTCGTCGCGCCGGGAGGCGGCCCGGCGCCACCGCGACGACGCGGATCTGCGCCCGCACGACTCACCTCGGCACTTGGCGGCCCGCGGCCCGCGCTGCCGGCCCGGCTGCTCGACGCCAACGCCGCAAAGTCCGCCATTCTCTCCCTCCCTTGGTCTCGTCGATTTGAACGCTTGCACTTGGTGACGGGTGGATTGACCAGAAATACATGAGCGCGTAAATTACGATTCTACTCTCGTTTGATTCCGTAAATACGGAAAAACGGCTTTTGGACATGTACAGTCTCTTTCTCGCTGGCTCTTCGAAAGATTGTTCTGTCGTGGACAGTACACACTGGCGTGGCATGACTCAGACTCAGACTCTCGGATCCTTATTACCGCAAGATGGCGCGACGAACGACCGGGAAGCAATGAGTATGAGCGACCTCCGGACACTGGTGCGCGAGTTGCTGGGCGTGCAGTCGGTCTACGCGTCCGCAGACGCGTCGGAGGTGCGCTGCCTCGTGGAAACGCCGAAGAGCGAGGCCGCCGACGTGCAGGAGTGGCTCATCCGGCGGCTGCCGCGCGAGGAGACACCCATCAACGATGGCGCGCCTGGCGTTTCAGCAGAGAGCGAGCAGGACAACTTGGAGCGCCTCGGTAGTCTAGAGGACTATTTGGATTCAGTGCTTCATCTGACAAACTCTCCGCGCGCTGACCGGCGCGTTGAAGAAGGTGCAGTGGGCAGCAAAGTGCTTGACTTGCTGTACAGTGGAATCCGTTACTACTCCAAAGAGCAGTCTCCAACCGAGATTCTTGGCGGGCTGTCGTCTCACCACGCCAAAGCGCGCAAGGCCTCTTTTCCTCGACTTCGCGGTGTGGTTGTGATCGCGGATGGCTCCGAGCTGGCCGTTTTTGACTACGAACAGCAAACTTTGCAAGACCTTCTCCAATTTAATCGCGCTCGGCTAGACGGGGAGGATGTACGAGCACGCTGTATTGCGCCCTTTGAGACCTCTGTTTGGTTAAAACTATTTGCATTCGCAGGCCCCGAGCGAGTCGAGTTCCGACATGAAGCGGCGGTTCCTTGTGTTTCAGCTCTGCCAACTCTTGGGCTTTCTCCACGAGAACAAGTTGAGCTTCAAAGGAAAGCTCACGCCAAGCAGTATTGGGGTCACGGATGGACTGTGGGCACGTGTTGGTGTGGTCCCCAGTAGAGTACTGAGCGAGAACGATCATATTGTACTGTCTCCTACTTTGAGTGTTGAAGACTTGAGTACAACCTCTCCAACAGAGCGATGGTGCCGAGGAGATATGAGTAATTATGAGTACCTGATGATGCTAAATACTGCTGCGGGCCGACGGATGGTAAGTGATGCTTTGTGCGTGCTCGTGCGCACTGATTCATGGAGAGCGGATGTCTGCACACAGATCGACAGCGCTTTCCACCCAGTTCTCCCCTGGGTGAGCGATTTTTCTTCACGCAAAGGCGGCTGGAGAGACCTATCAAAGAGCAAATTTCGGTTGAACAAAGGCGATAACCAGCTCGACCGAAACTATGAGAGTAGCGTCATTCCCCATCATATCACCGAGAGGTACGTTCAATTCCTTCATCCTTAAGATCACGGTAGTATGTTGATAAGATATCTACCTCTCCAGTCTGTCTGAGATTACGTATTACATCTATATGGCTCGCCGAACTCCAATGACCGTGCTGAGGCAAGTCGTGAGATCTAATTTCCAACCCAGAGAATATCCGTCGACAATGGCACGGATGTTCCACTGGACACCGGATGAATGCATTCCTGAGTTCTTCACGGACCCATCTGTATTTGAGTCGATTCATGGCGGCGATGTGATGCCTGATATGGTTCTTCCTGATTGGTGCCACGATGCTCAAGATTTTGTTCTGGCTCATCGAGCCATGCTAGAGAGCGATGAGGTATCTAGCACTTTGCACAAATGGATTGATCTCAACTTTGGGGTGTGTTTGAGTGGTGAGGAGGCCATTCGAAACAAGAATGTCCCTTTTCGGACCAAGCTTGGTGTTGGAAGTACCAGGAAGAGCCCAGGTTTCTTTCAGTTATTCAGTCGTGCCCATCCTCGGCGACGTGTTCCACAATATGATCACGTCGCTGCCGTTCAGGCGCAAGAAATCGATGCCTCTCGCACGATTCGGGATCGAGCACCACCGGAACTGATCCCAGACACAAACTTGCGCGTTGCGATCAAGATCGTGGAAGATTCGCTGAACGAGTCTAGTATGACAGCCTTCTCGGATCCTGCACCTCATGGTCAACTTCAAGGCATTTTGTGTTCACCTCCACAAGCAGAGAGAAAAGGGTTGTCCTCGTCGTTTGTGAAGCTGAAGAAACGATCAAAAGCTCGGCCGAAATTACACCACAGTTTCCATGACCCACCACCTCCTTCTCCGCCTGGAGGGCGAGAACCGGGCATGTCCCGCTCACCGACTGTGACTCGTTTTGCACATGCCATTCCGAAGTTCTTTGGAGCAGATAGTCCTGTTCATCAGGCAAGCGGAGGTGGAGACTCTTCCGGTTCGACATCTACGGTGATTCCGGCAACTGCAATGTCCTCTTCATTTGGACAAAGTAATGCTGACACAAGCCGAGGTCAACCGATCACCAAATACACCGCATCATCGAGCACAAACCAGCCTCAGAATGTACTTAATTCGTCGATCGGAGTGCACGGTTCACCTGGAACGCACATATTTCGTGATCTTTGGCACCAGCTGAGCAAGCCAGATGACGAGGATTCAAATGATACAATGGATGAAGGCAACAGCTTATCCGATTCAGATTGGATAGGGCTGAACGATAACGATGCCCTGGACGAGACGAGTTATTTGCTGCTGAGAGCGAGTCCGTCGATTGATTTACCACTTGATTCTGTTGCCAACGTTGATCAATTGCATGAAGAACAGTCTCCGGATCTAATCGTTCCGATTGATCCGGTGTACACTTTACCAGCATACGTGCAAAAGGTACTGAGTCTTGCTGGCAAATATCATACACTCTCTGCTAACAGAACAAATCGCGTGACAGATCTCTAAGATTGAATCCTTCTCCCATGAAGATGTCGCGATTAGTGACGATTTGTTTGCGCTGGGGTGCATCATAGCTGAAATTTATCTCGGTCGACCATTGTTCTCATCTTCATCGATTGAGCACTACTGGCAGTCGTACGCGAGTGAGTCTGAGTCAAATCCAGAGCACACTGGAGACATTTGGCTGGGTCTCCTTACCGTTCGCAACCAACTCAGCACGGTTCCAATATGCGTCAAGGTACTACAGTATTATCTTGGCGAACTTACGAACGGGGTGGCTAACTCGATGCCTTATCTCAGGATTTGATAACCAATTTGATCCACCCAAACCCGCAACATCGTCTTGCTTCGTGGTTATCGCTGTCAAATACCAATGTGAATGTGTCGTCATCCGCCGATCTGAGCTACAGTAGCAGTGGGTGCATCTTCAACCCTACCGTACAGTCTATCTTCCAGTACTCGGCAGTTTTTCACGGCGAGACAGATTGGTCGGAGCGTTTCAAGCTCACTCGCAAGTACCTTCCGGGGCTATGCCGTCTTCCAGACGAAACATTTGAAGTCGTACTACCTACGATTATTGACTTCTTCAAACCAACAACATTCTCCGACGAACTTCAGACAGCTCATGCATGCGCAGCAACAGTGTTCTTTCTCTGCACACTGGCCACTCGATGTGGGCATGGCGCGTCAAGGTTTTACCTTTGTGATGCGGTGCTGTCGTTGTATGAGACTGCCAAGTTGTCCCCATTCCTGAAGCTGTGTCTGGCAACTCCTGAGGTGTTGAAGACCATTGCAATGACTTTTGGGCCTGTCAAATTACTCCACAATTTTCTCCCCGTGTTAATGGAGTGGTTGACATCACCTGCTTTGTATCGAAGCAACCAAGGTGATCTTGGGATTGACGAAAGAAATAATCGATCCTTGATGTTGTTTGTCTCTGAGTCGGCGAGTATGCTGGCGGTATCATGCGGTGAGTTATCGTCGAGTGATATCCTGGGGGCAAGCATGACTGTCAAGTACATTCTCCCTGTGCTGCTACCAGTCTTGGGCAAAGTGCAGTCGAAATGGGTGAGGCTCAGTGAAGATCGGTTTTTCGTACGCCATGAAATGTCAGCGACGTCAGAGTCAAATGGCTCGTTGTACGGAGGAAAGCATGGAGATGGCGTTCACGTCGCTTACACGCTGAAGCAGAATCTGTATGAGAATCACTTCGTTGCAGACACAATTCTTCTCGTGTCTCGTGAGCTTCCTACGGCGGTTCTAAGTGAAACGGTCCTTTCTCATCTGTGCAATGTTGTTCCGCGCCTTCTGGAAGTTGCCGAAAGCGTCAGCTCGGTCAGGATCGAAGGCGTGCCGGTAAGGCTTGAATGGGCATCAATGGTCGCTGAGCGAACTCTAATTGTGTTGGCTGGACAGGATGATCTAGCACGCGAAGTGTATGTATCACTACGAGTTCTACGTCACGTCATACGGTCAGTCGACGATCAAACGGTCCGACGAGAAATTCTACAAAAGCGTTCGGGGTTGTTGGTCGGTATATTGAACCGCATTCAGCCTCCATTTTTGCATCCTCGCGTCATTGATAGCATCATGGACTCGATGGCAGAGACGACAAAACAGAGCACTGACCGTCCGTCTCTTCATCGCTACAGCTCGGCTCCCGTGTCCACATCTATTCGCCGCTCGAAGCAAATCGTCGATCACCTTATTATGCTACAGAACGAAAAGGCACACGATTTACGTGCTTTCACTGCTGTTGGAGTGGCGCGCACGATAACAGGGACGCTACAGAAAGTTGGCGCAGAGGTTGCATCGACAGCAACTGGACTTCTACAAAGTATTGATGCGTTCCTCGCCCGGTGTGCTACCATCTACTCCGAGCTTGAGATCACAGACTTCCAATGGCGCATGGCTAGCGAGGTGGTATCCGAATTTTGCGCCCCTTTGCGAACATTACTCGGACCAGACAAGTTTACTGAGTTCTTCCCAAGTGTCCAGTCCAGCTCTGTTCTCCAGCTCCTGTTACTACCAAACCCACAAGGTCACGTGTCTGCCCGAGCGCGAACGAGCGATGCTCGACAGAGCCTTCGTCAGACGACAATCGCTACCAGTGGTACGCGTGGACACGATGAATCATCCAGTGGATTCCGAGCCGAGGTGGAGCTGCTCTCGAAGAAAATGCCAGAACTCTTGCAATCTGCCTACCAATCTGCTCGAACAAACGGTATCAAGACAGCCAGCTTTCTGCACGTGCCGCTTCGTTCTGGGAGTGCTTGGAGCAACGACCTGAATGAAGAAATCTATCTTGTCCAAGAGTACCGCAAGAAACGACGAGCTGTGAGTTCTTCAAGTAAGGTTGTCGGTGACTCGGTTTGGCTGCGCCCTCGTGTGACAAGCTACTTCACTGGTCGACACGAGGATTCAACAAAAGGAGCTGGATCACATCGCACATCGGTCCCATCAAGCGAAATTGGAAGCAGCTGGGCTCTTCACGGCGAGATTCGGTACAGCATGAGAGCCCATTCCAGCGTAATGCGGTCAATCAGTGTGGACCAAGACGAGCAGTTCGTTGTTACTGCGAGTAAGAATGGCTCCTGCCGATCGTGGAGACTTGCGAGCTATCCTAGTCAGGCTGCGTCAACTGTGCATATTGACACGACGAGTTTGTTGTCAGCCAAGAGTCTCGAGGATGGCAAACAGGCTGTGGCCATCAGTTCGTCATCAGTCCACGTTTGGGACATTCGTACGAGTCAAGTGATGTTTGGAATCCCTTTTACAGATGACGGTGTCACCTCTTGCACTACACTGCAGAGTTTACCTTACCGCCACTATCTCGACTTCACACGCGCACAGAGCACATCGACGTCTCGTGAAGCTGGTGTGCTTCACGGTGGTGCGGATTTTGCAGTGGGGACCGTACGAAAACTGCATCTAGTGGACGCTCGAACTGCCCCGCGTGTTGTCGCAGACTGGCGTGTAGATGCTCGGGAGTCAACGTGCATCAGTGCCTTGTCGTTTGTGTCAACGCCAACATCTCCGATCGGGCTGATCGCCACTGGAACAACTACGGGCCAAGTACTCTTGACAGACAAACGGATGGGCCGATCCGTCGTGCAGTGGCAAGCTCTTCATGAAAGTCGCGTTGTAAAGATCGTGCAGTACGCACCTTCGTATCTGCTCGTGGTAGGAAGCGAACGGGAGGCTCGTGTGTGGAAGATTGATGGTGAATCCGAACCACAACTGCGAATGATCGTGGCAAATGTACCCGAGGGTGTCCGCGAGCCACAGATTAGCGTGCAAGCGTACGCTGATTCGGTCATTCTGTATGTTGCTTCATCCGCCAAGTTATACACTACAAGGCTTATCCACGATGCGAGCCCAGAAGCAAGTCGGTCCAATGTTGTGAACGTGCGTTTAGAGTCGTGGAGTCTGTACGACAACATCGGCTCAGCAGATCAGAGGCCATCCAGCAACAGCACCACAGAGCGAGGCGTCAACGACTCGCCCGACCGGAGTCGACTGCCTCGAACCAAGATGTCCGCGCAGAGCTTGGCAGTGTTGCCACTGCGTCAAGTGATTTTGCTCGGCGGTGAGGATGGATCGCTCAGGACATGCGTGTGAGATGTTAATAGAGTTGGTCGGTTTCAAAAATGTACCCATGTTTCAGAGTTGATATCTGGTTCCTCCCACAAGGGGAGAGTATCAGAAATTGGAGCTGGCCAGTGGCCGAGCCCACGAGGTTTGGAGTAGTTTTCAACTAGCAATAACGACGCATCAGCAGAGCTTCACACGCAATCGTATTGCCCCAAGCGCAAAGATAACTGAATAGAGGGCTCAGAGAATACACTATACTACATGCAACTTCCCGTACGGACAAAAGCCAAGATTCGTGCTTTCGACCTCGCGACAGTGACGGAAAAGTGGATTATCGACAGTTGTCGAAAATGTCCGGATTTTAATATCGACGCCATTGTGGTGGTCCCCCGCCTGCAAGGAACGCGAATCGTGAGGCGACAATGGACGCACCAACGGGAACGGAGAAGATCGTCGCTGCGGCGGTGAGTGGGTCGCGCTGCTTTGTTTCTTGCCCTGTGGATGTCTCACGAGTGCTCCTGGTGCTGGTCGAGTAGACCACCGGCGCTCTCTTCGGCACGGCCGCCGGCGCGGTCGAGTCCGTCTGGTCGATCCCGAAGCTCGGTGAGTGCGCTTTGTTCCTGCGCAGCCTCGCAATCAGTCGACTGATTTTGCGTTGTCCACGTCACAAGGCGCCAAGCTCCCGAAGTTCACGGGACAGATCAAGCACATTGGCACTCGCGCCGTAAGTGGTTGCTCGGTGTATTCGCAGTGTCCGCCCAATCCAAGCTTACTGACTTGATTGTCTACGAACTAGCTTATCTTAGGTTCGGTGGCTGGCCTGTACGCCACGACTGAGTACACGGCCGAGAGCATCCGCCAGAACCGCTCCCCGGTGAACGCCGCCTTGGGCGGTGCCGTCGCTGGCCTCGTGCCAGGTATCCTCGCCAAGAACGCGCGCATCGGTGCGGCCTCGAGTGTCGTCGCTGCTGCCTCGATGGCAGCCATCAGCTACTGGTAAGCTGCAGTCTCTGATCGCTGGATATTCACCCCCTCTGATGAATGATATTCTGCAGGGCGGAGACCTCGGTGAGCCCGTTCGAGAAGTACGCTGCGGCGCGTGAAGCCGACCGATCTTAATCAAATTACGTCTGAGGAGAAGAGAACCCAATCATCTGCAGAGCAAGCATGGGCTGACATCAACACAAGATAGAGTCTGTGGTGGATGAATGTACACTGTTCTTCTAGCCAGATTCTCTTCTCTCCTATCCGACTGTCGTCACTTCACAGGAGACAAGCTTGAGCAGTCGGATCCATAGAAGCCATCATAGCAGGTGCAGACGCCAGTGGAGTAGTCGCACTTCCCTCTGTTCGCACAGTCAACGTGGCACTTGTTTCCGGCGGCACCGACGCCGAATCCACCCGGAGCCGGCGTGCCGCTACAGTCGGTCTCGTCCACGGCCGTGAGCGGGTCGTCTCCGCTTGGACACCGGACTAGAGAACATCGTGGTGAGCGCATGTCAACTCAACGCAGCAGGGCTCCGATACCTTGAGAGCAGTCGTAGCCGAACCACTGCGCTTGCTGGCGCTGTCCCGACGCCAGCCCGACGTCCCACGTGGAGTCGCAGACGCATCCGTAGATGCGGTCCTGGTCCCACGTGGTCGAGTCCTCAGAGCCCTTGTAGGACATGGCCGCAGACAGTGGGAATGCCGTCAGCACGACGGCCATCTCGCTCATGGTCATGCACTTGCCGTGGCCCGAACAGGCGTTCGGACAGCTCACTACGCCCACACAAGCTCTCATTACCCACTACTCCATCCCGCGACCGCGAGCGCGTGTCCACGCACAGCGCTGGCAGGCGTTGCCTTCGAATCCACTGAAACAGCGGCACTGCCCGGAGCTCCGGTCGCAGGTGCCGGCACCCGAGCATTCCGCGCGCGCGGCGTGGGCGCTCGACGGAGTCGTGGCCACGCCGCCCCACACCGGCCCGGCTGGGCACGAGCCTATCAGTTTCCACACGAGGGCGCATATCGCGTCGACCCCTAAGCCGCTTGTTGGTAATAACACAGAGGCGCTCCATGTCCACGTACGCTGCGAGCAGTCGGGCGCGGCGTAGAGCGCGCCATCTGTCGCGCCGCCAAAGCCGGCGGCGCACTCGCAGGTCTTGGTGGCCGTGTTGCAGCGGCCGTGGCCGTTGCAGTTGCCGAGCGCGGCGCAGAGGTTGCCCGTGGGCACGCCCGACTGGCCCGAAGCCCGCGCGCTGGCCACAAGCAGCAGCGCGCCCGCGCGGCGCCAGTGGGCGGCGCGCATGGATGGGTGCAGATGTCCCAGAACGCGCTTCCTTCGCTGTGTCGGTTCAAGACCGAACGCAAAGAACACTCGATTTTTTCGCGAGGGGTCCTCATTGAGCAATCTGTACCCATCTGATGAGGCATTTGTTGCCACTTGAGGGGGCGACGTCGCTAGGGTTGGCGACTCTTCCTCTTCCCAGCTGCCTGCAAGATTTCTCGCCTCGCGGCTTCAACGCCTTCCGGCGAGAAGGGAAGGAAGGGCCGGGAGAACGCCATTCACGCCCTCATGGACGCGCCCGAGATCCCGCTCGAGAGCCACGCCGACGCGCCGCCCGCGCTCCCGTCCTCGACCGCCGCCTGCGACGTGGCGCTCGAGCTCCCGCACGCGAGCCGCGCGCTCGCCATCCAGGCCAAGCGCGCGCTGCTCGTGCGCAACGCCGTCGTCGCCGCCCACTGTGAGTCGTTGCGAAGTTCGTTTGGTTCCGAGAGACAGAGGCGCCGCTGACGCCCGTGGTCTGATTCGCAGTGAACGCCTGCTCGGCGGCCGCGCTCGCGCGCGTGGTGCGCGAGAACGCGCGCGATGGCGCCCAAGTGGAGCAAGACGAGTTCGTCGAGATGCTGCGCCTGCTGCCCGAGATTCGAGGCCGAGAAGCCTTCCAGCCGCTCGAAGAGACGCTCGAGCGAGTGTACAGGTCCTTCCACGCCGCCGACAGGCGCAGCCTCGTGCAGGTATGGGGAACGTGACGGAGTGAGAGTCGGTGGAATGGGATGTTGACAGAGCTCTGGCGATTTAGCTCGGTGTTGCGGCGATGCTGCTGGTGGGAGGCACCGCGGAGGAGAAAGTGCTCGCTGCGATTCAGCTATCCGCGAACGTCGCGAACCAAGACGAGCCACAGCCAGACACAGTGACCAAGACCACGATCGTGTCCGCACTCTCGTCGCTTCTACTCGCCCTGACAGCCGTTTTCGATGATGTCGATGCAAGTGAGCAGGAACTGAAAGACACCGCGTCAATCGTGGCGACTTCAGTCACTGAAACAGTAAACAGGATGTGGCTCGCGAACACGCTCCAAGTCGATGATGACATCTCGGTCGCCGCAGCATGGGAATGGATCGAGGAGAGGACCTCCAAATCTGTGGCCTGGATCAAGCTGCTTGATCAATCAAAGTGGCCAGTGACACAGCGTATAACCTCTTCACCGTCGAAGCGACAGCATGTTAACAGCTCGAGCGACTCGAATGCTCCTCTTTCAGAATCTCCGAGCTCCGGTCACGAAGAATCGCCTGGATTGAATTTCCAGTTTTCGCGAGTTGACGGGGGATCACTACTGATTGGCGAGCCCGAAGCAGAGGTGTTGTTCAATCTCCTCGTGCAGTCAGCATTCACAAAAGTCCACGCACAGACCATGTACGATACGTTTGTGCAGCATACAGGTGACGGACTTCTGGAAGAGGAGACGTTTCTCGAAGCTGTTGAAGAGCTTGTCACGATGACGAACTGCCCCCATTTGATGCAGGACAGTGACTTCCTGGACACGATGCTCAATATCTTCAGATGCTTTCTTCCAGAGAACTGCGTGAAGGTGGATGCATTCGAAATTGCTGCTGGCTTCAGTTTGTTCGCCTGGGGTTCCAAGAGTGACAAGCTTGCGTCTTCATTCCACTACTTCGACTTGGACAGCAAAGGTTTTCTCAATCGGCAGCAACTCTGGCGATTTCTTCGGTCAGTGCTGATAACACTCCTTTATCTCTCACCACCCGATGAAAACATCGTGAAGCGGTATGGGTCTATCGCTGAGCTGGTTGATACTGGCGAGCAAGAGATCATGGACGCTATCATGGATGGGCTGGATGAAGAAAGCGATGACGAACACAGAGATACTCAGGCCCTGTCTGGTGTCTACACTTTCGAGGAGTTTGGACAGTGGTATAACGAAGGCGGGTACAGGGGTTTGAGCTGGCTCGAGCTTTTGGATCTGCGCAAGTGGGTGTTTGTGTCTCCTCATTTCCAGCTAGAAGAACTTGACGTCGTCCCTGTGGACCCAGTTGTTGCGAGTTCCAAGTACTACACTGCACAAAACATTCAAGTGGATGTCGACTCCGGCAATTCGGTTGAACAAAATGACGGCGAAGCAATCGGATTTCCTCATGCAATCGCCGAGGAGGATGACGAAAGCGGTGATGATGGTGCTGGTGCAAACCACGCTCCTCCGCATTCTCATTCATCGTACTCATCGGCCTCCACTGGTCAGTCTCCTCATGCGAGTGTGAACAGCACGACACCAGCAATTTTACTCAAGAATGAAGTGGTTCTTGAATTCGACCTGGCTTTCGACAGCGAAGACGATTCAACCGTGGAGATCCCTCTAACAACTCTCAGTTTTGACAACGGTGATTTGATCCAGTACTTTGAACTCCAGCGCGTGATGAAACTACACGAAGTGGAACTCTTCCAGCTCTTCGATGTGTTTGAACCGTACATGGAAGGGGGGTCGACAGCCTGGATGGAGAAGAGCACTTACGACGAATGCATTCAGCAACTACTACCCCCCGAGATTGCAAACGAAGTTCGCTTATCGTTTGGAGTTAACCCCAACACACGCGTGCCTCCTCCTAGCATCGGCCGCCCAAAGCACTACAAGATGATCGCTGACACGCTTTCAAGGCTGTTTTTCGCTTTCAACAGAGGCGGAACGGGCAAAATCGATCTAGTCGAATTCGTATCTGCTTTCACAATCTTTTGCGCTGGCTCCAAGAGCGAGAAGCTTGCCTTTGCGTATCGACTCTTTGATGCTGATCGAGATGGTGCTTTGACAAGGAGAGAGATGTGGAAATATTTGAGGTCGTTCTTGACCATGCTGCTCGCTCTGGGCAATGGTTCCGAGCTTTCTGCAGAAGCTATCGCGAGTGTTGCCGACGCCACAGCCATTGCTATCGCAGATGCGATTTTCAAAGACACAAACAAGACGTTCAGTGTTCGTCAAGCTCCGTCTTATCCACGTCAGAGTCATCGATTCAGTCTTGACACTCCTGAGTCCGCCGATACTGTCGTTGCAAGTCGGAACGAGCAGCTTCGTCGTGGTCAATATTACCATCGAGGTTCCCTACCTAATGTGAACAACCTCACTGTTGAGGGTGCTGGGGTAAACACGGCTGGCCCCGGGGCAGGAAGCGCGTTTGTCCGAGGAGGGGTTGTCTCATTCGAGGAGTTTGCTCAATGGTACGGTACGAATGGATACAACATCATTGCGTGGGTTGAGCTGTTGGATGCAAAGAAGTGGCCCCAGGTTAGTGATGATGTTTCAGAAGCAATTCTACGCTACATCAGTCGGCAGCACCGCGCGATTGAGGAAGCCGCTTTGCGTGGCTCAGGTGCTGGGCCGGAATCTGGATCAACTTTTGCAACATCGTCTTCAAATGGCAGCGATAACGAAGACGAAGGTCGCACGTCATCACTAGAAGCTGAGTACTCTGCCGATGAGTCAACGCCATTGAATACTGCACAATTGCTTGCCGACGATGGAGATGCTGACAGAAGACAACCGGTCCAGTCAGCGATGCCAACCATAGCTGGTGTAGCGCAACTCATAACCACCCCTCCGTCAGCAACTACATCAGTACGCGATCTGTCTTCAGTGGCACTCCAATTCAAGCTCACAAACTTCGACAATACGGCCTTGAGAATTCGACTCAAGGATGTCGCGATCGTATATACAATCGCTGAACGAATGGGCCTGAGGGCGTTGGCGTGTGAAGCACTTCTGAAAAAGGTCAACCAGTTTGCCTCCGGTCGTTCGTTGACGAAAGTTGGATTTCTAAGGTCAATGCGGGATCTTGTTCCGAGAGAGGCTCTGTCTAACGAGGATCAAGAGTTTCTCTCGTTCCACTTGTTACGGATCTTCGCGCTGTTTGAAGCAGAAAGTGTGCTCGATGAGGGCGAGAATGAAGGAGGCGACAGCGACGGTCAAGGTAGCGAACAAAATGGAGGAAGCCCGCAGAATGGGGAAATTCGGAAGACAAGCTCTGTAGAGAAGCTGCAACTGGTGGCAGGTATGAGCATTTTTTGCGATGGATCCAAGAGCGCGAAGCTTGGAGTGCTATTCAAGTTGTTTGATACCCATGGTCGTGGATATGTTTCTCGGCGTCACATGTTCGAGTTGCTGAAGTCAGTCCTCGTGGTACTCTTTGCCTTTTCAAGCTTCAACTCGAACAAGGCACACACAAATGACACAGGAACCAACACCTGGAGTACTAACTCCGCCGCTGAACGGGCAGCTGGAGCTGTGACATCGAAGCTTTTTTGCGAAGCCAAGTGCCGCCACCCGGATTCGATCTCCCTGTCCGAGTTTGCGACTTGGTATGCAAACGGTGGCTACATCGACTGCCCTTGGCTTGAACTACTAGACCTGACCAAATGGCCGGCAAAGGAAGCTTTTGAGGCAAGCAAGAAGGAGAAGCCACTCATTTATGCATTTGATATGCTCGAAGAGGGCAACTTGCTTCACTTCGCTGAAACCGACATCTCGACCTATCTCTTCATGCTTCGGTCGACAAAACTGAGCGAGCTGAATGTGAGCAAACTCTATGATGCACTATTGGCGTACGCCACTCCATCTGCCGAAGAGGTCCGCAAGATGTCAAAAGCTCAACAAAGCCAACACTCTTATTCATACGCTGCAGTGGAAGAAGATGAAGGCGCCTATTTAGTGCTCTCTCGTGGCAACTTTTACGAGTGCATCCGAAGCCTGGTTCCAAAGAACGATATGTCTGAGAAAGCGCAACAAACGTCGTCGAAAATGTTGTCGCGACTGTTCAACGTCTTTGATCGAAAACGTGTCGGGCGAGTGAACGCTCTTGAGTTGGCTTGCGGCTTAAGCATCCTTGGCAAAGGATCGAAGAGTCAGAAGCTATCGATGGCGTTTGAGTTTATCACAAAGATGCGACAGCAGCGCCATCGTACCCTCGCCAACTACGGATCGATGAACGTAGGAGGTGGATTCAACGCCGGAGTTGGTGGGGGAGGAGGTGGAATCAACAGTGTGTCGACTGGAGGTGGAGCGTTTGGTTGGGTGACGAGTGCTCGCGGACCAGTTTCAACCTCTACTGGAATGCGCCGATCGATGCTCCAAAACGAGGCCAACGCACTTCCTCACTCAGTGCTTTTCATTTACTTGCGATCGTTCCTTCTCGCGTTGATGGCTCTCAGTGAAGGAACGTATCGTCTGGGATTGGAGAAAATGTACGCTGAGGCGGACGACTTTATTGAAGAAGCGATCGGTGATTTGATGACGGAAGTTGCCGCGAATGGCAACAATCCTGTCGGTGGAGGAGGTTACGCAGGATACGGAACTGCTCGATCACGAGCTCGTGTCACTTTTGAGCAGTTCGGAGAATGGTACAACTCTGGCGGCTACGAGATAGTCTCTTGGGTTGAGCTGCTCGATGTGGCCAAGTGGGAGCAGCAGCAAGAATTCCAAGAGCAAGCAGTCGCACTAAGCAAAGCTGCCAGCAGTGCTAAGCGAAGTGCACGGTTGACGTCGCAACGCCACGTTGCTTCCGCACGCCTAGTTGAGCCAGTCCGGACAAGCCCCAAGGTTAGGACCACCCAGAAGAAGCAGATTCGTCAAAGCGATATTGTATCGTCAACCTATCATAGTATTCGCTCGCGCGGGCGAAAGCAAAACCAACCCATGTCGACGCATCAAGAATCAACTGGAGCGATCAGTCTTTCGTCAGATGGGCCGATCATGGTCTTCGCCATTAGCAAGGATTCGGCCGAGTTGCAGTTTTTCCACGAAGACCTCAATCGGTTAAAGACATTCTTGCGAGAGACGAAGTTTCATCAACAAGCCCCTCGACATGTTGCGACGTCAATGTTATCAGCTCTCAACGTCACATACCACACAGCTATGGTGGATGTCTCTCGGCATAACTTCGTCGAGGCAGTGCAAACGGTTTGCTCACGTCAGCCTGGCTATGTCCCTGGTAGCCTTGGCGAGGAGTCATTAGATCTCGTGCATGCTGTTCTGGAGGTTTTCGTAAAACTGCCTCCGGCCTCCGCTAGCCAGGTCGAAGACTCTTATGTGGACGATGAGGACGACTCCAACGATCCCGTGGATGCGGCATTGGCTATTTGCGGGCTTTTTGTTGTCTGCAATGGTTCACTGTTGGACAAGCTCAAGAGTGCGGCCCCATTGTTTGACACGTCTCTTCCTGAGAACGCGATTGACACGTCCATGGACACGTTGAGAACGTGTTTAACGTGTATGCTCATAGCTTTCTATGGTATGAGCTGCTCGCTGAGTGGAGAGATCGTCCGCTACTCCGCCCAACTTGGTGCAGACGAGGTACTTCGCGACTTCGCAAGCCACGCAAACGGCCAAAACGGTACGCTGAGCTCGTCAGGGCGAGAGGAACCAAACGCAGCGATCGATCCTGACGCCCAGGTATCTCTCAAGGACTTTTGCGACTGGTTCGGAGAGACTGGTTATCACTCCCACCCTTGGCTAGAACTGACTGAACTCCAGCACTGGCCGGCAGCGATCGACATCTGTAGCGCGCTGAACGGCCCGTCCGATTTGTAAGTAGTTTAGTTGATTTTACACAGTAGAGAGACTTTGCACATTTCCCCCCTCTCTACCCGCGGCGTCTTGTTTTAACTTTGTTTCTCTTTTGATGACTCTGGATGTGGATCCGAGTCGCCGTGCAGAAGGAGTCCCATACCCACGAGGATGATGCTCGCGCCAACAAACCACTGGGTCGGGAGGGCTTCGTTGAACAGTAGCCACCCGCCAGCCGCCTACAGCATCCTGCATGTTAGTGGGAAAAGACAGTAAGCGCCGAGCTACCATCCCACCGAGAGCATGAAGTTGACGGCTGCGGAAGTGACGGTCGCAGTGAGCGAGTCGGTCTCGTGGAGACCTTTGACGAAGAAGCTGAGCATGAGGCCGTTCGTCGCAAGCATGAGCCCGATGAACGCCACGCGCACGAGCGATTGCACCTGCATCCGAGCGACGATGAGCGTCCACTCGCGAGTGGATCCATGGCGAGACGACGTACCCAAGTGCACCAACTCGCATCGATAGAAGTGGCGCAGACCGAGCCGACGGCGTGGAGAAGGCCCGTGTCGCCGTCGGCGCCCAGCTTGCCCAGCACGCCGGCGCTCGCTGCGAGCGACCCTGCGACCGCACTGTCGATGCACCCGATGTGAGCGAGAGCGACGCAGCACCGTCCAGAGGAGGCGACTCGCACCTGTACTTCATGAGGATCTATCTCTCGTGTGACGGGATGACTTCGTCAGAGTCGTCTCAGATTTCCGGCTGAGTCGAATTTGAGTCAGTGTATAATTCAAATCTGAGACCCTAACCTGACACAGAATTTCTGAAACCACACGTCAGAGTGATGGTCTGAGCTCTTCAACGTGCGAGGAGCTCACCATGACGCCGACCTCCGTGTGTGCTGTATGTGCACACCGCGGAGCGTCAGACGCGCGCTTCTGTGCGAGCTGCGGTGCGAAGGTGAGCATGCGCGAGAGAAAGGTCAATCAACGGAAGAATGCCTCATGGGCTCCACATTCGACAGCTCAAGAATGGCGCAGGGCCAACTAGGCTGCCGGTGCTCGATACCAAACGGTGAGTCAGTACTCGCAACGAACTAGCGATACATCTGACAAGGTGCTCTACTAGGCCGACAACTGTCGTGTCACCTGCACAACCACCCAGAGAGATGGCGAAAACTCCGCTTCCTCTCCCACGACGGAAGCGTCCGCTTGTCAACAGCCGAGCAAAGCCAGCTCGGATCGAAAAGCTGAACGTTGTAGGAACACTACGTTCGTCTGAAGCTAAGCCTGGTCACACCGAAGATCAACACCTCAAGCTGAAAATCTGGATGGCGTCAACACGCCGGGTGCTAGAAAGTGTTCTGGTTCGTGAGTGTTTGCAGGTGGTTGAATTTGCGAGTTATTGACCGACCTCCACGGCAGGAGCTTAAGCGCCGCCTTGAGCGACCAGACATCCAAGTATGTATTACTGTTGAGCTATTCACGTTGCATTCGTCTCTGACATTGTTACCGTAGATACTAGACGCCGCTCGCTTCCACCCAATCGGTCACATCATAGTGGAATTACGTGGCGATCTCGTCAAGCTCGAGCCATGCTTCGTGCAGTAAGCCCTATGCAATTTTCACTTTTGGAGAAGCTGTATTTTACAAAGATAATCTGAACCAGGGACCGCAATCTGCAGTTCAAGTGTGTTTCCATGCTCAACAAGCTAGAAGAACTGCACCGAACAACGACTCAACAATTGGTGAAGTCCATTGACGCACTTCCTCGACCAGAATCACCACAGCATCAAGATGCAGAGCCTACTGCCAGTCCATCGCAGAAGGCTTACAGAGGAATATCTGACGCTGAATTTATAATTCGCGGACCAGACGGTAGGAAGATGTTCTTCAAGGCGAGACCAAAGATGGCCCTGGAGCCGAGCAGAAATGACATGGAGCAGTCCCACCGACGACCGGTTTCGGCCATGATTGTTCCTCACCCACCAGAGGAAACTTGCGATAATCCCGATTGCGGTTCTTCGCAGGGTGCCAAACTTCGGATTCCAACGTCCAAGTTTATTCGCTCGCGATGGCCCGACGCTCTCGTTTCTCGAATCACTCGCATTTCTGGGCAGATTGTATTTCTTCGCGTCCACGAAAACGAAGAGTTAAGCCAACTGATCGTGAGCCTGTACCGCCCAATCATGGCCTCCAGCATCTCCCTGAACATACCGATCGAGTGGCTCGCGTTTGTGCTCCCGCCGTCAGTTGTATGGTACCGCGTGTCTGAGGCGAGTTCACCACACCCACAGTTCCATGGCAAGCGAAAGGGTTCATTATATGCAATTTGTGGCTCCCCCTCAGGTTCGAAGATATAAATCAGTTGAAGCACACTGGAGCCGATGCGTACAGCTACTCGTCCAGTGTCTTAACTGGAAGGTCCGTCTAGGAAATTGAATTCGCATTTGAGCGTTCAGTAACATTTGCATGTAGCCAGGGGGAGACATCGGAGTACAGTTCCCGGTCCAGTTCCGCCAAGCCCGAATGTTCTCATTCCGGTCTTTTGCCGTGTTTTACGGCCTGTTGAGTATTCGCCTTCACCCGCAAGACTACTCTCTGAAAATTTGTTTTCTCAATGCAAGCACCGGCCAGCGGCTGACACTCACACTTCCTCCACAACACATCGCGAGATGCCTTCCAGGGGAAACCTACCGGGAACGTATCGTTGGAACAACCACACGCAAAGTGCTTTACGCACAGGTGAGCGAGAGACTGTTCGTCGAGTACACATCCCGGGGTTTCGAGCTGCTGTTTCCCGGTGTAAAGCCGAAAGGTGCCTTGAGACGTCACCCGCTAGAGCTGAGTGTGGTGCAACATCGCGCCGATCAGTTGGAACAAGAACGAAAGTCGTTAAAAGCTATCATGACACAGTGCATCGAGCAGGCAGTGGCACTCGGCAGACGAAGACTCGAACTCTACCACGAACGAATGCGCCGCGTAAAGAAGGAGAGGCAAGAGGCGGCCGCCAAGAAGATCCAAGCAAAGACGCGAGGGATCGTCACAAAGAGACGTCGTCGACGCGAGCGCGAAGAGCTGCACCGCTCGAGCCGCATCCAGGACGTTGCCGCCGCGCTCATCCAGCAGCAGTTCCGGAAGCGCCGCGACGCCGAGCGGTTGCGGCGCCAGCGGGAGCTCCAGTTGCGCGACGCGTGTGGCGTACGCTTCCGGTTGAGCTGCCGCGTGAACCACACGTTTCTGCTCGCGAACGTGGCGCTGGACGAGATCGACGCGGCCGCGAACGCGTTCGACTGCCTCGTGCGCGTCGTGCATCCGTCCTCGTCACAGACGGCGCAGCTCCGCGTCGCGCACCGCGACGTGCAGCGACTGGTCGGCGGCGTCTCGCTGCACGAGCAGCCACGCTCGGAGATCGTTCGCGCGCTCGTGGAGAAGCATGTCGACGTCTTCCGGTCGGTGCAGCATCATGTGCTCGTGCTGGCCCTTCGAATGTAGCCATCCAAGAGGCGGGCGAGAGAACGATGGCGTCATCCTTAGTGACATATAACACGTCAGTCAAGCGAGGGCGCAGGTGCGACTCGGTTGAACATGCCGGATGCTCGTCGTTGGTTGGCTGGAAGATGTGATGCAGGACTTCACTGTTCGTGGATTGGCTCCGGATGTCACTACGGACCGAACCCCTCCCCACATACAAACAACAAGTCAAAACAGTCGTTACCTCGTTTCAGTGACACTCCCTGTCCGAATCTGTGACACTGCGCAGCGCCTTCCAATCGAAGAGGTCCGAACGACCATCGTCGACGAACTCGAGGGGATGCGTGCTTCTCCTCCTTCGGCTTCTTCCGAGCCACTCGCCATTCCCCCTCGCGACTCGAAATGGCCGTCGCTGTCTCCCAACGCCTCACGCTCGGCACGCGCGTGGCGCTCGTGTCGTCGCTGATCCTCGTGGTCGGCCTCGTGCTCGGCTTCTCGCTCCACGCCAACGCGCACATCCCGCAGCCGTGGAACCGCCTCTCGAGCGTCATCGGATGGATCTACTTCTGCTGCTGGAGCGTCAGCTTCTACCCACAGGTCTTCCTCAACTACGAGCGCAAGAGCGTCGAGGGACTCTCGCTCGACTACACGGTGCTCAACCTGCTCGGCTTCACGTGCTACACGATCTTCAACTGCGCGTTCTACTACAGCGAAAGCGTCCAGGAACAGTACATGCGCCGCTACCACGGCAGCCGCAACGCCGTCGAGCCCAACGATGTCTTCTTCGCGATCCACGCCGTCATCCTTGTCGCGGTTTCGCTCTTTCAGTGTTCGATCTACCCGCGCGGCAACCAGCGCGTCAGCAAGGCGACGCTCGTGTGGTCGCTCGGCACGGTTGTCGTTGGCTCCCTCTTCGCGATCGCGATCGCCGTCACGGGCAACGATGAAAAGTCCTTTATCAACACGCTCAACCTGCTCTATTTGCTCAGCTACGTCAAGCTCATGACCACGCTCGTCAAGTGCCTGCCGCAGATTTACCTCAACTACAACCGCAAGTCGACCGTCGGCTGGACGATCTGGAACGTGCTGCTCGACATTGCGGGCGGCTTGCTTTCGATTGGCCAGCAAGTGCTGGACTCGTGGGCCACGCATGATTGGACAGCGATCACGGGCGACCCGGTCAAGTTCTCGCTTGGCTTCGTTAGCATCGTCGTGGATATCGTGTTCATTCTCCAGCACTACGTTTGGTACGAAGAGAACAACCGCCTCTTCGCCGGAGAAGAGAGGAAGCCTCTGCTGCCGTGATCGACGCCCCACGATTCAAGATCAGACATTCACAATCACTAAGTTTATGGATACACGTTTATCTTTTCGCGAACATTTACTTTGTGTCAAGAGGTTTCACTGGCGGTTGCTTGCGATGCAGGGTGTCAGCGGGGGTGTGCGGAGCGAAGGGAGCTGAGGATTGGCTGGCTTCGCATGATGCACACGAAGCTGCTCGTCCAATTGGCCACGTCCTTTGAAGGAAGGTCCTTACAAACTTCAAGAGAAACGTATCCCACGGAATCTGCGACGTGTGACGCGAACTGCTCGACTGGAAGTGCTTCTTTCTCGGCAGCAAGGAGGAGAGCGTCGAAAGAAGCCTGAAAAGCATAACCGAACAAGCGGCGCCAGCCAGAGTCGACGCCGCTCGCATGCTGCTCCAGTTCCAGAGCCTGTCGATACGCACGCGAGTGTACCTCCTCGCCGCGACCATTGCAATAGTCGGGCTCTCACTCGGGCTCACGCTGGACGCGAATGCGCACATCCCACAGCCATGGAACCGAGTCTCGAGCGTCATGGGCTGGGCGTACTTCTGCTGTTGGGGGTTGTGCTTCTATCCGCAAGTGATTCTCAACTACCAGCGCAAAAGCGTCGAGGGTCTCTCGTTCGACTTCATCGTGCTCAACATGCTTGGCTTTGTCTGCTACGCGGTCTTCAACTGCGCGTTCTACTTCAGTGAGAGCGTGCAGGAGCAGTACATGCGTCGGAATTACGGCAACCGCAACGCCGTCGAGCCCAACGACGTCGTCTTTGCCGTGCACGCGGTCATCCTCATCTGCGTCAACATCGGCCAGTGCCTCTACTACCCGCGGGGCTCTCAGCGCGTAGGCACCGTGACCATCGTCAGCACGGCGGCGATTATCTTCGCGACAGCACTGTTTGGTCTGGCAGTCATCGCCAATGGCAACGACGAGACCTCGGTGTTTAACCTGCTGAATCTGCTCTACGTCTTGAGCTACATCAAGCTGCTCTCGACACTCGTCAAGTGTCTCCCTCAAATCTACCTAAACTATTCGCGCAAGTCCACCGTCGGATGGACAATCTGGGGTGTGCTGCTGGACATCCCGGGCGGCGTGCTCTCCATCGGTCAACAGCTGCTCGACGCATGGGCGACGAGCGACTGGACCGTGATCACGGGCGATCCGGTCAAGTTTTCGCTGGCGTTCGTGAGCATCGTGGTCGACATCGAGTTCGTTTTGCAGCACTTTGTCTGGTACAAGTCCGATAACCGACAGATCCACGACGCCAACGAGAAGAAGCACCTGCTTCCGATTAACGCACCCACGCACACAGCGACCGTCGGAAACAGCAACCACCACTAGCATTAGAGAAACGGACCGAGAGCTCTCCAAACATGGCTCCGTAATTTGCGTGACCCCCTCGTTTTAGTGACTCTACGGTAACTAACCTCGATGGAGTGACATAGTGGGAGAAAGCGGGAGAGGAGAGGCCGCGACTAGGCAATCAATCGCGTGCGTACAGTGGACCAAGTCAGAGAGATCAGCAGCGCTGACGTATGTACGGAACCCGAACTGTCCGCCGCTTGAGAGGCGCGCGGATGAGCAATGCAATGCAATGCAATACTACAATAATATCAATCACCTGGAATATCAGAGACCGCGAACAATACCACAATACCATCCATCACCCGGAATATCCGAGACCTTGAACGGCACTGTTTTTTTCTTTCTTTCTTTCTTTCTTTCGGCTCTTCTGGTGGCGACTTGGATGTGTTTCCGGCCACGTGTCGCAGGCGTTCAAGTGTACTCACAGACTCGCTGTGTCCAATCAGAGCGGCCGCGTAGAAACATCGCGTGTTTTTTGTTTGTTTTCTTTGCCGCGGGTTTTGGGTCGCGGCTGTTCCTCCTCTTCGCTGACACTTGACATTCCAGGCGGCCATCCACCGGCATGGCTGGTTTCTGCGCCACCTGGACCGCTCTCGTCGACCATCTGTGCGGTTGCCCAAAGAGGGGTATTCAGAAACCCTTTACAATCCCCAAGTAAACGAATCGCTCAGTTGCGCAAATGGGGCGATTACTCTCCGCGGATCACTGCGCCCTCTCTGACTTTCTGGTGTTTGCCGTGGATTACCTAATGACGAGTAACGCACTCTCCCTTCCCGCGCTTCAACCTGCTGGATCCACGCACGCACCGTTTTCTTCCCAACAAATAAAAGACCCAGTGCGGAGAAAAAAGACTCACCCTGATCGATTACCGTGTGGGGCGACTGCTCGCCCGGACCGATCCGCCGCAACGGTCCAACGCCGCCAGCTGGTCGACCCATCTCTCTCGGCCTGTCTGGGTTCGGCTCCTGGACATGGAGAGTCAGCCTCTCTCGCTCGCTTCTCTCGCATGCGCCATCCTCCAAGCTCATTGTGCAATTCGCCTTCCACCTCCCAGGTCCCAGTCCCTTCCTTCTCCCCCTCTCTCCACCATGAAGTTCTTCGCCGTTCTCGCTGCCGCCGCCGTCGCCGTCGCCTCGGCCGCCGACTGTGACGTCACCAAGCTCGCGCCGGTCGCCGTCACGGGCGCCAACGCCGTCGCCTGCCAGAAGGCCACCACCTACTCGGCGGCTACGGCCACCATCCCCACGGGCGACGTGCTCAAGAACGTCTGCTCCACCAAGGCCTGTAACGACCTCCTCGACGACATGAAGGCCGTCGTCACCGAGTCGTGCAAGTACCTCGGCAAGGACATCAAGACCGAGGTCATCGACAAGTTCCCGGCTGCCTGCGCCGCCGCACTCGGTGGCTCGGCCGCCGGCGCCAACTCGACCTCGTCCAACTCGACGACGACGGCGCCGGCCGCCTCCACGGCTGCTCCTGCCGCCACGACGGTCGCCCCGGCCGCCTCGGCCAGCTCCAGCGCCGGCTCGAGCGCGGGCTCCTCGGCCAGCGGCTCGGTCACCTCGGCTCCGACCTCGACCACGGCCGTGCCCACGCCGTCGCCGACCAGCGGCGCCGCCTCGCTCACGATCGCCGCCGGTGCCGTCGTCGCCACGGCCGTTGCCTCGCTCCTGTAGACGCGCTTTGTCGCCTTCGTGTTGGACTAGAACAGCACAGTTTTGAACCGACTGCGGCCACGCGCCGGAAGAGGTGGCTCTAATGTACTTTCATATCTTTTCGTGTGAGCTATGTGGTGGTCGCGCACCGACTTTGTGCCTTGTCGTCCATTGTGTTGCTCTGGCACTGAACAGGCGAGCGCCGTCGAAAAGATACTTTGGTCCGACGAGAGGATACACGGCGCTAATCTATCTTGCCACGAACGACGGAATCGAAACCGACGTGGGACTCGCCGATCTTTCTCGTGCTGCGAAACGATGCCCTTCCTGTGTGGGATCTTGCAGGAAAGAAGCTGCAAGGAAACCGATCATTCCGCCTCAGACACTCGGCTGATAGCGATGCGTCATGGTAACAATCGTAGTGCGATGACACCGAGATGACAAAGCCAAGAAATTCCAGATATCATAGCAGCGTTCATTGAAGGCATACAAGAACGCTTGTGCGTTCTCCAAAATCGATCTAAATCTACAGCAGCGAGGAGGCGATGGCGGCGACGATCGCGCCGGCCGCGACCGTGAGCGACGCGACACCGCTCGTCGGCGTGGGCGACGGCACCGAGGTCGGGGCCTTGGTCGTCGTCGCAGGCGTCGAGGAGCTGCTCGAGCCCGTGCCGGCGCTCGGGGCCGTCGTCACGGTGCCCGAGGTCGAGCCGGCGGTCGAGCCAGACGAACCGCAGGCCTTCTTGAGCGGGTTGATCAGATCCGTCTCGATCTTGAACGTGGCGATCGAGCAGTCGCCGAGGTTGAGCGCGAGCACCTTCTTGAGGAGACCCTGGCAGCCCGACGAGGCACAGGCCTTGGTGAGGATCTCGGACGAGATGGAGGCCGGCGGCGGGATCGTGAGGCCCGAGTCCGTCGAGCACTGCTTGAGGTCGGCGTCCGAGAGCAGCGGAAGGAGCTTGGTCGTGTCACAGGCCGTCGTGGTGGTGGTGGAGTTGGTCGTCGAGTTCTGCGCAGAGACCGAGGCGACGGCGACGGCGGCGAGGAGGGCGAAAGTCTTCATCGTTGGCTGGAGGAGAAGAAGGAGGTCGACGGGAAATCGAGGAATGAGAAGCCTCCAGATCCTCCTCGTCGGTAGAGAGCGAGCTAGTTTTCCATGGGTGGAATATTCTGGCACAAGAGAACCAGACCAGACGGTGTTCCTCTGCCTCCCATCCTTTCTGTCACTTTGATCTGAACTTTTGTATGTCGGTGGTTTGGTCCGAACTTGTCCCACTTGACGCATCCATCACCTCACAAACGCACGACAGCGAGAGAGCGGGCTCCTCTGCGTGGCCTCATCACGCATTGATGGCTGTAATCACAACGGTAGTGTTGGCATCTCCCGAGCATCTCCGCTGGAACCCCTGGTCTATCATTTTCTCGCATCCTCACACGCATTCGAGTGGATCTTGAAGGCCACACACACGAAAACCCAAGTGCAGCAAGCTATTCAGCGTCGTCTTTCTCGCTGAGAAACGCCCCAGCCCACTTCGTCGCCGTGGAATCTGGCAAAGGGAATCGACCCGTTTATAAGCGCATAGTAAACAATGTGTGGCGGAAACAAGGTCAAGAGAGACCGCGCCACCCAATCAATCAAAAAAAGTCGGGTTCTTTTGAAAGGATGATGATCTTGTCGAGAGCAATCGTGGCTCGCGATTGCTCACGAGATTATCATCCTTCTTCAAAAACCCAGCGTCGTTGGACTCTTGCGCACAACGAGAAGGTGAGTCACAACGACAGACGCCTCCACAACCTCCCGCACCAGTGAGATTGGTGAGTCTCCTCGACGATGGGTCGTAAACGATGATTGGAGCAGCAACGCTGTCAGCGCCTGCATGCTAGAACAGTGGTTGGAAGACAGTCTGCATTGTGTTATTGTGGGGAAGACACAGAGAACTAGAGGAGCTGCGAGAGAGCCGTCGCGACCACCACTACGAAGCCTGCAGTGGCCTTGACGGCGCTGCTGGTGGTCGGTGACGATGTCGGCGCGGTTGTTGTCGGCGTCGGAGCCTCGGTGGCTGAGCTCTCGTCACCCGCGGAAGGGGAAGCAATGGGTTCGATGTTAGTTGATCCGGAGGCCTCGGTGGAGCCGGCGGAGCCCGCGGTTGCCTGAGACGCGTCTGACGAGCTGGAGCTTGACGAAGGCGACGCCGTCGTCGTGGTTGGCGTCGTCGTTGGCGTTGTCGACGGCTTCGGCGTTGTCGTTGGCGTCGTCGTCGTCGTCGTCGCTGTCGTTGAGGAAGGCGCCGACGTCGTCGTCGAAGGCGTCGCGGTGGTCGCTGTAGGAGTTGCCGTGGTCGATGAAGGAGCGGCAGTCGTTGACGATGGCGCCGTCGTGGTCGAGCCCAACGCCGTCGCACACGCCGACGGGAACTTGTCAATCAGCGTCGACTTGATCAACACGCCAGAGAACGAGCACTCGGTCGGCACGGCCGCGGTGATCTCGGTGAGCAGCGCTTGGCAGCTCGAGTCGGAGCAGACCTTGACGAGCGTGTCGCCCGTCGGAATCGAAAGCGTCGCCGCCGAGTAGCCCGTCGCGGCTGTGCATGCAGCGCCGTTCGTGCCCGTGACGATGGACACGAGTTTGGCGGTGTCGCAGGCGTCCTGAGCCGAGACGACGGCGATCGCGGCGACGGCGAGCGTAGCGAAAAGCTTCATAAGTGAGAGAAGTGGACTTGGAGACTCGAGAGCTAGAGTGCGGATTGTGGAATGAGCAAAGAGAGAGACAGAGAGAGCCTTTGGGCATGTCGGCGTGGGGCGAGAGGGAAGAGACCGTCGGACACAAGCGAGAGAGGACACGGGAAGGCGACTGGGTGATCAGCTCGTGAGCTTGACGTGGAACAGGAGGAGGATCACAGTACATGCGGAACAGAGTCACACAGCACATTGAAGTTGGGGGTTGTCCATGGCCGGTCTATGTGCAGTCGGTCGGTGACCATGGAAAAGCGGAAAATAGTTTTTTTTCGTGGAAACATCCCAGACAGTTTTGGTTTTAACCTAACCCTAAATATACGTTCAAAACGAAAAAGAGAGGTCTTCTGCTTCTGTTCAGTTTTGAACCCATATTTCGATGGATTGAGGACGTGATAAATTATCACGTCCTTTTTGTTGTTATTCCATGGATTATCAGTGATAATCCATGGAATAACAACAAAAAACAAGCCCCCATACGGCTTTGACGTTTGACTGAAAGGCGATAGCAGTAGCAAAATGGTTCATTGTTGCTGGTCAAGTTCACCAGCCCTCAAGCGCTTCCCTGGATAACAGAAGCTTATCCGAGGTGCAGAATCCTCCGCTCGGGTGCTTTCGCTTTTAATTCTTGGAACAGTGGACCCAACTCCTAAGGTCTCACGAAACGCGGGCAAACGCGTGGCAACTCAAGAATCCAACGAATGAGGCATATCCGTCCACCATGACATGGGAACGGAACATCATGAACACGACCGTCCTGAACCTGGTAATCAGTGTGTAACACCGATTGGCTCTGCTGTAGCTCTTCATTCGTACGATCATCTCATCCCATTCTTGAAAAGCCGAATGGCCAACGAGGCGGCAATCATTTTGAGCCCTCACGAGTTGATACGAGGAAATTTGCAGTTCCAACAGAGAAACAATCACATGCTCAGATGGAAACATCACCAACACATTCACGGAACCATTTCTTGCTGCTGACTAACATCATCCACTCCTCAAAATGAGGAGTGGATGATGCCAAGTCTCGTGAGGCAAAAGACTTGGTTATTGGATAGCCGAACGCAGTGGAATTTTGCTCGCGCAACATTCAGACGCTTCAGGCCACAAAACCGTTGGGTTCGTTTTCAGTCAGCACGCGTTGCCTTTCTTGGTTGAGTACAGTTCCGGTTGATTCGCGCTGCACGAAATGTCGCCTTCTTGAAGTCATCTACCGAGTCGCCTTCATCGATCGGAGCAGAGAACGCAACTCATCACGACATCGCAAAGAGAGCCTTCACCATCTCCCCCAATTGATGCACTCGACGATCCGTCCCTACTCTCAACAACAGTGATGATAGCCCCTTCGACTTGACGAACAAGCCGGAGAGCGAACTTCGGTCGGTTCGACCGCGGTGACCTCGCTGGAGAGGTCGAGTGGGAGCAAACTTTGACGAGTGTGTCGCTCTTTGGAATTGGAGACGTCGCTGCCAAGGAAATGGCTCCCAAACACAATGAGAGGTCACTACAGATCGAGGATCACAGTTGTGGGGTCGCGATCTGCTCGGAAAATCCCGCAAAAACGGGTTCAAAACCTAGCCCTAAATGTAAGTCCAAAAAGAAAAAGAAAAAGAAAATAACAATCAGATCAGTGCTGTTGTTTTGTGCATTTACCGACTGGTTCACCTCTCCAAGATCGACCGAAAGCTCAGCTCACCGTGGTATGACCATGTCTCTGCTCCTCGAGGCACCCCAAGCACCACGGAGTCGACGTTCTGTACGGCAACATAGGTTGAGACCACACAAGAGCAAGCTTAGAATGAGACGACGACAACCGGAGTGGACGACGACAACCGGAGTTTAATTCTATCATCAGTGTATATTATGACACGAGCACAGCATTCGATCACGCTTGCTACACATTCTAGCACTGCTGCTTACAAGAGCGTGGCAGCGACAGCCATGACGACGGCGCCGGTGGCAGCGGCCACAGTCGAGGCGCTGCTGGTCGGGCTCGGCGTCGGCACTGACGAGCTCGGGGACTTGGTGGTGGTGGTGGCCGAGCCAGTCGTCGAGCCCGTGGTCGAGCCCGAGGTCACCTCAGTGGTAGCGCCGGCAGCCGACGAGGCACCGGTCGACGGAGCCGTCGTCACGGTGGCGTTGGCAGCGGCGCCCGAGCCGGCGGCATCGGCAGTACCCGACGAGACCGACTTGCAGGCCTCCTGGAACTTGTCGATGAGGTCCGCCTTGACGTTGACAGTGCCGAAGGTGCACTCGGTCGGCACGGCGGCCGTGATCGAGGAAAGGAGCTTCTGGCAGTCCGCGTTGGAGCAGACCTTGGTGAGGACATCGCCCACCGGGATCTTGAGCGTGGCGGCCGAGTAGCCCGTGGCGGCCGTGCAGGCCTTGCCGTCGGCGCCCGTGGCGATCGTGACAAGCTTGGTCTGGTCGCACGGGGCGGCGGTCTGAGCCGAGACGACGGCGAGCGAGGCGACAGCGAGGGCAGCGAAGAACTTCATGGTGGAGAGTGGAGTGGAGTGGGTTGGACCTCGGCGGTGGATGGCAAGTTGCACAATGACTTGATGGGGGCAGGCCTCACCCCGGGGATCCTCTGCCGCGAGGGCCCAGTCTTCGTTTTCTCGGGAGCCCATGTGCGGGCCTTCGCCACATGCGGACGACAGCACCGCGAGCCAAAAAGTGCACATGTATCCGTTTGGTGGCGGTCGCCGTCCAATCGTCTGGTACCAGCAGGAGAGTCCGGCTGACACATGCGCTGTGAGTAACGCCATGGACAAAACACCAGGCAGGACACAGACCAGACTAACCCATGCGGGCAGTCTACCGAGAGACAGCGCTCCACGATCAGATCCCCTTCAAGACCCGAGATACCGTCCTGTCGGTCTACGAGATCTGCCGCGGGTGGCTCGTCGCGTGGATGGCCGCTGGCTCGTTGCTGAGAAGCCCTCGGGCCCTTTTTCTTTGTTGGGGCGAAGTGGCCGGGGCTGTCGACGGAGAAAAACCGGATCTGTCGCTGCCTTAGAGCCGCAATATCTGTCAGAAATTGTACCTAAATATATTGGAACAATGCAATGCGGACTCGGACGTCTCCTCCAGATTTCCCCCCCCCCCCATCTCCCCTCGTTTTCGGCAGAGAGAAACTACCATACAAATCGTCTGCTTGTCCGCGCCTCTCCGAGGCTCCTCTTCCGTCTCGCTGTTCAGTGTCGCGCTGCACTGTTCACCGAGACAAGGCTGGGCGTCAGTGCTGTCGCCACCGCCCCAGCGACCTGCTCGCGAAACTTTCCAGGTCTTTTTCGAGCCGCGTCTCTTCTTCTCGCCCGTGGCGCGTGTGCCTCTTCGCCGGCCAGCGAGCCTCTCTCTCCCCCCACACACGACAGCCTGGAGCTTCTCACGAGTGCCCACCAAATTTTTTTTGTATGTTTGTTTACGGGCCGACGTTGACGAAACCGGCCCGTGATCCTCGGCCGAATACCCATACCGGTATCAACTCCTTGTACCAGTATCTTCACCGGTAACGGCATGACGAACCCGGGTGGGTTTTGGCACGGGAACCCGTTCGGCCCGTGAAAACCGTATCTCAGGGGGATGATGCCTTATCGCATTCTTCTCTCGATCTTCTCGGCCGCACGAAGGATGGAGACGGCGAGGCGCTTCGCGGCGGGCGAGGCCTCGCTCAAGGAGCTGCTGGAGGCGCTGCGCGAAGACGCCGAGCCCATCGAGGAGCTCGACCTCTCGGCGCTCGCGCTCGGCGGCCGCTCGCTGCGCGAAGACGGCGTGCTCGTGGCGCGCGTGCTCGAGACCAACCACACGGTCAAGCGCCTCGCGCTCACGGACCACGGCATGGGCGACCGCGGCGCCAGCGCCGTCGCCGACCTGCTCTGCGTCAACAAGACCATCGCCTACGTCGATCTCTACGGCAACGGCGTCGGCGACGAAGGCGCCGAGGCCATCGCCGTCGCGCTCTACGGAAATGACTCGCTGCTCGAGCTCCATCTATGGGGCAACGAGATCGGCGACGCTGGCGCCAAGGAACTCGCGCAGGCGCTGCGCTCGAACCGAACGCTTGAGTACCTTGACCTCGTGGACAATCAGATCACCGACGAAGGCGCGCGCGCGCTGCTCGAGGCGCTCGAGCAAAACACCAAGATCCAGACCATCAAGCTCGCGCAGAACGAAGTGTCGCCGGACGTGGTCCACGATCTCGCGTCGGCGCTCGCGAGGAATCGACTGGAGGCCTTCCACCTCAAGGACGAGGCCAAACATCGAGACGAGAGCGACGCCAAAGGCCAAGACGACCACAAAGAAGCCGTCGAGCTCCCTGCTACGAGCGACCACAAGGAAGAGAGCGTTGAGATCAACGATGAAAGCGTTGCCAAAGACGAGGAGGAGGCTCAAGACGAAGAAGAAGACGTTGTCAAAGACGAGGGCGCTGTTAAAGACGAGGACGACCCGAGCGATCCTGCGAATGACACGACCGATGGAGATGGGCCTCCGTCCGGTGTCTCGACGGACACTGAGAGTGCTCAAGAGAGTAAGAATGACGAGCAAGAGGAGGAGGACGATCCGTCGTGGATTTGAAGTACGTTACTAAAATAAACTTGCACGCTACTTTGTTTGATTTACTACTACTTTGTCGAGTTGATTTTGATGCTAGGATTCCGCTTGGATCAACGGGGCTATGAGCGCACTCTCGACGCGCAGCACCGTCACGGCGGCCTCCATGATCCAAATCGCCGCGTACGCCGCGTTCTCGCTCGTGATCGAGCCGCAGGCCGTCGATGTCGTGCCCGTGACGTTCCCATCGCGATCGCGCACTTCGTCCATGTGGTTCCTACAGAGCATAACTGATTAGAAGGCATGCTGGGCACGGCTTCACTCGTAGCATCGACGTACCACAAAAAGTTCTGCGTCCAGATCACGTCTGGCATTGCGAGCTGGACATCAGGCATCGGTATCGTGCGCATGCAGCTCATGTGGCCTCTTGGTGTCTGCTTGCGAAACTGGATGCAAATGTGGTGGCACGTTGTGTCGAGTGCCGGGTACTTGATGTCTTGGCGCAGGATCACGACGTCATCCGAGATACGTTGCAGGATATGCATGTGGTACTTTGCCTGTAGCCCGAGCATCACGCGGCGGTATTCGCACTCGTTCCAGAAGATGTTCCAATACTTGTCAAATTGCCTGCCCGGGTGTAAGGACGGCAGGTTCTTAGAAAAGCTGAACTCGAGCGTGCCCGTCGAGGCCTCGAAACGCGTACGGTCGACCCAGCCGTTGAGCGAAAGTCCCGACGACACGAAGTCGTCGCTGAGCGAAAAGCGCGTGATGGTCTTCATGCAGGACTCCATGATCTCGTTGCACTCGTCGACGCTCAGCGGCTTGAAGTGCTGCTTGGAGATGGCGTCCCAGCGCTTGATCTTCATGTTCCAGTCGTCGAGCGATGGTTGCTGCACGAGGTCGCGGATGACCGCGGCGGCGTTCTGGTGTTCGTAAAGCCGCTTCTGCATCTGACGATGCTCTCGCTCAAGCGCGCGCATTTCCTTGGCGAGGCTTTCCATCTTGGAAACCAACAATTTCGGTGGGGGCGTATGCGCAGGAACGAGCCCAAAGTCGTCCAGGAGCGACCGCGCGTCGTCCTGGAGCTTCTGGGGCAGCTTGAGGTTCTCGAGGATCGTCGAGAGCCTCACGACTTCGTCCTGGAGCAGCTTGACGCGCGCCTGTCGCTGCTGGCGCGACCGGCGCTCGATGGCCGTGCGCCGCGCGCGCTTAATCGGGTCATTGTCCACCGCCGGTGCCTTGCCTTTGCCTTTGGCCGCCTTGGTGTTCGACGCTCCGGGCGACGACGACGACGACGAGCTCGACGACGGCGCCGGCGAGTGCGCGCCCGCCGCGTCGACGAGCGCAGAGCCGGCCATGCTGGTGGTCGAGGGGAGAGGGGGAGGTCTCTCTCTCTCTCGCTCTCTGTGTTTCTCTTTTTCTCTCTCTCTCTCTCTCTCTCGGTCAGTGGGAGGCGCGTTGGGAAGGCTCTTCCACTTGTCCCGTGCCTGTCAGCCGGCGAGCGACGAGAAGGAAGATGCGGCCGGCAGCAGAGGCGCGCTGCCCATTTCCGCGGGCGGGAGGACAGCGCAGCAGCTGTTGAGGGGAAGGAGATGCGTCCGGACGATCTCACGGCCGACAGCTAGGCCAGCCTAGTGACGCGGAGCTCACCCACGGCAACAGCAACTCGGTGGAGCCGTGCAGATGTGGACCACACACGAGCTGCAACCCTGACTGGAGCTCAGCGCACTCGCTGGACCATGGCGCTCTCGTGGCTCTTTGCCCATGCGAGCGAGCGAGTTGACGTGGCGAGGGAGTTGCTGGGTGACAAGGCCGCGCTTGGGGATCTCGTGCCCTCGGTGCTGGCGTTTCTCGACTTTGAATCGACGCGGAGACTCTCGCACGTGTGTCGCGACGCTGCTCGCTCGAGCATCCGAGCTTGGGTGCTGCAACGCTCGGTACTGCAGCTCTCTGCGACGTCTTTCCATGTCCATGAGTTGATGCGATGCATGGCGCTTCGGGACCAACTACGGGCTGTCGAGATTCGGGACTGTCTGCTGGCCCCGCAGTGGACTCCCGATATGGCGACGCTGCTTGCTGCTGTACGGCGTGTCAAGTTCTCGGACCAGCCCAAGCTTGAACGGGAAGTACTCGACGAGGTCGAGAATTCATGTAGCACTGCTCGACGTAAGATGGGCGACGCGGCGCTCGTGCGCCACGTGCGACGTCGCTTGAACAAAGAGCATTGCGCCGAGTATCGACTAGTCGAACAACCCCACGTTGCCTACGAGCTCATACCATGGCTCCATACTCTCCCTGCCTCGCTCGTCGAGCTCGACTTTGGCAGCCTGCAAATCGATGACTTGGCGTGCTTGCAGCAGTTTCCACACCTGAAGAAGCTACGCTTGAACGCCGGCAGCAACGTTGCCTCCGCCAACTTTCTGCAGCCTCTCGCAAACGCTACATCGCTCGAAGAACTCGTGATCTCCCGACTCGACAGAGATGACTGCAGTGAGCTCGCCGCGCTGACTTCGATGCGGAAAATTGAGCTCCGATGTGCCTTATTACTTCGAGATGTCGAGTTTCTACGAAAGATGCCCATGCTCGAGTCCGTTGTGCTGGCTGAAATGACCCTCACAGATCTTTCCCCTCTTCAAAGTCTCGTTGGTCTGTCAAAACTGACGCTCGACTCGTTTGCGACCTCATCTGCAGTTTCTTTCGGAGAACTGGCTTCGTTGCCGTCTCCAGTGTTTCCTAAGCTTGAATCGCTTCAGGTTCTTTTCACGCATGTGCATATCGAGAAGCTGTTGCCACACTGTCCGTGCCTCGTACAGTTGCACGTGTGTACTGTAGAGATGAGTACCTGGACGCCACTTGCATCATTGACAAACTTGGAATGCGTCGCTGTAAACGTCGACAATGTCGACAACTGGACACCTCTCGCGAGTCTCCCTCACTTGCGACAGCTAGCTCTAGAGACCAGGCGAGGATCGATCAGCAGCCGCTGCTTCACCAATGGATGGGCATGTCTTAGAACCCTCATTACGCCTCCATGGGATGACTACTCATCACTCGTTGACAGTGCGATTTCACTCAAAGAGCTGCATCTGCTTGGTTGGAGATCGCGAGACAGTAGCTCACTTGCAACACTGAAGAACGCTGAGTGCCTGGAGAAGCTTCGAATCGCTTTCTTGCCTGGGCCAGTGGAACTCTCCACACTCGGTGAGTTGCACCAACTTCGATCTTTAGAACTGTGGAGCGCTCCAATAATCACCATTGACTTCTTACGAGGAATGAGCAACCTTGTGGAGTTGAGATTACCGAGACCCTTCCAAGATGGAGTGGCCATTATTGATTTTGCACCGCTGATGAAGTTGGAAAATCTGCAGTCCCTGGACCTGAGCGGTCGGCGTGAATTCAAGAACGCGAGTTTGGCGTATTTGGAGCAGCTAACGACTTTGAAGAATTTGTTCTTGGCCGGGTCAGGAGTAACCCCGTCGGTCATGCAAAGACTATGTGTTCGTTACAACATGTTAATGCCTTACCGGTCAATAGAACCGCATCCCATGCTTTCGGCGAATCTTGCTTCATGTAGATGACCCAGTAAGCCCAAGTCTGCAGATGGTACCGACTAGACACATCTACAGCCCGGGAAAAATTTACACGCGATGATTCTGCCAACGCATGGAAGCCCTTCCCCCGTCTCAGTTGGAGTTCTAGGTTGACTCAGAACGAACCACTCGAGCTTGCAGCACTACATATCGACGGCAGAAGTTATATGCCTCTGAGCTACGATGAGCAGATCTCCTGCTTACCTTGATGCAAACGAGCCACCGGAGTTCTCCATCTCATCGTCCGACGCGCTATGCCTCAATCTAGCCTGTTCTGCAGCTATCCGTTCCTCTTCCTCCCGTTTACGTTGGTCTTCAAGTTCTTGCTGGCGCTGCTTTTCGGCTGCTCTTCGTGCGAGCACTCGCTGGCGATAAACGTCAAGTGCATCCTCGTCTTGCTTTTTCTTCTTAGCCTCCTCTTCTTCTCTTCGCTCTTGCTCCAACTCTTCCTCTGTTTTGGTTATCACCAGAATTGGTTGGTCGAGTTGCTCTTCTTCACGTTTTTCAACTGTGGTTACTTCAGACGTTTCAGCTGTTTGGGTTGGGCTAAGTTTTTCTTCTGTTGCTGTCCGTGTTTCATCAATATCAGCGTGATCGGCCTTGTTCTCAACCACGATGGCACTGCTGCTGTCGCCAGGAACCTCGTTGTCGCTATCGGCGGCCTCACTATGGAAGCTATTGCTTATGGACTCATGATCTACTTCTTCTCTTTCTTGCGAATCGACCGAGGTTGGCTGACAGTCGTCAATTGTTGGAATTGCCGCATCAGCACGGCGAACTTCGTCTTGATTGATTTTTAAAGACAAAGAAGGGATGTTGTGGTCGTCAATTTGTGACAGCTCTGGTGAAGAGGCTTGGACGCTCCCCACATTGTCCGTATTTACGCTGGCAATGGTGCCATGTGTGAGATGGACACGAAGACTCGATTCGTCAGTGTCCACCGCTTGTTGTCTTTCTCGTTCTTTCTGCTCCTCTCGCACTTGTAGCAAGTGCTCCGAATCGGCTTTCTCTTTGGCGAGACGGGTACGCTCTTCTTCTATATAGCGTTCTTTTTGCAGACGCTGTTGTTCAGCGGCGATTTGCTCGTCGATCAATCTTTTCTGTGCTTCTCGTGCATCATCAAGTGCTTTTTGCTGCCTCTCAAGCTCAGCTTGGAGTTCTGTTTTCTGCTCAGCGAGCCTACGTCTCTGTTCTGCCTCCATCTCTTCTTCATACTTGACACGTTGCTGACGTTCAAGCTCCAACTCTTCTTGAAACTTTTGCCTTCTCTCCTCCATGTCGCGCTCTTCATTCTCTTCTCTTTCTTTCCGTTTACGCTCGGCTTCTCGCTGATCTAAGATCTCACGTTCAAGTCGCTCTTGGTCACGTCTTAGTTTTGCTTTTTCCTCATCGTCAGGTCTTCGTAATGCCATCGTGCCGTGTGAACCATCTCCGCTTTGATTATTCTGTGGCTGGAACACCGAACTAACATCACGTGAAGACCCAACAAAACTCTGCATTGCAGCAATCTGTGACATCATCTCCATCATCTTCATCATCATGCGTTCGTTCATATCACTTGGAAGGTCGCCCCCATTGAGGCTACGCGCATGTGACGCACTTCGAACACCCACCGCTTGTCTAGAACTTACCGCAGACTGCGCTTGTGCCAACAAAGTATGAAGACTGGCAACCTCGTGACGAAGTGCTTCCACATGCACTTTCTCGTCTTCGTACTGCGTCTGATACTTCTCTGCAGCGGCTTCACTTTCACCTAATCGTGACTGTAACTCGCGAAGTCTTCCAACCATCTCATTCTCTCTCCACCGAGATTCAGCTCTCTCGCTTTCTAAGATTTGCATCAGTCTCTTGCGTTCCTCCACGATTCCAGTTGCCTCGCTCAGTTTGAGCTGAATCATTTGATGCTGCAAATCTTTCAGCTCGTTCTCGAGCTGTCTTGTCTCGGAGGTCTTCTCTACCACCACGTCTTCAAGTTTTGATCGCTCTGCGTGTAAGCCTTTGAGCTCTGCTGACAGCCGTGCATTCTCATATGAGAGTGTCTTCATGTTGTGTTTGTCTTCTCCAAGCAACTGTTCGCGAGCATCGATTTCACGACTGAGTGCTTTTTTCTCGGCTTCCGCCTTGCATAGTTTGCTCTCGATCAGTGCAAGTGCATCTTGCGCGCTAATCAGCTCTGACTCAAGCGCGGCTATCCTCTTTTTTGTTTCCTGAATCGAAACCTTTTCGTCGCTCATTCTCCGAATGCCTTCTTCGAGTTCGTGCTCCCGTACCAAAAGCTGCTGCTCTCGAGCTTTAATTTCGCTTTCCCACTTCAGTTTTTCGAGTTGCCACATTTTCTCCTTCTCTCGCAACATGCTATCCACAGTTGACTGCATGTTCTCTTCCCGGGCTTGAACAGCCTCCTCTAGTAGTTGCAATCGCTTCGTTTCCATTGTTATATGCCGCGTTTCCGAATTGTACCTAGCCTCGACGTCTTGTTGTTTCACTCGGAGCTTCTCTATATCTTGGAAGACGCGTTGTCTCGCTTCGAACAATGAAGACTCGAGCTCAGCTTTCCGAGCTGCAAACTCCATCTCTAGTTCGCGCTCTCTGTCCTGCAAGCGCTGCAGTCGTTCGCGATGCTCCTGGAGCATGGTTGTCTTAGTCGCATCCATCTCCCGCTCAAACTTCCTTCTCTCCTCCACTCGCATCAAGCCAAGTTCCGTAATTTTGAACCGCTCAAGATCTTCTTTCAGCCGCTTTTCGCACATTTCATCGTACTCTCGTTGGTAGCGTAGCACGCGTTCTTCAAATGACTTCGCCGAGTAGTCGGCTTTGTGGCTCGCGCATTCAGCCAGGTATGTGTTCTCCACGCGGCGAAGCTGGTTTTCGAGAGCGAGTCGGTGGTCGTGGCAGTCCATGGCGGTCTGTGTAGCGCTGCTCATCGTCGCAACCGTTAGTCGGCGTGTGAGCTCTTTCAACAGCACGGTCACGAGTGGCTTGGCATCGTTGTTTCCACCCACAGAGGAGCTCAGGCGAGCGTCCTCGACTCGTAGCATTTGCACAATCGCGTCGCGAGAGAGAAGCTGCTGCACACCACCAATTTCCGGCACAAAGACCGCCATCGTATGCTCCATGTTGTGGTGCTGGAGGTACTCGAGGACGAGTCTGTGGACGAGTTGCTCATCCACACTCCACGCCGGCTTCCCGCGGTCATCGTCGTCAATATTGTTTCCACCATCCTCCGACGCGCGTTTTATATTTCTCCCGTGCATTTTGAGCTTCTCGATGAAGCGCCGGCGCAGTTGGGCCTGTCAATTCAAGATGTTAGTGGTCATCCTCCTCTCGGATAACGAGACGATCGTTTAGCTACGCGAATGGCCTCGATCGTGCCCGTGTCCTTGAGCGACTTGAACATCTCCTGCTTGAGCTCTTCCATCGTCATCATCCGCTCGCCTCTCTCGTCGAACCCTTGCGGCGCAGCATCCAGCGGCACCTCCAGAGAGCCGTCGTCGCTCAGCATCTCGGCCATGGTGAAGCTTAGGGCATGTTGAAGGGAAACATTCCAAAATCGGCCCACAGTACCACTTCGGACAGGTACGATAATTCATTTCGACCAATGATATCTCTATACGGACTACTTTCCACCAATGAAAAATGGTCGGCTCTCAAGGTGCCACAAAACTTGTTGAGGAAGCTCGTCTTGGCCGACACTGGGGGAGCAAGTTCTTCTGCTTGGACACGAGCCGCAGTTCTCGGACGGTGGAAAGAAACTCGTATAGCATGTTGCACAGTGTCGTGTTGGTCACGAGATGGCCATGGGTGTGAGAGGACCGGGCTCGCTTTGTGTGGGTCTGGTGTGTCGGATGGGAAATGTCGAGGATCCGCAAATGCTTGACGTCGACACGGTAAGACAGTTTTCTAAACCCCCCACAGCACAGGTCAGCCACTGACTCCATAGTAGTCTCAGTCACTTAATCATGGTACATACAGCACTTGCAGAAGGACTTGGAAACTGTACAGCTCGTCCTGGGTGAGGGCCACGTTGTCCAGTAACACATACGCGAGGAACACTGAAAAGATGGCGATGGAATCGACGGGTGGCTCTGAACTCGAGGGCGTCCACTCGGTTGTCTTGTTCCGTTGCTCGCGGTGGTACTTTTGGATCAGGTGGAAGATGAACACCGGGAACGGACGATGCTGTTTCGCTTCGAATTCGGCTTCCACTGCTCATAGCCGATTGGGCGTGTCTTAGATATTCTTGTAGCTTTCACAGGCATGTAAACGCGTCTTACCTGGCTCTTGAAGCATCTCCACACGCTTGTCACGTCCTGGTTGCATCACGTACTCGTGGAATCGCGCTCGAATGGACTTGACGGTCTCTCGCAGGCGGGAATAGCTGTTCATATAGTCACGAGCGAGCTTCTGGAATTCGAAAGCTCGCCACCGGATCGATTCCTCGCGCGAGCGCTTCTTCTCGCACGCGGTGGGGCTCGTGAGCTCCTGATACAGCACGGGGTCGTCCTCGATTCGCTGGACATGCGGTGGAAACTTGTGCTGCGTGACTTCTAGCGGAAGCGCCTTGAACGCAGCATCAAGCGCCTCGTAGCGTTTGCAGATATCGTCCGAGTTCTGCCGGAGATGGTTGATGTCGTTCGAGGTGAAGCGGAATCCTTTCCGACCTCCGCACGCGAGCAGAAGCTGCATCTCAGATCGCGACAGAACGTCAGCACCCATAATCGCCCACTTCGTCAGAAGAGCCACGACTCACGTCGCTCAAGCTGTGAAGATAAAGTCGCTCGGTGGAGCTGCAGAGGTTCAGCTCGCCGCGCTCCTCGCCCGTGGGTTTGTGGTACCGCAGCGAGTCGATGAGCCGCATGAGCTGCGTCGGCGGGCGGATCAAGTAGACCTTGTCGTCAAAGATCTGTCGCAATGCACAGCGTCGTCGTCAGCGAGGCCACGTGCGCAGCGCGCGAGCATGAGCTGGTGGCGCACCTCGAAGAGCGGCTTCTGGACCACTTTGCGCAGCACGGGCGTGCCGGCGCGCACCATGGCGAACGGGTTGGCGGGCGTGTCGCTCTCCGTCGCGAGCATCGGCAGGCCGATCGGCGGCGCCGGCCGCACGCAGATCTCGGGCGACGGCGCGGCGGGCGGCATCGGAGGGAGCTGCATTCTCTTCGTCTCAATTGACTCTCTCTTCAATCCAAGTCGGCCTTAAAAAAAGCACCGCCTGGTCGACCCGAGCCTGCTGATTGGTCGAAATGGAGGAAAGTGCGGTACCACGTTCGTGGTACCCGATCGACGCGAAGGAGTCGCTTCAACATGGAAGGCAGCAGCAGTCGACGAAGGAGAGGGGACATGGACGTGGAGACGCGTGCGGCGCGGCGGCCCATGCCGCGGCAGATGGATGCGAGTGACTGGAGGATGGACACGGGCGGCGGCGCGACGAGAAATCGTGGGAGCGACGTGGCGAGAGAGGTTCCTCGTAGACAGGCGGACGAGCAGCTACGCGCGACGAGTACGCTGCGGCCCGTGAACCGCTACGACAGCCACGTTGATTCCACGAGGCTGCAGAGCGAGTCGGCTGTGCAGGTGCCAACAGGCAGGGCCAGCAGCATGGCATACGAGAGGTGGAGGCCAATGGAGCGATCCGAGGAGTTGGCTCAGGGCTCACGTCGACCGCCTCCACGAAGTGTAACTGCTACGTTAAGACGTGAGGCAGAGCCGACGTTCAACGCGGGGACGTTCGTGGATGGGTACTCTCAAATGCAGCAACAGGCATCACGGTTATCGGGAGAGAGCACCACCCCAGCGTTGCCAATGAGACACTCGATCGCGAGCGATTCGAGAAGACAGTCGTATGAGCCGAGACGCGCGGAGGTGCTGCTCACTCCACCTCGGGAACAAGTTCGAGACCCAAGCCCTCCAAACACAGTCAGCAGCAGTGCAAGCACGGCTCTAACTTCATCTCCTTTCTCGCCGTCTTTGATGGACACTTCGTTCAGTGGCGCGTCTTTGCGGCCAACACCACCGGCCTCGCCACCTGACAACATCTTCATGGCGAGGGAAGAAGGGACAATATCCGAAAGTGGATCAGTCGAGGACGCTTCCACTCGAAGTCAACTTGATGTTGCGTCCAGCGACGCAGAACAGCCTCCTCGGTCGTCTCCTCCACTACCTGATGTAGTTTCAAGTTCCAGATCTGCGACTCCAGTTGTGTCCGCAATACAGCTCACACCACAGCAGCAACGGGAGCAACTCTACGCTTTTCGCGGTGATATGCGCCAGATATTCGCTCGCGTGGACGAGATGGTCGACATGCATCGCGATATGTTCAAGTCTGACTTGTTGTCAGGCGTACCAGCCTTCAATGCTGATGTTGCTCGAGACACTCAAGCCTTTGCAAGTGAGACTTTCGCTCAGCTCACCTCACTCCGTGCAAGGTTTGAGCAAATGACAAAAGCTTGGGTGTCGGCGAGTGAGACCACTTTGCATCTCAACTCAAACGAGCCCATCTCTTCCACGAGAGCTTCCACTTCAGCGGCAATGAACAGCGACACCTCGAATGATTCTATAGACTCGAATTGGCGGCGGTTAAATGGTACCCACCGGCAATCGACCATGTCTGAATCATCGTTGTCTCAGTTTGCGTCGTCCACACCTTCGGCTACCGATCTCAACGACGAGAGGTCAAGATGGGAGCCATCCGTATCCAATCTCTCTGATGACGACTCCTCGTCGTCCTCTATTAGCTCCAAACTCGGGTCCTTCTCTGAGGTTTCCTCGTCGCTCTCATCCGACCTGCCAACGCTTTCTCGTCCGAGCACGGGCAGCAGTGCAGCAATGACGAGGGCTAATGTTTTCGAAGGTAAATCGTACAGATCTACTGAGTTTTCTTCGGGTTGGTGCTGAGTTGAGATGTCATCTCTCCACAGATTTTGACAGAAGAATGGAGGATATTCGAGCATCACTCAATGCCATCGCGCGTGAGAAATCTCGAACACCCTCGATGACTTCGAGACGAGTCCCCGTACCAAAGCCGTCTACACCGACACACCGTGATGAGGCCGATCGGCGAGAGAACAACCCTAGTGCTGGGAACCAAATCCAACGGGAGAATCAGCAAACCCACTCTGCTCGGCACGACCGCGAGGCGCGGTTGCGGCAGCTACTGCTGGAGCTACAGAGCGCTGGGGACAGCGACGCATCATAGAGCGACTGAGCATCGCCGCTGGATTCAAAACGAAGATGCGTTGGCGATTACTAAGAACGGAATCCGCTGTGCTGAACTCCATGGGTGATACTTCAACTCCGTGTTTCTCATCGTGCAGCTTGGGGTGGAGGCCCATCCTCATATTATGTGTCTCGTGCCTCCAGTGTCTCTTCAAGGGATCCTTCCAATCAACAGTATGGCAGTGTAGCCAGTGGGTGCTGCGAGGGCGACTTGTGTCTTCCAAATCTTCCGACGTGTCGAAGAGATTGGCGGCCGATCTCTTCGACTGGCGGATCAGACGGTCTCCTCGCATCACCATCGCGAATTTTGACCTGACGAGCAGTTTACACCTCAAGCGGCGTGAAAATTTTGGGTGAAGTCGCCGTACCCATCGGTCTTGGGACTCGTCTCGTTTCGATCTTTGTCACACGAAATAGACTATTCAGAGACATCCATTTCGCAAATCATGGTAAAACCCCCTTTTATACCTTTCTCCTTTTCACAAATCAGGATTGGAGATTATCAAATCGGCGTTCGTTCCTCACTTTTGAGCTTCGAGTCCGACTACCTGCCCATCTATCTGTGCTGAACTCCCCCAGACGAAGCTGAAATAAATGCGCGTCGACGAGATATGGCGTCCGTATTCTTTCCTGGCCGCCGTCACTATGGCTGCATTGCGCCTCGGTGGGCAATATGGCGCGCTACCATTCCCCATATTGCCACCTGTTCGCCATTGGAGGTTTTTACGTAAGTCACGCCATCAGGAAGGTGAGATATATTGAGGCGTTCCCCTCCAAAGAGAACCCACCGGCCGCCGCAGTCGTGAACGCTCGCAATGCCTCAAAAGTCAACCGCACCGACCAAGTCGGCACCGTCCAGAGCGCCGCCGGAGCCGACGCCGGCGCGTCTGCTGCTGCGCGTGCACTCGGGCAAGCAGCTCCAGCACGCGGCGTCCTCGCAGGGCGTCTACTGCAAGCTCTATGTGGGCGAGACCGCGATGATCCATGGCAGCCAGAAGAGTCTCTTCAGCAGGCTCTCGCACTCGACCGACTCGACCGAAGCCGACGGCGAAGGAGCCGGTCAGTCGCACCGCATCTTCCGCACGCGGACGGTCACGGCGCCGGCCGAGCCCGAGAGCGTCGTGCTCTGGGACGAGAACTTTGACGTCGCCGTGACGGACACGGCCAAAGACATTCTCAGCGTGCGAGTCAAAGTGCAGCACCGACTCTACCGCTCGGTCGTCGGCGCCTGCGCGATTGCACTCAAGCAGTTGAAGATCGGGCGCATGGTGGACAAGTGGGTGCCCGTTCTCAAGGGCTCGCGAGAGGTCGCGAGTCTCAAGCTGCAAATCCTGCTCTCGCCCGTGCTCGACGGACAGAAAAGCACCGAGCGTGGGAAGGGCGCGCTGCAGGCCGACATCAAGACGGCGCTCGCGGCCAACCAGTCGGCCGACGAGGCCATCGAGCGACTGATCACGTCGGCCACGTCGAACCGCGGCGGCGTCAAAGTGATGCTGGAGGAGGACGACGAGAATGAAGAGCTCCACGAGGCCTCGTCGGTTGCGTCCAAGGAACCGGTGGCGGCGACTGTGGCCAACAGCGCCTGAGAGGCGCCCATCCTCCGCCGGTGAGTCAAGCGTGATCAACGTCGCCACGGGAATCATCATTCGCGGGCCGTGCCGACTTCGATCGGTTCAGTATGAACCTACTCGTGGACTTCGACCATCTGCGGAATGCGTTGTTCGTTTCTGGTGCTGGTGTCTTCAAGATTGGGTACATTTCAACTCTCACGCCCCTTTTAACGTTAATTCCATACATGCTTGCATTGCTCAAATCGGAGTGCTGCACTCCGTTATCCAGGGTCGGGAGACTCAATGGGTGCGCCGCGACGCCGCCTGATTGCCGTCTCCTCTCGCTTGGAATCTTGAAGGTGCCCAGCGACTCTTGCCCACTAAGAACGAGTATCGAACGTTTAGGAGCCTACTAAACAACTGGGCGCATCGTGGCCAAGATCCGACGGCTCATTATTCGATTCTCCTCGAGTCTCCGCCATGAGCTCCCGCGTGTCGTCGTCGTCGTCGAGCAGCTCTGCGGCGTGGCCGTCGGCGCGCCACACGCTCTTCCTGCGCGTGCACTCGGCTGACAAGCTGCATCTCTCGACCTCGCAGTCGTCCTACTGCAAGATTTATCTGGGCGAGACGCCCGTCGTGAGTTCGACGGCCACCATGTCGAACCTCTTCATCAAGAACGAGGCCGAGAACCTGCCCAACCACCGCACCTTCCACACCAAAGTGACTGCGTCCAAGCTCAAGACCACGGCGCTCTGGAATGAGAAGTTTGAGATCCCGCTGGAGAACATGCAAAAGCAGATCTTGAGCATTCGCGTCAAGAGCCATCACCAGATCGTGAGTCCGTCCATCGGTGCCTGCGCCATTGCGCTCAAGATGCTCAAGGTCGGTTTGACCGTCGACAAGAACTTCGAGCTTCTCAAAGGCAGCACGCCGGTTGGCACCATTCGTCTGCAGATGATGATCCGCGACAACTACCCCGACGGAGTCTCGGAGAAAGAGCCCAAGTCGATCAAGCGCGTAACGAGTGACCAGGACACCAAGCAGCAGAGTCTGTCGTTCCAGAAGCAGCGCGAAGAAGAAGAGGAAGAGAAGCAGCGCAAACAGCGCGAGAAGCTCGAGCAGGAAAAGCTTCGCATTGAGAAAGAGATGGAACGACTTCGTGTGGAAGAAGAAGAGCGTGCCCGTCGTCGGGCCGAAGAAGAAGAGCGGCGCCGGATCGAAGAGGAAACTCTCGCGGCAGAGAAGGCGCGGCGAGAGAAAGAGAAGGAAGAGAAGCGCCGTCGCAAGGAGCAGGAGAAGCTTGAAGAAGAAGAGATGATTCGGAAGCTCGCGAGAGAGTACCGCAAGAGCTCAGTCGACAACCAAGCGATCGAAACAGGCTCCCGCACATCAAGTCGTGAGACGGTACTCACGGCGGACGACGAGAACGACAACGATGGGAATCATGGATTGTCGGATGACGAAGGCAAATCACTCCACAAGGCGGCCAAATCGGCGCCTGAATTGGGCCGGCGGCGAGCTTCTACTTTCAGGAGCGGTCGCCGTCGCTCGACGCTCTCTCTTCGCGATGTCATCGACGAGGTCGTGCAAGACGCGCTCCCATCCGACTCGGATACGAGCTCTGATGAGCTCGACACGGAGGATGAGCTCGAGTTCATTCGCCAGATGGCCAAGCTGAAGATCAAAATGCTCCGCCAGAAGAAGCTTCGCAAGTCTATGCAACGCGAGCGACGGGAAAGCTCTCTTGCGGGAAAAGATGACAAACGCCAGGCATCCACCACCAGGCACAAGCATCGATCGAGCAAGAAGTACCGTCGCAAGGACAGTTCGACCTCTTCCTCTTCATCCTCCTCTTCCTCGTCCTCTTCTTCTTCCGATGAGGACGCTCGAGTACGGAAATCCAAATCGAGCAAGAAATCCAACAAGGAGAAAAAGGAGAGATACGAGACCTCGTCCTCTTCCTCATCATCGTCATCCTCTGATGAGGACGCTCGGGTGCGGAAATCCAAGTCGAGCAAGAAAGGCAAGCGGGAGAAAAAGGAGAAGAAGGCAAAATCCAACCAAGACGACGTGGGCGAGATCAGAGCACTCACACCCGGCCAGATCGCCAAGATGACTGGCAACAAGAACAACGACGAGCTGTCGGCCGGCCAGGTGTTCGAGGCGGCCATGAGCATTGCCAACGTGGTCAACGCGGTCGAGGACGAGGAAACCGCCGTGGAGAACATCCCCGAGACCTTCGAGGCGATCCAGAACCTCGTGCCCATCGGCAAGTTCATCGGGCGCAAGATCCAGGAAGCGTCGGCCAAAGTGGCGCAGATGAAGGAGAAAGAGCAGCCGACGTACTACTTTTGAGTGTAGCCATGTGCAGGGCAACGCCTTCCGTGTTAACGCGCTGTGTTCTTAACTGCCGTAGCTGTTGACGGGTTGTGACGTTCGACTCACAACCCGACGACCAAAAGTGGAAAGAACAGTGGCTTTCAAAAATCTCACACGCCCACCACTTGTGGTCGGAACATTCGATTTAACCGGTATAGAACCGGTAATAAGTCAGGTGGCCAGTGCAGCGGCGCCCTTGAAAAGCGCTTTTTTGCTCGATTTTTGACCTGTCTGTGGGTTCACGAGGAGCTTTCCGGACCGAAAAACTCAGTGGCTTTCGTCACGTTGATGGAGGCAGAGACGACCAGCGCTTGAGCGAGCGGCTGGCGAAGACGAGCGGCTCTCGAGTTCCTCGCGTCAAACGCGACGCGCTTCTCTCGCTTTCCGCGCCGGAACGAGCGCGATCCGTTCAGTAGCAGGCGAGTCCGCGCGGCGCCGAGATCAGCATGGCCGGCGGCGACCACTGCACGCTCTCGCTCTGCGTCTACTCGGCCGAGCTGGACACGGCGGCCACGGGCGCCTACTGCAAAGTGTACGTCGACGCGAATGACCGGTCCCACGGCTCGGGCGGCGCCGGCGAGGGCAACAACCACGTCGCGTCGCCCGACCCGACGGCGCGCAGCAGCGAAGGCCAGGCCACGCGGTCGTTCCACACGCACGTGGACAAGAGCGAGAAGAAGACGTATCTGCCGTCCTGGAACGAGACCTTCACGATCGATGTCTACGACCGGCGCAACGAGATCCTGACCATCCGTCTCAAGAGCAAGAAATTGCTCCACGTGTCGGTCGTCGGCGCCTGCGCCATTCCGCTGCACCAGATCCCGACCGGTCGTCCTGTCGACCAGTGGTTCCCTGTACAGAAAGGAGGCAAGCGCCGCGGCAAGCTGCGGCTCCAGATGATGGTCTCGTACCCTCAGCCGCCGCTCAGCGGCGTCGGCACGCCCGTGCGCTCCCCACTGCCGCCGCAACAGGGCTTCGGCCACCGACGCAACAGCAGCCAGGACATGCGACGAAGCCTCGAGCAGCGTGGCTCGTCGCTTTACCAGCGCCCCTCGTCGATTAGTTCGCAGCACTCGGAGCACGCGTTCAGCTACCGACAGCCGACGCCGCCGCACGCGGGCGTGGAACCGCCGCCGCAAATGACGCTCGCGGCGACGGGATACCAACCGGAAGACGAGCCGCAGAAAGAGCGCTCTCCGCTCAAGACGCCCACGTACGAGATCTACCGCCCGGCGACGAACCCGCGCTTGGATCTCGAGAGCGACGACGACGACGAGGCGTCGTTCCCGCGCGTCGCCGAGCTCCATCGCCTCGAGAGCGATCTCATCGGCGAGTCGTCGGACGACGAGATGGACGGCGCGGCGCTGCTGCCCAAGTCGCCGCAGTACCTGGAGCGTCTGACCGAGGGCGGCGCGGGCGACGAGGAGTCGCCGCTCGACGACGCCGCGCGTGCGTCCGGCACTCACGCTGACGTGGAGGAACACCTGAGCGTCGACGATTTCAAGCCCCAAGAGAGAGCGTCGGACTCGTCGGCGACGCGATCGTCAGTCCACTCGGAGAGCCCAAAGCCCGTCTCGTCAGACGCAGCGCCCGCAGCCTCGTCTGACAGGCGCTCGTCGGTAGAGGTTCTGCGCCGGACGAAAGTCGCCCTCCCGCAAGAGGATCTCCCGCGCATGCTCGAGGCGAGCGCGTCGTTCGAGTCAGTCGAAGAGAGTCTCGATATGAGCGGCATCGTGGTCAGCGCGCCCGAGCAGCGCGCCGTCTCGTCGCATGGCAGTGACGTGGTCCTCGGCGAAGTGGTCTCGGGCGAAGTCGTCGTCGCGGAAATCGCAGACGACGTCTGGGACCGCTACTCGAACGCGTCCAGCGAAGGGCCAACGTATCCGAGCGCTGCCTCGCCCAGCTCCTCGTCGAGCATGGGGGTGGACGAGGGCATACCAGTTGAAGTCTACGACGCGAATCCTTTTGTTGAACCTGGCTCGCCGATCCACTCAAGCCAAGGCGATCAGGAGGAAAGATTTGAAGAAGCCGTGGTACCTCGCGATTCAATTTCCTCGGACGGCGGTGACCATCGCGAGTTCTTTGGCAGTGATCAAGAGGAATCCGTGCCGTCGCCAACGCCGCGAAAGACCTCTTCTCCTCGAAGCTCTTGGACAGGGGACCAGGACGATGCGCGCCCAACTCCCGTCATCAACGACGAAAATTCACCGAGGAACTCGTGGGTCACGGAAGGATCCTACGGCGCGAGTGCGGCTGGGTCTGGGTCCCGTCAATCTCGAATTTCGTGGGTGAGTCAGGACTCAGTGGCTCCGCCACCTCAGAGCAGCCGCCGAGATAAGACGTGGTCGGGCACTTCGTGGATCGATGAGAACACAAGCATAGCGGAAGAGCGGACTTCGTGGGTGAGCGAGAAGTCAGACTTGCCCGCGCCAGATGCGACGTCGCCCCGCGCCACTCGTCGTGACAAGTCGTGGTCGGGAACGTCATGGATCAATGAGAATGAGAGCGCCAGCTTCGTGGATGCGTCCTCAGCCAATGAGCAGTCTTCTTCTCGAACATCTTGGATCAGCGAGAAGTCGGAGGTGAACGCCACGAGTGCAACTTCACCACGGCGATCAGGTCGCGATAAGTCGTGGTCTGGCACGTCGTGGATCGACGAGAACGCCACGAGTGCAACTTCACCTCGGCGATCAGGTCGCGATAAATCGTGGTCTGGCACGTCGTGGATCGACGAGAACGCCACGAGTGCAACTTCACCACGGCGATCAGGTCGCGATAAGTCGTGGTCTGGCACGTCGTGGATCGACGAGAACGCCACGAGTGCAACTTCACCTCGGCGATCAGGTCGCGATAAGTCGTGGTCTGGCACGTCGTGGATCGACGAGAAGTCGGAGGTGAACGCCACGAGTGCAACTTCACCTCGGCGATCAGGTCGCGATAAGTCGTGGTCTGGCACGTCGTGGATCGACGAGAATGCGGAGGATGAACAGTCCCGTACGTCATGGATCAGCGAGCACTCGGAAGCTCCTGACACAGATGCCTCTTCGCCTAGAGCCACGCGGCGGGACAAGTCGTGGTCCGGAACGTCGTGGATTAACGAGAACGACAACTCGAGTTTCGTCGATGCGTCTGGGGCACAGCAACAGTTGTCACCTCGCTCGTTGTCGGTCGCTGAGAAGTCAGAATACGTGCGTCGCACAGGTCGCGACAAGTCGTGGTCTGGAACTTCGTGGATCAGCGAGAATGAGAACACGAGCTTTGTGGATGCCACTGGCCAAGGTTCACCTCGATCTTCATGGATCAGCGAAGGCCCTGAGTATGCTAACGACTCCGTGTCACAACACTCCTGGGTCAGTGAAGATGGAGGGGAATCGCCGGGTGTTCGCCGCACTGGTCGTGATAAATCGTGGTCGGGAACCTCGTGGATCAGCGAGCACGACAATACAAGTTTCGTAGATGCTTCTGGTCCGCCAGAAGAGATCACCAACACCCACGACGAGTCTCAGTCGTCCCCTCGGCACTCTTGGGTTAGCGAGGATGGTTCTCAGGTGGAGACGCGTCGTACTGGGCGAGATAAGTCGTGGTCTGGCACTTCCTGGATTAGTGAGCACGACAACGGAAGCTTTGTGGATGCTTCAGCGCAACAACAAGCTTCGCCTCGTACGTCGTGGATCAGCGAAACTCCAAGCACTCCAGTCCAACGCGAGGCGGCAACGTCGTGGGTCAGCGAGAGTGACACGGAGCGCCGATACTCGACGACATCGTGGATCAGTGAGGCAACTCACGAAGCCAACATTGCAACAGTCGAAGAACCTCCGCGTCATTCATGGGTTAGCGAGGCTGAGAGTGTGCAGGCTTTACAGGCGGTAGAGGCAACGTCTCGGACATCGTGGGTAAGCGAAAGCACGATGTCAGAGGCCGCTCGCCGACCATCATCACCTCGCTCCTCGTGGGTCAGCGAGAAAAACGAAGCAACGGAGTCTTCACCTAGAACATCATGGGTGAACGAGGCGTCCGAATCAGAAGCTGTTACTCGTCGATCATCTTCCCGAACGTCGTGGGTCAACGAAGCATCGAACGCCAATTCCTTCGTGGATGCCTCAGCTTCTCGTCATTCCTTTGTGAGCGAAAGCTCTGTCGAAGAAAGCACGCAGCAAGTTATAGTCGAAGCAGGTGTCGCTATCGTTGCTGCTCCAGAGCGAGACTCGGTTGACCCAGCGTCTCCTGCGCGGGCATCATTCCTCAGCGAGATCTCGGATATCATTGAGACACAGCAGGATGCATCACCGCGCTCTTCAATCTCCAGTCAACCGACCACCGACCCCGCCAGCCAAACCGATACGATCTTGACTGCGCGCATCTCTACAACCTCGAGTGAAGCCAGCGCGTTGGCTACCACTATCCAGGACGAGCGCCTTGGAGAAGAGACCGTTGCTCCTCGGTCAGGTTATGGCAACGATGAGACTCTTCACGTATCGAATGTCGCTGAGAACACTGCAAGCAACGGAACACCGCGTCTATCCTACTCGAGTGACGACCAGCGAAATCATGCCCATTTCGACGACGCGACATCGGGGCGTGCGTCAGAGGCGAGTGAACGTCTCTCTATGGAGGACGATGCGTCGAATGCACCGCGCCTGTCTTTCGTCAGCGCGCGAACAACTGAGACAAGCGTCGAGGTTCAGCTTGACATCGACGCGCATGTCGTCACTCAGCGGTTCTCAGTCGAAAGTGACGACTTGATCCTACCAGAGCACGTTCAACCAGCTGTCGCAGCTCGTGAGTCGCAGTCCAGCAGCGGGCGATCGAGCGGCTACGACGCTGACAACATTGAAACTTCAACGAGCCGCAGCTCGTACGTTAGCGAGCAAACCCGCGACCGAGAGCTGGACACAACTCATCCGTCAAATTCTCCGCGCAGCTCGCACTCTAGCCGCAACAGCGCGGACGACGACGACCAGTCGCTGTTTCCTGAGTCGTACACCGACCTCACGCGACCGATCAGTCTTTCCAACGCGAGTATCGACAATCTTGTGGACCGAGATGATGCTGGTCGACATGCCGCAGCTGTCGCAGAGGCAGCTCGCTACTCGTCATCCACTGAAGGTGACTTTGAACGCGACGATTTGGTGGTTCAAACTCAAGTCCAAGATGACAAAGAGACGTCTTCGCGTCGCTATTCGTCGGCAAGCGAGGGCGACACTGTGGATCGCAGCAGCATGGCGATTGGCTACTCGGACTACGATGATGTGAGCTCGCGAAGCCAGTCGTCGTCGGTCGCGGCTCGCGACGAAGCACGATTTGCAGCTTGGGCCGAGGAGTCATCAATTAACGAGGACCTGACGGACGAGATGCAGCGTCGCTCCCAGGTGTCGAGTATTAGCGACATGTACGATGCGTCACCACGCGCGAGCGAAGACTTGGGCGTAATACCTGAGACTCACCCTCGTCGATCGCTGAGCTCGAATGGAAGTTACAACTCGCCGATGGGTTCAGAACAGAAGCCGGACGATCTGAGACGCTTTGTGAGCGTGATGAACGTTTTCGTCGAGCCGTATGAAGACGAGTCGCCTCGCAGTTCGATCTCGAATGGTGTCCTTGGAGTGCACGAAGAGGAAGTGGAGGTCGTTGAAGTCGTTGAAGCTGTAGACGACGTCCATTTGCAAGCTCTTGCCCCTGTTCCACAGGAGGAAGTCCACGTGACGGTAACCGTGGAGGTGAAAGAGCCTGTTGCTCCCCCACCAGTGAACCCTTTCGTCGAGTATGGATCGTCACGCGGCTCATCCTCGAGTGAGGAAGATCTAGTCGCTGATGTCCAACACCTTGGTAAACCTACTGAGGAGTTCAGGAGAAGCTCCCTCTCGAGCGCAGGAGACCACGAAGTAGTTGTGGTCGAGACACTGGACCAGCTCGCCGGTCCCGTCGACATTGTGGCCGAGCCTCAACTCTCCCAGACTTCATCGACTGCCGAACGCCTGACGATCTCGTCTCAGCATGTAGAGCTCGACAGTCTACTCGCGACCCGAGAGTACGTCGCCACAGAGGTATCTCCGCACTCGTCGTTGTCGAGCGTGAGCCCGCGTGACCACGTGCAGGAGACGATCGTCGCGGCCGCCGACTTGCTGCAGCATGCTGCCCACGAGGTCGAGGCCACTGCCAGTTCGAATGAGCGTACCAGCATCGTGAAAGAAGTCAAGTCGAGCGAGCTCGAGACCACCACGACTACCATCACCGTCACTACCACCACCGTCACTACCACCTCGACTTCGTCGGCGACAACAGAGCCTTTCTCGTACCCCAAGGCTGAGCCGCTCGGCCCTCCCGTTGCCGTGCTCATCCCGACGCCAGTGCCGGTTGAAGCAGCAGCATCACCTGCAGAACCCAAAGTCCCGGCTCAGTCCCCGCCGCCACCTGCAGTGGCAGCTCCGCCCTCGGTCTCGGAGCCCGTCACATCTTCGTCATCGGCAGGAGACGCGACGCGTGTCAACGTACGTGGCGACCACGCGTTGCTCGCGAGCGCGTCGACGCTCACGCGTGAGCAGCTCAACAGCATCGCGCTCGACCATCTCCCATCGTCCGACAGCGAGAGCGAGAGCGACGGCTACGGCTCAGACGACGACCTCAACTTCGACTCGGACTAGAGAGAGCAAGCAAGCCTTCCCCCATCAAAACTTCCGTAGGGTACTGTGTTGTGTTAATTCAAAATGGCTACATTCGAAACCGTCGCCAGAGGGCGTCTTGTTTGCCACGTTGGCGCCAACAGTCGATTCCAACGAACCAGGCGATTGCGCGGAATGTCGCGGTGGGTGCGTTGGACTGATACGAATCGCCGTCCCTTGCTGACGGCGGCGAGTGCGCTGTCACAGTCTCGTAAGAGGCCGGACGACTCGGTCACTCGCGCCTCCCGCGAGTCATCACGGGACATGCGGACAATGCATCGAGCTCTGACCACACTAAGGCTCGTTGGCGTGCATTGGATCGAGTTTGGGAGGCCGCCAACGTGTGAGTAATCGTGCACCGATCTCCACAATCATGGGTTTATTGGCCGCGCATCAATAGAGGAGGGGGGAGGAGCCGTTCGTTGAGGATGCGGGCCAATATTATTGGGCTGCCCCGACAATTTGTTGTTAGTAAAAGAGTTGGCGAGGTCTTGAATGGCCTCACAGAGTGGAGCCCGTCGTTCCACCCGCCGGGCGGATGCATCGAAAACAGGCTGCGAAAGCCTTGGCGGCCCCCGCTCTGTAAGAGTCTCACCGTGAGACGACAAGCGTTCGAGAAGTCTACGAAAGAGCACGGCATTCCGACCACATGGACAAGAGAGAGGTACGGAGTTTCGCGCGTTTTCGCCCGGCAGAAGCGCCCTCTGCCCGCCGTCAATTCCAAAACACGGTACCTTCCAAGAGCCCAACTCCAGTCCATGCATAGCAATAGTGTCAAGGGACTACCGTGTTTTGAGAAAGAAACGGCTCCAGGATGGCCAGTCCACCGGGGGCAAAACGACCGCCGTGGCACTCTCCCTTTGGCCCGTCTCTCCCCTCCCCGACCCCGACTGCCTTCCCAATCACCGCCCGGCGACGCGACAATCCCGCTTGAGTTAGGGCCCGGGGGTAGTTTTCCCCAACAAACCAACGCGCCAACGCCAACGCCATCTCCCGAGGAGCTCACTCGCGCCACCTCGCCGGAACGCGCATGGAACGCCGGCGGTCCTCGGCGCCGAGCCGCCCGTACCGGCTCCTCCTGCGCGTCTACGGGGCCGAGAACCTCAAGCATGTGTCGTCGCAAGGCACCTACTGCAAGATCACGCTCGAGGAAGGCGCGTTGACGCGCGGCAGCGCGCGCGCGAGCCTCAAGCGCTTGCTCCAGAAGAGCGACCTGGCGAGCGAGTTCCGCGTCTACAAGACCCAGGCGCAGAAGTCGATCTGCGGCAAGCCCGTCTGGAACGAGAAGTTCGAGATCCCGATCTTCGACCCGGCCCACCAGACGCTCAACATCCGCGTCAAGAGCGCTAGGCTCATGTCGGCGCCCGCGATCGGCGAGGTCACTCTGCTGCTGCGAGACGTCTCGACCGACGCGACGTGGGACCGGTGGATTAATTTATTGGACAACAGCAAGCGCCCCGTTGGCCGCCTGCGAATACAAATGCGCCTCGACTCGATGTCGCCCTTGTCCAGGAGCGTCGACGAGGACGAGCTGAGAGACCAGTACGTGCCGCGTCGCACATCGACGCACAGTAGTCGTAGTATGCCGTCGCCCGTGCCGAGAGCAGCGCGCCGGGGCGCACTCATCGCCCCGCCGATTGCCGGCGCTGGCCTGGCCCGAAGATCGTCAACCCTGTCGCGGAGCCTTCTCGACTCCCATGCTAGCGGATCTGTGTCAGCCGGTGAATCGATCAGCTCGGATAACTCGAACGACCGCAACTCGATCCCAGTCGCGCCGACATCATACTCCGAGAACTCCTACTCCTCCGAGAACCCATTTCAGGACTCGATCATGTCTTCACCACTCATTAGTCGATCATCGAAGTCGTCGAGCTTCCCTCGAGACACTGGTATGGGCAGCAATGCGAGGTTCACCGGATTGAGTGCAAGCGAACGAGACACTGGTAGCAATGCGAGGTTCACCGGATTGAGTGCAAGTGAGCGAGACACTGGCAGCGATGCGAGATTCACCGGAATGAGTGCAAGCGAGCGAGACACTGGCAGTAATGCGAGATTTTCTCGAATGAGTGCAAGTGAACTAGACTCTGGCATGGGCAGCAATGCGAGATTTACCGGAATGAGCGGGAGTGACCGATACACCGGTCTCAGCCGTCCTACGGGAACCTCATACGCGAGCCGCGCTACTGAAGAGCTTGGTATGTTTCTCACGTCCGACTTAATTGTTTCTGCTCAGATCCTAACATTATATCTTGTGGCACACAGACTTTCTTGCTAGCAAGTACATGGTGCGATCGACCCAGGCTTCTGCTCGTCAGCAGCCAGTTCCGGAAGACGACGAATCCGAGAGTGAGAATGTGCTACCGGTCCAAGCACCGCCCGAGCGAGGACATCGCACATCCAACCGAGCACTTTCGCAGTGTGAGCTGGAAACGCCCATTGAATCACTTTCACCACTGTCACCGCTATCACCGTTGGTCCCGGCCTCGACATCGGTGACTCAATTAGGTTCATCTGTTTCGTCTGCCTCCCAGTCATCGTCGCCCCCGTCCTCTTCAACGTCGCCGGCCTCACCACGAACATCCGGACCAACACCCCCATCGAAAGCCACGGGAAACAAAGCAAACAACCAAACCGGCACCAGTTCTGAAAGCAAGGCGAAGGACGAACGAAGTCCTCGCACGACTAATACAACTGCGACGAGCTCGGACGATGAAAATCCGATCGAAACTGTCGAGTTTGACTTTGATACGGGCGTTGTGAGACCGAGCACGCGACTGCCGTCCCAGATCAAGAGACGAACGTCGTCACGGTCGTACCGCTCACCCTCTCAGGCCGAGCCAGAATATGACCAAAGTGACGATGAGAGTGAGGAGCGAGAGGACGACGAGTTGGATCCAGACGGAGATTCTGACGGTCCACGCATGGTCCTCCGACCAACTGTGATGAAGGTTCTCGGACGTGACAGCGTAAATGTCATCATGGACGCTGACGAAGAAGATGAAGACTATGACGATTTCGAATCGGATCCATTCTTGTTCGACGAGTTCCCGATCCTGGGCATGAATGGCACGCTTCTGATGGTTGACGACATGGACTACGCGAACTACTCATGAGGACGTTCGAGTTGTCGATTCTATTATTTGCTGGCGTCGTGGACGCCAACCCACTTACGCTTCTCCAGCGTATCCCCCTATTAATTATGAGCACTGTCACTCACCCGTAGTAGCGTAAATATTTGTCAGTGGAGAATGTGAAAATGCCGTACCCATCCATCAAATGTGCTGAATTGATGTGTTCTCTCAACCCAACATCATGCTCACATAGTGACAACAATGGCGTCATTGTTTTGAAAAGGAGGAGCTCCTGAAGAGCCATCCGTCGAATCTGCCGTGATGGGGACAGCGGCGACGCAGAAGACGCCCGACCAGGCCGCGGCGCTCATCCAGGCGCGCGTTCGTGGTCTGCAGTATCGCCAGAGACAGCAGCGTCTAGTCGTGCGTCGGCTTCCCGCATGAAATGGCTACAGCACCCATTATGACACGAACGTCGTGGTGGCTCTTCCACAGAATGGGATCACCAAGTTACAGGCGCGCCAGCGTGGGCGATACACGCGGCGCGAGTACCAGAAACTTCTCGAGTTCTACAACGAGCAAGAGTCGTTCCTCGCCGAAAGCAAACGGCGCCAAGTTCGGCTCTGGCACCGCGAGCAGGAGCTGTACTTTCTACAGCATACGACTGCCGAGCAGCTCGACGCGATCCGCGCGTTCCAGCACGAGCGCAGCGCGCGCCGCATCCAGCGCGAGTGGAAACGCTTACACCCGACGCCTCTTGAGGATGTAGATATCAGCGGACTCGGGAGCCCATTTGACCCGTTTGGGTTCGCTTCGGAGTCTCGCAGCGGCGAGACGACTGCCGCCACAAGACTGCAACCGCGGGCCGAAGTGCTCAAAGAGCTATTCGGCAGCGTGCCGACGAGCACAGTAGCGAGTCAAGACACTGAAAAGGCCGCACGACGTCGCGCTGAAATCCAGGAGAGGTACGACGAACGCTTATATTCGGCCGATCGTCTGTTATTTGGTCTTACTGTGCTGACGACTAGGATCCAGCGAATGCGGAAGGATGCGGACAAACAGGTCACACCGACAGCGAAACCGACGCGTCGAATGCTGTATGATGAATTAGTCGCGCTCCGTTTGGAGACGGCTAGGCAACTGCAGGAGTCGAAAGATGTATACAGAAAGCAGCGCAGCCAACGCGACCTCGAGGGGGCTCAGCTTAGTGCAAGCTGTCGCAATCGACTCGCGTATCTCTCGGATGACAGTCGCATTACATCTCTGCTGAACGCAAAGCGACCACATGATGATCGCATTGCCTTCGAGCGAAACGATTTCAAAGAGAAGACGAGAACGTGGTCAGAAGATCGGAAACGAGCAGCCTGGGAGAATCATATCAGAATTGTCGAGAGTGTGCTCGGAAAAAGCAAATGGTACGAGACTTTCATCGCTGGAGAGAAGCGCGATATCCGCAGGGTGTATGCTCGGTCACCATGGGAAAATGAAAAGCGAGTGTGGCAGTGGCCTCGGTCCGATGAACAAAATAACTCGCCGTCCGAGCCAATCGCAGGAACAGCCCGTGGCAGAGCTACGGCCTTTGATCGTTTTGTCTTCTGCCTCGGCGATGTGGACGAGAATGCCCCCAACAACCAAGACGATGACAATAAAGTGTCAAGTATACCTGATCCCCTGGACGATAGGACGGCCTCAGCATGGTGGAGAGCCCACGCCACGCAATCCCACTCAAACATCAAGCAACTTCAGAAAAAGCAACTTCGGAAGATGAGGGGCAACAATGCAGGTGCTGGGAGCAACAACCGCAGCGAGGATGCCCAGGTCACGCCCGAGATGCTTGTCAACCCTGTCTTCTATGAATTATACAAACGCGTGAACGAAACGGCAAGACAAAAAGAATTGGAGGCGGCAGTCGCTGCGCGCATGAGCCAACTTGAGCAAAAGATCCAGCAAAAGGTCGTGGAGTTTGAGACCCAGATCGACATCAACACGCGATTGATTGTGGAAGAGAAGAACCGTGTGCTGCAACAAAAAGCGCGCAAGACGAAAGAGGAGAAATCGGCGACACAGATCCAGCGAGTCATGCGTGGGAATCTCGGTCGCAAGAAAGCGAAAGAGCACTTGGCAGAATATTTCGTGATGGTGCGAGGCCGCGCAATCCGTAAGGGGAAGTGCGAAGAATGCGGTGAACAACCAGCGGTGCTGCAGTGCAACGAATGTGAGGAGAGCTTGCACTTCTGTCCTGTGTGCTGGGTTCAAGTTCACTCGACGAGACGTCGCAAGCCCCACGTTCCTATTCCTATGGCAGTTGTGCCAGTGGCAGCCAAGAGGACTGATGCAAAGGTGCATGAACGGGCGAGTGCTGTTAAAAGGACTGGAACGAGAGGTACTCAAGCTACCAAACGAGATGTCTCGCCCCAACCGCCAATCAGGGGAACTATGGGAATAGTGCTAAGCTCACCATACCCCGAGGAGAACCACACTACTGGCACCCGTGAATCAGGTGCCCACACTTTGGACTCCACGAGTGCCGCATGGATGGACCATCCAAAAGCAAGTGTGCCCATGCTACAGCTAACTGCGAAAGCTGAAGCAGCCACCCACCCGGAAGGGACAACGAGTGATAACAACGCTACAGCCGTGATGTCAGGCTATGTGGGTGAGTGTGTACCGGAGGATAAAGGGAAGTCTGAAAGGGGTGCAGACGGAGACCCTGATGAGACGAAAGTGATGCAGATTGGGAGCCGTCAACATCATCCTTTGAAAAAGCACAGACCAGGAAACGCGAAAACAGGGAGCTCAGGTTCCCGCGTCAGCCTTCGTCAACGATAGCGGAGAAGGAAGACAAAATAGCCCCCACAGCCATAGTTGTTGACTCCAAACCTCTCCAAGAAGCGAGCTTAACGACAGAAACGGCTGCTATCTCAGTCACTACAAACGACAGCCAGAACCCGGACACAGAGTCGATTGCGCAGCCAGTTGCCCAAGCGCCAGTTACTGCACCAAACTCGCCGCAAGTGACTCTCGATCAAAACGACGCAGCCCGAAAAATTCAGGCGCTTCGACGTCGGCAGATATCCAAACAGAAACAAGAGGCGAGCCCCAACCCAAAAGAGTGACTTGATCAAGAGTGATCATCATCGCCTTCAGTTCGTTTGAGCCCACGGTTACATTCTACTCTTCGCCCACACGGAGGACGGGTATCCACGACAGGACAGCTTCTTACTACTCTCTCACTGACGGAAGACAACGGAGAATGAATCAAATCGACGTATTACGTGATGCTGGGTCTTAATTTTGCATGAAGTCAACGTGGAGTTGATCACTCCCTGCGGGTCGCTAATCCTTTTGCTGGTGGGCCTTGCGATCCTCAAAATGTTCCGTGCTGCCCAAGTGGCTCTTCTGGATGCGCTCAATCTCCCCGGAATCCGTGACATTGGCGACGTTCGGGTCCTGATGGCCGTGGGTCGCGATCGCATGGGCGTCTTTCTGCGGCGGCGCACTGCGCTGTTTCGCCAGTTGCTCCTTCGTCGGCTCGACCGTCGGCATCTCGTCAACAATTCGAGAAACTTCTGCTTGCTCGCGAGCGAGTTCTCGAATGCCGAGCTCCTTTTTGGTTTTCTCGTCTGGGACGAGTCTCGACCCCACACGACTCCCACTTCAACTTGGTGCTCACATGTCACAGATATCTGACGTGGTCCACCTCATTTCCATCAGCCCGTTCTTTGCGTGGTCCACATCATTACCCATCAATTCATTTTTGTTTTCCGTGGTCGGGAGTGGCTCTGTGTGTGCCCAGGGAGAGAATTCATTTTCTAATCGTGTGGAAGAATTGCAGCTCGGCCGGGACCATCACTCTGGTTTCCCCGCGCTCGCACATGGAAGAGGAAGCGAGCGCGGCGCTCTATGTGGGCGAGGCGGCGCCGCCGCCCGACCTCGCGCTCGCGATCGACGACGCGCTGCCGGCCACGCTGCCCAGCGTGCCCGGCGCGCACCCGCCCTCGAGCATGTCGGCGGTCTACCGCTTCTACGAGGTCGAGGCCACGCTCTCGCTCAAGCGCCGCGAAGAGTCGTCGATCGCCAAGTGCCGCCTCTGCAAGGAGGAAGGACGCGTCGAGCGCAAGGGATGCGTGCGCTTCAGCAAGAGCGTCACCTCGAACCTCTGGCGACACCTCAAGGAGAACCACCCGGCGGTCTACGAGAAGCACGCCGGCGAGAAAAAGACCATCCAGATGCACAAGCTCGTCGGCAAGCGCGGCCGCAAGAAGAAACACGCAAGCGAAGACGGCGAAAGGTTCCTGGACGAGGACGCGGCGACGCGCGCCGACTCGACGCCGCGCAAGACCACCAAGCGAGCGAGACGCACGGCACCCGTCGGCGACCAGTTCTTCACGGACTATGCGCTCTCGATGAGCGGCGCCCACGCGCAACATGCGCTTGCCGCTCTCCATGCCGACAAGCGCCCGGCTAATCTGGACCGCGTGCGCGAAGCAGCGGCGTACATGTGCGTCCACGAGCTCGTACCGTTTGAGTTGTGCGCAAGCCTCGCGCTGCGCAACCTGCTTAGCGAGTGCCACGTGGGCTCGGCACTGACCGAGGATGCCAGCGTGCTGGCGAGTGTGTTCGGGAAGCAGGCGATCTCACACCAGTCACAGAAACTCATTGAAGGGGTGAAAGAGCGTGTGGCGACGCAGCTCGTGAGTGTTGACGCTGTGCATCTCCAGATTGCCGAGTGGGCACCGGCGACGTTCAGCGGGGAGACCACTCGAACGCATTTTGTCGGTGTGTTCGCTGTCGCGCTCGACCAAGAATTCAACCCTGTACGGCGATGTGTGTGCGCTGTTCCGATTGAGTCGGCGACCGAGTCAGTGAGTAACCAGTTGGAGCGCAGTGGCGCATTTAAGCGCGCTCTAAAGTTGCTGGTCCCACACAAGCACGTCCCTGGACTCGTTGTAGTCGAGCCGAGTGGGCGTAAGCGCCTCGCAGACGTGTTCGTGAACAACAAACTTGACGTACTGGAAAGCATCACAAGCCTGCTTCGCGACATCATGGTGTCAACTATCACAGGAACTTCGTTTACCCACCCGTTCATGGTTGGCTGTGAGTTCTCGACCGAAGAGGTTTCCCACGAGGCATTTGAGCGCAATTTTGATACCGCGCGCTTCATAGAGCCGACAGAACCCAGCGATACGCCGTTGACCGACTTGCTTGACGCAGAAGTTCCTTCAGGTATCCTGACTGAGCTCCCGAGCGTACTGACAGGACACACAATTCGTGACATCCTTCTCAAAATCCTGCATCTTGTTGCTCATATCAAACACTCCAAGAGAACGCGCTCAGTGATGCGAAATGTTGTTATGAATGACTTTCACTGGGACCAAGACGCGTTCACACAGACCTTCGAGAAAGGACCGGGCATGACCACCGTGGGGGTGCAATCCATCTATGAAGTGCTCACTCTCACTTTAAAAATGATGCCAATACTTCAGCGTTACTTCGAGCTGCACAAGGATGGCACGTCAGATCTTTCGAAGCTGATGCAATTAGCAACTCTTTCCACGTACGAGTGGGAGCGCGTGGGTCATTTATCTTCACTTCTCAAGCCTTTCTCCGAAGCCGTTGCAAAACTTCACGAAGAGCGTTTTGTGACCTCGTCTCTGATCATACCCTCAGTTTTCACACTTCTTGAAAAACTGCGATCTCCTAGCGAGGCTGATAACGAGTTACCTGAGGACATGGTGGCTCTGAGAAACGTCGCGTACGCGAAGCTATCCACCACGTTCGGCTACCTGTTTGTCGAACCTTCAGATGAGTGGTCGCAACAGCAGCGGTCAAGCTTTAACTGGCTTTGGTCAGCCACGCTACTCGACCCACGTACCCGCCCCTTTATCATTAAAGGTGCCCTGCCGCAAGCTCAATTCTGGGAAATCGTCAAGACCGAGGCAAGTGAAGTTGTCGGCATGAACAAGGATAAAGATAAAGACAGCGGTTTGGGTGACCTTCCCGACCACCCGATAACACTGGGAGAGGATGGCCATGATGCAAACGGATCAATCAATGGCTCAGGGATCAATGGGAGTGGCAACGAAGTTGCTACGGGCGATCTCTGGGATGACTTGCAAGCAAATCTGGCATCGTGCGCGCAGGAAGAAATGGAACTGGCTTCGTCCAAGTCGGCGCTCGAGCTTACCAAGTCCAATAACTTGCTTGAGGTTGAGATGTCCTTTCTTCAGGACGAGTCAAGAATTAGCCTGAAGTCCAACCCTCTAGACTGGTGGCAAAGTATGCGAGTCAAGTACCCATACGCCGCCCGACTCGCCCGCTATGTGCTCTCGATTCCAGGAAGCCCAGCAATAGAGGAAAACCCTGTGCTTAGTGACTCGGGTTTACTAGGTCGACTGCTGTCCCAAATGTCCGCCAATGATGCGAGCGAACTAGTGACTGCATCGATGAACTTACGCCTCGAAAAGCATGTGCAACTCGAGGCAACCACACGTCAGCTATGGTCAACTGTCTGATCATTTTTTTTTAGTAAGTTTTGTTTAGGAATTTCCATGATAAATAATTTGCTGTTCAGAGCTCGAATCGATTCGGCAGGCGAATCCAGTCGTACACGAGGCACACGACCTTACGGCGCACACTCTGCCCGGCAAACTCGAAGATCTTGTGGCACACATCGCTATTGAGTTGAGCCAGTGCCGATCTCATGAACGCAACTTTGCTCTCTACTTGCAGCGGCGCTTGCTGCATTGGTAGCGGCGCAAGATGGAGCTGTTTGAGCTGCTCACGATGGCGCACCATGCCGAACGAAGTGACGCGGATGCCAACGTGTCGCAGCGTCGTGTTGCGAGCGATGATTGGGATGAGGTCTGCGAGCACACTCTCATGGAGATAGTTATCGTAGGCAAAGTCCTTGAGAGAGCGGTTGACGAGCTTGCGGGGGTCGTTGCACGCCGAGAGAAATCGAAGCAGGCTTGATCGTTCAAGAATGACCGAGTCCTCGAATATCAACGATTCAAGCGAGCGACAGAGCCCAGCCTGAAAAATGGTGATGAGACAGTCGATGTCCTGAAGCTGCGCGCTCTGGAGACGGAGCCGTCGAAGACGCGGGCATGCAAGAAAGAGGCTACGCAGATGATTGTGCTTGATCTCTGCGCGGTCGACGCTCCATGCCAAGGTTTCGAGATTAGACCCAACGAGGGTAAGAAGCTGGAGAGCCTCGGCCATTTCTTCGTCGTTGCCCGGTGAGGTCGGCAGCTGGAGCATCTTGAGGCGCTTGGGTCTGTACGGACTCGGATTGAGGCTTCGACCAAATGCGTTTACTAAACTCTCCGGATGCTCCGCATCGACGACTTCGATCATTGCTGCGATCTCTGCATTGTAGATCGACCCATCGGTGAACCGCACCCACTCGATCGACGTCGGTGAGCGAGGGTCCAGCAATGCATACGCCTGCCACTGTGCAATCAGCCTTCGCTCATCATCGGATCCCTTGGGCGATTGGATGATCTCGACTTTTTTCAGCCCACGCGCCAGTCGAAGGGTTTGCCACACTGACGGCGGCGCTAATCCCGATGAGTTGTCGAGCACAAGTTTGTGGATCGGGTTTGCACGGTCGTTCAACATAGCGGAGAACGCGGATCCCTCCTCTCCAATGTCGTGGTCAACTGGGCAGAACATTAGCGAGTCGATCCGTGTCCCGGTTTGCTGAAGCTTGCGTAGTACCGCGCAACCTCTCTCGTTGATTTCAAGAGCTCGCAAATCCAAGTTCAATCCATCGAAGATAACCATAGGCATGGTTCCTTGAAGCTTCTGCGCCATCGCTAGAATGCGGTGGAGATATTGAGTACTACCCTGGGCCATGTCGGCGAGCGTCGTGGTAAGCTCAAGCAGCAGAGGTACTGGCTTGATTTCAGTCTGGCTGTCGGCGTGGTTCATGAGCCACTTGCGGGTGCGGTGGTAGCTCTTGCTGCGAGACCCATCCAGCCACATCGCGTCGAACACGTCGATCGAGTCGTACTGGAACGTGCCGTAGGCAACGTGACGAATGACCAGTCGTGGCTCGAGCTCCGACTCCAAGTGGTTGGCCGGGAAGAAGTCTGGGGTCCCACAGAGAACTCGGACGATTTGCTCCCACGCATCTTTCGGTGCGACTTGGAGTGCAAGCACGACGAGTTCGATCGCGTCGCGGATCTTGGCTCTCTCGCGGGGCGGGATCGCGTCTTCGCTCTCGTCGAGAGTGAGCACGAGCGACTGGAAGCGACTCCGGGTGGCGAGACCGTCTTGGCCTTCTTCGTTCGTGTATGCGACCGAGAGCCGTCCTCTCAGCATGCGACACCACGCACGCAGGGGGCGCCAGCGCTTGACGGCCACGACCATGTGCGGGCAGTGCTTCTTCCGCGTCGGGAGCGAGCATTTTCGCAGGAGCGAGCGCAGTGACTTCAGCATGGTCGTTCTGTGTCGACGTCAGCGCCTGATAAATGCCCAACTGGCGGCCGCTGAAAGGGTACACAGCGGCCGTCGCAGAAGAAGCGATTCACTTTCCACTGTTGACGGACGCCGGTGGCTGGCGGCCGCGTGGAAGAAAAAGCACGCGCACTGGAGCGTTCCGCAGAAAAAAGATCGGCTGGCGTGACTTGGCTACACTTCCATTTCTCTTGTAGGCGAAGCTTTTCCTCTTCTCCTTGTGGAGAGAGGGATGAATGAAGACGTCAATTCATCGCGTCGTGTCCAGTTTGAATTGGACTCGTGAACCCACATGATGAGCTCATTACGAGCTCAGCTGTTGAAGCTGCTGAGTGGCCATTGGGAGAATGGACACGAAAGGGAGAGAAAGCATCTCCTCATAAAGCACATGGACGCGCAGCCCGCCTCACTGGAGTATTCGCTCGTCATCGCTGCGACTCACTCGGCAATCGACCGACTGACTCGCAGCTGCCCATGGACACGTTCGCCTCGACCATCCCCACGCGCATCGACGAGCTCTGGAACTTTGGTGCGCCCGCCGACACGGAAATCAAGTTCCGCGCGCTGCTGGACGAAGCGCTCGCGCTCTCAGACGCGGTGGGAGACGACCGCGCCGTCGCCGTTGGTCGAAACTACCCCCAAGTCCTGGAGCTCCTCACGCAGATTGCTCGTACCCAGGGGCTCCAGAGGAAGTTTGACGAGGCCCACGCGACGCTCGACCGCGTGCAACGTGCACTGACGTCCGACGTCGCTGAGACGCTCGATCGCCACGCACTCGCGCCACTGGCCACGCGTGTGAACGTGCGGTACCTTCTGGAACGAGGCCGCGTGTTCAACTCAGCCAAGCAGCCCGAGCTCGCGCTGCCGTTGTTCGTGCAGGCGTGGGAGATGGCCAAGCAGTGCTCGCCGACGGTGGAAGAAGACCTCGAAGTCGACGCGGCCCACATGGTCGCGATCGCCGAGCCATCCACCGAGCAGCAGACCCACTGGAACCTCGTCGCGATCGCGCGTGCCGAGAGTGCGAGCGACCCCAAGGCCCGCAAGTGGATCGGCTCGCTGACCAACAACCTCGGATGGACGTACCACGGCGCCGACCTCTTTGACGAGGCGCTGGCGATGTTCGAGAAGGCACTTCAGTACCGCGAGCAGGCCGGCGAGCCCAAGAGCATCATCATCGCCAAGTGGTGCAAGGCTCGATGCCTACGCTCGCTGGGCCGTATTGACGAGGCTCTCGCGATCCAGCAGGCACTGGCAGTCGAGAACGAGAAACTGAGCGACCCCGACGGCTACAACTCGGAAGAGCTCGGCGAGTTGCTGCTGCTCAAGGGCGAACCCGAGCAGGCGCGTCCGCATTTCCAACGCGCTGTGGAGTTGCTCTCGAAGGACCCTTGGTTCGTGGACAACGAAGCCACCCGTCTCAAGCGGCTTCAGGAACTCGCGAATGGATCGACGCCATAGCTGGCAGGAAACCACACAGTCGGGAGGATAATGAATACTACATTGATTGATCCTGCAGAAGTGACCTTGAAATCAACAAGGCGACTCGTGCTGGGTGGCAACTGGTGCCACTACTGCTACTGAACAACTGATACGTTATTGCTGCTGCTCCTTGTACTGCGTGACGGCAGGCGACGAGAGCGGCGTAGCGACCGGAATGGTCTCCTGTTGCTGCTGTTGCTCCAGGATCGCTTGGTCGGCAAGCTGCTCCTTACGCGTGACGAGCGCGATGACGATAAAGCCGCTGAGCACGAGCACGGAGGACACGAGCGTGGCCCATCCTGGCTTGATGTCGTGGATGATCCAGTCCGAGAGGATGGCCATGGGCACGGTGAGCGAGAGACCGACGGTCGCGACCGTGGTTGACGTGTACAGGATCGCCACGGCCCAGAGGTAGTCGGCCAGCACGTTGTTGAAGAGGCCCTGCACGAAGAGCAGGCCGATGATCTCCCACGTGAGGCCGCTGAGCGACTCGACGTTGGTGTAGTTGAAGATGAGCACGAGCACGACGAGTCCGAGGAAGCTGAAGAGCCCGACGAAGCCGAAGAAGAGCGAGACACTGATGCCCGAGTTGTCAGGGATCTTGAGACGAATCGCGGTCGTGTAGACACCGTACATGACAGCGCCAAGGAAGGCGCAGACATCGCCCCAGAAGTAGTCGGAGATGCCTCCGCTCGAGTCCTTAGCGAGCGTCGAGATGTTGCCGGCCATACACAGCGTGACACCGAGCAGCTTGCCCCACGTGAACTTCTCCTTGAGGATCCAGACGCCGAAGAGCAGCGTGAACACAGAGGACGTCGCGCTGAGGATCGTGCTGCTCGTCACGCTCGTGAGGTTGAGGCTCTCGTTGTACGTGAAGTTGGCAATGAACCAGAGCGGCGCGACGATCGCAGCCGCGATCATCGTGCGGCGCAGCACGGGCTTGGAGTGCGCGAGCGGCGGTGCCTCGTCGTCCTGCTTGGTCTGCGGCAAGTGCTCGCCCTGGTTCTTGTTGAGAAGACGCGGGATGAGGATCTTGGTGACGTAGTAGATCGGCAGGTTGACCGAGAAGAGCGCCATGCCGAAGGATGTCAGGAAGAACGGCGCCTGGAAGGACAGGTCGTCGAAGATGTACTGGATGAGCACGCTCGAGAAGTTCCAGATCACGGCCACGATGACGAGGAAGACACAGCCGATGATCCACTGCAGCACCGTCTTGTGGGGCGAGACGATGACCTCGGGCTTGGTGTCCACCGAGGGTCGCACCACGACGGGCGACGGGGCTGCCGCGTCCTTTGCCATTGTGCGTTGACGATGTGGGGGGCTCGGCGCGGAATCCAAACTAGATCCGTCTGCGGAAAGGTCTTCTCTGGGTCGAGGCCCGCGAGCGCAGCTGGGCCAGTGAACGGGCCTGAGTCTGTCCATTGGCTGTCCATGAACAGCCATCGATGATGAGGCGCAGATGTTGAGCAGAGACGTATCATCACGATCAAGCTTCCATTGTCAAGTCCCCCAGTCTCTGTGATCTCGGCGGCAGGGATGCGAGTCTCATCCACTTGACATGCACTTATCAAATCTCACAAGTCTTATTATTTGGTAGTATATCATACCAATAAATGATATACGTTAAAGTGAGAGAGAATATAGATTAACACAAGGGAATAGATTGGATCCTCCATGCTCTCGCGATCAGGTGGTGGCCCGAATGCACGTCCGAATGGATCACTTTGGCCGAGCCGCTGTCAACCGGACGACTCGTCTGGCAAGATCGCTGTCGGTTCCGTGTGCTCCCATTGGCTGCTCATCGTGTGAGTTGGTCGAGGCGGTGCCGCCGATTCGCTGGGGGCAAGCCAGGACGCCTGGTCCACCATGCTCGGCCTGTATCGTCACATGTCGCTCTCTCTCAAGTCACGTCGGGCTGATTGATTTGACCCACACGCATGAGCATGTAAACACTGGAAACATGCACATTTGTGAAAGATACACCTACTGTATCAGTTTGGGTTCCACGTCGGGTACAAGGAGTACGATTTCAGCTGCGGCTTGCTGCGCTGGAACTCGGCCCACCGAGCGAGCCAGATCATCGTGACCAGCAGCACGTCCACGCCTGCAGCGACCTCGATCGTGTAGTACTCAGATCGTAGCAGCTTGCGTTTCGGGTGGTTGATGCGAGCGATGGGCTCCCACGAGACGCCGCCGTCTCGACTCACTCGCACGACTCCCGTGGTCTCACGGAAAGTGCCGTCGACTTCGGCTTCGTACGCGGCGCCAGTTGTCGCGTCGCGAAAGCGGAGCCTCTCGCGGTCGTCCTCGTGGACGTTGACGCTGAAAAGGCTCGGCTGGTGGCCGTCTTCGTGGCGGAAGATGCCGTTGTGCACGCCGTATCGACGGCCCTTGGTCTCACGCTCGACTGTGAGGAGCTGGCTCTTCGTCGCGGGGGCTGTGACCTCGAAGATCGCGGACGACTCGACGGCCGTGTTGATCTCGATCACGGCCGACAACGAGTGCTTGATGGTCACGAGTCGCTCGCCTGTGGCCTGGTTCTTGACCCAGAGCGTCCGCAGCCACTCGCTGTAGCGAGTTCGCAACGTCACAGGCGTGTCGAAGCACCACTCCCGACCAATGACCGTGAGAGGATAATGGGAGGCGAGCGGGGCGTCGACCATGACCGTGGATGGAAGAACGAACTTGTGGGGTCTCTTTTTTGAGTTGAATGCTTGTTGGCAAGTGAGACCTTCACAGCGGGGCTTGCAAAACGCATTGCAATGATGGCGTGTCCATGCTCCTCACCTGCTGGACACTGAAATGGTACCTACAGTACCTATTGAACGATATCTTGGGTGCATAAAAACCAGTTGCTGTCGTTGAAGACGCGCTCACAAGGGGCGCGATGTCATCGCCTTTGCGACAGCGTGCTCCTGGGTGACATTAAAACCCTCTTCAATCATTGAGCAAATGACGGCCTCGGCTCCCTACTCTCCAAATTCCTTGCAGCCATGGATATGGTCGTCCTTGATTCGCTCGCTGACGTCCTTCTCCAGTCACCATCGACCCGCCTCGTGGTCATTGACTCACGCTTTTGCCTCTACAAGACGGCGACCGTGTTTATCCACCAGAACACGTGGTAGCGCACCGCCACGGTCTTAAACGCCGCGACCAAGGAAAAGCTTCTCCAGTTCAAGAACAAGGAATCAATCGTCGGCAATACCTTCAATGCCAAGGATAAGCATGAACAAGAACCAGATGCTCACGATCAACACTTTCGGCTATTCGGGCAATTTTGACGCCCACGAAGGCCTCTAAATGCAGCAGTCCACGCGCACCTCATGCTTGTTCACGGTCGAGGCCAACAAGGACAGCGTCGTAGCAATGTTTACAGATCGTGTCTCTGGTGTCAGCTACAGTGGCTTACGAGACCACTTCCAATCGCTCGAACCTTTTCCGCCCCAACTCACGCCGACTCGATTTAAATCGAGGTCGCGGCTGGTGTCAACGCGGCATTCGTCGTCATGGCCTGGCTCACGCGATGGGCCAGTACATCCGCACGATGAAGCAATCTTACATACAATTCAGACCAGCTGAGCTGTATCATTTTCTCATTGCTGGCCAGCCGTAGTAATAAAGTCTCGGCATCGATAATGTAGAGTTCACGGAGACCGTGGCTTTGCTCGATTCCGTTTCTCTCCGTGCCGTACAACGCTGTCACCACCTCGACGGGAAGAACGGGTGCGAAGACTTCCCGCTGACAGGTTGACCAGTTTATGTGCATGTATCCAACGGGCTGAACCCACTTGACGTATTTGGGCGCCAGTGTCACACGAATCCGCCTTCTCCCACCCATTCCAGTGATAAACCGGTTCACTGTACTGCTCTGTGGTCTCGTCCGAGTGAACTCAGTAAGACGGCGCGAGCACTTCCGAATCTCCATTCTCACTTCCATAGACTCACCGTCAACTCGATATGGGGAACTCAGGCTCGCTTCTCAAGGTCCCGCTCGTGCCTCAGAGCCAGCCAGTTCGCTCGACGCGGTCAAGTCTGACCAGTCGAAGCGCCGTCTCGTTGACTGTGGAGCTCACAGGGATGAACACGACGTTCCGCATCTTCGACGCCAACACCGGGGCCCTCCTCCATGACCTCCAGCCCTCGGCAGGCAGCACCATGCGAACGATCTGTTCGGCCTCCGGCGTTCCTGTCGCCACCATGTTGCCGACGAAAGGAGGTTACGATGTATACGACGGCACGGATACGAATGTTGAGCCCGTGGCTGTGATAAGAGCCACGGCAAAGCCAGGCTTCGCACCGTTCGTTTATGCGGAATTCGAACAGCGCTCGGTGCCGGGTAAATCGGGAGAGAGTTGTCGAGTGGTTGTCGAAGGATTCGGTGAAGACCGCGTGGTCCTCGTGGGGCTGGAGCGTGGGGGAAACTTCACTCCGATCCCGAGAGAGAAAAAGAACCGCGAACCATACGGCACAATTGTCGGTCGCTTCCGTCGTCCCAAGACCGATGGAGTCGTCTTTGAAGGTCGCGAGAAGATGTACATCGAGGTCGAGGCTGGCGTTGACCTCACGTTACTCGCGATGCTGTGGTGCGTGCGATATGAGATGTACTACAAGAGCGTGGTTGGCGGTGGGGCCTTCACCAAGTTTATCAAGTCGGATCTCTACGGAGAATACAATACACAATCATAGTAACACAGTGTGAAGCAGACGAGTGGACCCTCTTTCGTTCACATTCGGAAGAAGTCATGCCTGTAGATGACTTCGTTGAAACAATCTCAGCTATTCTACACACTCTGAGATGTGCCACGACCGTGCCGGCCATGTGGCATGGTCTATGATCCCCATGATGAGGATCATAGACCGTGAGTCATGAGGCTCATGACTCAGCCTCATGCTGACGCAGAGGTGCGACGAACCCAGAGACATCTTCCTTGGCAGATGACGGAGCCATTCGGACATCCTTGCCCACAAAACCAAATTTTCGTGATTCATGTTTCTCATCGATTTTCAGTAGCTTATACATTTTATCGATTATGAGAGTTTAAAAGACCAGCCTGTCAACCGAGTCCAACAAGGGTGGGGGTACGTATATCATTTATTGTAGGTATCACTGACACTGTTGGACTCACCCTCGAGCTGTAGCCATCTGTGGAATCCCACTCGAGAACGAAAGGTCCTCTGCATTTCGAAATTATCAGCAGCAAAGCGCGATGGGCATCTACAATTCACACGAAGAGCGTCTCGCGATCCCGCTCTACGCACAATCTCCGTTCCTCGCCACAGAGAATGGAAGTATCGCCCAAAAGTTCACCTCACTTCGCATCGTGACCAAGGCGTTCAGTCTAAGACACAAGCTCGTGGATGCTGAGACTGGTCTCCACGTATTTGATCTCAAGACCCCCGGCTTCGGAGGACGGCGTGTGCTTAAGACTGCCGGTACCAACGAGTGGCTGATAAGCTGCAAACAGAGAGCGAGCTCCAATCGTTACAGCGTCTACACTGGGCGCAATAAAGACACGGCCAGCTTCGAGATTGGAGTCTTGCGCCCGGCGACTCCTTCGATGGTTATGTGGGCCGACTTTTATGATCGACTTTCCGGAGAGCTGTGCCGACTTATTCTTCTGGGGAACTCAAGTGACGATGTCGTGGTATTCTTCCTCGAGCGTGGTCGGACGATGTTGGGTGAGGTGCCGAAACACGACGACCTGTTGAGCGGCCGTTTCCAGGCTATCGCGAGGATCCGAAGGTTTCACATTCCCAAGTTCTTCTCTATCCCAGAGCACTACATCGAGGCTGCTCCCGGTGTGGACATGACCGTGCTCGCGTTGATGTGGTTACTTCGAAGTATGATCGAGGAAAAGGCGCGTGACTGATCTGAGACGGAGGATAGCAACTCTATGTTTTAAAGTCTCTTGGGGAAGTGGGCGAATTGATTATCCCACCAGCAAAGCCGGAAACTTGGCGGCATGCGTTCCTCAGTAGTGTACGCAAACACAGAACTAGTCTGTTTGATGTATCTTAATGTCAAGAAAAGTGCGCAACATCAAAATTGAACTTGAATACAGTTAGTTGTCCTCGCGATCGTGTGCCAGTTTTGTCGACATCTACGGCTTATAAACTGTGCGGGGAAACTGTGGGGGTGAGCCGAGCGACGCAAGAACAACAACAAAATTTGTAGATTATCTGTAATTTTCGATAAATGATGATCACAATTTGAACTAATATCAACTAACGTAAACTCTCAGATAAAAGACCGGTCTTTTATTAAATTTTAGGCCGCCGTGTCCGGAATTTAGTGACATTGGTCTTATATTCAAGCGGTCTTATATTTCCTACGGGTCAATCAACGTTATATCATCAAAGGCCTAACAAAGGACATCACCTTCACCAATATGTGGTGGCTGTACAGGATCACCATCACTTACACAGTTCCACGCATTTCGAAACGCTTGGCCGTGGACGTCGTGTCGACTGATGTGCCACTCATCTATGTTGTCTACAAACCCCGCTCGCTTGATCGACGTTTGAATAACACTATCAGGAACCGCACGCCACGCATCCCTGACCCATGATGGCAGGACATCGACTGACGGAGGCTTTGGATTCCCTCCTCGTGTGTATTGGACCTTCTCCGATCGCTTCTACATGTCAATCAATGGTCCAATGTTGTCCCCATTGATTGACATGTGGAAGCGATCGGACAAGGTCTTGTAGATTCCAATACGGCGTCATTCCACCAGGAATGACACATGCAGCGATGTGGCGTTTTGCACAGTGCGCTTTCACATTTTTCCAATGTGGGCTCTCATTGAGTCCCACACGAGATGCTTGGGTCCCGTCCGCAGTGCCGGTAGCGCGAGGTCAATCCATTTGGTGTGCACACTCTGATCTACACACGCACGTTTCTGCTGAAGCACGATGCATCCATTCACATGGGTCATGGTTGGCTCACGCCCTTTCCAGATAAGCATGGGTGGCTGGCGGTTGCCACTCGCGGTGACCGAAAGGATGGCAGTGATCCGCATTCATGACGAGCGCCGATCTCGTTCACAGTTTGATGTCTTGGATCCTCGAAATATACAGCAGTCTCATCCATCAAGACTGTGCACTCCGGGTTCATTGATGGACGTAACGGCCCACGTTCGAATTCGATTCAATTCTGCCAGCATTTTGCCCACATGTCACATATTCCAAGCGGTCTTGTATTCAGGCGGTCTTGTATTTCTGCACTTGGTCTCTGCGTGAGTCACTATATCGAGGAGGTCTTGTATTCCATAGAGGTCTTTTATTTGAGAGAATACGTTATTAATAGATCCACTTCCTCCATCAGCTCGAGCAATAACTCATAAATAGTACAATCGACTATGAAGGTTTACTTACGAATTCTGACCTGTCCATGCTCCTGTCCAACGAGTATGTCGTCAGTGTGTGACAGATGTACCCATGATATGCATTGATGGGTCCACTGGCCAGGAGACGCAATCTACGTGATCCTCCATTTCCCAAATCGCTCGCGATCCGTCAGCAGCTACTCCTTCCACCATGGGCTCTTCAAATTCGCACGAAGAACGCCTCACGGTCCCGCTTTACGCCCAGCCCCCCTTCCTCGCTACGGACAACGGCAGTATTGTCCAGAAGTTCACCTCTCTCTGCCTTCAGACCAAGTCCTTTAGCTCGACGTTACGACTCGTGGACGCCGAGAGCGGCGCTCATGTGTTCGATTTCAAGTATTCGGGGTGGGGAACCCGCCGCATGCTCAAGACGCCAGATGATCGCTGTCTCATGAGCTACAAGGGAAAGAGTTTCTCAAGCGGCTACCGCGTCTACACCGGCGAGGACAAAGAGAACCCGACGTTCGAGATCGCAAACAAAAAGATGATCTATGCTGAGTTTTATGACCGACTCTCCGGCGAACTCTGTCGAGTCATCCTCAGCGGGCGAACGTATGATCGTGTCGTCATTTTCTACATGCAGCGAGGACGAGCGTCGCTCGGTCCTCTGCCAAAGCGCGACGAATTAGAAAATGGCCAGTTTCAGGCCATTGGACGCATTCGATCGCCTTTTGGCAAGGCGTTTTCCGCCCCGGAGCATTTTATTGAGGCTGCGCCTGGCGTGGACATTACGCTGCTGTTGACAATGGCGCTTATTCGGCATGACATCGAACGCCGCCGCAACTCGAACGACTCCTCGACAGATCCGGCAAGCGGGCATTCCATTGCGATCAGCACCGTTCCATGATGTGGAACTGAGAACGCCATTGCTGAGACCAAACCCCGTGACCCTCCGCATGATGGAGCCAAAACAATCGATATGACAAGGACTCGCCTGTGGGCTCCCCAGTGCTTAGAGCCTGAACACAGCCAAGAGAACTACCAAGTATCTATGTCGTTCACGCTGATGTAACGCAACAGATTTCAACTTTCACCATCATAGCCACACACACCTATAGCCCCTGCTAACCTTGGCGCCCGCTCCAATACATTTTGTCTGCGAAGTGCTTTCCTCCATTATTCAATGGGTTCGATGAGTCCTGACACACTTCTCTATCGTCATCAGCTCTACTCGCAATTTGATTAGACAATGGTAGAAAACTCGCTGGTTCAAGCTTTGTTAGCCCATGTGGACTGTTACGTTCGACGACAGCACGGCTGGGCGTAATCCCGTACGACTGTTCTGGGTTCAGTGGGATTCCGCACTTTGATGATACAGTGTCTATAGTCGCCCTACTGCAACGTCGGCAGTGTTCTCATTCATCAATCGCACACCAAGTCAACACCTCCGCACACGATCATGGGAGCCAAGTATTCGACAGAACTACTGCAGGTTCCTCTTCACCCGGTAGCTCCGCCAGCTCGCTTAAGCCTGTGGAGTAATGTAGCCACTGTGCCGACTTCGTGGCGCATTCGCGTTCCTACTTGGACTTCGAACGTCCAAGTCTTTGAGAGTAAGACGAATCTCTTGCTCTATGAGATCAAGGCGAAGACTCTCAGTACACGCTACAACCTCCACGCTTCAAGCGGCGAAACGCTCATGAGTATGAAAGGCAGAGTTTTAAAAGAGGAATATCGTCTCTACGAAGGCGCCGAGACCGAGCACGTCCACTCGTCAATCCGCGTTCGCTATGGGATGCTGTCGAGCTCGGTCGTGGTCTATTGTGATTTTACGGATCGCGAGTCTGGTCGTGCTTGTCGACTTTTAATGGAAGGGGATCTGTCGGACCGCGTCGCGGTAGTTTATTTCGCGAGCAGCGAGGATTCCCAGCCTCTGCCCCCAGTGGAGAAGAAGAACAATGTCTCTCACGCCAGCTACACCGCCGTCGGTCGCCTCCACCAGCCCAAACAGTCGGATAACGACGTCGTTCTCGAAGCGGCTCCAGGCGTGGACGCCACGCTCGTTTTCTTTCTCTGGCTCGCACGTTTCGATCTCCACACGCAGATTGAGGTCGCAGCGGGTACTGCCGGCACCAGCTAGAAACGAAGCAGAAGTTGGAGCAGCTCAGTAGTACTATTCACCCTCTATCTACGGACTTTTCCATATCCAAAAACGCTTCCCATTGGCTATAATTCGTGGAAGACCCGACCACGCTTGGAGATGGCGAATGATGGGGCTCGAATGGACGCGCTGGACGAGCCCGCCAGCGCTCCGTGGACGCTCGCGCGTCTCGAAGAGCTCGGCGTGAAGCTGCGCTCAGTGTAGGCGCTTGTGCCCTGTCTCTACGCGGTCGACATCTCAGCGGCTGACGCGTTCGTGTCTTATCCGCTCAGCAATGTGCTCGCCCACGGAGAGCTACGCGAGCCCATCGACGCCAAGAGGCTCGCGCTGCTCGTGCGCAACGCCGACTACCGGCCTCGCGTACGTAAATCAATCGCTTAAGGAAGGTTTTTTCCGTTTGCGTTTGTTGATCGATGGATGCTCCAAAAGGGCTTTGGCGCCGTCGTGATCCGCTTCGACGAACCGAAAGGCTCGGTGCTCGTGTACAAGAGCGGCAAAGTGCGTGTCGAGCTTGCAGTCCACGGTGGCTCCAGTTGACTAATCGACTAATACTGGTGTTCTTTCAGTTCATCATCGTTGGATCCAAGACTCCCGCGAATGCCAAACTTACTCTTGACAAGTTTGTGGCAATGCTTCAGGTATTGTGGTGCTGATTCTCCAAACGTTCGTCCTCGACGATGAGCTCAGCTTTGTGCGATATGGATTTCGTTATAGAAAGTCGACTACCCGCATCAAGTTGCCAAGTTCGTCATCGCCAACATCGTGAACGCGACAGATCTCAAATTCTCAGTTCGCCTGGAAGGGCTCCAAGCCGCGCATTTGCGACACTGCAGCGTTCGTCTCCACCTTAAAAAGCGGCATAGCCTGATCAAAACTGACGCGCGCATTTTTCAACTAGTACGAACCAGAGCTATTTCCTGGGCTCATTTACCGGATGCTCGATCCGAAAATCACAATATTGGTATTTATCTCGGGAAAGGTTGTGCTAACTGGCGCAAAGGTACGTCGCGTAGTGGCGTGCTGTTCGCGTGGAATATCTCTTGAATTAGCACTTGTGTTTTGTAGAAGCAAGAAGATGCAGAGCGGGCACTATGTAAACTTTTCCCCGTGTTTCTTATGTACCGACTTCGTTATGACAGTGATGACGACTCACTTGACTCGAGTAGCGACAGCGACCACGGTGCAGAAGGTGATGATGAAGCTATGGAGGGCGACAACGATGACGAACTCCGTTGGGACGATTCTGCGCTCGACCTATGACTTAACCGTAGCAACGAAACGATTTTTGATCTTGTATTCGATGTGGACTAAGAACAATACTATCTGCCTCGACGCATTCCCTACTTCTGTATCGTGTGTCTTACGCGAGGTAGTTGTACATCTGTGCGTTCGTCGGATCGCGTTCAAGATACTCGCGATCGATAAGACTTTCAATTCGTCGCTTGATATCTGCGGCCTTCGCAGGGAACTTCACTTGCTCGAAGATTTGCGTCATGAGCATCTGGTGGGAGAGCTTCTTCCGTGACTTCATGATGCGAACAATGGCGGCATCGACTTGGTATTGGCGGTCGCGGAAGACGCGCTCGTGGGTGTCCTCGTTCTCTTCCTTGGTCTCTTTCATCTGAATAGAGTTGATCTTAATGCGGTAGAGCTGATTCGTGAAGCCCGCGTTGAAGCTGAAGACGTCGTCATCGCCAACATCCTTTCCCTTGGGGTGCTTCTGGAGCACACGGACCTTGCCGCATGCTAGGGATTGTAGAGTTCGTCGAAGCTCCCCATCCTCTATCCGTGTTTGCTCTTTGATGTCTTTGAAACTGACCTCGGTTGCGGTGTTGAAACAAAGTAGCACGACAGTCTGGAAGAGCGAGACCTGCAGTTCCTTCTTGCCAGACGGAAATACCGCCTTCACAATGCAGTGTGCAAGTGAGTGTTGCCACTGAAGCTGGCGGCCTTGGTACTTGGAGGAGTAAAATTTCTCGAAGACCTCTTTCAGTGGCACGAGAGAGGGTGGGACAGTGATCTCCACAGCTGGATATGGTGGCCAAAAGCCCGTAGTGAGAACTTGTACATGCATATCGACAACGCCACGCCCAAGTTTTTCCAGTGCAAGCCTACACGAGTGAGACTGAAAATGAGAGGGGGAGTCAGGATGAAGAAATGACAAGCGAGAGCATTACCTGCTGGGTGCGTGTTGCTGAAACTGAGCCATCACACTCTGCGATAGATCGATGTCTTTGAACATTCCCTCAAGCTGAGAGCAAGACAATACGGAGTGAGCAGGTGGAACGACCCAAACTAACCTCCCAAACAGTAATTACCTTGTTGGTAAAGGAGCTGCCACATTCGGTCTTCAGCTTTGAGAGCATCAGCTTCTCAAGATCGAAAGAAGCGCTCTTTCCGACCAAAAGGCGCTTTGCCAGGTCCTTCTTGTAGAAGGCCTCGAACACATCTTTGCCTTGGATGTACCGGAAAATGACCATGACTTGATCCAACACGTTTTCGACTTCAGCTTCGCTACCACCCTTGTTTCCAGTACGCAGCTTGGCATCGACAAACTTAGCGACAAGCTCAGCTGGACGACTCGCTCGGACATTCACTGCATACTCCATCGCTGACTTGACCGCGAAGGCGAAGTCAGGGTCTGAGTGGAACGACTCACTGAGGATTTTGTCGATATCCGCTTTCAACTGCAGCAGCTTCTCGACGAGGGTTTTGTCCTGCTCCACATCCATGACAAGGGCTGAGACTTTCTTCTTGATATAGTTCGTAAACGCGAGTCTAAGATCCTTCACAGCATCCACCCGGCTAAACAACGCAAACATGCGTTTCAAATCTTCAACGCGACCTCCGTCCATGAGCGCATCGAAACCTCTCTCAAGAAGCATCGCAGTATGGGGTTGCAAGAGTTTCGTCTCGACGACGTGGATCAGTTGTTTTTTCGTTGATGGGTCCAGGTAATGCACGACACGGTCGCTCTCTTCGTGGAGCCGCTTCTCGACGTGCAGCAAGAACTGAGGTACATCAGATGAAGCACTCGCGTTCACGCCTTCTGCAGTGTAGAATCGCTCACTGGCATCCAAGAAGGGGCTTTCGAACCGCGAGTGGTACAGCTGTAGCGCCAGCAGCATGCGCAAAAGATTGTGTAGGAAGCTGCGGTTGACGGCCTCGCCCTTGCGCTCACGCTCGATCAACTCGAGGAGGTTCTGAATGAGTTTTGACTCGACATGCTTGCGCTCCGTGATGTTTTGACGGAGGACGTTCAATCCCATTTCCCAAATCGAAGCCACGTGAGGCGTCTGCACGACGTATGTTCGGTCTAGATACATAAAGATCGTTCGGATCACGAGCATATCATCGCAGTGGTCTTCCCAGAGCGTGTGCACGGCTTCAAGGAACGGAGAGACGTCGCTCCCACTGATCGTCGAGCCGTCAAGGTCCTGCAGCGCCTCCACACGGGACTTGATAAACGCCGCGGAAGTTCCTTCGAGTTTTTTGTACAGACTAGAGCAACGCAAGCGCATTTGAGTGGCCATATAACCATCCCAATCCCGTGCATGCACACATACCTCGCCGACATCTTCCACGTGCACAAATCCTCGACTGATCGATAGAGTTCTTCGCGGCTGAGCGCCGAGGTTTGCTTGCTGTGGACGGCGTGGAGCGCGGTCTCGAGCTTCTTCCACGTCTCTTCTTCAAAGGCCTCGGGCAGCTTGGGCGTGACTTTGAAAGGTTTGATCACCATCTTCTTTTTCGCGCCGCCGAGTTTGAGCGCGTCGTTGCGCTTGACGGCCGCGCTGAAGCCGCCGCCGGACGGCAGACCCGAGCGGCCGTTCGCTCCGGAGGCTGGGAACATGGCGAAGAGAGCGGGCGGCGCGTGGGGGGCGGACAGGGCGCGGCGATCTTGCGCGTGGCCTTCGGCGCTCTTCCGAGACGATGTCGGTCAAGAGCTCTTGGGAGGAGCGCAAAGGGCGAATACTAGAGCCCCTCGGCAAAGTACGAAGGGATATATCCAACAAGGGGGTGTTGTGTGTTTTTTACATGCCGGTTGTAATTATCAACTGTGATTGGATGAAAAGATTTCTTGAAATTCATGTTTGTTCTGAGGGGGGATTTCGGGGGATTTCAGCATCCGTGTGAAATCGCGATTTGACATGGCGTGTCAAATCGAAAAATCGATCTCCAAGAGTCACCATGACAAACTCAGCAACGCGAGAGCTCAACGTGCCTCGCTCTTCTAGCCACGTGAGCTAGCGTCTCATAGTGAGTGTATACACATGAGGCTACGTCACTTTAAATGGCGTCCGCGGGCCAATAATGGCTGGGATAGTTCGTGACACATCGGAGACGAAGACACGCGGCGGCTTACCAAACAGTCCTCCGGCAGCAATCCTCGGACAGCTCTCGCGGGGCCAACACTCGCGTTTGTGGTCTGCATCAACACGTGGAGCTCCTCGTGCGGCGTCGTGAGCAATGTCAGAATGGAAATGGTGCTATGGCCACGCACTCGCACCGAGCCAACTTCAACGGGAGCTCGCTGTCGTGTAAACAGATTGCGAAACAGTTTTAAACACGTAGTTTCATACAAATATTTGGGTGCAGACATCAGCGACTCCCAGAGTAAATCGACATGTTTTGAACACCTGTGTTTAGAACAAAGGATCCACTAAGTGACAACAAGAGCTGTTCACGAAACTCGGGAGCTGGTCGCCACCATGCGAGCAGGCCAATTGCCAATTGCCCGAGCACCGGACACTCGCCGATCGCCCAGTCCCCATGGCCCCGACGCCGGAATCCCCACTGGAGTTTGAGCGCCAGCGCAGCGGCCTGCCCGCGCGCGAGCTCACGTACGCGATCCACAAGAGCAAGGCCCACGTGGAGAAGCTCGAGCGCTTCGAGAAGCTGCTCACGAGCGATCCGGCGTTCAACCACGACGACATGTACTACATCACGCGCGACGAGCAGTACCGCCGCGCGATCCGCATGACCGCCCACCTGGAGATCATCGCGCGCGAGAACGGACTCGACTACGACGACACGGAGCTGCTGCGGCTCGTGCGCGTCGGCTTCACGGGGTGCGCTGCCTCGACCGGACTCCACACGCAAATGTTCATCAAGAACCTGGGCCTGCTCTTCTCGGACGAGCAGCGCGAGCGGTGGATGCAGATGGCGACCGAGTGGCGCATGGTCGGCTGCTACGCGCAGACGGAGCTCGGCCACGGCTCGAACGTGCGCGGACTCGAGACCACGGCCACGTACATTCGCGAGACCGACGAGTTCGAGATCCACTCGCCGTCGCTGCGCTCGTACAAGTGGTGGCCTGGTGCGCTTGCACGCACGGCCAACTTCGGCGTGGTGTACGCGCGTTTGATTATCGACGATAAGGACTACGGCGTGCACAACTTCATGGTCCAGCTCCGTGATCTGGATACCCATGAGCTGCTGCCTGGGATTGAAACTGGCGACATTGGTGGTAAGATCGGCTTCCAGAACGTCGACAACGGCTGGGCCAAGTTTGACCACGTGCGCATTCCTCGCATCAACATGGGCATGCGCTTCTCCACAGTCGACCGCCAGGGCAAGTACCGCAAGATCAATGGCGTGCCGCAAGAGATCCTCTACTTCACGATGCTCCAGACGCGTATGGAGTTCGTGAGCCTCACGGGCATGGCGCTGGCCAAGGGTTGCACGGTCGCGATCCGATACTCAGCAGTGCGCGAGCAAGGATACGACGCCAACGAGAAGAACCCAACGACCGAGCTGAAGGTGCTCGACTATCAGTCCCAGCAGTACCGCCTCCTTCCGCAGCTCGCGACGGCGTACGCGATCATGCTCAGCGGCAACCAAGTCGACATCTTCCGCCACGACCTTGCCCGCCAGATCGCGAAGGGCGATCTGTCGATGCTCGATGTTGGCCACGCGATGAGCTGTGGCCTGAAGGTCTTCGTCTCGGACGCGGCATCAAACGGCATCGAGGTCTGCCGCCGAGCCTGTGGTGGCCACGGCTACTTGCTCGCGAGCGGTCTCCCCGTGTTGCTCGGCGATGTCGTGCAGACGGTGACGGCCGAGGGTGAGAACTGGGTGCTCACGCTCCAGACCGCTCGCTCGCTGCTCAAGACGCTCAGCACCTACCGATCGTCGGGCAAGCTGCCAAGTGCGCTGCGTTTCCTCGCCAACGTCGACAAGGCCGCGTTCGCGTCCGAGTCGCTCACGTGCAAGAAGCGCTGGCTTGATCCGAGCGTCTACGTCGCTGCGTTCGAGCAGCGCTTCCTCTACCTGCTGCGCGACCTCGAGAAGCGAGTCACGAGCTCATCTTCGATCGCTGCGGGCGTGCAGAACCACTCGGTCGCGTGTTACAAGCTGTCGATGGCGTACGCCAAGCTCGTGCTCGTGCAAAACTTTGTCGCGGCGGTGGCGTCGCCCAAGTCGTTCTCGACCGAGTCGCTCTCGAGCCTCAAGTCGCTCGAGGTCGTGCGACTGCTGTGCCACCTCTTCGCGCTCTCGCAGCTCGAAATTGACGCCGGCGAGTTCATGGAGAGCGGCGCGCTGCGCCCCGAGCAGCTCTCGCTCATCCGCACCAACATCGAGGAGCTGCTGCCTCAGATCCGCACGCACGCCGTGGTTCTCGTGGACGCGTTCAACTTCTCGGACCACTCGCTCAACTCGGCTCTCGGCCGCTACGACGGCAAGGTCTACGAGGCGCTCTACGAGGCGGCGCAGCACGACCCCGTGAACAAAGGCTCGGACAAGGTCGCGCTCGAGGAGCTGCTCGTGCCCATTCGCCAGGCCGTGCAGAAGTCGCGTCTGTAGAAGATCTCGGCGCACCCACGTGGGAGGAGCTTGTCACATAACCGTTGCACCACTTCCGTTTCCCACCTTAGTCACCAAATACACTTCGTTCTCCAGAGAAACGCCACTTCGTTCCTCGACTGGATTCCGTTCGCGTCGGCGTCCCACTGCACCCGCTTCCACGGTTTCCTGGCCACGAGCATATATCACAAATCGACCCAGCGAGAGAGAGATCGATATATGTACAGTGGGCCATTTGAGCGAGAGAGAGAGAGAGAGAGAGAGAGAGATTTCCGTCGCTTCCTCTCGGTCCGATGACGGCGAAAGCGGCGCCGACGCGACGCGCCCGGCGAGGGCAATCGGCTGCCCGATTACTTCGCAGAAACCCGCGTCGCTTTGCTCCGACCGGCTGCAGAGCGACTGTCCTCTTCTGCGGAGGCCTCCGCCGCGTGGTGAGTCAAGGCCCCTCCATGGAGAATGGATCTTCTTGCCGGATGAGCCGCTCGGAAGAGCCTGAGTTTCGAGGACTCGAAAGGTGATTGGTCGACGTGGAGGAGGAGGTCGCACAACGCCTCCACAGGCAGGGTTCATTCTGTTTTTTCACTAAAGAAGGTGAGTAATGAAGACCAAAAGAAGGAGAATTAGAGAGGATACAGCCGTGTTTTGTATCGATTTCATGGAAAATGACTTGTTTTGGTTTCGTACTAAACGTCTGGCGCCACGTCTGCTTTACTGGATCTTCTATAAAACCCAAAAGTTTACAATGGAGGACCAGTACGATGTATTGAATGCTTTTTTGAACCTACGTGTCTAGACTTTTGTGTCATTCTAGTAGTGGGGAGTAGGGTTGGCGCTGTCAGGACACTTGTGGATTCTGGTTCCATTTGCCTTTGGACCACGCAAAGTCACAGTCACAGACATGCGTGACCAGATGATTTATGCACCACCTCCCTATCCCGACACCACCTCTACCTGTGCATTACAACAGGTTATCTGTTCTTGCATCCTCCTACATACAAATATACCAATATCTGTTGATTACAAGTTAGTATTTGATATCAGCATATTCGTTTCAACAGGTCGCCATGTGTATATCGGTGCAAGCACCGGGCACAGCAACGCGCAACCCAATCCAGAGGGCGTCTCGACCGAGGGACGCCACTCGATCGATTGCCTCGCCGCGCGCACGTGGATGCTCCCATGAAGAAGAACTCGGACCTCGGCGGCCTCCAGAGCCCACGAAAGTGCGTACACGACCCCTGACCCTCTTCTCTGTGCTCTGCGCGCCTGACACGGCTCTCTAGTGACCTCACGGTGCCGCTCAACGACGGCCAGCGCGACAGCCTGACGACGTCCTCGCAGGCGCTGCAGCTCTCGCGCAAGAGCCCGCATGTGCGCTCGCGCCGCAACACGGTCGGCAGCGAGGACATGGGCGAGAAGGTGTCCAAGATGAAGATCGGCATGGACGAAGACAACAAGAAAGGCGCCTTCAACCGCAACTACATCAACCGTACGTGGGCTTCAGCTATGGCGCAGACGGCACCGTGGGATGAATGAGTATGCTGACTGTCGAGCGTGATGCGTAGCCGACTTCCGGTACAACGCCGAGATGGCGCTGCGAGTGGCCTGCGGCGTCGTCATCGCGTCGTTCATCCAGACTATCGACCCGGACCACGTGCGCAACACGGACGACAAGCGCTGGCTCCTCTTCCCGGACTGGTACTACCTCGGTGGTCTCAGCTACTGCGCGGTCGCCGTGATTTTCTCGGCGCAAAAGAACGTCGGCGCGACGACCCGCGAAGTCTGCCAGGCCTTCTACGGCGTTGGCATGGCCCTCGTGTACAACATCATCCTCTTTGCCTGCATCAACGTGGAGAAGTACGACCCTGTGAACAACCCGGACTACCACGGATATGTCAACATTACGAAGAACTTCGGCACGTCGGCTTACTTGGTCAACAACCACAACTTCTACACCACGTTGCCGTGGCTCATGGTGTTCACGGTCGTGGTTCTGGTGCTGCCGATGGAAACCAACACCAAGAAGTTTGCGCTCGGTAACAACCTCTACTTCAGTAAGCTACCATCTTGTGGTTTCTCGATCCCAACGTCAAGCTAACTTTGCCGTTCCTCTTGTCTAGCGTTGACCATCATCAACCCCATGAATCCGAACGGGAAAGGCCTCAAACAAGTCGGAAATGATCGCTACGACACTTCCAACATTCTCAAGAACCTTGAGCTCTACTTCCTTGTCGGCTTCATCGGCACGCTTATCTCGTTCGTGATCATGTTCATCCCATACCCCGTCTTGTACGTTTCAATATTTGGGGGTGTTTCTATGCATTCGTAGTCGACTCACCCCTTCTTTAATGATGCATTCTAGTGCTATTACCCGCCTCCGCGAGGAGACGCGCAAGGCCTCTGACGACATCCTTGAACTGCTCAACATCATTATCGACTCCTACTGCTTCAAGAACAAGAACCTTGATCACATGAACTTTCTGCGGGTAAAACTACATCGCAAGTTCGACAATGTTATGGCTCGCCACCGCTACATGACCACGCTCGTCGAAGACGTGTGGTGGGAACAACTCTTTGGTTTCCACTATTTGCTCAAGTTCAATCGTTCCATGATCAAGAATTATGTTCGTCTCGTCGGTTCGCTCATCTCGGATGTTCGCACGCTCAACAATGCTATGCAGCTGGAGAAGTACGAACAACTGCACTTCCAATATATGAAGACCCTCCAACGCGAGATCTACTTGATTCAGCTGCGGTCAGGTGATCTTCTTAGCGAGATCGCAAAGAATATCCACGACTGCGTAGAGCATATGGAGCTTAAATCCATCGAACCGCTCGAGTCGCAAATGGAACGCACGTTGCATCGTTACCGTGCAACGCAGAACCGCATTCTGCGAACCCAAAAGGTGTCACTCAAGGATGTCGAAGGAAATGTCCCTCTCAACCTTTTCCTGTTCTCCCTCAACTCCATGTGCAGTACGTTGATCGACTTCCAAAAGGAGCACAACGAAAAAGAGTACGACACTGGTAAGCGCGCGAGCTCTTTCATCATCAAGACAGTCAAAGCCTTCTTTGACCCCGCCAAGTACACACGCCTTCAGCTTGTGTCGGCTTTTAAGGCATCCCTCGCGATTTTCGCCGGCACAATGCTTGCAGTGTACGTGTATGCATTCAGCCACACAACACCAAACGCTGTCGCTTTCGTCATGGGCAGCCACATTGGTGGCTCTTTCAGTGTGACCATGAATCGAGTGGGTGGTGTCGTCGCGGGTAGCGTTGTGCCCTCTGTTTTCCAGTTCTTCATTGCTCAAGTGTGCAGCCCGTCAGGCATGAATGTGTTCCTCAGTGACCTCGTCCTCTTCTTCTGGGTCTTCGCGTCAATGTACGTGAGGTTCAGCGGCGGCTTCGCTTCTTACGCAGGTCTCGTGTCAGCTTTCATTGCAGCGGGTGTGCTCCTCAAGCAGACTGATGACAAATGTGGCTCGGTTGGAACCGCTTCTCTCGCTATCTCCTCGTACTCGAGCATGGCTCAAACTTCCGTTGGTATCCTTCTCTTCATCATCGTTGAAATGGCACTGTGCCCGGAAAGCGCGACACGCCTGTTGCGCCAAAACATCGTTCAGTCGATTGAAGAGCTTCAGACTGCGTTCACGATTCTCTTCAGCCACCACCTCACGAGCACTAACCATCTCGACGAAGAGACAATGGAGAAGGTTCGAGTTATCCTGCAGGTGAAGGTTCCGGGACTACTCGCGGAGCAGTCCAAGTTGTTGACAGAGGCTAACAGCGAGCCGATGTTGTGGAAGCCGCCGTTCTCATACGCCAAATACGAAGCGATCTTGGACAGCTGCTACCGATTGCTCAACAACAATAACATCCTCTACAAGCTCGTGCGCTGGTATGCCTACCGCATCAAGACGAAGAAGCTCGACACCTCCAACAACGTCGATATCCGAAATGCTGATGGACACTCGGAACGCACCCTCCTCAACGACGAGAGTACTCACCGTCGCTGGGTTGATGCAAGCAACCGCTTCCAAAGCTCAGTGGATGAGACCTTTGATACGCTGCAGTTGCTTTTCGGGGAGGGTTTCATCTACGCCGACCAGGAGCAAACAGCTCTCTTCATGCAGATGAAAGAAGCTTTCCGTATCGCTGATAAGGATGGCAGTGGAGAGATCGATGCCGACGAAGTCGCAGTCATGCTGGAAGCCATCTTTGCCCAGGTTGGTGGCATGAACGAAGCCGAGATTCACGAGTACGTTGCTCGTTTCATGGAAATCGTCGACCACGACAACAGCGGGAAAGTGTCTTTTGAAGAGTTCACAAAGGCCCTCGACGATGGCTTGAAGCTTGAAGTCGAAGTTTACACCCGCCGCCAGCCCAAGGCTCCTGTGCTCCAGCAACCCAACCCGCGACAGAGCGGTCTCTCCGCAATCTCCGAAGAGCACAGCACTGATGACCGCAGCAGTGTTTCTCACTCGCAGCCTCCAGCGACGACACCTAAGAACCTAGGTGCTACGATCACTGTTACCACACCCAAGCAAGCGGGACGTGCACAGACTCCTAAGCAGAAGGCGATTACGTCACGGCTGTCGAGCATCCATGCCCCGAGCTCTCCGATGATGCGTCGTCAGCACGATGTGCTGAACGTCTCGGACTTCAGCTTGGGCGAGATTGCTGCCCAGATGAAGTCAGCGTACGTCGAGTGGCTCATGGAGAACAAGCGTTTCGAGAAGGTTTCGATGGAGGAGCTCCTTCTGCTCAACTGTCTCGTGAGTGGCGCCGAAGGAATCGCCCGCCACCTCACGGCCATCGAAGAGATCTGCGTGTCCCACTAAGCGTCATTATTCGTTCATCTATATACAAACTCATGCTTTCTTTCTCGTGTTGGCAAGATCTCCATCTTGTCGCGTCAGTCCAGTGTTCGACAGCTGTGTCACAATTCCTAAGTCACTATTACGAATTTCAAAACTTCAACCTGGATATATTACCAGAGAGTGCCTCTTTACACACCAGAACTGGAAACTGGAAGTCAAAGTTCCAGTTTGTCCCTCCTGCATCCATCATGGGCAAGAAGAAACCAACTGACATTGAAGGAGAAATGGATCGAGGAGACCAAATTGGCGGCGCTGTATCGGCGACACGAAGCGCGCTTCACGGCGCGACGCTGCGTGAAGTCACGCACGAAGGGCCAGGGAAGCAGCTCTTCGAGTTCCCGGCGGATGGCGTGTCGTTCTCGTCGCGTTTTGACAGCGGCAGCATGGCCCACGTCGAGCGGGTCAGCAGCGACGAGTTCCACGTGAGGATCCCCGAGGACGCGTCCGAGAGCGGCATTTCTACCGGATACACGACGTGGTTCTATTTTGAAGTGACGGTGGATGGCCGGAGAGCAGCTTCCGTCTCCCCGGAGGTCGAGAGCGAAGAGAAAGAGACGAAGAAGAGACCGCCTTCGGGCTTGAAGACGGGCGGGTCGCGCGAGCTCACGCTCACGCTGACCAATATGAACAACCAGCGAGGATTGTACTCAAATGGGTATACAGTAATGTACTGTGTGATGGACGCAGGCTCGCGGCCTGCCGAGGATACGCCGGACGACGTGGAAATGTACTTTGAGAACGAACGCAAGTGGACGCGGCTCCCGACACCAATCGATGTGCAAAAGTACTCGCAAACGGTTCTGAAGAACGCACACGCTAGTGCAAATAATAATGTCGAGGATGAAAAAGAAGATGAGGCTGGTGGGTGCGCAAACGCTGCAAAGGATAGCGCTCAGCACAAGACGGAGACGAAGATGAGGATCACGTTCACTCACCACGTCCAGTTTCCTCAAGAGCGCGTACGCTTCGCGTTCTGTTTCCCGTACACCTACACTAAAGTCCAGCGTCATCTCGCCAGTATTGATGCGAAGCTGCGGTCCATCACTTCGGCACCAGGATCTGGTTCGATTTACTACCATCGCGACATCCTGACGCATTCGTTACGAGGAATTCCAATCGAATTGCTGACGATATCATCTACGGATGGAATTCTCGACCAACGAGAGCAACCCATCCCTGGATTATACCCCACACATACAGGTCGTGCATACGATTTTGATGTCAAGAAGAAGCGGACGGTTTTCGTCACTGCCCGAGTCCATCCGGGAGAGAGTCCTGCGAATTTCATGCTTGAAGGTATGCTGCGATTACTTTTACACGGGACAGACGCCAATGCTGCGGCTCTTCGTCGCCACTTCGTTTTCAAAATCATCCCAGTGCTCAATCCAGATGGTGTCTGTCAAGGATATTACCGTACGGACACGCGAGGCGTAAATTTGAACCGAGTTTACGAGAACCCACAGCTTTCAGACGAACCTGCAATTTTTGCAGCAAAGTCACTCGTAATTCAGACCGTGCAGCGATACAAGAACGATAAAGATAACGTGGTTTATCTAGATCTTCACGCCCACTCCAACCATCGTGGATGTTTTGTCTACGGCAACAGCCTTATTCAAGAGAACAAAGCAACTCACAAAGCTCTCGATTGGACGAGACAAGTACAGACTCAGCTCTTTGCTAAACTTGCGAGCCTTCACAGCCCATTTTTCGACTATACCGCTTGCTCATTCGATGCTGCAAACATGACTCGTCACGATCTACGAGATAACAACAACGCAACCACCTCGCGAGCTGGTAGCAGTCGTGTTAGCCTCTACCGGGCGACTGATCTGACCTACGTTTACACGATTGAGTGTAACTACAATGAAGGTCGACGAAGGCTTGAAGGGTCAGCGAAGGCGGCCAATCGAGCCAGAAATGAGTCAGTTGTCACTACTACAGATCACGTTCAGAGGCATCCCCCGCCTCTTGGTGGTCGTTTGTTTGTGAAGTATTCGCCTGCAGAGTGGATCGACGTGGGAATTGGGTGCATCATCTCTCTTCTGGATCTCTTCCAAGTTGCTCCGAGTATCTGCGATGGCCTGAGCCCATTAGCAGCGTCGCCATATAGAACACTGGAAGGATTGAGAAAAAACATCTTGTCTGATCTCAAGGCTGATGAAATATTGACAAACGAATCGAGTCTGCAAACACGAACCAAGACACAAGTATCAACAAGAACTGTTGGGGCGGCAAAGTCGGCTCCATTACGAATCGCAACGCAATCATCTCGGCCAATAGCTAGCAAATACTGAAGTTGGTGGCCAATTAGTCAATGCATGCAGTGAAGATCGAAAACCGCTCTCACGTCTTTCCATGCTTCAATCCGAGTTTCCGATGCCAGCACTGACTGCTCAACATGCGCAAGTAAAGATTTGTCCCCACTTGCGAAGACACCAATAGTACCGGCAAACCTGGGAAATGACCGCCCCACCGTCTGCAAGAACTTATCAATGTCTGGCCGCATGGAATATATCATCAGCCGCTCCATGACATCAGGTCCAATCTGACCAGGATCTGGAACAGTATCTCGAATGCTGCGCTCAACATCGCACCTATGATCACTCTCACTTTCGTCAACCATTGTTGCCATTGATCGAAGCCTCCGCAGACCCCGAGTGTGTGGTTTTCGTTCTCCTTGCCGGATTTCGACTGCATGATCTGGTGATTGTGCACTGACATCCCGCTGGCATGTAGCCACCACATCTACCATGAGTGCGGTGACAGTCGCAACACCAACGCATGTGAGGAAAACTAAGAGAACGTTACGGAGTAGCCTGATGGGTGGGAATACTCCTGAGATCTGAGTTCGAAGCGCGAACCATTCCACTAAAATGCTCACTGGGATAGCTGCACTAAGCACGATCCACATGGTGACAGTCTTCGCAAGCGGATTAGATAATGATTGATGGAAGGGTCGTGGTGACCAGCATGTCAAAAAGCCGTGATTCGGAGAATGTGTCAGATCGTCTGGATCTTGCGCTTCTGTCGGCTGCTGCCGAGTTCTTGCTTTAGCTGGAGTGTCATCAACACTCGAACTCCTGAAGCTAACTGATGGAAGACGCTGGTATCGTAGATCTTCGTGGACCGGAATTTCCGTGAGAAAAAAACGAAGCTTGAAGTGAATTTCGTGCGGATCCAAAACCTTGATTCGAAAGAAGAGGTCTTCAAACTCTTTGAACAAGCACACGTCCGCACTGGTCCAAAGAAGCCATACTTGATAACCAAAAGCTAAAGGTTCTTTTGAACGGTTGGCTTCGAACGAGGCATTGTTCTCTTGAAGTTCGTTTCCAAACTCTCGGAAGATCTTCTGATCTAGTGGTGTACTTGCGGTAACCCACGCCTCGTGATACAGCTCCTCCAACATGCTCAAAACTCCAACAATCCCAATGTCGTTGGCAATCAACACTAGACACGGATACTTCTCGTAGTAAGTCCGATGTGTTGTCCCGTAAAAGCCGTCTACGTAAACCACGGGTGACTTTTTTAGAGCGTATGCAACTTTTGCTGTATCGTGAATACCCAGTGCAATTCTAGCGTCGTCAGAGCTTGCTCGAGTGAGATCGAGTGGTGGATGGACATAAAACTGGAGCAATCCCGGACTCCGAGATGGAGCTGACGTGACTGAACAGCGTAACCATCCTGTCCAAGAAACCTGCGGAATATTAATGTAGATGACTTGGCCCGGAACAAACTCAGAAGTGGTCGGGTTGGCTTGGACAACGATGCGAGTGATCTTATTTGGTAGTGGCGCCATGTCCGCGAGTTTCACTTGGCGTCGTGCGTGAGTCCAAAATACAGATTTGTGTATAAGAAGCAAGGCGACTAAGGGTAGAACCCAAGCAATTGAAACCGGATAATGCACCCCAAGCGCGACCATGAAGACACTGCCCCCCGTAGTCTTCGCGAAGCTCGTGATAGTTGGGCGAAGTTGCAGATCAAACCAAAATGCTATAGCGGTAATCAACAATGCACCAAAAGCAATTTCCCCAAAGACGTTGGCACCAACACTTGGACTGGTTGAGATAGAACTCCATCGAGGAAACAATTGGGACGACAAGTTTCCCAGGAGATCAAAATGCACTGCCATGCATATGGTGTGCATGATTGATGTAATAACGACACAAAAGCCCAGCCAAATTCTGTACTTTCGTGACAAATGATATGAAGAAATGCCGAGGAAGTCAAGGTACACGGTCCAAGACGAAGGAGTTCCAACGACGAGAACCAATCCCACAAGGTTAAAAGTTGCATCAAATCCAAACGCTCGGCCGACATCGCGCCAGATTTTTTCTCGTGGTGAAGATGCCTCGGTCTTGTTTCTCAGGAGACTGTGAATGAAGATAAAGGCATTGGCGAACACAAGCGAGGTGAGCACGATGAGTTCTCCATAGGTTGCATCAACATAAACTGGTCTCCAAGTTGACAACAGCACAGGCTTCCGACGCAGCAACTGAGGAGGTTGGATCAAGCTCCGAAAGTCTTTGCATTCTGCAAACATGAACCATAGCGAGGCCGATAGTGTTGTTGGGACTAAACCAACGAAAAGCAAGTAGACAAACGCAACACCGCTACGCTTGGCGTCGATGTCTCCTTCAAACCCGGGAGCAGAAAAGCTGGAGTAAAACTGACGGAAAATGAACACTTGGATAGTGTTGTTGTACCACGGTGTGAAGTAAATGAGAAGGCCAACTACGTGGAGCACAAGGCACGCGAAAATTGTGCACGCGATGAAAATATGGAAGACTCTGTCTCCAATCCGCAACTGCTTGTGTGGTGGTGTGTACGTGACACTCGAGTCCAGTGACGAGAGCGGGTTGGCATCTCCGAGTATTGCGAAGCTAGTATCGGGCGTCTTGCGGTAGAGGTGGTCAGCTCCAACGAAAATACCGCCACCTTCGTTGGATGCGAAGTTGCTCATTAGCTCAGACGGACGGTGTTGGTTTGACGATGTCATGGACGGGATATCGAACTCCCAGGGTGATGTTACGCTACGGCTGCCGACACTGTCCTGGAGCGCTCGAGAATGTAGCCTGGACACGTCAAGACCCTCCTCGTTATCGTCATCGTCGGGTGCACGCTTGAGCTTAATGGTGCTAACGTCGAAGAAGTTACTGCCATAGTTAGTGTTGAGATCATTGAGGTTGAGCATTGTCCACGCCACGTGACTGACAGGTGCCAAATAATGGAGTGTCCAGACACACAGCGTCGTCGCCACTCGGGCGACGCGAACGGCTTTCGCAAAAGAGACGGTTGAGGCGCTCACTCAGATTGTGTTTGTGCTCCTTGTCAATGGTTTCCAACCTTTGCATTGCCCCACATTCGTTATTGACCCATCATACCCACGTTCTTCCACGCTTCTTCTTGCTACCTTCGGCGCTTGTTCGAATGTCAGTTACAATACCCCATCTTTCCAGCGAATGGCAGGCCCGCTGACACCCATCTCCAACGCTGAATCGCTGACGCCACGCAAATGCCTGAGAGCCATAGATGTGTTGCGGTGGTTCAGTAGTCTGCTTCCACCGAGACATCTTCGCTACGGATGTGGCGAGATTTGTCCTTTATTGCTGCACCATCAGACACCGTGTCAAGATATCATGATGGAGCTCATGAGGAATGAAAGATAAATTGTATTTAGTGTTGTATCGAGAACGAAAGCCAAACTGTAAAAACTAAGGCACTCACAAAGCAACGGCTTGCCCCAAAGGTGCACCGACAAAGAGATGAGCTGCCATCCGGCTATTTCTCGAACTGCTTGAGCTCAGCGTTACTCCACTCCTTGTCAGATGTGCCAGTCTCAAAGTCCGCGAGCATCCCCTTTGCAACGGCGCGAACAGTAATCTACAACGGAAGTGACAGTGAACCAAAGGAACTCACACTCGCTGTGTCAGCTGATGCCACGTACGGAAGGGAAGATCAGCTTTCCCACAGACTCAATCGTACGTGATAAGTCGTTGCGATTGAGCAGACCCGGCCGGAAGATGGACGTGCGAGGAAAGCCAAGCGAACGCACCGCCTCGTCAGCCTCTCCTTTCGTCTGAGGGTAAAGAAACCACGAGTTTTTCTTCGCATTCTATCAAAGCAACTGCAATTAGTGCGCGAAACATGGAGACAACCAAAGCGACTTATGAAGCACGTACCGAGGCCGAAAGGTGGCCAAAGTATGAGGCATTGGCAGCCTTTGCAAGCTCAGCGAAGCGTGTGGTATACTCCAGATCCACTGTTCGGCAGCTCGATTAACCCAGTCCACACCAGTGTAAAGATACGACAAAACTAACCTTTGCGGAAGGCCTCTGGGGATCCTGCATCTTTTGAAGGCGAGCCAAATCCATGTCAGCATCGCTGTCACGCTTCTCATGCAACCCAGCGTCCTCACCTTTGCGAGTCGTGCCGAGGCAATTGAACGCGGCGTCGATCTTGTCACTTTCGCGGACGTCTTGATCGCTGAGCGTGTCGTAGTTTACCTTTCGCACCTCCAACTTGGAGACGGCTGCACTCTCGTCCAGCAGCGGGAAGGCCTTGGCCCATTGATCCTGTGGGATATCGCGTCGCGCGAGCGCGATGACCTTGGCGTATTTCGCGGATGCTACGAGCTCAGCGACGAGGTCTCGTCCAACGGCTCCGGTTGATCCGGCGACTATCGCAACATAGGATGCCATGGCTTCTTCTTGGTAAGTGAGGAAATGACCATGGACCGAGCGACAGAACCAGCTTGGATGATTATGACTCGCCCAAATAAAGCGCCTCATTCTTGCTGCATAGACTGTTGCTCGACTCGTTGAGATGATTGCACTTGACAGTGCGCGACATGTGAGGAAATGGCTACAATCTGCCTGATGAGTAATGCGTCGAGATTACTCCAAGATATCGACCTGCGGACCGTCATTGCGACACAGTTGCGCGTCATTGATCCCGTAAGCTGCCGACATTACAGAATGCGCTGCGTAAATTGCATCTGAACTCCTGCGATGCGATGAGATGTCTGGTTGTGTGGCAGCGATCATTTTTCAAAGATTTTTCCAACTTTGCGTTGCAATAGATACGATCACACACGAGTCAGTCTCGTGTCCATGGCCGCAACCTTCGCAAACGTGAGGGATTACACTGGAGCGTCGGCCCCCTACTGTCGTTTGGGGAAGCAACCATGTTCACGCACTAAGACCATGCAAGCAAGTGCTGAAATACCCTCGCCGCGAGAAAGAGGTCAATCGATAGTGATGATAATGGACCCTATCGTGCCAAGGAAGTGAGGGGACCGAAGCAAACTCGATCAAGCAAGTACACTCGAAGGCCGTTAAGCGACAAAACAGTTGCCGGTAGCACAAAGTCAAAACGATGACAAGCTGCTTCCGGAAAGGACCGCCGAATAGAGTCCAACTGCAAACCACGCAGCTCCAACTTGAAGGCCATGTAACCCAAGAATTGCCTTTACACAGCATGACGCTTCTAAGGAAGGACAAGTTCGAAGCCGCGCCACAAGCTTTCCCTACTTGCCCCATCGTTGACGGACCGCAGTGCAAAATCAAGCAGACGCTCTCACCAGTACGCCATTGCACGCGTCTTTGCTAAATGCGAAAGCCTAAGTGCTGTTGCCACCGAGCCTCTGTGCACCAGCCCCAGGACAGCTTTACCCTCGAGATGCCCTGCCCAACTTCCGTGTCACTGTGCTCTGTCCGCGACTAAACTCACCACGAACTTTTCTCATCGCAATCCAACCAAAGACCCAGCGATCTTCTTCGCTTGGTGACCATGCCACACGCAACGTGGCTCCCTGAGGCTCGACATGAGAAGCATGCACCTGAAAATCCAGCCGTGAGCAAGCCCAACATATTGTATCGTAATCACCTTGCGACTGCCAATCAAGTGACCAGGAATCAGAACCTGTTGCGCCGTTGAGCAGCTCACTTCCCGAATGGCGGCTCTCCCGACGGGTTCGCAGCGCACGTGGCCGCTCTGCGTGGCCGCGGGCGTCGCGGCGCTCGCCGTCGCGCTCTCGCTCGGTCTCTCGGCGCGCGCGACGCTCGGCGTCTCGCTGCTCGCGTTCTACCTGCCGTCCTATCTCGACGGCTCCGAGTACTCGGGCGAGCGCTACTGGCCGTGGCTCGCCGAGCTCACGAAGCGCTACATCCTCGCCGCGATCCCCACGACGCTCGTCTGCGAGGAGAAGATCGACCCGACCAAGCAGTACATTTTCTGCTCGCACCCGCACGGCATCCTCTCGGCGCACCACGGCGCGATCATGAGCGGCTCGTCCAAGCCCTGTACGGTCGTGGTGGACTGTGGCTCTGCGAAATGGCGCGCGTTGGACTGATGAAAGGGCTTGCCAATGCACAGCGTTCCACGACATCTCGCCCATGCACACGCGGAACGATCTCGGCGCGTCCGTCGTGTTCCGCATCCCGCTCTACCGCGAGTGGCTCATCTGGCTCGGATGCGTCGACGCCGGGCGCGCAACTGCGGAGCGAGTACGAACCACCACAAGCTGAGGCTTTGTTGAATGAGATCGAGATGCTCAATGTAAAGATGTGTCTGGGTAGATGCTCAAGAAATGCAAGAGCCTGGTGATCCTTATCGGAGGCATCTCGGAGCAAATGCTCTCCCAGCGCGGCGAGCAGGTCGTCTACGTCAAGAAGCGCAAGGGCCACGTGCGGCTCGCGCTCAAATACGGCGTGCCAATCGTGCCTTCGTACGCCTTTGGTGAGACCGATCTGTACACTCATTCGAAGTAAGTCATAGTCGATTTGTCGCGACTGGATGGAGAAGCAGCTCACGGGGCTTCTCGCTGGTAGGTTCCTGCTCTCATTCCGCCAGTGGCTTGCGAAGAAGTTCCAAGCTGCAATCCTCATCGCTTACGGCAAGACCAAATGGTATCCGATCGCTCCCCATGAAGGTGTCGTGATGAACCAGGTGCTTGGCAAGCCAATCGTCGTGGCGAAGAACGAAAATCCGAGTCAGGAGGAGATCGACAAGATCCACCAGCAGTACGTGGATGAGCTCGTGCGCATCTACAACAAGTACAAGAAGCAGTACGGATACGCAGAGCAGGAGCTTAAAGTCCTGTAAGTGCTCAGTGGACCGAAGCGAATAGACTTGAAAGGATACCATGTCATTCCACCGCAGCGCTCGAAACAGTTTCCGTGGTTCAACTTGGAGGCAATGAATTGCGCACAAAATCCGACATTTCCTGGCTGTGCAGATCAACTGAGCGCGATACCTCAACTAAGCTAAGATTACGATGATAGGAGATCCGTGGCAATCAGGACTGTTCGACGTCCTGATTGGTCCTCCTCACTTTAAGCTATCCGTTGCTCTCCCATTCCTGATTACTTCGGAACTCCTGCCGTCGTCAGAACCGGACCGACACGAGCTCCAGATTCGCGATTTCGATTTAGCCCTAGTTGATGAGAGCGAGTCCCATGAAGGCGCCGTCCTCCTACGTCGCGATAGTCGCCGGATCAACCGGAGCCGTTGGACGAGACCTCGTCGCTGAGCTCGTAGCATCCGCGAAATGCGCCAAGGTCATCGCGCTCGCGCGACGCGATATCCCACAGGATCAATGGGCCAAGGCCTTCCCGCTGCTGGACGAGAGTGCAGCCGTCTCCAAGTTGGAGGTGCGAAAGGTAAACTACGACTCGCTCAGCGACCAAGACGTCCGCGAAAGTGACAAGATCGACGCCGCGTTCAATTGCCTCGGCACGACTCGCAAAGGTGTGGACGCTGGGTTGCTTGAGAAGCGTGACAGCGATGCTGACATGGATTTGGCTCGCCTTCAAAAGATGCAGGATCCCCGGAGGCCTTCCGCAAAGGTAGAATGAAGGCTGGTGCTCTATGAAATTTCCGCCCTTTTCACTGATCTTTCACGCAGTGGACTTCGAGTATGCCGCACGCTTCGCTGAGCTAGCGAAAGCCGCAAATGCTTCGTACTTCGGTCACCTCACGTCCTCGGTACATACCTGCTTCGCCATCAAACTCTCGCAGTTCTCACGATAAGCCAACTGACTGGTTTCACGTATAATCAGCACGCGAACAAGAATTCCTGGTTCTTGTTTCCCCAGACAAAAGGCGAGGTGAACGAGGCAGTACGTTTGCTCGGCTTTGCTCGAACATCTATGTTTCGTCCTGGTCTACTCAATCGCAGGGATTTTTCGCGTACAATGGAATCGATCGCAATGCGTATATTTCCGTCCGTGAGTTGGCTTCATCAACATTTTGGAATTCCAGCTCCGTATGCTGACAAGAAGATGGCTGCAGATCGCGACTCAGGCTGTTGCCAAGGGCATGGTATCGGACTTCGAGACTGGTACTGGGGACAGGGAGTGGAATAACACAGAACTGAAGACATTCGAGTAACCTCGTACATTCAGCAAGGTATCTCCTCGCGAGACCGGCGGATGGTGTCCAGGTCACAGCAAAACCGCAACTCGTAGCCATGTTTGCAAGCAACTGTAGGTCGAAGAAGCACAGTTTGAATACCTAACACCCAACTCATTCGAGATGATCAAGAACGGACAAATCCCTATCAACGATAATGTGGTGGGGTGCTCCATAGGTTGTACCTTCAGCCAACGCATCTCCCTCGAGATCTCATGAACCCATGTACTGTCACTCCCCCAATACTCCACTGGGATGCTCACGCTCTTTAGAACCACGAGCGCTTCCTCGTCTCGAGCTAATAGCACATGAGAAACGTTGAAAGCAGCACGCGGCATTAGTAATTAAAGTCCTATTCGATCGCTCAGCAACATTATGTGCTTTCGAAAACAAGATGCGTCAATGAGCCTCGGCCACATCGACCGCCGTCAGGGTGCAGGCAAGAAGCGGTTTTCGCGATGTGCTGTGTAAACAGATTACGAAAATTGTTCCAATGCCGACAAATTCTGCGGTGTAAGCTACAAGAACGCTTCTCAACTATGTCTCGAACACGTTGTTTTTGAATCATTGATCAACAGTATATGCAGTAGCACTCAAATACGAACAAGATCCCGGAAGTCTGCTCAGTTGCCAGCCACGCGGAGACGGATCACGACGTCGTCACTCTTGTCGTCCGACTTGTCTCCGCTGTCCTCGCTGTCCTCACTGTCCTCGCTGCCGCTGTCGCTGTCGCTCTCTGCCTCATCACTGCTGTCTCCTTCCCCGCTTTCGCTCTCGCCTTCCTCTTCCTCGTCTTCATATTTTTCGTCGTCGCTGCTAGATCCATCTTCGTCCTTGACTTCGTCACCACCGTGATGATCATCATCGCCTCCGTCGTGGTGCTTCACGGCGCGAGATTTCTTGTCATCGTAGCCGTGGCCACCGTGCTCATGATCGTGACCGTCGTGCTCGTAGGAGTCTTCGTCAGACCTCTTGGCGACTTTAGCCGCTCTGTACTTCGAACTGTCGTCCTTCGTGCTCTGCGTGCCGATCGCACACGCCAATCGCGGCGTCGCTGGTCCACATACAGCGTGGATCACAATGTTCCACGTGGGCTTGAACTCAGTCCAAGACGGGTAGCCCACGCTGTCTTGCCACTGAGTCTTGACCACGCTCTTCTTGTTGGGCTTGAGGCTGCCGTACTTGCCCGACAGGTCACCTTTCTCACAGAAGGCGGCGTTCTGCGCGTACCGCTGCGGTGTGCAGTTGTAGTCCTTGATCTTGTCCTTGCAATCGCTGGTGTCGGCGAACTCGGAGGCCGGGCCACAGGCCTTGTTTGGATCGTAATGGTTGCCCGTGATCGCCTTGGAGCACTGCGCGTAGCTAGCAGACCCGCTGACGGTGTTGGGCGGCTGGTTCCACATCGTGTGAATATGCCACTTGTACTCGGTAACGGGACCGGTGCAGTTACCGTCGGCCTGAGCGAGCGCCTTGAAGTCGACGCGCTTGAAGTTGAGATCGGCCTTGATAGTAACGTCCGAGGAATCGAGCGAGTCTTCCCAGAAGGTCTGGATGGTGCCGGAGACGCCGCCGGCATAGTCCGGGTCGAAGACGTAGATGACAGCGCCGGCGTAGTCATCGTTATCGTCGTGGTCTGCCTGGACGGTCAGGGTGCTGATGATCGAGGATGCAGCGATGAGGGCGAGAGCTTTCGTGAGACGCATGGCTGGTGGTCGGACGAGTTGTGGTCAGTGGTCGATGGAGCTCGTGTGGAAATGGATGCACGTGCGTTGGTTGCGGTGAGTTGTGGAATGAGGTCGTGTGGGCTGCATCAAGAGCCACCAAGCAGCGTCGTTGGAGGAGAATTTCGACGAGCACCATCTCGTGAGGTTTTGCTGCGTCATTGCGCTTAATATGATTGTGAATCACGAATTCGAAGAGCTTGTGGATGCAGTTGGTGGGTTTTAAGTGGCTCGATCTATTTTATGAACCCTCGATTCGTCGCCCCCTGATTTATTTGTTCGACGAGTTCTTGGAAGCTTGAAGGTGCATGTGGCGAAACGGAAGATGTCTGCGTCGCGTTCGGTTCAGTTTGAGTCCAGAGGCCAAATGCTGCGTCATGGAGTTTGCATCTGATCATGCATTCTACGCATCATGACATGAACTCTCAGCTCGGTTTTTGCGACTCTGTGAAGGCGATGAAGTCGCCATTTCCGATTTGGTCAAAGATACAAATGACACCACGCGGAGTTTCTTGCGGAACGCCTAGGCGTATACATCGAGAGAACTAGCGCGGTTTCCTGTATATGGTCATTCTGGCGATCGTCGGCTCTTCTTGTGTGCGTCCTTTCTCAGGAATTTGGATGGCTTGTGAACCCACAAACGCGGTTCAGAGGGTGTTGCAACACCGCCAGATTCCCTGAGCAGCACCACGAACCTTCGTCAAGTCTTCGCCGTCGCACTCAGCGATTGCGACACTGTACTTTGCTTGATGGAAGAGAACCCCTGACCGTTGCTTTGAGTGGAAGGCAGCATGAAGCGAGGTGCCGATACTTTCTGGCGATCTTCACCACCAACTTCAATGGACGTTTTATGTGCAACGGCATGGTTCGAATGATTCTTTGCTGTGCGAAGGTCGCGTCAATTGTCAAACGCAATGCAGTGATGGTGCGACACGAAGAGAAAGAGGGTGTTTTGTGTGTGAGTCGACGCCTCTTGCTCCTACTGTAGGAGCAGCATCCAATCAGAAGATTCAACGATAATGATTCGGCCCATGGAGCCGGCTGCTGCCCATGACGCCAGTTATCGTCCAGCGTGTTCAATCCATCACCAGAGCCAATTCCTTGAAGGAATAAATCAGGTTGCCGCTTTGCATTGATTGTTGGCTCTTGATGAAATTTTGCACTCGACCAAGCTCACCTTACAGGCAACCCACACTTGGTTTTGTACCCTAGGACAAGAAGACCAAAGACGTTTACTATGGTGTTTCGTCATTTCGGCTTGGCAACTGTGTTGACTTTGGCCCTCTCTGCCCCTGTAAATGCCATCAATCAACTGATTTGGGTCTTCGATGGCGACTACGCCGGCGTCGACGGCAGCGTCGTCGTCCAGTACGACGACCCAAAGTACAGCGGAGCCACGATCAAAGCCGACCTTAACTTCAAGACAGTCGATATGAAAGCCCTTCGGGCTCTGGATGGTAATTGCACCGCCGACACCATCAAGGAATACAAGTGGCATATTCATACAAAGTGGTTTGAGCCTGGCGCACGGGACTTCAGCTCCACCAAATTCGGCGACTGCGCCAAATCCATCACGGGTAATCACTACGATCCTTACAAGATCTGTGGCCCAGCGTCAGAGTACGTGGACACTCCAGCCTGCGCGGGCCGAGTCAAGGACTACAAGTGCACACCAGATGCGTACAAGAAAAATTTTGCGGCGTGCGAGTCTGGCGATCTCTCTGGCAAGTTCGGCAGCTTCAAACCCAACGCGAAAGGCGCATTCAAGGGCGAGTGGTTTGATCTGCGGTTTCCATTTTGGACAGAGATCACCCCTCAGTGGAGCTTAGTTATCCACGCTGTGTGCGGAACAGCCACCCCACGCATCGCGTGCGCTCATGGCTCACCGTGGATTGGTGGAGGGAAGGTCAAGGCGGCACCTACGAGCGAGACTACCCAGGAGGAGGACACCGCCAAGGTTAGGGTGAAGATTCGCGTGAGTCACAAGACAAACTGAGCTCATCGATCGTCGAGTTCTTCGAGCCATTGGGTGGAGAAAGTGTCGGCGATAACAGAGATGGGTGCTCGCACTCTCAAAGCAGGGCATGAAGCATAATGAACTCACCAGAATAGATATTGAGCTTTTGTAATTGTGGCATTGCTCCATCAAAGTGCCAAGAATGCAACAGAGGACATAATGCGATCGGACTTTCATAGTCCAGCATGATGACGCCGACAGCGATCGCAATGCCCCCGAATCGATCGGCAATGCACAGTCCAAGCCGCAATTCCTCAGATTTCTTTGTAACCGCGAGTGACTGGACTGAAGGAAGCTTCAAGTCTTCCCATGAAGTCTGTTTGCACATTCCATTGCGTGGGCGACAACTTGGATTGGCTGAATCGTCTCGGAGGATGCAATCCAAACTACGCCTATCTTGGGTGAATCCGCTGTTCATGGAATCGGTATCGCGGATTTCCCTTTCAACGATTCACGTACATTTTTGGCTTCGCCCAGTTAGCAGAACACGAATAAATCCCAGTGGTCTCGCTCACACTTCCCGTATTGCTGGCTTGAAGTTAACGGCAGGCAAGCGATCTATTCGCAATGGATAAGAGGTTCTGCAGATTATGAGTGTGATTTGAGGTTTGGACATTGACGCCATAATGCTTATTGGACAGATTATCTCCCACCAAGCATCGGTCCTAGAGTGTGCCAAAATGCAAGAATGCAATTCTGAGTCAATTGGAGGTCAACCAGAACTTTGTGAAAGTCGTCGTTCGGACCGATACCTGATGAACATGACACACTGCTCGTGCTAAAGCTCATGTACATGATCGCCAGGAACGAGAGGTTGATAGAAAGAGGTGAAAGTGTGTGGATCACTGACGCAGGCTTGGCGCCAAGAATGAGGCTGATGGTAGATCCATGGACGGCACCCATACAGGCGATGTAGCATGATTCGGCCATCGAGCAGCGATGCGACATCAGTCAGTGTGAATCCACCGACGAGACAAGTCGATCGTGACTCCGAGCATATAATGTGGTTTGGAGCGCGTGAGCCACTCTCAGTGAGTATCAATAGAGCTGGTAGTGGCGAAAACCGGAGTAGGGCTAGGAGGATCACCAGTGACGCATCGAGAGTGCGATCTTTCTCTATCCCACCCAAGATAACTAGTGAGTATGGCGTTCAAGGCTGTTTCAATAAGCACCACGCTGCATCTAAGTAGTAAGGTCTGTCACTGCCGTTCCGTTGAAGTTAGGCACGACGGTCGCCAACTTCAATGAAGTCCATCTTCTCCGCCAGAAAATGGAAGCTTGGATGCGATTGTAAAATCTCCCAACATTCGCCCCTTTCGTTAGTCTCTGTCCAGCACTTGGAGTGGCAAAGTCGACATATTCAGAAGTTTTGACGGTGCGAATGAGGTCCGTGGATTAGTCCAGGCAAGAATACGCTCATACATGTATGGCCACTGCTACTACTTTAGTTTGTCAGTATTATTCATTTCGCTGGTGGTTGTGGACAGAATCACAGATACAATTGTGAAGTGAAACTGCAGAGATGTCGAGTGGCAAATCTGGAGTATCACATTTCGCCCTGTCCTTACGATAAAATGCCAGGGGCTTGCATCTTCCATTTCACTACGCGCACTTCAAGCGTCCAACAACATAAATCAGGTGCGACGAATTGAGGGTTCATAAAATAGATCGAGCCACCTCAACCCACCAACGGCAAGCACGTGCACCCACACGCTCTTCGGATTCGCTATCCACCACCACGTCAAGCGTATTGGCGCAGCTCAACCTCCCGAGCGAACCCACACAGGCTCATGCTCGTTGAAGCTCTTCTCCAAGCACGCTGTTTTCACGAGTGCGGCACTCGGCACAGCCCACAGGACCTCATTCATCGACTCGCCTCAACCAACGCACATCAATCTACTCACAAGCTCCATCAATAACAAGCCGCATATCGGCCAAACGCAAGCCAGCCAACCCAGCCATGAGTCTCTCGAAAGCTCTCACTCTCATCGCGGCATCATTGATCGTCACCAGCCTCACTGTCCAGGCCGAGAGAGATGACAGCGTCGACTACGCCAACACGATCAGCTTGTCATTCAAAAACGACAACATTGGGAATTATCCTCAGAACAAAGTATCACCGGATGTGAAACACAACAACAACGACGGCTACGAGGACCACGATGACCATGATCACGAGCACGGTGGCCACGGCCACGGCTACGATGACAAGAACTCTCGCGCCGTGAAGCACCACGACGACGACGACGACGGTGGCTACGAGGACAACGATCACGAGCACGGTGGCCACGGCCACGGCTACGATGACAAGGACTCTCGCGCCGTGAAGCACCACGACGACGACGATGACGATGGTAAAGACGACGATCCAGAGAATGGCGATGATAAGCATGTCCGAGTCGTGATCCGTCTCCGCAGGGGTGACAACTGATTCGACTTCGAATGTTGTTTGTACTTGGAGCAGTTGTATATTCTGTTGATCAATGATTCAAAAATTCAATGGTTCGAATCGCTTCTTTATGACGGATTCAGGCTGGATGGGTAAGTGACGCTTGCGCTAGTTGTTTTGCCGTTGCTAGAACTACAGTGGTGCTTGCCGAGTGCTTACACAGCGTGGCGCGATGATCGTTTTTTTCGTGCAGCCTGGCGACGGTGGACGGGATCGAGGCGGATTGCCTCACCTTCTCCGTGGAAGTAGGTGTTGCTGCTGTGGGAACGAGTGGGCTCAACCCCCGCCGTGGTGCCATACGTTCGAAGGCTTCCTTGGTAACGCACGTTGCTCTTCGCATCGTCGGCCACATCAGACGTTCGGGCTAGGCGTTTAGCGGGGCTTCTTTGAAGCGCTGGTGAGCCTGGGCCAGTCAGCGGCGCAGACGCGCGACGCTCAAGTCCCGGTCGCAGATCAAAGTAGATCTTCTTAAACTGGGGGACTTCGCTTCGGGCGGTCTGTTGCTTTACTGTGAGTGCTGCTTCTCGTTTAGCACGAATTGCCGCGTTCTCGGGGGCAACGTCATCCGGAGCCTGGACGTGGATGTCGCCGACGCTTGTGATGAGGAAACTCGGTTTGCACCACTCATCAAAGTTCTTGGACTCGAGGAAACGCAGGAACACTTGGGAGCGGTACCGCACTGGAATCACCTTCGTGATTTCGCGGATGTACTCGTGGACCTGCATCAACACATCGGCGGCTTTGGAGCGACGGTCCAGCCACCACAAAGTATGAAGGCCCCAGCCGACATTGAGGGCCGTGAACACAGCGACGGAAATGCCAAGCAAACCCGTGTCACTCCAGTTTTCATCGCCCACCCAGCTCTTGAACTGAGGGAACAGAGCATTCTCAAGAGTCACGAGCGTCGTGACAATAAAGCACACGAACACGTACGAGTCCAGCAGCGTAAAGTACGAGACCTGAGGGATGAGCGACGCCACCTGGTTCTTGAAAGTCACGGCCGTGAGCACGAGGGCTGTAACAACCTGGAGGCGAGAGCCCATGTCCATCGCTGTGCCATCATCTTGGCGAGCGTACGTGATGAAACACAGATAAGTGATCACCGCTGCGATCAGTGCGACGTTCGTGAGATAGTATCCGCTACGGCGCTGGAGTACCATCTCGAAGCAGATATACTTCTTTGGTCCCGACTCCCTGATATCGCTCACGAATACTTTGTTGTGGTAGAGCACATTGAAGACATTGCCAAGCTGGTAGTTCTCGATCGAGAAGCTGCCTGGCTCCACTGGTGTCGGGACTAAGTGCACTGCATTATCTGGCATGCCACTGCTCGTGGAGAACTCGAAGATGAGCTTCTGCTGGTCGAAAGGGAAGCTGTGCAGTGCCATCTCGGTCGTGAAAGTGGCGCAGACACGGCGGCGGAAGAGCAAGTGATACACATCTTCTAGCACAGCTCGTTCGTCGACAAGAGTAAAGTCTCGGAACTCGGCGTCACCAGCGAGCATCAAACTGGACGTGAGGTCACGCTGATCCTGCATCTCAGTGACGTTGGTAAACTCGAATTGCTCTGCGTTGATGTCGAGCAGATCCAAGAACTCCCGCAGTACCGAATCTTCACGCAGCGCAGTGATCGCAGGGAACATGACTTGCCACGTGATATCGGCAGAGTAGGTCTGCGCGACCGTGTCGATGGACGTGACGGCGTTGACTTCGATGCTGGCCTCGAGTGGGTCAAAGCCAACGAAAAGCGACGCAATGAGCTTTCTCTTGAGGTTGGGGATCTTTGCGTGGGCCGGTGGTTCGACGTCACGGATGAACCAGTGGGTCACGTCGGTGTCCCACTCACCGCGCATCATCTTCCACTCGAAGAGCGTCGGGAAGAGGTCGGGCGTCTCGTCGACGACCGCGACCTCGTCGCCCGTGACGAGATCCACTTCGGGCGCAGGCATGGTCTGTCCCGCTTCGACTTTCTTGGCGAGCGCGTTGGCGCTCTTGGCGAGCTCCTCGACCTCGTGTTGCTGCATCTCGGTCTTGCGCCAAGAGATGCACTTGACCTTGGAGTTGTTGTCGGTCACGCGCTCGATCTTCCAGAGGCCACCGTAAGGCCACGTGAGACAGAGCCACTGGCCCGGCAGGCCATAACCCGCAGGCATGGGCGTCGCAAACTCGAGTTCCATGTGGTAGAGCACACGGTCCGTGTCGATGTCGAGCGCCGCGTGCTCGAGCGAGAGCGTGTGGGACTTGACCACGCTTTTCCAGTCCATGGCTTCGGCCAGCGAGACGCCCGGCGTGGTCACGGGCGACGGCAGCGCAAGCCGCGCGGGCGACGAGTAGGGCGCCGTGGACTCGCGCGTGGGCGAAACCATGGGAGACGGGAGGCGGTGAATTGCGGACTGCGAGCAGATCTCAATGGTCGAGATACTGGAGATCTCTCGGCCCAGCCAGCCATCTGGAGGTGAAGCAACTCAGTTTCGAAATGATCTTGTTGTTTTTCAGCCAATCCAAGTGACGTTTGAATCTATTTGGCCAATTAAATGAGTGTAATATATGGAGCTGCTTGCGACATGTGTCAAGGGGATCCAAAGAGAGTGTCCACTCATCACCCTTTGGTAATCTAGCCTTTTGTCGGCTGTTGATTGGATAATTAACACGCACCTGATTCAAAGCAGCCAATCAGAGTTCGTATAGATGTACCCAATACGATAACTAAGCCAAGCTAAGACAAGAATCTACGAGTTGCCGGTTCCAGTCGTCAGAAGACTGGTCTCGCTCTTGCATCCGCGAAGATTGGACGACCGCTGGATGTCACACCGCTTGCGGCTTTCCCTCGTTTCCTAGAATGGCAGTTGCAGTTGCTTTCTGTGTTCACGAACGCGGTGGAGAATGGGTACATGCTCGGGGTGTTACGGTGTATCTATGGCACTCCAAGCATTTGGTCACTTGTTGAGCAGTTCATCGACGCTATTCGTTGCGATTTGCTTCACACACTTGCTGCAACAACTGCTACTCTCTACTCGGCCCGATTCGACGGCTTGACGTTGGCGTCTCGATAGCGACGAAAGGACTCGATGTTGACGATCGTGTCTTCTGTGTAGTCGTTGACACTCACCGTGCGGCGGCGAGTACTCGCGGCGTGTCCCATGAGCGCTGCCACACTGGTCATGTGAGAAAGGCGGCGCTCGCCTGCCTGATAGACTGCTTCACTGGTTTTCGCAGCCGGAATCGAGTGCGCAACTGGCGAACTCAGCGCTGGAGCCGACGAATGGCGGTCGAGTGGCGGCCGCATGTCGAAAAAGATCCTTTGGAACACGGCTAGTTCGTTGTCGGCTTTGGTGCGCCGTTTCTCCATTCGCACCTCGCTCTTCAGCTTCTGAGCGTGGTTGACGGGGCGATCGTCTGGTGCTTGGATGTGGATGTCGCCGTTGCTGGTGACGAGGTAATGCGGACGACACCAGTCCTCGTAGTTCTGGGTCTCGAGGTACCGGTGGAGCACCTCGGCTCGGTACCTCGGCGGAATGGCGTGCGTGATGACGCGGATGTACTCTTGCACTTGTAGTAGCACACGCGCTGCATAGCGACGGCGGTTGAGCCATCGACGCAAATACACGGCCCAGACGATGTTGAGCATCGTGAATCTGAAAAGAGAGTAGGGCAAGAGCCCAGACCCTTCCCAGTCATTACCTGGGAGGATACGCTCGAAGAAAGGGAAGAGCGCATTCTCGATCGTCACGATCGACGTCACCATGAAGCACACGAACACGTAGCTGTCGAGAATGGTGAAGTACGAGATCTGAGGGATGAGGCTCGCGACCTGGTTCTTGAATGTGACGGCCGTGAGAACCATCGCGGTGGCGTTTTGGATGCGGGTTCCTGTCTCCATGACGTTCCCGTTCTTGTCTTTCGGAGCCCATGACACGAAGAAGCACAAGTACGTGATGATAGCTGCGATGAGGGCGACATTCGTAATGTAGTACTTGCTGTGTCGCTCGAGCACCATCTCGAACGTGATGGTCTTGCGTGGACCAGACTCTTTGATGTCGCTCACAAAGACTCGGTTATGGTATGCCACATCGAACACATTCCCAAGCTGAAAGTATTCAACGGAAAAGCTGCCAGGATCGATAGGAGTCGGAATGAGCTTGAGTGCACCGTCAGGCATGCCGCTGCTTCCTGTCGTGAACTCGAACACGAGCTTCTGTCGGTCGAATGGGAAGCTGTGGAGCGCCATCTCTTCCGTGAACGTTGCGGTTATACGGCGGCTGAACTGCAGGTGGAACACAGGCTCGACATTCAGGCGGTTGGATGATTTCTCTCCTGACGGCAAGAGGCTGTTAAACTGAACGTATCCAGCAGGCGTCACACTGGACGAGAGATCGCGCTCGGTTCTCATCTCGGTGATGTTGCTGAACTCGAACTGGCCTGCATCGATATCCACGATCAGCAGAAACTCGAGAAGAGCAGCGTCTTCGCGGAACGTCGTGATTGCCGGGAGCGTGACTTGCCACGTCACGTCGGCCGCGTACGTCTGTGCGACGGTGTCGATGGCAGTGACGGCGTTGACCTCGATCTGAGCCTCCAGCGGAGCGAAGCCAACGAGCAGTCTCGCCATCAGTTGGCGTTTGTGTGGCGAGTCCGATGACTGTCTCGGTGATTCGACGTCGTGGATGAACCAGTGGCGGGAATCGGACGCCCACACACCACACGCCATTTTCCACTCGAACAACGTCGGCAGGTCCTCGTTGTCTCCTGCTGCAGGCGGCTGGCTCGTGGGTGATACTCCGTCCTCTCCTTCTGGCTCAAGTAATGTCGAGTCGTCTGTCGCCGTGCTCTCCTCCTCGATCGCCGACGAGTTCTCGTCTTCGACTTTCTTCGCAAGTGCATCGACATGGCGAGCATGCACTTCGACCTGCGCCGGCGTGAGGTCTGTTTTGCGCCAGGAGAGACACGAGATCTTGGTGTTCTTCTCGCGTACGCGCTCGATCTTCCAGAGTCCACCGTACGGCCAGGAGAGACAGAGGAACTGGCCGTGCTCGAGCGCATCTTGTGGCAGCGGCGTCGCGAGCTCGAGCTCCATGTGGTAGAGCACTCTGTCGGTGTTGATGTCCACGGCCGCGTGCTCGAGCGTGAGTTTGTGTGACTTGACGACGCTGGTCCAGTCGCTGGCTTCGATGCGCGCGGCCGACATGATCGAGTGCGCGCTGCCGATGTGGTGCACCGAGTGGGAGCTGCCAACTGCGTGGACTGTGTGCGACGGTGAAGGCGTGGGCGATCGTGATCGCGATCTTGATCGTGAGGGCATGTCAAGTGGAGGGTCGATAATCAAATGAGCCGTCTGGTGGAGCAAGATGCTCACTCCCAGCGAGTGCTGCTCACGGGCTCACATGGGTTGACGCAGCCGGAATGATGACTGGATCGACATTTGCAAAGACTTCTCATCTCGGCACCATTTTCAGTGAATGGCGTCGCTGAAAGAAGTCTCAGCTGGTGAGGATTGGTGCGTCGAACTCATTCGTCTCGGTTTCGGCCAATTGACATCCTCGAGCGAATCATCCCGAAAGGAGAGTTGCCAGGGAGAGATATCCATCTCTTTTGGCACTGGATTCATGGATTGGGTGGGAATCTGATGGCCGGGAGAAGAGGCGACTCATAGACGCAAAGGCGCGGAAGCTGCGCCAGTCGTCCTTGAAGACAGACTAGGAGAGTCCTTCGATGCTGAGAAATATCACCACTGAGAAGGAAAATGCGTGATCCCATTTCATGAGCCGGAAGGTCGCGAAAGTCGGAGTTCGTGGATCAGCCACTCAACCTCATCGATGGGTTGATGGTGGGGTGCGCCTTTCGTGGAAAACGAGCAAGTGTTCCTCGCTACCCGTTCGGGAACCGTGGACAGCACACGAAGTGAGGTGTGCTCGACTCGGTGGCGTGACCAACCTCGCCGATAGGGGAGGAAGCAAGCCGTTTGATCGATTCATCTCTCTCCATTCCCTCCACGCACGATGGGACCTCCCAATAGCTTACCAAGCTGGCTCCATTTCATTTAGCCAGTCTAGCTGCAAGGGAATCCAGTCGCCTTCCTACCAATCGCTTATCGACGGCGCCGTCTTCCTTACGCAGCATTAGTAGTATCGTGCTCGGGTGCTCAAACCAGCGACGAGGTCGCGCAACTGCGGACGAAGGTGACTGAATTTCGCTGGTGATCGGCTTGAACCTGCGCCAAACGATCCCTAGTGCAACAGAGTGCGATCGCAACTGGCGAAGTTGTTGGCAACAGAATACTTCGAGGCCTCGGTCCATCGATCTTCACCATGTCCAGAATGCGCTTTCGGCACTTCTCGGCATGACATCGTCGGGTAGTTGACTGGTTGATCTCTGCCGGGCTCCCAGGGGACGGTTTCAAATCAATATCGCTTGAAGCGAGTTCTCACGGCCAGTCGCGTGCCAATACTTGTCAACGTGGCTCTTGTTGAAGTTGACGAAATGTGCCTGAACAGAGCCCAGATGTACGCCGTCTAAGCTGCTGTCTTAATATGTGGTTACTGCTGTCCAGATAAGAGATATGGGCGAATGCTGAAAGACCCGTTACGGCATTGGGCTCAGCTACACGACTCCAATGTGAACTAGCAATGTGTGATATAGGCTCAACAGGATTCGGGACCTACGCTGCCACTTCATAGCAGTTCAATTCACCACGACTCCTTTTTTAAACTTGTCTCCACGCCAGGGGCTGTTTAGCCACGTACATTTCTTCAAGCGTGGCTCGCGCCACAATCCGAGCCTTGTTATGCAGGTTTGGTGATCGTTTTCCATGCAGAAGCAGCAAAGGCCTATTCCTCTCATGCTTGTTGTATTTTTTTTTCTGGCAAAGGTGTCGTTTACGCTGGCCCTAACATCCAGAATCACAAAGCATACGGATCAGTCGTCGAAAACCAAACTTCTGTTTGGCACAACCTGATGGCGGTTGTTCGAATGCTTTCTCTGTACGCAAATCGGCAAATACGCTGGAAGACGTTCGGGAAGTTGCATCTATTGAGAATAAAGAACTGGGAACTTTTCAACGAACGCATTCTGAGCGGTTACGCTACACGTTGGAGAGAAAGCAGCCAGGAAGATGCCAGCGGAGATGGAAGCGCTAGCGCATCGTCTCTTTCAAGTTGTGATTTGGGAAGACGTGTCGTGAAACTGGAAACTTCTTGACAAGTCCTTGAGTGGAACGTCCACGTTCGAAAATCCCGGTTCGCAGTCTCGCGACCTTCCAACTCCACAAATGCGAGCACGCCTAAACATTCCGACGTGTTGATCAGCATCGGAAGCGCAGTTGACGGAGTCAATTCACTAAGGCATGTCAGCTCTTCTTTCCGACTTCATCAATTGGCTGGTGCAGCTTCCGCGCCGCCGCCTCTGTTTGTTGCCTCTTCTGTCAGCCATCAGATTCCCACCCAAATTCTACGATGGATCCAGTTCACAGAATCTCTCCTGGCAACACTTCTGCTCGGATAATTCGTTCCAGCATGTCCATTGGCCGAAACCCACACAAGTGAGTCCCACATGGCAACTGAGTCCACCTCAAGCGATACCAGTCACTGAAGGGGATGAGATTTTATGGAATGTCGATCCAGCTGTGCGCTAGGCTGACTGTAACTGTACTCACTATTTAATAAGCAGCTCCACCAGACGGCTCATTTCAAGATTGACCCTCCAGTTGACATGGGTCCACGGTCACAATCTCGAACTCGTTCGCGATCGCGATCACGATCGCCCACACCTTCGCCGTCGCATGAGTTCCACGCAGTCGGCAGCTCCCACTCGGTCCACCACATCGGCAACTTGCACTCGGTGCGCCACTTCAGCAGCGCGCACTCGATCATGTCGGCCGCGCGCATCGAAGCCAGCGACTGGACCAGCGTCGTCAAGTCACACAAACTCACGCTCGAGCACGCGGCCGTGGACATCAACACCGACAGAGTGCTCTACCACATGGAGCTCGAGCTCGCGACGCCGCTGCCACAAGATGCGCTCGAGCACGGCCAGTTCCTCTGTCTCTCCTGGCCGTACGGTGGACTCTGGAAGATCGAGCGCGTACGCGAGAAGAACACCAAGATCTCGTGTCTCTCCTGGCGCAAAACAGACCTCACGCCGGCGCAGGTCGAAGTGCATGCTCGCCATGTCGATGCACTTGCGAAGAAAGTCGAAGACGAGAACTCGTCGGCGATCGAGGAGGAGAGCACGGCGACAGACGACTCGACATTACTTGAGCCAGAAGGAGAGGACGGAGTATCACCCACGAGCCAGCCGCCTGCAGCAGGAGACAACGAGGACCTGCCGACGTTGTTCGAGTGGAAAATGGCGTGTGGTGTGTGGGCGTCCGATTCCCGCCACTGGTTCATCCACGACGTCGAATCACCGAGACAGTCATCGGACTCGCCACACAAACGCCAACTGATGGCGAGACTGCTCGTTGGCTTCGCTCCGCTGGAGGCTCAGATCGAGGTCAACGCCGTCACTGCCATCGACACCGTCGCACAGACGTACGCGGCCGACGTGACGTGGCAAGTCACGCTCCCGGCAATCACGACGTTCCGCGAAGACGCTGCTCTTCTCGAGTTTCTGCTGATCGTGGATATCGATGCAGGCCAGTTCGAGTTCAGCAACATCACCGAGATGAGAACCGAGCGCGATCTCTCGTCCAGTGTGACGCCTGCTGGATACGTTCAGTTTAACAGCCTCTTGCCGTCAGGAGAGAAATCATCCAACCGCCTGAATGTCGAGCCTGTGTTCCACCTGCAGTTCAGCCGCCGTATAACCGCAACGTTCACGGAAGAGATGGCGCTCCACAGCTTCCCATTCGACCGACAGAAGCTCGTGTTCGAGTTCACGACAGGAAGCAGCGGCATGCCTGACGGTGCACTCAAGCTCATTCCGACTCCTATCGATCCTGGCAGCTTTTCCGTTGAATACTTTCAGCTTGGGAATGTGTTCGATGTGGCATACCATAACCGAGTCTTTGTGAGCGACATCAAAGAGTCTGGTCCACGCAAGACCATCACGTTCGAGATGGTGCTCGAGCGACACAGCAAGTACTACATTACGAATGTCGCCCTCATCGCAGCTATCATCACGTACTTGTGCTTCTTCGTGTCATGGGCTCCGAAAGACAAGAACGGGAACGTCATGGAGACAGGAACCCGCATCCAAAACGCCACCGCGATGGTTCTCACGGCCGTCACATTCAAGAACCAGGTCGCGAGCCTCATCCCTCAGATCTCGTACTTCACCATTCTCGACAGCTACGTGTTCGTGTGCTTCATGGTGACGTCGATCGTGACGATCGAGAATGCGCTCTTCCCTTTCTTCGAGCGTATCCTCCCAGGTAATGACTGGGAAGGGTCTGGGCTCTTGCCCTACTCTCTTTTCGGATTCACGATGCTCAACATCGTCTGGGCCGTGTATTTGCGTCGATGGCTCAACCGCCGTCGCTATGCAGCGCGTGTGCTACTACAAGTGCAAGAGTACATCCGCGTCATCACGCACGCCATTCCGCCGAGGTACCGAGCCGAGGTGCTCCACCGGTACCTCGAGACCCAGAACTACGAGGACTGGTGTCGTCCGCATTACCTCGTCACCAGCAACGGCGACATCCACATCCAAGCACCAGACGATCGCCCCGTCAACCACGCTCAGAAGCTGAAGAGCGAGGTGCGAATGGAGAAACGGCGCACCAAAGCCGACAACGAACTAGCCGTGTTCCAAAGGATCTTTTTCGACATGCGGCCGCCACTCGACCGCCATTCGTCGGCTCCAGCGCTGAGTTCGCCAGTTGCGCACTCGATTCCGGCTGCGAAAACCAGTGAAGCAGTCTATCAGGCAGGCGAGCGCCGCCTTTCTCACATGACCAGTGTGGCAGCGCTCATGGGACAAGCCGTGAATGCTCGCCGCCGCACGGTCAGTGCCAACAGCCATAGAGAAGACACGATTGTCAACATCGAGTCCTTTCGTCGCTATCGAGACGCCAACGTCAAGCCGTCGAATCGGGCCGAGTAGAAGTAGTATTATTACCGCAAGTTTCACTGGGAATAGTTAACAAGATCGTGGTATGTGAATTGCTCAACACATCTCTTCCCCGGCTTGATTTAGCTCAGTTCAACTAGCCAGATTTACCCACGCTTGGCCGCACTCACTTGAAGCTGGCCTCCTCTATGAATAGCTTCGCCGGCAGACTGCTCTCTCCGCATCGCCGAGTTTGGCGGCGCGACGAAGATCGCTCTCAAGAGGTAACCTCCGCTCGGATTGTGATTGAAGCAGTCGGTGCTTCTCGGCACTTGGACATCAAATGGCTGGCTGGTTGATCTCAGTCGGAGGCGGAATCCAAATCAAGTCGCGTTTTCATGTACCCATCTCGAACTACACCACGTCTCAGGTTTCTCAATCGGAGTGCTGATCGATCTGGGTGTTTGGGTCGGTGAGCTCGTGAGCAGCTCACTTGGAAACCGACGAGCTCCGTTCGAATGGTCCGTGCCAACGACGATGCTGGCGTCCAACGCCGCGTGCTGGCGACGCTGCTGGCCCCGTGGATGGACGTCTACTCGCAAGCGACCGGCACGTGCTCACTGCCACTCGACGACGACGCGCAGCCGATGACGAACGCCGGACTGGTCGTCACGCTGGACTTCGCCATCACACGTGAGATCTGGGCGGGCACGAACGAGCCGCTCAGGAGAGACCTGGCGCCGGTCAAGATCGTTCGAATGCGGGAAGCCATCGACTTGCTGCGACTCGCTCTGGCTCTCGAGCCGACACTAGTGTACGATCTCGAGGACGAAGTGTACTTCAGCACGAATCTCTACGAGGACCAGTTCTCCGCCGAGTTGGATCGTGGAGCTCGCTGCTTGCTTGATCTCTGCTTCTCATTCGCTGAGCACGACGTCTTCCGCCTTGATAAATTCATCGCACAACAGGTTATTGGCGCTATCCAGCGAGGAGAGGTCTCTGACGACTTCAACTATCTAACGACACGGGATGAGCTCGTGAGGAAGACTCGGGATAAGGGCCGCTTTGGGCGAACTTGTGGCCCTGTCTCTTACTCATTCTACCTCTCCTCCCCGCAAGCAATTACACCGAACCTACTCCAGGCTGAAGACTACTTCGTTTTTCTATCAGAACTTGTGGCTAGTGTCCGTTCGATCAGCAAGTGCAACTCAGACGAAACTGCGGAGGTGGTGATGGTATACAAAAGTCTACGACTTGCAGCCAACCGACTTCACTTGACAGAAAAGGTCGTGGATGCTGCGAGGCGTTTTGCAGCCGCAATTGATGGAATGAGATTTGAGTGCACTCATATCGTCTTGGATCCTCGCTATATTGCATGCTCTAGCAGCCTTGTGCGTGACGTCTTGGAAGCACTGGCAACCGATTTTGTTAAAGTCAGCATTGGGATGATTGAGCATGAAGACTCGATTCACCCGTTTGATGCGTACGGTCAAGATAGAAGCAGTGCAATTGAGTCGATTTTTCACGCTGTCGCGCTCTGTCCCATGGTCGCGAGAGTGAACATCGGAGGAATTATGATGCTTTTCCACGAAGCCTCCAACCGTAAGATTATTTTCCGCGAGTTGATTAACTCACTGCTGGCACGATCGAGCAGTCTCTCCGAGATTGAGATCGCTCCAGCGACAGGACTATTCGGCCGGGATGAGGCTGTTCTCGCCCAGTGCATGGACGAGTGGAAAACACAAAACCCTGGGAAGGAACTTCGAGTTCAGACTTTGATACTCGACTTCGTCGACTCGCAACCCTCTTTCTTCGAAGTTCTACTGAAGGGAATCGATGCTGTCGAACATCTCACGCTCGTAAATGACTTGAGTCCGTCTCTCCCAAGCCAAGTCGTCTCTCTTGTCATGGAAAAGTTTTCAAACCTTCGTGAACTCACACTTTCAAACGCTTCTATCGATTCAATGGAAGTATTCCATCAACCTGGTCGAGCTGTCTTGAGAAAGCTCATCCTGAAAGACATAAAATTGAGTGATCCATCCAGTTTTGTGGCCTATCTTGACGAGCTACGAAGGCCATCAGTGTCTTCCACACGAAACCTAGTCGAACTCACGATGTGTCAAGTGCATCGCGAGCGTAACATTTTCACTCTCGCTGAGAGAGAGGTGGAATCGCTCGAGTCCCTACTCGATGTAAACAAAAGATTAGCAGTGATTGAGGTCACCGTAAGCGGGGATCCCAGTTTTTGCCGCGCAGCGCAAACAATGCTTGATGCTCACACAGACGACGCCGTATATGCGCTACTCACGGAAGACGAGAGAAGACGCGAGTTATCGAGGAGATGTGCATTCTTCAGTTGTTTGCGCGACTCAGCGGCTGCGGCGAGTGCAGTCCAACGCCAGTTGGATGCATTAGTCGTCCGAAACATTTTTGAGTTCAGTTCACCACACGTGCAACGTCAGATAAAAATCACGCGCAAGAAGCCCGTCGAAGAAGACTATGATGATGAAGAACTCGAGCACTTAGTGGAGTAGATATATGAATAGGGTGACTTTCAAGTTACTCATCGGCCCAGAGCGTAACGCTCACTTTACGTTGGACGTGCGGGGATGAGAAGTCTAGGATTCGGTTTATCAGAACACTGTCCAACAGGCTCTTCGCACTCGAACGGTTCTCTTCGGTCCCTCTCATAACGCTCAGGAAAGCTACGTTTCGACTTTTCAAAATGGCCGACCGACGCAAAGTGAGATCGCTTGGCAAGTGCTTTCGGTCGAACTGATCGAATTGTACGGACCACTGCTTCATCGATGATGACTCAACAGCTGCATCCATCGACACATCTCGTAATACCCGGTTTGTCTTCAGCATTTCTACCAGAGCCTGTAATGTTGCTGTATCAGCTCGATATGTCTCGTGCGTAAAGTCTTCATCTGACTGTTTGAAACGAAGACGCCTCAATGTTGTCGCTAGTCCATGGACTCCGTGCAGCTTCTGAAGGAAACGGATCAAACTTTTTCGGTCCGAAAGGTGCATATCACAAAGCTCCAGGGACTCTAACACTGGCTTGACTTGAGAGTCTTCGATACTGGGATCGAACACGTCCATACTGTGTATGTTGACATTTTCGATCCGCAATGTCTTCAGACTTGGAAACGTCATCACTTTTCGAACAACGCTGTCCTGGAGCGAGGCTCCTCCGTGTCGGAAAGAGAGATTGACTTCTTCGGCATCGTCAAAGGAATTCACGACAGCTGCGACTGTATCAAGTTCGGTATTTGAGAAGTGCAAAACCAAGCCCTTGGCCACCAGTTTCTTGTCTGGGTGTGTTTGTCGCCACAATGCCGCTTCGTCGCGAAAGCATTCTGCATCATTCGCTGTGAGAATTGTTCCATAATCCATAATGATCTTCGAGTCATGATAATCTCGTGCGAGAATGTGACGAAAGAGGCATCGGATGACCTCGTGACGGTTAACTGTAGAGGCGCACAATGTGAAGATGCCGAAGAAATCCAGCTCAATTGCGGTCTCAACTTGAGCAATTGCGTTCATAATTGCGCGGATATTTTCTCGGCGGTCTTGTCCTTCGTCGTCAATATCACCCAGAAGCTCCTCGTCGTGACATGCTCCAGTTTCGATTCGTAGACTCGTGGATCCTTGGCACAAGGTAGTGATAAACTCTTCGATTTTTTGGTCTGCGCACGAGATCAACCTTGGATCCAAGTTCAGCCGTTGACACTCGACTGGGATACCAGCATCCATGAAGTTCTTTGCAGCTAGCACAACGCGATGTGTGATACAGAAGCGGCGTAACGACAAATTCACTCGAGTCACGAAAAGTGGGGCGTGGGTTTTCTCAAGTTCCCATTGAGACGCCGCTGATTGTCGCTGATTTGTTACAACAGTCTCCGAGAAAGCCGTCAAGTACACGAAAAAGTCGTCCGCATCTAAGAAACTGAAGTCTTCAAGCTCGCCTGAGTCGATTTCCACAGTGATAGGTATCGGAGATTGGTTCAACCTGGCTGGCGACTCGTCCTGCCGACCGATGAGTTCGCCCCGCAGGTTTCTAAAGTCTGCATTCGTCGAGAGCCTCTGCCCGAGCCTGTGGATGAAATGGACAGCTAGCTGCGGCTGCAGGAGCCTTGTCCTGATGCTTACAAACTCAAACGAGAGCCGGACTTCGTATCGAGCGCCGTGGTAGACAAGCGATGCGATCGCGTCTTCGTCCACAGCGCTCTGATCCACCCATCCGTCCCGACTCGTTCTACAGAGAAACGCTTCGATCGCCGCCGGATCCACGGCGAGCACCAACTGCACCAGGTCGATGGCCTCTCGGAGCTGGAGCAAGTGTTCAAACTCGTCGTCTTCGTCGAGAATCGACAGCGTCATGTCCACGCCAAGCGTGAGAGCGACGCCGAGGCGGCCGCCATGGCTCGGGAGACGGTCCCACTTGACGACTTTCGAGGTGAAGAACTCTAGCCACGGCGAGAGCCGAGTGGCGAGACTCGACGGGTTCGCGTCGCGGCGAGGGCTCGGGGAGCGCGAGTGCGGGCCGATCGAGAGCGGCGACGACAGCGGCGACTCCATTTCCGCGCCAACTGATATGATTTGCGTGGTGACTCAGAGTCAGAGAGCTCCTGGTCTGAGAAAACTTGACGCCGAGTCTGATTCGACAGCTAATACAGTGAACGAGCCCGACCCGGCCAAGGAGATGGATGGCTTCTGTGGCCACATCCACCGACGAGACCAGATTCGTCTGCAGCTCCTCGGCAGATCGCTGTCGTCAAGCCTTGTCGTCTCTCTCTCTCTCTCTCGCAGTCTGCTGTTTTAATACACTGTAACCGACTCGAGTCAACTGCGAGGATGACCGCCCAGCTGAGACCATGAGACGATCGCATGGTATCAGCATCGTGCGATTGATTGGTCTGCCGCCACGAAACGGCCAAACGCTCCCTCCACGCAAGAGCTCGGTCGTCTCTTCCGGCCCAGATTGTGTTCAGCGAGGCCTCGCCCGCTGGGAACGACGACGATGTCAACTGCCACGGCAAATGGGTTCACGCGACGCACTGTCCATTGGCCGAAACCGATCGGATCGCCCAATCCTCGAACCTGACTGGCTCCTCGTCTCGTCAATGGGCCTCTCGACTGCCACGCCGGACACGAAGACCGCCTGCGCACTCTTCGATTCGCTCTGCGAATACCCAGCGTGCGAGCCTTCGCGTTCTCCCCCAATGAAGACTCGCTCGCAATCGGTCGGCGCGTTGCTGGAGCCGTGGGTCGCTGTCTTGGCGAGGCATGGCCATGCCAAACGGAGCTGCGTCCGCTCGTCATCTGGATCGGCGACCGCCGTCATCGAGTTTGTTTTATCGTCGCTCCACGCTGCGTTCGTGGGACGCGACGACGTGGCTCAACTGCGCGAAGCTCTGCTGATGCTGCATCTTGCCGGTACCGTAGATGTTGCAAGCGTCGAAGATGCCGTCGCAGGACTCTGTTATCACGACTTTGCCCAGCCGGAAGCTGAAGATGATGTGCCTGGCAAAGGTGACTCTCCTGGAAGAGCCGAATGCGAACAAGTGGAGTTTGTACTCACGTTCTACGGTACTCGCGGTCGGTTCCTGGAGGAAGTTATCGCACCTTGTCTCTTCGGTGACTCCCACTCGCCGTCAACCGAGTATCTGGCAGCCCGAAGCGAGCTTCTCCTTGATGACCCAGATCGAAATACGGATTTCAGCTGCCGCGTGAACATCGTTTCTCTTGATCACACATTCGATGATGATGATGATGTCGAGACAGACTACGTCAAGCGCCTGGTGTCGTTCATCCGCATTCTCGACTCGATCGGTCCAAACGTCTCAAACCAGTCTCAGGATGCCCAGGTCTGTGCGAGTGGCATTCAAATAGAGCTCGATGAGCTCGCGATCTCATCAGAGGCTGTTGAGGCCACCGCCTCTTTGCGTGCTGTGAATATTCCAGTCAGTTGCTCGCGGGTCGCCATCGATCTGAAGGCGTTGAGCTGCTCAGCAAATGAACTCTCCACGTTTATCGACAACGTCGGATTCGGCACCTCTGAAATGACCGTAGAGATTGGTCATGTGGCAGTGGACGGTCCCCACCCTCACAGCAGTAAGATCACGGATCAGGAAATGCTGGTGAGAAATGTTCTTCGAGGCATCTCGGGAGCATCGTGCGTGACGTCGCTATCCTTTGGACCGCTACTGGCAATGACAAATTCTCCGTTTGACCGCGAGGTAGTTTGGCGAGAACTCTTCTCGTGTTTGACGGATGTGAACTCTTCAGCAAGAGTGAGTTCTCTCATTGTGAGCCCGCGGATCTCGCTCTTACCTCAGGATGCTGCATTCATCCGAGAAGCGATCGACATGTATGGCCCCCTTCCCGTCACAAAGGTGTCGATGTGGCTGAGTCAGTCCGATCCCGAAGCGGTCCAATCGCTGATCAAGGCAGTCGCCCACACTGTGCAGTCCATCACGCTACACAGCGAGTGGGATGCGGCCATTCCAGCGAAGGCCGTGAGCGTTATTGCATCCCAGTGTCCCCGCCTCGAAGTGCTGTCGCTTGCATGGGCTGAAATGGACTCGCTCTCGAGTTTTGCTGGCGACACATCGAAACTTCGCGAACTGTCGCTGGACTCGGTTGTTCTCCACGACTCACCCAGCCTGTCAACACTTCTCCTTGCGCTCGCCGATACGAGAACACCAATTTCGAGAAGCCTCCGAACACTGCACATTAGAGCTGGCTACAACGACGGTTCCCTAACAGTAGGGGAGGCAGAAGCTGAGATTCTAACGCAAGTTCTCGAGACCAACAAGGTCCTGAACGACGTCGAGTTAGCTATGGCCGATGGGGAGATCAAGAGTCTGTGTGCGATCAACTCACACAACAATGAAGTGCTCCCGGAGCCTATGGTCTTACGTCAGAAGTTCGCGTTTCTAAGTGCTATCCGGGTTTCCTCCGCGCAAGTGACACATTCACATCGGAATCGAGTCGACGAAGATGCAGTTCGGCTGATATTCGCCTTTGCCGCGGAGCGGGTAAATCGACGGGTGTATCTCGATTTCTAGGTGGCGTTCTTTGTGCTAGTCCAATGAAATGTTGTCGTGTGTCGTTGCTGCATTGCCCTTGAATGATATGGATGTACTGAGCGCTCGAGGAATTATGTCCGAAGGCAGATAACGTCTAGAATTGGTCAAAATCGCGAAGCGTCGCAACGTGAACCAGAGCCTGCGATCTTCCAGCATTTCACTTGTTTGGCACACTGCAACCGGTTGCCATGTGGCGGTTCCTCAAGTCATGGTTCTCTCAGCTCAAGTCGTGCGTCACGATTACCCAGGAAGTAAGCGACAGCACCCACACTATTCTACTCGTTAATGTTTGCAACTATGTTGCGCCTACATCACGCCGACCTTCGCTTGTTGCAGCGAGTCGTCTTCACCAACTTCGTGAGGCGTTAGAGCTCTTGTACCTTTCGTTCAAGACGACACCTGTTTCTTGTTGGCCAGCATTGTTAGACCTTTGTGGCATCAATTGCGATGCAATGAAGCTCGCACCTCACCCCCGAATCACGCTCACTTTCCAAACCAGCGGATACGGTGATTCCCAGTTTGCATTCGAGTTCCTGCGAGTGTTGACAGGGCCTTTTGCGAGTTCAAACGAGTACAAGGCTGCGCGTGCTCTTCTTCTTCAACGAGATCGCAATCGCACCCTCTCCGATGAGCAAAGTCTTAGTTTGTGTATCCGCATACAGCCACCCTTCGAGGACACAAGCAACATGGTAATGACTTTCTTCACGGCTCCAAGTCGTGATGATACGATCGCTTATTATACAAAGCTACTGTCGACACTCGACTTTATGCATTACATGGAAAGAGAAGGATGCGGCGTTCGGGTCGAAGGCTTTGATCTGGACCTAAGCAAGTTGGAGACCCCGGCAGATGTAATCGTAATTATCAGTGAATTATCCAGGATCCCGCTACGCATCACGAAACTCGTCATTCATCTAGCCTATTCATGGGATAGATTCGACCAGACACGACTCTTGGAAGCATTGAACCAGCCTAGAATGTGGCGTATTGATCACGTAAAGTTTATCGCCACAACGGGAGACAATCTTGCAGCCGCGTTGGAATCTCTTCCCATGCATTTCTCAGTGTCGCCAGGTCGAACTAGCTGATCATGTCATGTACGGAAACGTAACTCCATTGTTCGTCGAAGCTTTTGCTCGAGTGATGATGACGCAGCGCGATTGGAAACCGAAAAAGTTAACTCTGCGAGTCGCCCACTTCGATCAAGCTCTGCTACACAAGATTGCGGATTCAAATGATGCCATGTTGGGAGAGCTAGAAGCAATGGAGATCTACTTGTCTGACGCATGCCTCCCTGTATTTCTGCGAGCCCTGGCAACTTTTGGCCGCAGCATACGTTTTCTCGAGATCCACGTTTGGCACGCTAAACAATGTGCCATCCACCTTGGCGCAGTCGTTCGCGCTTGCCCTTCTCTACACAAGCTCGGAATCATGGGTGCTGCAGTTTTCGGCCTCGACGACTTGTGTGATTGGATCGAATCAAATGTGGCCCCACTATCCTCACTCGTCCTACGAGATGTTCTATTGTATGACTTGGATCGTGTGGGAAGACTAGCTGAACAACTGGGCAACCCAGGATCTGTCATGGCGAAGCGCCTGCTCACGCTTGAACTTGTCCAGCGGGAAATCATATCGGCTGAAGACGTCCGAAAGTTTGCGCTGGCACTCGGAACCAACCAAAATCTGGGCCTTCTACGGCCTCGAGTCAGCCGCGGTTGCTACTCTCGGGAATTTCAACTCTGAGCCATTGCATTCGCTCAAGTACGCTTTCTTGAGCGTGATATATCGTGCAAAAACCATTCCAGCAGCGATGGGCGAGCTCGATATGTGGAGCTTCTCACTCATCATTCAGTTTGCTGGGTTTCCGAGGCGTCGGGAGGAACGCTTGATGGGCATCTAAAGGTGAATATAAAAAGGTACCATGAACTTGATTTAGATGCTCGCGATTATCTCCACACGTGTGGATCTATGCGAACTCTATATTTGGCACCCGGATGGATCGGATCCGATTGGCCAAGGACGCCTCTCATCCTCTGGGGCTATGCCATTCTCTGAACAAAGTCCACGACAGACTCACTTCTCAATTGTCACTCCGGAGCCAAGTTCGCCGCGATGTTCCTGGTGAAGCGTCAACAGCAGGCCGAGAAGGCGCCGCTCCGGTTGTCTGGGCACTCGTCTTCATCCAATTTCGTAAAGACGGCAAACTTTGGCCAAGGCTCACACACGACTGCAGTTCAGTCACGCTCGACAGGGATCAAAATCCAAAACATGCACGGCTCTTTCTTGCAAATGCGAGCTCGCTCATCAGTCGTTGACAAGAGCAAGCCGGCGGGCACGGGCGACAAGTTTGCTGCGAAGCAGCAGGTGAAGATGGGGTTTGCTGTCAACTTCTCTGGAACGCCAGGGCAAGCGCGTTTGCTGAAGGCGGGAGTCGCATTCCTTGTCCTCGTCGCACTTTTCTTCCTGTTGGCCGCTGCGTACAAGTTTGCACATGACCTGCGATGGATGCTTCCGTAGTGCTGACGAGTAGAAACGGGACTGAACGATCACAACAAACCACATCTGCCTTGCTTTCAAACCCCCATTAAAAATGTTACTACGCAGCTTCAAATTGTTATCACGCAGCTTCTTCATCGCGCTAGATTAGCTGCTCAATATACGGTTGAAACGAACTTAGATACGACCTGTCCTCGTATGTATCGATGAGGTTGGCCTCAAGTTGCTTGAGCGACATCGCCGCCGCGTCGCTAATCTCTGCGTAGTCGAGCTCTACCTGCTTCTTGGCGACGACAAACTGCTTGTCCAGGTCGAGCAGAATCGTGCGTAGCTCGTCAATCTCTTTTTTCGCCATCACCAACTCAACTGATATGTTCTTCTGGTACGCTGAGTGGAGTTCACTTCAGCCCTAATTCGTAAGTCCACACTAAGACCAGAAGCAACTCCAGAATTTACATACAGCAAGTCATCCCTCGTGGTTTTGATTTGGGTCTTGATCGTGTTGATCTCGGTGGAAACCTTGTTCATGACCTTTGTTCGATATCTCGCGGCCTTGCGGAAGATCTGATCGACATCCGCGTGGAACGCCTCTTTGTACCTGCGCCGCAAAGTCTCTTGTCTCAGCCAACCGGCATTAGCCATGAGCCGCAATTCACACGCACAATCGCTTGCATTCAGCCTTGCGTTCGTTTTTCTGCTGGATTTTCTACTCCATTCATCCTTTCATGAGTTGCCGAGTCTCCTTCCTCATCTACGACCAGCAAACCTTCTCCGACATGCGCTTGAAGACTTGTCGCATCACGTTCATCTCTTCCTCCATTGTCTGCGCTCATCTCTTCTCAGCTCTCCTTCCTCATTCACATCCTCATAGCGCACCGCCTACTCACATCGCTGGGCCGCAGCAGCGCCGCGTCACTGAACGGATCGCGCGTCTTCTTCGCCTTTCGCCGCGTGGCCGCCGGCTTCTGGCGCTTCTGCAGCTTGCGTCGCCTGCGCGGCTGCTCATCCTCAGAAGGACAATCGCTGGACGTCGGTGTCGCCGTGAACGTGAGTTCGTCGCTGTCGCTCATGATGGCATTTCGGAAGTGAGGAAGCATTCGGGAGACATGGGGGTTGAAGGACCATCACTCTAGTTGCCGTTGCTAAATGAGAGGGGAAACGAGACGCAAGGCCACAGAACAAATTGTTGCAAAATAAAGGTGAGGAACTATTTACCTAAATAGATTTGTTATAGGACACAGATTTCACAGTGAGCCACACCCAGACTGCAACCTGGGTCTGTCATGGCGAGAGATCAGGAATTCAATGGCGATGTTGGTGCCATCGTGGTCGTCCGCCCGGCTCATGCCAAAAGGAAAGAGATGTCGAGTTCGGAGTTTCGAGTAATGGACATAATCGCGTCAAAAGAGATGGTGAGTACAATACCCTATTGGGTGACGGCCAATCTCGCCTTCAAAGAGCAGATGCGAATCCATTCCTCGACTAGCAGCCCAGAGATTCTTCTACTCAGCTTCCAAGATTGTGTATTTGGCGAGAACGTCTTTGCCCTCGACATAGTTCGCAATAATAGTAATTGGAGTGACCACGACTCAGAGAAAGTTGAAACTGGCGCGTCCATGGATCTCGACCGATGTACGAATTCCAAGGGTTCTGCAGCCCCCTCTTGACGTGAAAAATGTGTCGGCATATCCCATGGCCCCTTCTCCGGCGGATACAATTCGATACTACGAGAAGTTGGTGAGATTCATGTCGAACATAAGAATGGATCTATCCAACTTGGAGACTCCCGCAAAAGTCGTAGACTCGCTCAGCAATATATTACAGCAGCGCATGATGATCTGTATGTTGGTACTCCGACTCGGGTACTCCTGGCATAGTTTTGACCAATTCAAACTCTCAAGTGCCATCAATAACGCTTGTCATCAAATTGAGCACCTCCAGATCATTCCAACACCTGCAGGCTACAATAGTGCTACTGTTGAATCGCTTCGTTCGCTGAGAAACGTCGATCGTGTCGAGCTCACTAGCGAGGTCTTCTTCTCAAGCATCTAAGTGTCATTCTTCGGCTCATTACAGCAGGTTCGCTCGAGAGAGAAGCCTTGGATGCTCAAAAGTTCACTTTGTGCTGTTTTGACCTCGAAAAAGAAATAAATGGTTCGGGGTAACCCGAACCAAGGTGATCTTCGACTGCGAGAACTTGCTATCCTGGACTATCTGGGGCATCCTTGAAACTCTTTACCATGCTGAAGATTTTTGTGTCACGACTTGAGAAGCAGTGGCGAATGCCAACAGATGCGTGATCGAACTCCCAGTAGTTGCTTCGGTGTGTCCAGTTCTGAAGGAGCTTATTATCCATAATGCTATAGTCTTCGGCTTAGAGGACATTTCAAGCACAGGTCACCAACTCCCCGTCGCGTGGAGAGCGGCGATTTTGAGGACATGCTGATGCCGAATCCGATATTTTTCCACTCTTCGCATCAGCCCTACGTGATATGAGGCTCACTATCACACACGATGTCGCGACTTGAGATCACCCAAACAGTCTTTACGGTCTCACAAAAAATTATTGATTGAGACCCTGATCTTCGGCCCCATCGTTGATCGTGTTGCTGCAATGGTGCTTTTGAGATTCGACGGACAGCGCCTTCATCAAAGAGTGCTATCTTTCATCAGTTCCATGTATAGGAGCCGTCTGCGCGGACCTCACCAAAGTGCTCGATTGAAGCTGGATCCCTGGGTTCTCACAATCATTTTAAATTTTGCAGCACTCTCCAGTCGAAGCAAGATCCTCATCTTGTAAAAATACTTTAAGTAATGAGTCGAGCAAACTGAGTCCACACAACGACGCCGGTAAGGAGCTTGTTTCTTTTCTAAACAACTCTTCAAAGGCAATTGATAGTTTACCTGGGCACCCCTAAAGCATACGCGCAAACTGACAGGCAACTTAATTGCCATCGCTTTCATCCTCGCTCTCTTCGTCTTCATCTTCACCCTCTGAGTCTTCGCCGTCGTCTGCCAGATAAAAGGCATGAACACCAACTTTTCGCTTTACGCATGGGCTCGCGAACTCTAGAATACGATGAACGACCACTGAATCAAGCTCTTGCGCTGAATTGAACTTCGATGAACGTAGAACGCTAATAAGGGCTGCATTTCGAGTGAACTCATAGTCTGGTTTTTCACCTCGTGCGTAAGCAGGAACATGATCCTCTTGGACACTTTGCGTCGCATCTTCAATCAATCTCTGCTGATCGTCATCCTGATAATAAACTGTGTACGTGACTCGCTGGATGACCCGGTTGAGGTAAAGACTACTCTTCAATGCTGTAGCCTCAGCATGCAATACTTGAATAGGCACTGGGTTTGCTTGATGGTACTCAAATGTGATCAGATTCTTTGCTAGGTGAGTCGCCGGGTTGCCCAATGCCTCAGTGAATCGAAAATAGCTGGCTCGATCGATCAAGTTGATATTTCTCATCACGATGGCTTGAAGTCTTAGCTGATCATGATGTAGGAATATATCCATCGACAAAAGCCCAACGTTTTCGATTGATATTTTCTTGATGGATGAGAATTTGGTGAGAATAGAATAAAGCGTCTCAGCAGTGAAACTTGGTGCATCTGGATGGTGGTTGGATAGTGAGAGTTCTTCAACTTCGTCCAAAACGCTTATCCAAGCGTCTATAAAAGTGTTACCTGGCTCATCAACATCAAGGGCGAGAGCTTTGAGGTGTAATTTAGGATTTGGATTGACTGCTCTCCACTCTTCCACAATCTCGAGGAGAGCAAGTGAGTCTTGAGGAGTCACTGATGGATTATTCCTGAAACTCAAAGCGAACTTATTTTCCCCGGACGCAAGCGCTTCGATGATTGCGTGGTAGATTGCTTTGCGGCTCGCTGGCTCTCTGAAAAAGTTCAGCAGTCCCCCGATATTGATGTCACGTGCAGCATGACACCTTAAAATTGCCTGCGCTACAAGGTCACATTCTCTTACTCGGTATTCGCCTTCATCAACGGATCGAGCACCCATTATCCAAGTATCAATGCTCATCCCTTTCGGTGAGTTGTGGCTAAGCGCATTTAGAATCGCTGTCAAGTCATGCCCCGAGCACGCCACGACGCGTGGGTCCACAATTATGGAGGAGCATTCGAATAACCCTCGCGTGATTGATAATAGACCTTGAACCGCGAATACCATACTGTGAGTGAAAACCATATAGTTGATTTTGACGTTGATCTTCGTTGGAACGAGTCTGAGATGAGATATCAGTTCGACGTCTTTCGGTGGATGTCTCAGCATGTCAATGAGCACGACGAACCGCACGAGATGGAGCATGTAGTCATCAACTTCAAGCGCTCTAAGCTTTGGAAAGTTGTATTCTGATGGGGAATAGAGCGAGAATGAGAGGCTCACCGGCGAGGCTTCAACACACGCTCTCCATCCGGGGCGTCTTGCGTTTAGTCGGCCCTCCAGCTCGTACCGTACGCTCAAGTAGGCGGGATCTCGAGAGGTCTCGTGGTTCAGACCGTCGATAAAAAACGCACCCAAACGCGGAACGAGCATCTTGGTGCTTCGATAGCAGGTGGCTGAGAGCACAACGAAGAGTTCAAAGGGCGCGCCGCTTTCCAGTGCCAGAGTCTCCTCGATGTCGTCAATAGGAACCGTGCTCTTCCGTTCCTTGCGGAAGATTTCGGGCTCGAGCAGCAGGAGCAAGTAGAACACGTCGATGGCCTCTCGGAGCCGCTTGAGCCTCTGGAGGCGATCTTCAACTGGGACGATTGTCGTCGAGCGAAGCTTGGGGCTCTCCTCGATTGCGGACTGGATATCGACGTTCATGCGCACGACGACGCCGAGGTCGACGCGCTCGGCGTTCTTGTAGTAGACGGTGAGCGTGCGTCGCATCCAGATGACGCTGAGCCACGGCTCGAGCCGCGCGAGCAGCGCCTTCCCGTCGGCCTTGTCCATTGTTGCCGAGTGTAGTGGCGGGAAACAGAGGGAACGTAATGTACTGTCTTAAGAACGATTACTGAATCAGTGGTCGCGCGCGACCTACGGCTTATTGCCGAACGACCTCGTGGGAGAGGTCGACACAAGAAGTAACATGCGCGTGAGAACTGTACGGCTAAAATGGTGTGCAGGAGAGCTCGAGGCTCTGTGAGACACTTCTGCTCGAGTTCGATCGTCACAAAGGCAACACATGATTGACTGGAGCGCGCTCTACAACTTGCACTCACGGGCTGCTGGTAGATCTTGTGAAATGAGGACTTTCTGGTTGTACAAGTGCGGATGGCCACTCTTCGGTTGATTACCCTCATAATCTCCAACTTTGTCCACTCTAGTGCGTGGTGAACGATTGAAAACCTCTTGTTGATACACTTGACGCAGTGCCATGTGCGTATGTCGCCACGCATTCGAGTGTTCCAGCCGCCAATCAACTCGACAACTGTAACTGTTGTAATAGACTGTGAAGAATAACTCTATCGGATCAGCCTGGTGCAATTGTAGGACTTTGCTTGTTCGAGTTGAACTGAACTGCACCACATTACTTTCGAGCGAGGTGTTACTAAACCCAGCATAAAACATACTATTTTACCAACTGCTGTTATACTAGTAGTTGAGGCTCTCTTATCCACACATTGATTCACATTATTACTGAATTACGCTATCTCATGGCTGTCGTCATCACACACTTTCCAAAATGGACTTCGACCCCGCGACGCTTGGGGCGTGGCTGGACATTCTCCAGCCGCATGCGCGAGACTGCAAGCTCCAGGATGCCGCGCACGTGCAGAGAGGCGTCGTCGTGGTCGTGAGCATCCCCGTGGAGCTCTTTCGGCCCGAAATTCCGCGCACAGACGCTGCCGCCAAGCGCGACTTCCGGCGATTGCGCGAGGCGATCGACCTCCTGTACCTGGCGCTCCAGGCCGATCCGTTCATGGTGTTTAGCAATCGCAGCCAGCTGCATCCGGACACGCGCGAGGCGTTTGAGACGGGCGCGCCCATTGAGCTGGAGCTGGTCGCGATCGTGACGCACATACCGGATCTCACGCCGCTCTGCAAATACCTGGGGGAGTATTTGCTCGAGACACTGAGCGCGAGTGCATCTACAGACGAAGAGTTTGTTCGAGCACGTGCATGGCTTCTCAATCACGACCATAGCGGGAGAAACTGGAGAGACTCACTTGAGCGTCAACCGGTTCCTCTCCAGGTTTGGATCGAGACCCCGGTAAACGTCGAACTCACCGCGATGGGGTGTGAGGACTTTGTTCACTCGCTCGCCAAGTTCATGAAGATTGCAGACAAAGCCGACATTCGTTGGTCTCCTGAATCGCAAGATCATATTCCACTACGAGTGGAGAGAGTGAAGTTCGACCTCCATCGTTTTGCAATCACGGAACGCGTGGTGCACGCCTACAGACCTATCATGTCGACGAAAAGGCTCCATTTGGACGTCTGGAATGTGGTTCTGGACCCACGTTTGGTTTCCTGTTCCAAGGATAATCTCGCTGCATTTTTGAGCGATCTCTCACGATTTTCTACGGATTTATTTGTTATCAGGGTAGGTCACGAGCTACCCAGGTTCCAGCCGGCACGCCCAATCGACGCAGCCGAAGTCGACAGATCCGAGATCATTATTGATTTGCTCCATGGAGTTCGTCAGTGCGAAAAGGTCACGAGGCTGGATATCTCGGAACTGCTGAGCATGTGCACATCCCCCCGCTCAAGAACAGTTATCTTCGCTGAGGTCATCACAGCGGTGCTATCACGAGCTCTGCCGATCGACCTAGTTTTGGGCAAAGTTAGTGTATCGGAAGTCGATGTGAGCTGTATTCTAGAAGGAAGTGCTATCTGGAAATCGATCAATCCAGGCGCCAAGCTTCGCGTCCGTAGGTTGTGGTTGTCACTCGAGGATCCAGGTCACCGTATGGCTGAGGCTCTTACAACGGTGATTGACGAACTTGAAGAGCTCTCGATTGTGAATCACGACTTGGACTCAGGAGTTACACCAAGCTCTGTTATCGAGAAGGTTCTCAACGCATTTCCTGGTCTTCGGAGGCTACAAGTCTCGACAGCCCGAATCGAATCGATGATGATATTTTATGATCCCCCACGTCCTTCCCTCGAGTCCATCCACTTGTGTCATGTCCAACTCGTCAATCACGACAGCTTCTTGGCGTTCGCCACAGCGTTAGGGGATGATTCGTCCTCGTTGGCGAAGACTTTGCTTCACTTTGCGCTTTCAGAACATGCGGATACTTCTTGGATTGGTTTGAGCGAAGTGTTCCGAATCAAGGAGAGAGAAGTCCAAGCTTTGGAGAAAGCTCTAACGAGTAATCGAGTCTTACGAACATTGCAATTTACCTACCGAGGAGCAAGTCGCCCTGAGCAGGCGAGGTTTTGCCACGCACTAGAGACCGCCGGGGGTCCTGCTGTTCCCGCGTTGCGTAGAGAGCGCAACACCACAGACGAGGTGAAGAGACGGCTCGCATTTATCAGCACGATCACGAAGCATAATCATGTCAATTCTGCGCGAGCACAACTGGATGCCGTCATCGTGCGCCAAATTCTGGAATTTGACCTACTTACTGTTCCTCGAGAAGTGGTTATCCACCACCAACCTCTCGATGAGATCGAGGATAGTATGAGCTGGTATGTGGGCACTGAGTTGCGTACCGCAGGGCCGGCACTCAGCTAAGCTGTTCGCAGTTGGCTCAATCTCCGTCAATACCATTGACGAGCGCAGTAGTTGTATATTGAACTAATGTCGTGCGTGCGGATGGTATGACTCAAATGGGTGAAAATTGCACACCAGCTCTCACTTTTCTCAACGATCATAGATACACTGTATGATGCGTGATGTTAATCTTTGCCAAAATTGTCCGTTCCGTTTTGCAAGCGAAGCAAACGATCAGACACACTGTCTCTTCGCTCAATGGAAGTAAGGGTCGGTGTCGCAGAATTCCGAGTAGTGCTACCGCGTATCGCGTTCTCAACCACTTCGTGTCGGCCTGCATGTCTTCGGCTTGAAAAGCTTGAACCTCTAATCGGAGTTGATTTGCCCGGTCGATCCATCTCAATGGGCGACTCGCACTTAGTTGGAGCTTTCTTATGCAGCGATTGATTGTTGCCATCGCAAGGAAGGCTTCGAAAGTCTTGACGTCAAAACCGTCGTTTCGTTCATCAAACTGTTGATCTTCTCCGATGCAGAGTGCCGTGAAGGCCTGCGAGCACCTTTGATCTGCAAGATTACTGGCAAACTCTATCAGACGATCTCGCCGAAGATAGCAGCCAGTGAGGATTAGTTCGGCGAGAGGGCTGCTTGCTGAGAAAAGACTCGTCGAGATGGCATCTAAGCTGTTCAATTTGACCCCGTCGAAGTGGAGGTGTCGGAGTTTTGGGCACAAATCCACAAGAGCGCGACAGCTCAAATCGGTTGAAATAGGATTGTCCGAAATCAAGGATATTTCCACGTGTGCCAACTGAGAGGCAATTCTTGCGACAAGCCTGGAAAAGAAGGCATCAAACCAATTCTTCTTGTTGCCATGAAAGCACACTACGGCGAGGTGAGTCAATTTGGTGGCGACCAGTTTACCAAGCCTCGGCCCCAGCAACGCAAAGAGGGGGGACGTAGGAGCTTCAAGATGTCCAATTTTCAGTTGTCTGAGATCCGGGCAAGACCGTAGTATCGTCAGCATTCCTGACGGTGTAGTTGAGGCATTAATGTCAATCTTCGTCAATGATTCACCGAACGCTGTGAAAAGACGTAAATTTGAACTGGTCAGAACCGCGCCCATTCCGAAGTGTAGCTGGAGAAGGGATTGCGGTTGGTGGTCTTGATCACAATTGGTACGAGTATGGACGACTCCGAACCAATTACTGCGTCTAACCCTGCAATTTGCATAGCCTGGAATAAACATATCGACGCAATCGCCATCACGAGTATCTTGCAGCACCAAACCGTAGTCAGCAATAATGGCTTTGTTAAGTTTGGAAAGGTCAAGAGAGATCTTGGTCGTGGATTGGTTGGCTTTCCGAAGAGCTTTGATAAGCTTTTGGGTTCTCCTGTCGCATGGTGCATCCCGCAATGCTGCCATCTTCTCAAGTTCCGTCTTAGGTACGTCTGACTGCCCCCAGTAAAGCACGCAAATGTCGCTATAGCCTAGTGCTATCATTGCCAGGAATATTGATGACCGTGATGCCTTGTTTGTCTCGTCTCGATCATAGATCAAATGTGTATAACCTCTGCTGTACGCAACTGCTGACCAAAATGCTCCGACGATTCGATCATCTTGGGAGAGTTCGATCGTAGTCCTCAGCGAGTTCCCAAGTCGGTACGGATATTCGACGAGCTGTTCAGGAGAAACGCGATCTGGAATAGATTTCGCCCCGACACGGCAAACTGTTTGGAAGAACTCCCCACACGTTGTCAAGCTGCATTCTCCAAAGCCCGGCACCAAAAGTGTGAGCGACACATCGAGTGTTTTTGTTGCCGGGATTTCTAATAATAACAATCTGCACAGACAACTCGCGTGTCTTGTCAAGACTTTGTTCGCCAGATCGACGGTGAAACTCAGCTCCACGATCGTGATATTAAACATCGAGTCTTGTTTCTTCAGTCGCCGCACGATCGAAATTATGGATGGGATTATTTCTTCAGCATCATGCTTAACTGTGACAGCGAGTACCAAATCTATGGGCTCAAGTGGCGTTGGAGTTGCGTCTTCATTATCGCTCAGTATCAAATCCTCGACAGATGCCAACGTGGTCGTCGAGTCGATTACGAGGGATAGAAGCGGCAGTGCATTCCGATCATCCCCATATCTTCTCATCAGGCGCCGATCGTTCCAAACGCCGCCTAGCACAGTGTGGTAGGATTCAAAGTCCCCGTTCTCGTGCAGTAGGAGGAGGTGACGCAAGGCTTGCCGTGCATCGCGTGGGTTGTTGTTGATAGAGATGTTGAGCACCTCACCACCTGCAACTTCTCTCCCCGCTGGCGTCGTTTCCCGACACCAAAGCACACTTCTCAGCGTCGCGTTGAGCCGAGCGAGGTCGAGAGGAGGGTCGTTGCTCATCAGGAGATCGATGATGGACGACAATGGACGGAAGACGGTCAGTGGAGAAAATATCTTCGTGAGAGTGACCGAGCGGATGAGATACTGAGATAAGACTGGCATGTCAATCTGCCCAGAATCCAGTCGTTGTCTGGAGCTGCGCGGATTCACTGAAGACTTACAGATGATGGCCCTGCTATTATGTGGCAGATGACGACATAGGCAAATTTATGTGGACTTGCTCCAGAATCCGAAGTAGTGCAGACTCATTGATGTGTCAGATATTGGCTGTCTCGAGATATCTTGCCCACGACTTCTAGAGACGCTCGGACCTCCAATGCATCCACTCCTGATGGACTTGTGGCGTACAGGAATAGAGACTCGACCTTTCTCAACTTCGACTAGTCGCGTATGAAGAACGTTTTCGCAAAACGACTCACAATCCGTCGCACTACCGGTACACTAGATCAATGAGGTCGTACACTGTATTGATCGTTGCCGAAACTTCAAGCCTTCGAGATGAGATTTCCGTGTGGCAGAAAATATACTCGTGACTTTGTCGTCGATGAGCGTGATGCACACCGAGTTCGACTACAACTTCTGCACCGACTGATGGTTCACACCGAGCGAACGAACTTCAGGAGTACAACAGTCAATGTTTTTCCAAAACACACGCGTTCATTCCAGAGCACCCACAGACTATTACCAAAGATTGGTTTCAATCAACACTTCTAATTTGGCATGGACTTCAGTTTATGGGTGACAAAATGCACTTCGGATTACGGTGTTCTTTGCAGGTCAACTTCAACGTCGGTTGCGAAGTTCTGGAAATCGTGAATATGAGCAATCGATCGAACAGAAACGAACGGAACTCAGCCAGAGCGCCATGGGCTATTCGGTCTGAAGCGCCCTCGACGAGGAGTCCCTTGTGAATCCATCCTCAATCCTTCCACCTGTCGAAATCAAACTTCGAGGGATCCACTTTGTGGGTCACCAAAATGCAGAGCTGTACATCTCGTCGAATTCGCCATCCGAAACGACATTCGTGATCCTGAATCCATCGACTTTTACGGTACTGGCCCCTGATTGTAGGTGGGCAAATTCGTTCCTCGGGCGAGCCAGACTCTGGTCGCAATTATCCACAATCCCGTGAGTCAATAGTGATGCAATCTGGCCCGTCTCTGACGCACGTCCTCTTATGCAGGGTTCCACTGGGTCTGGTTGCCTCCTCTTTTCCTAAGATTGGCGTTGTGGATGTCGAAATTTGCGCCGGATTGCTCACGCTGATTCTGATAATTCCCGTTTTCAAGACGAAATTTTCCATTCTACGGGCGCCAAATTTCATCATCCACAATCGACCCCGAATCGCTATGGTGATGGGCGTCTGACTCGGCCGCGAACGGTGGGACATCGCCAATCACTGTTTCGATTGGCTAAAACCCAATTTCCTCTCCCTTCCATTGGTGGAAAAGACCCCCCGGTCGCTCTGATTGGTTCGAATTCGAATGTCCGAGCGCGTTTTCGTCTCCACTGATCTGCGTGTGTGTGACAGGCCCTCGGTTGCGGCCTTCCTGACTCGGCTCCCGTGTCATTCCATTCCATTCCATTGCTCTGCTTCCCTCTCTCTCGTCATTCCGCAATCGCCTTCGCCTCGCGCACTCGAGCCGCCATGGGCCAGAACCTCTCCGCCGACGACAAGCACAAGCCGCTCTTCGCGCAGCGCACGTTCGAGCCGACGATCCACCGCCGCTTCATCAAGGACCGCATCGTGACCATCGAGCTCGAGGACAACTTCTGGACCAAGCCGCGCCCGCACGAGGTCGAGATCAAGGACGAGCGCACGGGCCAGGTGCTCTTCAAGCTGCCGCCGCAGGACGGCAACCCGGCCACCAAGCACGAGCGCCACTTGCTGCTCGACCAGTTCGGCGTGCCCATCGTCGGACTCGAGTGGACCAACCAGAAGCCCGCCAATGCCGAGTACATCATCACGCCCGGCGGCTCCAACACGGCCGGCGAGGAGCTCTTCCGCTTCACGACCATGTTCAACCCGTACTTCTACCCGCTCAAGCTCGTCGTGAACGAAGAGAGCGACACCGACTGCACGATCCTCTACGTCATGGGCTCGTGGATCGCGCGCCGCTCGGTCGCCGGCATCCGCCGCGGCATTGAGGGCGACGTCTACAAGATCGCCGAGTTCAACGCCGTCGGCCGCGTCACCAACAACAAGTACCGCATTGAGGTCGCTCCGGGCGTTGACATCGTCATGATGCTGCTCTTCGCGGCCGCCATGGATGAGCAGGCGCGCCTCCACGTCTGCGGCTCGGACCGCTCGGCGCTCAAGACCGAGATCAAGCGCGACAAGCTGCGCGAGCAGCAGGGTCTCTTCAAGCGCGCCGAGGCCACGTACACGACGGTCGAGGAGGAGAAGGAGCGCCTCGCCGCCGAAGCCGCGGCGGCCGCTGCTGCCGAGGCGTCCAAGAGCGTCTCTGCCAAGGCCTAAACAAATCCGTGAAAGCCCTCAACTTATTGTCCTCGTCGACCTGTGCTCGAAGCAAGCACGCCTATTGCTGTAATACACATGTTGTCTTCGCTATACGAGCGCGGTAGTTTGCTGCTGGGAATGGTTTTACATGAGTTTCTACAGCTCCCAGTGGATACATCTATATCCAGCATTTGACCTCGCGACGGACGCGCGAGGCAGCGAACTCTGAAACGAGTCGAATCGTCACTTGATCCCACGGCAGATTTGCGTGTTGTAAGGCGCTGATCAAGGCCACAGGGTAGTGGCCGAGCCTGCGGACTACTGGAAGGCTCTGCCCATTGAACTTGATCAACTGGTGCGCAAGAGACGATACTCTCTCGCTTCTCCTGAAAGACTCGGACAGAACGAGTGATTGAAGAGTGCTGTTGAGCTCGAGCATGTGGAGCGTCGATTCTATCGCCTCCTCGTAGCTTGTATCCTGCACTCCAACCATGTCAGAACAAGCGAGTGAGCGTAGTCGAGATGATGCCGGCTGTGCACGGTCTCCGAGGAAGTTGGCAAGCCGCCGAAGACTCGAATAATCGAATGGACAAGCAACCAAGCTGAGATGAGAGATGTGAGATTCTTCTCCAATGTAGGACTCGATCAACGGGTCTAAGGTCTTGATGTCCATTTTGGTGAGGTTGAGGTCACGAAGCAGCCGGCACGATGTGATAACTAACCCAAACGATCTGGAAAAGGGGATAGCAGTTGGCCCAGACGCCAGATACAGCTTCTTCAGCTTCCTTCCGATGAAAAGTATGATCTCGCTGAAAAAGTCGTCCGCGGCAGTGGGTGGGCCTTGGTCACTCGTTACCCGCAGACGGAGATCCGAGAGGTCTTTGCTCACGATAGCAGCTGGATCGATCGTCATCAACTCCGAGGGAACACCCATCTTGCCTACTTGAAGTGTTCGAAGAACTGGGCACGAAGCAAAGATCGCCAGTAGTCCTTCTGGTGGAAATGAATAGCTCCCCTCTACCAGCTCAAGACTGGTCAGTGAACCTCCAACGGGCTGGAAGTAGTGCAGGAACTTGCTGTCACCTCGTAGATTTGCATGCACCAAACTTACACGGATATCTTCGAGTTTGGGCAGCGAAACAGACACGCCAGCCGATCGTCCAGTTCTCAGGAGCTGCCACTGATCACGCTTGACAGAGCACTGCGCAAAGCCAGGCACCAGCACATCGATCCATTCACCGCTCCCTGGGTCGTGGAGAATAAATCCATGCGAGCTGACGATACGCGAGTTCAGACTTGCGATCTCGAACACGTTTGCCTCGCGGTTGATTGTCCAGTCTCGGTCCCACAAGGCTTTTGCAAGATCCTCAAAGGACGTCAAAGTTGCCGCCTGGTAGATAGCTTCGAGCTCATAAGCACTCAGACTGAATTTCTCACAGTTGATTCGGCGAATGTCGCTTGTCCTACCAAGAACCGCTTGTGCCAAGTACATTGCACTCGTCCGACGAAAGTCATGCACCGCTGCGAAGAGAGCGACCTCCTAACGTATCGTGAGAGTTCTGTACCCGCTACTGAACGCGACCGCAGACCACAAGGTTCCAGCAAGACGCGGATCGCACTTGGTGGTCACGCTCAGTTCACGTTGCTTGCCCTCGTGTCTGCTTGGAACGCCCACTCGGCATATCGATTGGAAGAGTCGGCCCATGGACACGAGTGAGCAGCCGCCGCCAACACAAATCGTCACTTTGAACGACTCGGCGTCTTCCAGAGCGAGCGTGGCGACTCGGGTTGCGAGTCGCGTGACGTTCTCGTCGCGAAAGTCGCACTCGCCGAAGTCAATCGCGACGTGGTTAATGCGGAACGGCGAGTCTTCGCACCGGATCAGCTCGAGAATACTCGTGGCGAGAGAAAGGAATTCGCGCTGGCTGTCAATCGACGGCACGACGCACACATCGAGGCAGAGCTCGATGCAGCTCATGGCATTCTTGTTCCTCTTCGACTCGTCGTGTCGAAAGAACTCTTCTGCATGCCGTAGAGCCTCCATGCATCGCAGTTGCACGAGCAGCAACGGCATCTGGCCCCGCGGCAGACCTTTCGTGCGCAAGAAGAAATCGTGCGAGGCCACGATCTCGTCCATGGCGAGTGAAAAGGCCGCCGCCGACGTCGCGTGCGCCGTCGCGAGTGCGTCGACCGCCGTGCGGAGACGCCGCGGATCTTCGTGGCGGCTGAGCGCGAGACACTTGACGACGACGCTCGGGAGCAGCGGGTGGCTGTAGACCACGGCGCCGCGCAGCACGGACCAGTCCACCGCGTCCATCTCGCGTGAGTCATGTCGGTGGGTTTAACTTTGCAAGCGCCCAATATACTGTCTTGCGGAGTCCTGATTGGAAAGGATTGGGTCGTAGCTCCTCAGCCGTGTCATTCATTATTCCCTCGAGATCACCAAGACGACGATGGCCGAGGCCGAGGAAGACCGTGGGTGCTGGCAGAAGAAGGCGGCGTGAGCAGCGGCAGCGCTTGCGTGGAGTCGAAGTGGTCGGCCCGCTGATCGGCCGTGCCGTGGTGTTGCCGTAGGTACGACCAGTGCTTCGACCAGTGGTACAAGGACGTCTTCCTGCAGCACAAAGCAAAGGGCCAAGTGGGCTGCCAGCCCGAGTACAAGGCCTACCACGAGTGCTTTCTGGTGCGCAAGCGTGCTCGCTCGCTCGCTCTCATCGGGAAGGGGAACTCTTTCTTACGGGAACGTCTGCTGTGGAGTAGAAAGAGATGGACAAGGACAAGCAGTTGGTCGAGACGATCAAGTCGGTCATGGCTGCCGACGTGCGCAAGCGGTGGGAAGACGGCGAGGCCCAGCGCAAGAGTCAGCAGGGGCAGGAAGCCAGGAAATAAAAGTGAGGATTTGCATTCAGCTAGGCAGCGTCGCCATGCAGTCTCGAGTTCTCGAGCGAGAACGCCACGTACCGCCTCACGCGGTCGGCGGCGAACGCCATGATCAGACGCAGAGCGTCCGCTGAGAATGGCAGCTTTCTCTGTCGGAGGGCATGGAAAAGCGCCAGCGTGGGCTCAGAACCGATACTTCCTTGGCCTACTGGGATGTCCTGGTCGTTGAATGAATCGAACACATGAACAAACTGCTCCAACTGATCGCTGGTCTTGGTGACGACCAGTTGGAGACCCGCAAGGGTCTCGTTCCTTTTGAGCATCGCCGCAAACGCTCCAATGGCGCGGGTGTCGAGACCGACAAGCTGGACTCGTTCTTCAGCGCTTGTAAACGCGTGGTCAATGAGGAGATCTCTCAAAATGGACGAACCTTGCGCTGACGGAGCTCTGAGAAAGTCAGCAATGCCTACCAAGCTAGCACTACTCACGGGGCATTTGAAGAGAGTGAGCGACGAAAGCCTCGTATGGTTCTTGTGGTATGCTTCGATGAGCGGATCAAGGCTCGTGATGTTCAATCTACTGAGGTGAAGGCGTGTGAGTTTAGGGCACGAGGCCATAATCGCGACGAACGCTCGCTCGAACGGTTCAATTGTGTCTTGTCGGAGTTCAATCCACTCGATTCGGGATCCTATGAGCAGGATAAGTGCCGAGAAGAATGCATCAAGGTTGCTTGATACGGCGTCCTGCCTGCGAGTGAAATGGAGCTCCAGCTTTGTCAGTTCCGTACAAAGAATCCGCGCGGGGTCCACTTGAATTGGCTCGGAAGGTACCACGATTTTGTCGGCGTAGAACTCACGGAGAGCAGGGCAAGACTCAGAAACTTGGACTATAAGGTCGGTGCTGATGTTGCCTTTATTGCAGCATACTGAGACCCGTTCAAGGGGTCGCCCGATCATTTCAATTAGCCGACCTAGGTTCCTTGATGATTCTTCGCCTTCAAAGTTCATGTCGATATCAATTGATGTGGTGCGCGGCTTCAATGCCACAGGGTGATACTCAGTGCTGCAGTTTGGATGAAGCTGCTCCCAGTCCCCACGCTGAACAGCACACTGCCCGACGCCTGGAATGAAGACGTCCAAGTGCTCGTTTGACGCCAAGTCTCGGAGAATATAGCCAAATTGTTTCGCAATTCTCTTCTCCGCTAACGCAAGCTCCACCGCATTGCTCGATGGTGACCATCCACGCTCCCACAATACTTCTCCAAACATTTTTCTCAAGGAAGTTGCAGCAAAAACAGCCTCCATGGCATCCACCTCGGCGCGAGATAACTCAGCCTTGCTCCAGTCCAACTTGGTCCACTGGCGTTCCGTCGAGTGAAGAGCTAGCGCTGTGTATTTGGCTACAGCCATAGCCCGTTCATCTTCATGGCCGAAGTCGCGCCTATCATGGAGGATAAGTCGCGCGAATCCTCGACTAAACGCAGCTGCTGAGAAGAATCCAGCAACGATGCGATCATCTGCACCACTAGCAATATTTACCGATAGAATGTTGTAGCTGAGCTGGCTTTCGTCCGTTTTCAAATCATCACAGCCGACACGGCAAATTGCCTGGAATAGTTTACCCCAACTCACAACCGATCCATTCGTGTGGTCTCCACGTGGAATCGTCAGAGAAGCCTTGAACCACGCATTGGAGCAGAGAGAACTATTTAAAGCGAGTTCGCAGAGGTGGTGGGCCTTAGTCAGAACATCGTCGTCTCTCAGCTGGCAGTTTTTGAAATCGAGATCAACAGCAACAAACCGAAACGTTGAGGTCGACAACACTGCAATCTCAAGCACTGCAACGTAGCAACTGAGGAGACAAGAGAGCGACTCGCTGCTCTCTCTGCGCTGGCGCACACGCACTTCTAGATTCAGCTCAATAGAACGGGTATTGGCGGGATGCAATGCAGCCACGCGGAAGAAATCCACAGCCTTCTCAGCCTCTTCTATTGAGACCAGCTCGACCGCGAAAACGGGGAATTTATTCGGTGACATGCGCTTCGCTGTGAAGTACTCGTCGCGCCATGGAGCCAGCACTCGCATGGCGTCACGGAAGCCCTCGTAGTCCCCCGAGGCATGGAGCTCAGCGAGCGACGCGAGCGCGTGGAAGACCAACGACGGCGCGTGGGCATGGCCGCGACTTAGCGAGAGTGTGATGATCTCGTGCGGGTAGTGGTCGACACGAGAGCAGTCGTGAAGCACTGCCGCCCACTCCATGGCTTATCGGATTGAAGAGACCGTCAACACAAGAATTTTGTGTCAGATGACAACAGTTTGGGTACAAACGTCAAGTTGGACTCGCATTTTAGGTACGCCACACAATTGGTCACGCGATGTAAAACTTCACTGTGCGTTTTGGCCGTCTGGCCGCGAACGAAACGATGAGTTTGAAGGTCTCTGGCGACCACGGAAAGCCTCTATTCTTCAATCCAGTCAGCAGGGCCAGTGTTGACACAAGTGGAATTGGAGGTCGTGGGAGTGGAAGTTCTTGGTCATTGAAAGCTGCGAAGCGGGCTTCGAACGTGCTGAGAGAGCGGTAAATGCTCCAATCCGACGACGAGCGCGCGACAGTGAAGATCAGCTCCTCTAGGATTGTATTCGTCTCGAGCATCTGAGTCAGTGCTGTAATAGCTCGTACGCATGAATCTGAGGCCGTGGAACCTGACCTACCAGGTCTGCTACACCTGAAGGTTGTAAGAGTCGCCCCAAGCCGTTGACTCTCGTCACCAAGACAAGCTGCGAAACGTTCCAAGCTCCCCAAATCGATTGGACATTGATAGATTTTCAGGTCGAAGAGTGTGATTTCGCCTCGACGACATAAGTCCGTGAGTGGATCTAGGCTCGGGATATCCAGACGTTGCAGTTCGATTTGCTGAAGTCGCCGACACGATCGGATAAGAGCTGTGAACGATCTGGAAAATGGGATCAGCAACGCCGAAGACTTGATAGATAGAGATGCGAGGCTTGAACCGATGACTGGAAATACATTGCTGAAGAAATCATCGGTGGCTGAAGTCGCTGGAGATGTGGTGTTATTCAACGCGATGCAAATGCTGGAGATGCTGGTAGACTTGGGCAGATCTGGGTTCACATCTACTGCTTCGTCCAAGAGCTGAAATTTCTCCACGCGTAGAATCTGCAGCCTGGGGCAACTCTCAAAGATAGATACAAGATCAAGCGCGAGTACAGCAAGATCCAGATTCAGTTCGACGAGACTACGCCCGATGACACAGAATAGCCGCGATAGCTGTCCGATTACTTGCGCTTCCTGTGATTGTGTACGGAGGCCAAGTTTGCGGATTCTTGGACTACAAATAGAGGTCTTCTCAACAAACCTATTGTCACCGACAATAGTCCTCCATTGATCGCGCTTTACGGAGCATTGGGCATACCCGGGTACAAACACGTCAATCCACGCGCCAGTGAGAGGGTCATCAAGAATGAGTCCGTGCTTCTTCAAGATATCGACGTTAAGACTAGACACCTCAAACACTCTTCTGTCTCTGTCTTTCCGCCACTCTCCATCCCACAGCAGTTGTGTGAGCTGATTCTGCGATTCTTGTGCGGCCACAGACACTTCCTCGAAAGCTGCTATCTCTGTATCGTTTAGATCATGCTTGAACCATCCAATCTCTGTAGCTTCGCTTGTTCGACAAAGAGATGCGAGAACGAGATATTTCATCGCTGTTGCTGAACACATCTCCCCAGATGACGCAAGTTCCTCTGCAACACCGCAATAAGTAAAACCGCGACTGTAAGCCACCGCCGAAGCAAACATTGCGAGCACACAGGAATCACACGAGCCTCCGTAGTTTGCATACAAATTACTTGAGTGATGTCTTCTGGGTCGGTGACGATCCTCACAGCCGACACGACAAAGCGACTGGAAAAACTCTCCTGTCGAATCAAGAAGGCTGATTATGTCCAGCGATATGAGCACCGAATACACTGGAGTGAATGAATTGTCGCACAAGATGAGTTTGTTGAGCTGTGTCGCCAGTCGCATGGTCGCTTCGTCGGAAAGAGGGCAGTTCCTGTACTCAATTGTTATGCCTGTCACATCGAACGGAGAGGTCGGTTCCTTTACTAACTGCATCACCACAATCAGTTGCGAGAGCAACTCGGCTTCAGTGCGCGGTGTTCTTGAGAATTTCCAGATATGAATGCGGAGGCACAAGTCAATTTTCCGTGAAGGATTGAAGCCTGTCGATTGAAAAAACTGCTCAGCCCCCAACAGTGCGTTCATGGTGGTGAGTTCCACAAAGAATGAAGGAAACGTGTCACGTCGAATTTCGAGTCTGCGGAGATGATACTCTCGATCTCTCGAGATATTCGCCATAACCGATAGATACTCTCTTCTTGAGGTCTCATGAAGAGTCTTAAGCGCCTCCAACGCAATGCGCACTAGCCTCGGATGTTCTCCCTCACTAAACTCGAATTGAAGCATCTCCGCCTTCTTGTTCGGAGGCTCTAGGCTGCCATAGAACACTCTGCCGCTGAGAACGGACCAGTCGACAGTATCCATCGTCAGGTTCGGAACCGAAAGAACGAGTGACCACAAGTTCCCTTTAGTGACATGGATACAGCTCGCTTCACTGAGCGTCAACTTGCTCGTCCACCACTTCGTAGCGAACGGAGCGACAAACGCGTCGGCATGCAAACTGTGTAATCAGAGCGACCGTTTCTTGGTTATAGGGGAGATGCTGCCTGTGCAACGCGTCGACGAACGCGAGCGTCGATTCAATGGGGAACTTCTCACTCGATACGGGGATTGGTTCTTCGTCATGGGCGGCGAAACGTCTCTTGAATGGCCGCAACGGTTCCTCACCGATCCTCGCATCACACACTCGTAAGTAAAGCTCCGTCATTGTCTTGTTCATCTCGAGCATGGTCAACATGGATCTGATTGACGTTGCGTCCAGCCCTTGGAGCATTGACTGGTCTCCTGCATCTCGTGAAACCTGCTCGACATGGAAAACGCCGAGCTTCTTCGAGCCTGGGTTCGCTGAACCACTGAGAAACCGAGCAAAGCGAACCAAACTTTCACTCGTAACTGGGCATTGCCGGAGATAAAGCGATGATATTCGACTGGTGCCTTGTGTGTATGAGTCGATCAACGCGTCGAGTGAGCCCACGTCCAAATGCTCAAGTTTAAGGTGGAACAGACTTGTACACGACTGGACGATCGAAGTAAATGCTTGCGAAAACGGAATTATGCCGCTTGGCTCGATATGGAGGTCCAAATATTCCATCTTCGCACCAACAAGAGGTATCAAAGATCCCAGAAACTCTTCAGTGAAAGAAGTACTGGGTTCATCTGTCGGGTCGAAGAACTCCAAATCAACCTTAACGATCGATTTTGATACGACTTGGGAAGCATCTATAACAACTGGTCTCCGTGCGAGCTGGACGGGCGAAGCTCTTTGAGCTCTGGACATGCGCAAGTGATTGACAGAAGCAGAAGTGGATCGACAGGGTCCAAGATGGGAAACTCGACCACGAGAAATCGTAGCGACGACCCAACAATTGAGAACAGACGGGTTGCACTGGCGCATAAGTTATCGGATTGAGAAGTCATCACAATATGAAGACGAGCAAGCTTCGCATCTCCTAAGCAAATACTGTGTCGTCTTGGGATCTCGGTCCACTCTTCTTTCGTGATATAACACGGGGCGAAACCCGGGACAAGCAAGTGAATATTGGGACCATCAGCCGCTGAATTGAGCCGAACACCGAATTTCTTGACAATTCCTCTGTTCAAACGATCCAGCTCTACCGCGCCACTGGACGAAAATTCTGGCGACCTTTCTGACAATACATCCAGAACAGCTTCAAAAGAGGTCGAAGATGCAAGTTTGATCTGCTCCATGACACTGACTTCGACAGTTGATATCGTTGGCTTATCCCACTTCAAACTCGAGATGTCGTTATCCTGACTGAGCAACGCGAATGCCGTGTACATCGCATTCACCCCATCGACCTCCTCATCTTGCCGATTTGGTTCGATCGAGTTGATGCCAAGATGCGAGTAACCACGGCTGAATGCCACGGCAGACCAAAGTCCAGCCACTAGACGTACATCGGCAACTCTGTCCACGGCCACAATCAGTTCATTCCCTGCGCACTTCTCACCATGCAATAGGTCGTTGTATCCGACCCTACACACGGTCTGGAAGAGTTTACCCCATGTCATAAACGAAGCACCCTCGCTGAGACGGAATGAAACCTTGAATGCTGGTGTCTGACGGGCGTCGTGGAGTGCGAGCGCGAAGATCTGAGTCACCGCATTCACTATATCGTCGTCCGCGAAGAAACAGTTCAGGAAGTCCAGCTCCACAATCGAAAGCTGGAATCTGGATTCCTGATCCCTCAGCGACTGCAGCATCAAGCGAATCCGCTGCAGACGTTCGTACCCGCGGACCCCGTGGCAATCATGCGAGTCTAGTCTCACGCGCAGAAACAATTCGAGTCGCGTCGGACGGGTCGATGGCGCCCCGAAGAACTGCTCCGCGCTCTCCAGCGCTGCAACTGAATCGACATGGACTGCCACGACAGGGAAAACGTCCCGGTCGAGGCCTTTTGCGTCCAAGTAGATCTCCCGCCAGTGGTCAATGGTGCTCATGGCGCTGCAGAACTCGTCGGTCTGTCCGCTGGCCAGCAACGTGGCCAGCGCGTCCACCGCTGCGCGCATCTCGAAGGGTGAGTAGCTCACGCGGAGCAAGTTGAGTGTCAGCACTTCACGCGGAACGTCATGGCGCAGCGGGTGCCTGTAGGAGACGCGCGACGCGCGAGCGAACTTGCCGAAGTCGGCCATGGCCTTCAGGAGATGTGGTATAATTGCCGGCCATTAGTGACAGGAGCTCCTCAGTACCCCAGTATAACGACATGGATACATAAAATCTGTTTAGCAAGAGAGAATCGCGATTGAAGAGTTGCGTCTGGCTCAGCGGCAAAAGACTTCACGGCGAGGCTTCGAGTCGACGAGGTTTGAGATCGTGCTGAGCACATCGCTGCCCATTCGTTTGAGAGCCAAGAGGGCCTGAGGGTCTTTGGTGTCGGCCAAAATCTCCAGTGCTACCGCGAACTCTGGTGCCAGCAACTCCAGATGATGAGACCTCAGTGCCGCGACGAGCTCGCCACTTTCAAATGAGTTGCCGAGACGCAGGTACCGAAGACTTCGGTTTTGCTCAAGTACTAGCTTGAACGCGCGATACACGTCGTCTGCACAAATGCTTGATCCGAACTCGACAAGACGATGGGATATCTTGGTTGAAGGGTCTTGGAGAGCCGTCGCTAGTTCAAGCGCCGCACTATCTGGCTGCCAGCGCACGAAGAGACTCTGAAGTTTGGTGTTTTCGTTTTCAAAAAGCTCTGGAAGCCCAGGCAGCACGCCTCCTTGGACGTTGAGAAGCCGCAGGTTCGGACACGCGGTCACGAGAGGAGTGAGGTCATATGCATTTGGCGTGGTTGCATACATCCAATCGTAGTAGAAATTGTCTGCATCGTACGACTGGGTGTGGAGCACGATAACTCGTTCTTCGATGACTGCTAAAAGGCGGAGCAGCTGAGGGATGTCTGCCGTACTTGGTTTATCGACGATAGTCGACAGCTCTATGTCGCAATTTTTCATCGCTTCAATTCCCGAAGGACTCTTGAGTCCATCCAGAAAGGCGTTGACCGCCGGAGTCATTGTTTGGGCTTGTGCAACGTTTAGCACAAGGTGTTTCACGGGGGGAAACTTGTCTACCGATACACTGGGGCAGGAATACTCCGGATTGTTCGCGGTCCAGTTCGTCCATGACTCGATCTTGATATCAAGTACCACTCGCTCAACAGAGCCCAGTTGCTCGATCAAGACGAACGACAGCTTCAATGACGTTGCGTGTTCGATTCGAAGCGTCAAGCAGTCAATCTGCTCGCTTCCTAAGATTTGACCAAGCTGAGTTACGTCTTCATTCGTCCAGTGTGGATCAATCTCGAAGGCCAGCTTCTTGCTTTGGACATATGCAGAAGAGCGACTCCATGCATGAGCAATCGCGGCCAATTCATCAATAGAAGCAGTCTTGGTAGTTTCGGCTATCGATACACTCTCGAACTGGAGTCGAGTTCGTGCACTGATAATGCTCGCCTCCGGAGCAGATCTGAGCGTTTGAACCGCATCCTGCATTGGGTCGATCAAACCAGCAAACTCTTCTTCTGGTTTCCACGAAAGGGAAATCGCGCACGTCGCTCCCTTGACAAAGGCTTCGTCGACACCAAAGAGTTCCAAGAGGCCTTTCCGGGCCACGAAATACTGTTCGCTGAGCTCCATCTCGTTTTCAAATAGTGAGACCATTGATCGCCATATTTGTTGCGCTCGCACAGATGGCACGAAATCCACAGCAGGGGACTCGCCTTCGAGCTGCAAAAACAGTTTAACAGGTAAATCCTCGCGTGCCACGAGACGAATTCCCAATCGGGCGTCCGCGTACAGTGCATCGCTCTCTGAGTGACGATGCAAGAAGAGTAGGAGCCCCCACAGTTCAAGCACCTCTCGAAGCTCTTGAATCTCCAAGCCGCTTCCGAGCCCGAATCGAATGCGAAGTCCTTCGAACCGTTCTCGTTGAGATGTTGGGTCTGGTCGGGTGAGCTCGGGCAAGATGACACCAGTGAGTCGCTGGTACGGGCTGAGCAAGGTCTCTAGTGCTTTGCGGGCTTCGTGTGGTTGAATGTTCATGGCTCGACAGCTTTTTGCAAACTGGGGCAAACGGAAAGTGAGATTCCCGTTCAAAGGAGACTCTTGCGAGGGTTGTCCAGCTCATCATCCAAGGTTTTGTCCAGCTCATCAACTGGACCGGTTGTGAACCCAACGCCTCAGGTCACTGACCTGAGTCCGGACTCTCAGGACCCACCATGAGTCTCAGAACCATGTGACTCCAGGTTTGGAGACCAAGGACTCGTCCGAAGAGGGGTGTGAGTTCTTTGATTCACAGTTAGCAGGGAAAAGTGAGAGGACCCTTATTACTGAACGTGATTCGTTTCAATTACCATAATGTAAGGAAGGAATATACATTGATGCGGCGAGCATATCGTTCCTGCCAGAGCCCAGCTCCACTTGTAATTCCAAGAGTCGAGGAACGAATCTGCGAGTTTACTGAAGATGGAGTTTCGCCACAGGCGGAAATGTCATAGAAGCGAATGATATCTTCGCAGCTTCATGGCGCTTGTGTTATGAGGACAGATCACTTTCCATTGTCCTGTCGCTCGCGACGGTGGCTTCAATGTATAGAAGTTGGCTCCACACTCATGCGGACACAAGTCGACACGGGGCGACGGCTTCCAGCTTGACCTTAGTTTCCCTGGTATGGTTTCCAATCCATGGCGACTCCTGTCGCCAGTGTGCCTGCCAACTCCAAAATGTTAGGCCACCAGCCGTCGTCAACGAGATGGTTCTCACAGGATTACAATCTTCGCCAGGTCTGAGAACGCACAAAGGGTGCAGAGTCCTGAGGTTTTGAGGAGAGTTTGTCAAGATCGTCGACAGTGGCTTGATTGCTTGGTCTTATCGAATCCAGACGGATACGAGCACATGAGGATCACGCCTCGCTTGCTCTTTGTTGCCCGAAGCAATGATCAAGAACGGAGCACAATTTTTGTACGATACAGCCTTTGAATCTATGCAGTCCGTTGTTGTGACCCGAGGAACTCTGAGTCACTGGAGGGTGGTAGAGGGCATGACGCGAAAACGTCAGGCCGACGAAATCCACGATCATACCAAGTGCAGCGCTGTTGATTCGGTCGCGGTCGCAAGCAAAGACCGCTCGAGGATCACCCGGAATCAATTGAAGCCGGCCGACGAACTACGTCAGCCATCGCACCAACCATCGCGCGAAACTCACCATCCTGCATTTCGGTATCGTCGATCGTCGCAGCCTCTTCTTCGGACTCGATCGTCGGGAGTCTGGAGCATCTTCCCAGGCACTTTCTCGCAAGCGAGCAGCTTCAAGCCCCGAACCTGGCAGCACGTGGCTCTGTAGGAACCCTCAGAGCCCGAGACAGCTCGTGGACAACTCGCATGTCCGGCTCACACGGCGTCCAGTTTCCCACGCTGAGCACCTCGAACTACTCGTCCAGTGACGACTCGCCCGTGTAACTGACGGCGACCCCGAGTGCTCGACGCACCTCGCACGGCTCCATTCTCATCGCTCTCCTAGCATTATGTAGTCCACCTAAATTCGCATGCTCCGCTTGTCATGTGGCGGCAACATTCGACGTCGACCATGAGCCAACGAGACTGGTCGTTCCTGCTGCCGTGGCTCGAGGCGCTCGCGCCGTGGCTCGAGTTCCGCGTGTGGCCCGACGTGGAGAAGCCCACGCTGCGCTCGCGGCTGCGCGCGCTGCGCGTCTACCTCTCCAAGCCCGAGGAGATCCACGAGACGGAGCAGCAGACCAGCGCGAGACTCGTCAAGGTGCGCGAGGCCATCGAGCTGCTCGGGCTCGCGCTCCACTACGACCGCAGCGCCTGGGGGCTCTTCGAGCTCTTGGCGAAGGCGCCGGCTGAATACAAACACTGGACGCACTTCACGGATGCGAGCGACCTCGAGCCGCGCTTCGAGCTGGCCTTCGACGTCTCCCATGAGGACCAAGTCTTCGAGCATGTCTTCTGGCGCGTGGAGGAAGCCGACGTGTTTGCATGGGACATGGCTCTTTGTGAACGGATGCTTGGCTTGCAAAGCAGCCAGATGAGCGGTACGTTCCGTGTTGCACGGCGCATGCTCGCGGAGATGGTTGGAGAGCAATTCGATCCGGCGTTCCGACTTGAGCTCCAGTTTGTGTTCATGCCGCCGAGGCAGCCGTCGAGCAGTTACATCGCTGAGCTCCATCAATTCATTCGCCGTGTACACGATGCGCGGTCGCCGTGTCGTCAGGTGTTTCAACTCTCGCTCATGCATGCATACTTGCACGCGCTGCCTTATTCGCGTGAGATGGCGGATTTCTTTGAATTCATTGAAGACAGTGACATCCATCTCGCGATGGCCGGCATCGGCGCGCGCACAGAGCACTGCAATGAAGACGAAATGCTCCGTGTGGTTCACACCACCGTGTCTGCAAGCGAGGAGAAGACGTACCCAATGCATCGCGAAGACCGACTGATGATTGTTCACAAGGCCGATCTCTCACTCTTCCGGGCGATCTGTCAGGAATTGTCCACTGGCACGCGAATCGACCATCTAGTTCTGGAAGATGCTTTTTCTAGCACATTCAAGGACGACCATGGGGGCAAGACCGAAAAGACCAAGTGGGAGTTGATCGGCCGCGTGCTGGCGACAAGCCAAAATTGTCAGCGACCGCTCAAGGGCCTTACACTCGCTGCAATGATGAGTATCACCGCAGCAAATGTTAAGCAGCTGATAGCTGGTATGGGGGCGGCTGAACGAGATGTCACACAACATCTTTGCCAGAATGGTGTACAAGGAGAGTTGCGGGTTCGGTTGGCACCAAATTCCGAGCTGAGGCTTCCAGACGGGAATCTGAGCACGCTTGACATGCCTTCGTCCGGATTACGCGTGCTAAATGATCAAGGCTCCGACGGTTCGATCATGGTCGATCTGCCCGGCGTTGGCGAGTGCGTAGTGAAGTGCGGCGATATCGTGGATTCATTTACATCGTCAGATGGCTTGTCACGACCTAGACCGATTCTAGAGACGCTGGAGATCGGTTGTGGTTATTGTAAGGCCGATGCATTTCTCCGATTAACAGAGTGCCTAGGAAGTTCGCTTCGGTACATCCACATCCACGTCCACTCCGGCCCCAAACTCTCAGAGCAGGACTGGAAGGCTATCTTCGAGTCATGCCCGCGTCTAGAGATGCTCTCGACAACAAATGTCTCCATCCCAACACTCGATGTGGTTGTCGACGCTTACACCCAGAACCAATGCTCCATCAGGATGCTGTCGCTGGTCAATGCGTCTATAGACGACGAAAGCTTCCTTCGCTTTTTATCAGCTTTAAGCCAGCAGTCACATCCTCTCGCCCGGAAATTGGTCGAATTCCGTACTGTGGGGCCAAGTTTAAAAGTGACTCAATCTGTGATTACGATGCTCCAGCTCAACAATCGGCTCCAATATCTCGAATGCGGTCTTCACCCAACACTGTTCAAGATCTACGAAAAGCGTTTTCACGACCTTCATTACCAGCGGATTCCAGCCTTGCCCGTGAGGACCAAGCTCGCTTTTCTCAGTGTCATCCTGTCAGAGAAAGAAACTCGAACGGGTAAGAGGAGACGGTTTCCTCTGCTGAAGTTGTCGAGGGCAACAGCGACAAGTGTCTTTAGTTTTCTTGTCGCCCCACTGCGGCGGGAAGTATCCGTTTTTCAAATTCAAGAGGAAGAGGATTAGCGTTTCAAGTTCTGGACAAGCGAAAAGCTTGGTGGGCTTCTTCGAGATGGAAGAAGTGAATGAAGGGTCTTCTAATGAGATCAAGTCAGTTGGGTTCATTCGCGGATCTCAAGAGACCAAGCCACGAGGATGCTGCTGCGCTTACCAGCTTGTATCGCGGATGAGGTTGCCGCCCTACTGGACTACGACGACCTCGAGTCGCTAACGAGCATCTCCCGAGGCTCACCGTTCTTCGTGGCTCGCGACAAGCGTCCCATGACGCTCAGACTTCCCCCGACAAACCGCGCTCGCGCTAAAAGTCTACTCCACGGAATCCACAATCGCTGTCCTTCGCGACTCTCCATGCTCGATCCAATTGTTGTATCGGCACCATGGCACTGTGATACGCTCATGGATGTCGAGCTGATCCAAAGTGTGAAGAATGTGAAGGTTGACGCGCTTGGAGATATCACCAAGATTTGCCAGAAGTTACAAGGGCTCCCGAACCTGGTCAAACTGGATGTGCGAGGCGCGTTACTATCGAATCTAGACGTAATCACGGCAATGACCCAACTGAAATGGCTGGATTTGAGCAAGACGACCGTTCGTGAGGCATCATCGCTGGCGAATTTGGCAGGATTGGAGGTGTTGATAATGGAAGATACTAGTGTGGGGGATCTCCATTGCATACGCACCATGCGCCAACTCCAGGTGCTTAAGGTCTCACTTCGAGACTTCTCAGCTGAAAGATCCATAAACTTCGCGCCAGTCACTGTCCACCTCCCGTCGTTTGAAGGATTTACACGCCTTCACACGCTCGAAATCCGTCGCGCTGAGATTAAGAGCACAAGAGATCTCATTTACGTTGCGAAGACACTTCGGCATCTCAAGCTGGAGTGGATAAATTCAAGAAACCCAACAGTCCCAGAGGGAGAACCTTTCTGGACAACGTCGGATGTGTATTGCAATGCTCTGTTAGCCGAACTGACGCAACTTCAGACCGCCTACATGCGTAATGCGTTCAAAACATTACCCGGTGACGCGGCCACGCTGTCAAAGATCCCGAGTTTGCGTGCGATCGGCCATGCGTTATCGACGGTCAACCATGGAAACTTGGGCGACTCCAATCATTAGTCGATCTCCGCGAGGTCCGACTAAGTCTATCTAGGCGTCATCCACCGAACGATACTGGCGCATTCAGCTTCTTACTCAAAATGCCTCGTCTCGAACGACTCGAGGTCCTTGACGACCGGCTTCCCGTCCACAACAGTGCAAGAGATGAAGTGCACGACGACATGATACACACACATGATCATTCTCTGACCGACTCCATTACGAAGCTGCCTTGTCTGAAGAAGCTCATATACCGAGGCTTGATTCCTGGCGAGGAGTTTCTTCTCAGGCTGCGTTATCTTGAATGTCTGAGCCTCCACAATTGTGTCGCGCTGCCGAGTACGTTCGATTGGATTAGGCAATACCGATCGCTACGAGTGCTTGAGCTCGAAATCGAAGCTGGTGATATGGATCTTTCTCCGATCGGCAGAGTCTCCACCATCCTAGACTTCACCTTGATCGCCGACTCAAGGGAAGTGCGACTGGATCTCTCGTTCCTCCGCAAGCTGCCAAACCTGGTGAGGCTGTCGGTACGCGGTTGTATCTATGACCTGGGAGTTCTTCGTGGCCTGACGAAGCTTCGACATCTCGTCATCACGACGTTCGTACCAGAAGACCACGTCGATGCCCTCGGCTCTCTCGTGGGTCTGCGTACAATTGACATCACGAGCACAACTATAACCAACATTGAGTCTCTCGTAAAGCTACCACTTCTCAAGATAGCTGCAATCCCGACAGACGCCGACTGTCGACCTATCGTCAAGTTTAAAATGCCTCGGCTGCTGAAGCTGCTGCATCCGTTCCAAGACTGCAAGGTGTGGTGTCAGCGCCGCGAGCAACTGGATGAGTGGGAAAGGTGTCACTGAGTAGCCGCGTCACTATATCGGAGACCTTCCTGCCGTTCTCCACTGACCCGGCCAGACGCTGGTTGATCCGGAAGCCATCATTAGAACATGGACACGCCCGTGCTGCTACGTCTCCCAGACGACGCTGCGCGCCAGCTCGCCGCACAGCTGGAGCGTCAAGACCTCGAGAATCTTACCGCGGTCAACCGCGTGGCATCGCGCGACTCGTTCTTCCAGGCGATGCGAGACGCGCGACCGGCGTCGCTCCTTCTCCCGTACTCGGAATCTCTCGCGGAGCTGCTCGTACTCGGCATCCACAAACGCAACCCACTGCGGCTCGCATCATTCGAGACCATTTGCATCCACGCGGCATGGCAAGCGAAGCTTCTCGCGAATCCGTCCATCGCAGACGCCGTCACGAGTGTGACAGTCGAGTCGAATGCTCAAATGGACACCACAGAGACGCGAGCGGTCCTGGCGGCTCTTCATTCGCTGCCCAACCTGCGCAAGCTCGATCTCTCGGATGTAGCGCTGGATAGCGTGAATGAGATCTCGGTGATGACGCAGCTGCGAGAGCTCAACCTCAGTCGCACCAGCGTCTCGGATCTCGCGGGTTTGTCAATGTTGACGAGTCTCGAGGTGCTGATCATGGAAGATACGAAGGTCCTCGATCTCAGCTGCATCGAACACATGGCGAGTCTACACGTGCTCAAAGTAGCGCTGGCCGAAGAGGTGACGGATCGACGTGCGTCCAACCCGGCAAAAACTTTCATTCCGTCTCTCCGGTTACTCACTCAGTTGCATACTCTGGAACTGAAGCAGTGCGAGGTCCTCAACACCGCTGATCTGCTTTACATCGCTGGTAACCTTGTTCAACTCACGCTTCTGAACGTATCATCACGAGAGCCTTCGTTCGTCAACCAAGAAATTTGGCCACCTCGGGACGTCAACGAGAACGCAGTCTTAGAGCAGCTCCAAAAGCTGAAGACAGTCGAGATTTCCGAATCACACGCCACGCTCTCAGGTGCGACGGAGGCGCTTGCCATGATCCCAAGTCTTGAAGTCATTCAGCACTCGCTTGATGAAGACCTTGGCTCGCTTGCAACATTGGTAAACCTCCAGGAGATTGACTTGATGCTACCGGAAGGCAACTATGGAGACTTCATGCACCGACGTTCAGAAGACTATGGCGTTTTGCTACGCATGCCTCAGCTGAATAAAGTTAAAGTGCATCAAACGACAGAGATGCCGTGGCACTGGCTGCCTGATTTCGAGGAGATCCACGATCAACTGGTCCAGGCCCACGGCACAACGCTGACAGATGTGTTGACGCGTCTACCAGCTCTCAAGCACCTTCACTATAGTGGCTATATTCCCAGTCACGATATCCTGCTCCGCTTTAGCCATCTGGAAAGTCTCACGTTACGGCACTGTGCTCCGCACATCTCGTCATTCGGTTGGATCGAGATGTTCTCGTCTCTCCGGTCACTGGACATTGTCACGTCCCCAACTCCGAGCGACTACTCTGCGATTGGCAGTCTGAAAAATCTTGAGGAATTGCGATTTTTCATCCAGCCCATGTGTGACACTAGCTTCCTTTCAGGCTTGGTGGGTTTGAAGAAGCTTGAGCTTACCGGCCACGTATACAACCTTGTTCATGTCCGAGATTTGACTTCGCTAGAAGAGCTGACAATCCAGTCACTGGGCCGCAAGCTGAGTTTGGAGTTTCTCCGCTCACTGGTAGGTTTAAAACGTCTTGACGTACGACACACGAAGGCCAAGGACTTGGCACCTATCGGTAGTTTGCCGAATCTCCGCGTGGTCGTCATCGCATCCGGAGCCGACTGCAGACCACTTGCCGTGGACGGTCCAGAAAGGCTCATTCGCATTCTCCATCCGGATCGAAACTGCTTGTCGTGGTGTTATCACCGCGAGATGGCAAACAAAAAAGGCGAGCAGTAAGTAAATCTAGCGAACGCATGAGTGTAACACACCGTGTGAGCGAAAGTCTAAGGACATGGACTCCACTTGGCACCAACAATTCACTTCATGTGAAGCCGACTGGGTGTCGTCGCCTGAAATCTGTGACGTGGCGAGGAGCTCTTCCCTCAGATCTGATCGACCTTTTTTCAGTGGCCGTCTTGTATCGAAACAATGGACTGGACCTTCCTGCTGCCGTGGGCCGACGCGCTGCGGCGCGTGGTCGCGTACGACGCGCGCGACGAGATCGCGTACGCGACGCTCCACGACCGAATCGACTTTGTGCGCGTCGAGCTCGTGGCGCTGGACGCGCTGGCCGTCGTGCAGAGCCACGACGCGCGCTGGCAGCAGCTCACGAGTCTGCGCGAGGCGCTCGAGCTCGTGGCGCTCGTGATCCACTACGACAAGGCGGCGTGGCGCTTCTTCCATGACTTGTGCTGGGCAGAGCGCCTCGGCTCGACGTTCCCGCTCGACGAGAGCCATCCGGACGTGCAGGCCAATTGGCAGCTCAGCTTTTGCAATGTCGGCTCGGGCACGGGTGACTCGCAGATGGCGCTTGACTCTGGCATGGAGATGCTCACACGCATGCCCGTCGCTATCCTCAGTGACGAGTACTGCGCGGCCAAGGCACAGATCCAAGTGCTCGTCGGGGAGGCGTGGGACGACTCGTATCGAGTTCCTTTGTCGCTTTGGTTCAAGGCACCGCTTGGAGGGCAAGCGCAAGACGTCGCTCCGTGGCTCTCGGTGGTTTACGAGCTCGTTCGAAGCCTTAGAGACTCGTCAGGGATCGCAGGCGAGTGTTTTTGCCCCGGATCGGTCTCGTTGTCTCTCGAAAATGCTCCCGTCATGAACTTCACAGACGAGTTGCTTCTCAACCTACTCGATACGGACGTCGCGGTTCCTCGTTTGTCGATCAACTTAACCGGGAGTGATATTAGCAGCCTGGCACCCGTCATGAACAATGCGGTGACGATTCCTCCTCTCGGTGAACAAGCCGACACTGTCGCATTCGTGGACGAGTTGGTCCTCTACGGAACCACTGGAATACCCCATTTCGCTGGTTGGTGCAGCTCCATTGAAAGAGCTACGACTCTATACCATCTCACACTTCGCGAATGCTTTAAAGGCATGACATCGTACAATCGAGCTATACAGTGGATGTGGCTCGCTTACGTAGTATCCAATTGCCACTGGAAGAGTTCTGTGCGAAATCTGTGCATATACGACGAAGAATTGAGTCAACAAGATGCCAAAACTTTTGCCTCACGGCGCCGAGGAGAGTTGATTTATCATCCACCATTTTCTGTGCAGCACTGCACTGCAAATGCGGCTCAGCTTGCGCCGCAATCGGCCATTCAATTGCCTGATGGAACCAAGGAGACTTTGGATGATCTGGGATGGACAGAGAAGGACGAGTTCCTGATCGTCAGCGACGGGAATGATGACGGAACAGTTTCACTGCTTATACCCGGTTATGGCCGCTGTATCGTTGACTGCGGCACGATTGTAAACGCACGCGAACTAACTGATGCACCTCTCCACTCGTCTGTCACGTCATTGAATCTTAAGCTGACAAAGTCAGATCCAGCATCTCTACTAACATTTGCGTCGAGCCTCGGATCATCGTTGACTCGTATCAATATTTATCTCGTCGAAGGCATTTCTCTCACCCCATCGCAACTCGAAGCCCTCGTCACTAACTGCCCAGTGCTTCGCTTCCTTGGTTTGAGTCGTGTTCATATGGTGTCGATGGACACCATTATCCACTTGTATCGATCCAAACTGTGTCATCTCACCACACTATCCCTCTGGAACGTCCGTGTCAGTAACGCCAGTCTAACTCGTTTTGCGTTGGAATTGGCTGACGAGACGGCGTACATCAACCGATGCCTGAAGGAGTTCCGGTATATCTTCAATGAAGGGAAAACCCGAATTCCCAACAAGTCCGCCATCTCGGGGTTCCTAGCTATGCTGCCCAAGAACAAATATCTCACGTTCTTGGAGATTGGTGTAAACAGCGCCATCTTCGAAGAGTTTCGGCTCAAGTTTCTCGATTTTGACGGCAAGCTGCTTGAACCAATATTTTCCCGCCCCGAGAAAATGGCCTTCCTTCATGCTACGACAGAGGAACATGACCTCTACCCTGATGCCAAAGACAAACCCCGACTGTACAAGAAGATGCGCTGGTGGTTACCTGCACAGGTCCGCCCTCAAATCGTCGCAAATATCTGGAGCTTCATATCAAAGCGGCCTCAACGCAGTGTCGTCAACCCGACCAAGGTTTACTGAGCAGCCGAGTTATGGGGAATGCAGAGAGAATGCAGTCAACGTGAGGCTCATTCAAGTTGCAATAGCACTTTTGGCCACCTGAATCCTGCAGGCAACGTTCATGTTGACATGACCGGTCAGACTGTGGGAAGCAACTTCGTGGTCTTCACGGAATGGGACGAATTCAACAATTGCGGACTTGTGTCCTGTACATTCGTGGATCGAGACGACTTGTACCCGTACCGTCCAGCCGCTCGCATCCGTCACGACGTGACAGCCGCGCTCTTGATTGCCGTGGAGGAAGGAATCGTGGTGATGCGTCGCATGGCGCATGTGAAGATCCACCACAACGCGAAGATCCGAGCGCGGAGAGACATTCTGGAGAAGCTGTCGGAAGGAGTGACCCACTGGGGGAATGCTCTCATCCAGTACGCCATCGACCGCGGCACACTAGGAGCTGCACGACCGAATCCTCAGGACAGCCATACTGTGTGAAATGAGCACGCAGTGCTACAGTGTTATAATGCGACTCTGAAAGGAGCTACTTCCGATGGTGACGTAGTCAGTCGCAAAAGAAAGATCGTGTCCGAGCGAGTCAACTACTCGATTGATGACAATATTATCCATTACGGTACTACAAACGAGATGCGCGAATTCTTGACCAAAACCATACTCACTACTACTAAACTCGCCCACTTCGCGCTGACACGAGCGAACGAGGTGGCGACAGCATCATTTACTGGTGGCGCAGACGACGGCCGTGGTCCGAAAACGTGGTCGGGTTGATGGGGACCGAGAGCTTGAGCGAGCCGTCCTTGTCGAGAGGCACCCAGGCGAGCACGGAGCCGCCGCCGCTGCCCGGGATGCCGAGGAACCCCGGGCGCCAGCGGTCGAGGTACAGCGTCTTGCCCTGGAACTCGCTCAGCGGCTTGGACCAGTCGACGGTCTCGCCCTTCTTGACCGGCACCTGGTACGCGAGCTTGCCGCCCGAGAGCACGTTGACCTTGACGTCCTCGGTGTCGACGCTCTTGAAGGTGAGGTGGAGCAGGCCGTCGCCGGTCTTGGCCCACGTGCCGGTGGTGTTGCGGAAGGCCTTCTGCATGGTGCTGAGTCCAAGTGCCTGGTCGGCCGGACCGTCGTCGATGTCGCCGACGAAGACCGTGGGTCCGCAGATGGGCTGCACGAACTCCTTGGCCATGGCGGCGAGTCCCGTGGGGTCGTATAGCGCGATGGCGTCGAGTCCGAGGTTGGCGATGACGATGGCGTAGTCGGCCGTGGAGACTGGGTTGCCGTTCTGGCTGGCGGCGTCGATGACGCGGTCGACGATGACATGGGCCGTCTTGATGATCTCGTCGCGGTTCTTGAAGCCGTCCGGCGCGTTGGCGTTGATGCATCCGACGGTGGCGTCGGGCAGGTCCTTGAGTAGCAGCTGGGAGCCGAGCACCGTGGTGCGGATGACGTCGACGGCCGTGGTGGGCGCCTTCTGCTTGAGGTCCTGGACCATCTTGATGGCCTTATCGATGACGTCCTTGACTTTCTGTCCGCACGTGACGCCGCCGTCGACGAGCTTCTTGAGCGTGTCCTTCTCGGCGGGTGTGAGCGAGGAGACGGACGCGCCGAGCCCGGCCTCGGACGTGAAGTTGAGGAAGTTGTCGCTCTGGAGCACATCCTGGCCGCTCGTCTTCTTGTTGACGAGCTTGTCGAGGATGCTGTTGACCGCGTCCATGACCTTGCCGACCTTCTCGTTGGGCGCTGGCACGGGCAGACCGAGACACGTGGCGACGGCGACCGGGAGATCGTTGATGACGAAGTCGGACTTGGAGAGCAGGAAGACGAGCTGCTGCTTGGTCGTGTCGACCTTGCCGCCGGTCTCGACCTCGTCGATGTAGCCCATGATCTTGGTGACGACGTTGTAGAGCTGCTGTCCGCACTTGACGCCCTGTTGGATGCCCTTGGCGGCCTTGGAGAGCTCGCCGAAGACGCCGGCGGTGGCGGCATTCAGCGCGACGTTGACGACCGAGGTGACCTTGTTGATGATCTCCTTGGTGCAGTCCTGGTTCTGCGGGAGGCACTCCATGCCACACGCGACGGGGTACTCGAGCGGACACTGGGCCCAGCACGTGGTGATGCCGTCGTGTTCGTATCCGGTGGCGCACTCCTTGGGCTTGGAGATGTAGGTCTTGCGGTAGCATGCTTTGTCGATGGGGTTTCCGGTGAGCGGTCCGACCCAGTGGGGGAGCGTGGGCTTGGCGGTTTTGGGTGCGGGAGTGGGTGTGGGCAGTTTGGCGTTCTGTGCGTGCACGAGTCCGAGGGAGGCGACGAGCGCGGCGGTGGCGATGGAGGTGAGTCGCATGGTTTAGTGGGTGAGTTGTTGTTGCTGCTGTTGTTGTTGGCGGTGGTGGCGGTGGTGGTGGTGTGTGCTTGTGTTTGCTTGCGTTGGTGGTTGTTGAGGAGAAGGCAGTTTCGGGAATGAGGGATCCTGGTGAAGCAGGGAGAATGGGTCCTTTTGGACATGTAGGAAGTCCTCGTGTCCGTGGTAAGCGAGTTGTCGCGCGTGAGGTCTCGCCATGCGTTTCCATCTCGATGCATGGAATGGGTTCTGAAGCCACCGCTTGTGTGGCCTGCGAGCCAAACGATCTGGATTCTGCCCGCCTGTCTCGTGATGAGTGACGCTGTGGCCTTTCTCTGGCGTAGTAAACTTGCTGACAGATCGCTTCCACCGCAACAGACGGACATGGCATGGCTACACACTTGAGTTGTGTACTGTACAGCCACGCGGCCGCTAAGGAGCTCCTGACTCAGGAGCTCCTCAGCGGTCGCCTGTGCACTTCCAGTCTTATTCCATCTTGAGCTGCACCTCGATCTCGGGCTGGTAGGAGATAAGTACGATATGAAATGAGGTTCTGATCGTCCAGGCTAGTCGGATCAATGGCTCGGTCTGATCTTCGTGGCCTCGTATCCCTAGCGGATGTCAATCTCAGCGCGAATTCCTTAGAGGGTGATAGCCCATCGTCAGCAGACTTCGTTCGTTTCCAAGAAACTCGTGAAGCAAGCAGGAATTGCGGTGGAACGGTCGCGATCTTCTGAGCGAACAGCTGCAGGTACTAGGATCGAACTCACAGATTCAACTAAACCCAGAGCTTGGTCTCCAGTGCAACGGAGTCGAATCCAGCCACTGTTCCATGTGCTTGACAGTGGATTCATAGACCTGGAACGCTGGATCGAACTCGAAAGAAGTGACCAAACAGTCTCCACACGGGTCACGACATCGATTAGTCTGATAGTCTGATAGTCGGTGATGCCATCGCCATATGCATGCGCAGAATGGGTGTGCCGAGTCCTGTGAGCTCGGAGCTTTTTATTCTAATAGCAGTAGATAGTAACATCGGGCAATCTCGTTGAGCCCGACCAGTCTGTTTTCGAAGGCGATCGGTTGCGGCGTTTCCCCTAGTCTGGTGATTTCGGTAGTGAGCACTGTCCCCGGGTAGTGGTCAGAGTATCGGTCTCACACTTGTCATTGATCAGTCCGTCGTGGGAGTCCTTCCGGTCATCACGAGAACGAGGTTGTCCACTCGGTAAATCCGCCCAACTCACTGAACGACGAGAAACAACTTGCAGCTGGAGGTCATAGGCGTCTCCAGTGGAGACGCCTATCGTTTTGCCGTGCAGTATCGGCTGGAGTCTCCACTCGGTACTGCACGGCAAAACGACAACGCGCGCAAGAAACATCCGGATGCAGTGAAGCCATCGACTCGAGTGGGCAAGAAGAACGAGACTGTCCAGAGTACTACGTTTGGCCACAAACGCAGTGCGGCAAGATGAGTCATCTTGCCGCACTGCGTTTCTGGAGATGGAACGACGCGTCTTTTACCGACTGTCATCTGATGACAGTCGGTAAAAGACGCGTCGTTCCATCTCTCTCAGAAGTCTTCATGCGACCATCAAGTAGTCCTCTTTAAGAACACCCGAGAAGCAACATCGCTCAGCCAGATCGCTCATTCCCGAAACTGCCTTCTCCTCAACAACCACCAACGCAAGCAAACACAAGCACACACCACCACCACCGCCAACAACAACAGCAGCAACAACAACTCACCCACTAAACCATGCGACTCACCTCCATCGCCACCGCCGCGCTCGTCGCCTCCCTCGGACTCGTGCACGCACAGAACGCCAAACTGCCCACACCCACTCCCGCACCCAAAACCGCCAAGCCCACGCTCCCCCACTGGGTCGGACCGCTCACCGGAAACCCCATCGACAAAGCATGCTACCGCAAGACCTACATCTCCAAGCCCAAGGAGTGCGCCACCGGATACGAACACGACGGCATCACCACGTGCTGGGCCCAGTGTCCGCTCGAGTACCCCGTCGCGTGTGGCATGGAGTGCCTCCCGCAGAACCAGGACTGCACCAAGGAGATCATCAACAAGGTCACCTCGGTCGTCAACGTCGCGCTGAATGCCGCCACCGCCGGCGTCTTCGGCGAGCTCTCCAAGGCCGCCAAGGGCATCCAACAGGGCGTCAAGTGCGGACAGCAGCTCTACAACGTCGTCACCAAGATCATGGGCTACATCGACGAGGTCGAGACCGGCGGCAAGGTCGACACGACCAAGCAGCAGCTCGTCTTCCTGCTCTCCAAGTCCGACTTCGTCATCAACGATCTCCCGGTCGCCGTCGCCACGTGTCTCGGTCTGCCCGTGCCAGCGCCCAACGAGAAGGTCGGCAAGGTCATGGACGCGGTCAACAGCATCCTCGACAAGCTCGTCAACAAGAAGACGAGCGGCCAGGATGTGCTCCAGAGCGACAACTTCCTCAACTTCACGTCCGAGGCCGGGCTCGGCGCGTCCGTCTCCTCGCTCACACCCGCCGAGAAGGACACGCTCAAGAAGCTCGTCGACGGCGGCGTCACGTGCGGACAGAAAGTCAAGGACGTCATCGATAAGGCCATCAAGATGGTCCAGGACCTCAAGCAGAAGGCGCCCACCACGGCCGTCGACGTCATCCGCACCACGGTGCTCGGCTCCCAGCTGCTACTCAAGGACCTGCCCGACGCCACCGTCGGATGCATCAACGCCAACGCGCCGGACGGCTTCAAGAACCGCGACGAGATCATCAAGACGGCCCATGTCATCGTCGACCGCGTCATCGACGCCGCCAGCCAGAACGGCAACCCAGTCTCCACGGCCGACTACGCCATCGTCATCGCCAACCTCGGACTCGACGCCATCGCGCTATACGACCCCACGGGACTCGCCGCCATGGCCAAGGAGTTCGTGCAGCCCATCTGCGGACCCACGGTCTTCGTCGGCGACATCGACGACGGTCCGGCCGACCAGGCACTTGGACTCAGCACCATGCAGAAGGCCTTCCGCAACACCACCGGCACGTGGGCCAAGACCGGCGACGGCCTGCTCCACCTCACCTTCAAGAGCGTCGACACCGAGGACGTCAAGGTCAACGTGCTCTCGGGCGGCAAGCTCGCGTACCAGGTGCCGGTCAAGAAGGGCGAGACCGTCGACTGGTCCAAGCCGCTGAGCGAGTTCCAGGGCAAGACGCTGTACCTCGACCGCTGGCGCCCGGGGTTCCTCGGCATCCCGGGCAGCGGCGGCGGCTCCGTGCTCGCCTGGGTGCCTCTCGACAAGGACGGCTCGCTCAAGCTCTCGGTCCCCATCAACCCGACCACGTTTTCGGACCACGGCCGTCGTCTGCGCCACCAGTAAATGATGCTGTCGCCACCTCGTTCGCTCGTGTCAGCGCGAAGTGGGCGAGTTTAGTAGTAGTGAGTATGGTTTTGGTCAAGAATTCGCGCATCTCGTTTGTAGTACCGTAATGGATAATATTGTCATCAATCGAGTAGTTGACTCGCTCGGACACGATCTTTCTTTTGCGACTGACTACGTCACCATCGGAAGTAGCTCCTTTCAGAGTCGCATTATAACACTGTAGCACTGCGTGCTCATTTCACACAGTATGGCTGTCCTGAGGATTCGGTCGTGCAGCTCCTAGTGTGCCGCGGTCGATGGCGTACTGGATGAGAGCATTCCCCCAGTGGGTCACTCCTTCCGACAGCTTCTCCAGAATGTCTCTCCGCGCTCGGATCTTCGCGTTGTGGTGGATCTTCACATGCGCCATGCGACGCATCACCACGATTCCTTCCTCCACGGCAATCAAGAGCGCGGCTGTCACGTCGTGACGGATGCGAGCGGCTGGACGGTACGGGTACAAGTCGTCTCGATCCACGAATGTACAGGACACAAGTCCGCAGTTGTTGAACTCGTCCCAATCGGTGAAGACCACGAAGTTGCCTTCCACAAGCAGCCCCGGCGCCACAGTCGTGAGTACGTGGTGCTGCGAGATATTATCATCCCCTGTGTCTTCTTCCACCTCTCTGATCGTCACATGACCAGTGCCGTCCGTGAAGCTGATCTCGAGGTGGGATGTGTAGAACGTCGCTGCTTCAAACACATCTCGAGCTGTGACCCCAGGTGGAAACTGAACCAGCGAAAAGCGTACACAGCTTGTGTCCCCGTTCGGTGTCTCGTAGACCTCGCTCGACGCGTGGGGTTTCGTCAGCGCCACGTACCGACTTCTCTCGATCAAGTACCCTCGCCCGAATGCTAGTTGTTGAGCTTTGACACTCTGCAGGATTCGACGTCGCTCGCCGCTCGGTCTCGTCAAGTGAATATAACAGTGCGCGAGCTGCGCTGTGTCGTTGGCCACGAACTGCGAGACCATCGAGTGCGCGTTCGCGAGCGCCAGGTGCTGCTCGTGGATGGCGTCGCGCAGCAGCGAGTTCGGGATCGCGTGTGGGCTCTCGTACTGGGCTCGCCGCACGCGCTGCCGCAGCTGCTCGAGTCGGTGCTGCAGGATGTCGACCTCGTCCTGGAGATGGTTGATCTCCTCTTTGCGCACCGTGTGCGTGGGCTTGCGCTTCTTGGGCGGCCCGGGCGCCGAGGTCTCGGCCGCCGTGGGCGAGTCGCTGCCGGACGCGAGCAGCAGCGTCACGAGCGACGGCAGCGGCCCGCGCGACGCCGCCGCTACGTCGGTCGCCGGGCGCTTGCGCGTCGCCATGGAGAAGCAAGCGATCTGGTTCTGGCAAAATGCACTTCGCCATCGGCTGCACGGGGGAGCGGAGCCGGGCTGTTTTCTGTACAGGGCAACTGAGATGCGTCAACAGTGGGGAGCAATCGCGGTGACTCCGGTAGCGCAAACATTGCGCGTCATCATTTGCATCACCCAAACACCCATCACCCAGAGTTGGGTAGATCACTTCCTAGCTTCAACAATCCTGATGGGACCGTTGATGACGCGGGCGGACCATTGGGAGGGATGACCTCGCGCCTGCAAATTCTCTCGCTTTTTCCTCGCGTTGGTCGCTCAGTTCGCGATTTCACTCGAAAGATGCAGAACGGCGAGCTGGATCCGCGGTGGCGAGAGGTCTTTGACGACTATTCGCTCGCGACGTCGCACTTTTTCAAAGTCTGGACGCTGCAGCTCGACCACGCGCGCGAGTTCCAGCGACGATGGAACCAACGACTCGACCCGACGCAACCCAAGCGATACGTGGAGAGTGTGGAAGAAGGCGACTACTACGGCGTCGCGTTGAGCATGTGCGATCTGAACCGCATGTACGAAGACCAGATTGAACTTCCAACGCTGGTGCTGCTGCGGGAAGCGGTCGAACTGCTGCACATGCTCGCGTGCATTGACTTGGACCTCTGGCGAGAGGTGTTTACCGACTCGTTTGCGTTGAAGGACAGTTGGCGGGACAGAGTTGTGCCGGTCTGGGCTTTCATGCCGTACGATGTGCTTGCCCGAAGCGTTGACATCGCCAATTCAGACGTTGAAATCTTCTTTTCTATTCTGCAGCAAACCCCTCGAACCAACCAGTACCACAGATCGAAAAATCTCATGTTGGAAATCCTCGGCGCTGACGTCAACCCACTTCTACGACCACGCCTTCCCGAGGAAATGGAGATGAAGCTTCTGTTGACACCGCCTGTCGCAACTTTTGTGCCACGCAGTAAGCTTGCATCGCATCTACGCGCGGTTGGACAGGCACTCGACCAAGCATCAATCACGATGCCGTCGACAAACAGTCTCCCGATTAAGGTTGTCTCTGCACACGTGTCGATCGATGATGCCACAATAGATGTGCGAAGCCTCGAGAGTCTGGCCTATCTGAGCTCCGTTGTTTCCGTCAACTTCCTCAAGTTTGATTTTCGGCAAACTGACGCAGACGATGGCGCCTATCCGTGGTCGACGTTCGGAGATCTTATGACTCATGCTGTGATTGGTTGCGATAGCCCACACAGCGCTCGAACGTTTGCAGTGAACATGAAAGGCGGTGATTTTCGCCGGTTCATATCGTTTGCATCAGCACTTCGTGAGACACAATGTACCGCGACCGCGACTTACACGGCCGAGTCAGTTGCATGGCCAAGGGAGAAATGGCTGCGTTGGCTTGCATGGAGCTGGCTGGGGAACAGTAAACATAGTCCCAGCTTAAATCTCTGCCTCTACCTAGACAAGCTTACCACTGACGACGTCGAGATCCTCCACGCTGTGGTCACTGGTGGGAACCCAGTCAGTGCTCTCGCCCCTCCTGTGCGTTGGATTATCACGACAGCAGATGTCATGGCCATGTGTGAAATCGACACAACTGAGGAGATTACCACGACTATATCGCCTGGAACGCGTTTGGCTGTCGTAGGTGAGTCGGCTGGGCATGGCCGTGTGACTGTCGTCGTTCCGGGCTACGGTACCGCCTCGTTGGACAGAGTCGACGTGGAAATGACAACAAAAGCTACAGGTTCAAGTCTGTCTCCTCACCCACGAGTGCGTGTGACCGGTTTGAACCTCACAATCACGGGCGATGATCCAGAAAGCTTGCAAGGCGCCACTGCTTTGATCCAGTTATTGGGACCAAGCATCACAGATTTGATGGTAATGTTCGAACGGCAGCAGCTTCGGCAGGAAGAGGTCGATTTGATTATGCCCTCGTGCCCTAGTCTTGAGAAACTGAAACTAATCGGTTTGAGGATGTGCGACTTGAGCCCTGTCATCGAGTATATTTCACGGCCGTCGTCTAGATTGGAGAATCTTGTTCTCAACCGCATCAAATTACTTGACTCGAAGGGACTGTCGGATTTCATCATTGCTGCTTCCAAACCAACCACTCACCTCGCATCGATCCTCAAGATTGTTGGGTTTGGCTTCACGAAAGACACACTGCTGGAAGCGGACACAATGGAGACCGTCCACCGAATGCTCGAAGTAAACCGTCGCCTAAAGGGCTTCCAGATCTGCGTCCCTTGTCAAGCTGATTCCAACCATCGGTCCTACGTTGATGACCAAACTAATGAGCTTGTAGCTCGACCCGCAGAGATGATCCCTCTTGCTTCGAAGCTTGCTTTTATCCACGTGCTGAAAGCCCTCGACCAGTCGACGATCTCTTCAGCGGCTAGCAAGCTTGCGCTCAACCATCTCGCAATATCTCACATCTTTGAATTCGCAGCTAAACCTTCTCTCCGAACAGTGATCGTGGAATTCGATCGTTCGTACTGAAGTCCTGTGAAGGGAGGGTCGGTTTAAATCTAATGCACTTCGTTTAATTATATCGGAAAATCTAAATGATTTTCTTGTACGACGGTTTTCGATTTACCACGACCACATTGCCGCACGCACTTCACAGGTAACATAGAAAGATCTGCGCGAAGTTACCATGACGTTCCTGGTTCACGGAGATAGACTCGTCGACAGGTTTGAGAAGTTGCGTATTCAAAAATGATTGACACTGGAAGTTGGCTCAGGTGGAGGCTTGAGGCTCGAGTTGCCAACACACTGAGAAAGGCCAATTTCTGGCAAACGCGCAGCGGTTGAACTAGACGTTGGTTATGAAGATGGTGGAAGTCATCATGGACGCGATCCGATATTGAAGCAGCCGCTTCCGTGTCAAGCGTCAGTGTCAAGTTTGTCAAATACAGATTGTCGCGAAGAGCCGAAGTGAAGCCGTCGATGATTTCATCGCAAATGTCCGGAATTTCGGAAAGATCGAGATCAAGGCACTCCAGAATTTTGGTTCCTCGTTCGTTGGCGATCGATCGCGAAAATTGACTGATGGCAATAAGAGGAGCGTAGAGTCGAGGCAGTGAGAGCGACTTTAGCCGTGAGGCAGGCTCGTAGTCCACAAAAGGATTCGTCGAGTGCAGTTGGAGGCGATGCAGTTTGAGGTGCTTTAAGTGGGGGCAGGAGTCGAGAAAGAAGCGAGGCGCAGTATCTGGTAAGCTCTCGCCATTAATTTCGATCGCAAGAGCATGAATATTGGAGCCTATCATGGATACAAGCTTGGAAACTGCTCGCCAACTCTCTCGGTGGCAGTCCACTGTAACCACCAACGACAGAAATTCTGGTACACAAGACTTGTGCTGGACATTTTTGATGACAGCAGTAATCGAGGAAACATCGCCTAGCATGAGCTCCGGGATATCGAGCTCCAATGCCTTCATAGATAACTGGAGGAACTCCCCGAGGCAACTGAATAGCTCTGCTCGGTCGCTTGCTTTTCTCGAATGAGAAGATAGTCCAAAACGCTCGAAGATCATGTTCTCGGATGGTTTTGACGCTTTCAGCACTTGGACGAGTGTTTGTAACCGAGGAAGAGACGAATTTTCGCAGTTTACGCGAAGTGTCCGTGGGCTCGATTCGCTCGAGAACAGCATGGAGAGCACAGCCGAAAATCCGTATGTCGTGAACTCATCTTCGTCTCGACCAACCATATCTATCCAGAGCTCATTAATCCGGATACGAGAGTTGATCAGCTTGAGCATCGCGAGAGACACTTCAAAAGTCAACACCATTCGTGACAGGTGAACATCAAGGGACTGAAGTTGCCACTGAAACCCGCTGGATCCTTCAAGATTGAGTGAGACAGTACTTGCGAATAAGCTCAGCTTGCTCCACAAGCTATTTGAATCAGCCGCACTCAATTGTGTCTGTGGGCTTATCCAGTTGCTGATCACCACAGAATACGAATATCGTGGCATTTCGCCAGTGTACCCGAGAATCATCTTGAGCTCTTGCTGTGCTGAGAGGAACTTATCGCTTCGTCGGCTATCATGGTGCAAACTCACCAACAAATGGTGACATTGATCCAACGATTCGAGCAACTCATCAATAACATTGGCGTAGAAGGGTTGAATGCGAATCAATGGCAGAATCTTGGCGTCATCAGTCCACGAAGGTAGTTCGAATCCGCCAACTCCACAGCGGTGCACCAAAATCCAGGTCCATGTCTTCTCATCCAAACAATGCACGAGCCACAGCAAATCTAGAGCCTCACGAATCGCTTGAAGCTTCTTCATGTCCTTTTCCACAGCAGGATCAGTCTGACCCAATCGCGACAGCGTAAATAACGTAGGACGAGGCAGTATCACGCGGAGCATCCACAAGTTGTCGAATCTTCCATTCAGCGCTGAGTGTCCTCCCAAGTTGCTGGCTTCCACTGGCACTGCCTCAACAATGCCTCGCAGCTCTCGCCACCACGGCTCGAATAATCGCCACTTGGTCTCCATCGCGATGTTTCTTGCCGACGAGTTGAAGAATGAGCCTATACTCACACGGTTGATGTTGTTCCCGTTCTGCTCATTGCCCATTATGGCAACGGTGTTCGTTTGTCATTTTGCTGATTATGGGCACGAGCAAAGCGTGTGACTCGTCTGCAAGATTGCCCGCAATCACGATCCAACGTTGGTGATTGGCTGAGGAATGTTCGCTTTCTCTTCGATGTAGCCATTTCGATGAGTTTTTTCCTTCGATTTGTTCCCCGAACACGAACTCCTCGATCAAGCGTCTTTTCTATATGGAATACATTGCCGGTGAATCCACGAAATGAGCGACCAACTCTGTACGCACAAAGCAACGTAGAGTCACGGCTCGTCGATGTAGACTTGTCTCCACACACGCGCCGCTGCGAACTCAAAAACAAGCGCCAACGTGTGGTCGTCCAACTGCAACGTCAGTTCAAGAAGACGCGACCTAAAGTCCAGCTCGTTTAAAGACATTCTTCCATCGATGATGGGCCTGATGACGCTCAGAAATGCTGCCTTGGATTTCGTGGGAAACGGAGCAGCCGCGCCGAGTCCCCACGTGAGATGGTGGGCTTCGAATGCAGCGCGATTTTGTTCAAGCAAGTGTATTGGCACGCGCAGCTCGAGGTATTCGAGCTTCCGACTGGCACGTACGAGTGACTTGAACGCGTCAATATTCTCCTGATCGAGTTCGTTGTCGACGCCGACCGAGTCCACACAAAGTTCCTTGATGACTCTGGACGCCTTTCGGGTAGGATCACCCAGCGCTTGTGCAAACGTTGTGACGCTGGCGCTTGGAACTTCGACGTTGTGGAGTGCAAGCGTGCGTATCTGACAATTGTGCTGGTCGTAAGCCTCAAGGAATACATCCAATGAGTCCACTACGACACTCGATAAATCAAGAAACTGGAGAGCACGGCAAGTTCGTAAGATGCTGTCCACCGCATTGGCTGTAAGATGCCCCATCCACAAGTATATCGAGAGACTCCGAAGATTTCGCCCAAACTCTTCAAGTAGAAGAGGGATCACCTCCACGGTTTCAAGGTGAGTACCTTCCGATCCAATTGCCATTGTCTCCAGCACATGGTGATGACTCTTGCCGTTGACTTCGCGATGAGACCTGAGCTGAGCTTGGACGGCTGCCACGTCGGCCATTTCAAAGTCGTGTTGGTTGATCGAGACGTGTTTGATTGAAGTCAGTGAGTGTGGGGAGAAGATCGCCTGCGAGAGCCATGCCCACTTCTGGTTCCGATCGGCAGCACTGTCAAATGAAAAAACGTTGTGAAGCTGGAGATTCTTGACCCTTTTTGTGGTTGCAAGTGCTGCGCATGCAGCTTCGAACTGAACACAATCAGCACGTTCGATCACAACAGTCTCGCAATCGTATCTCGACGAAGAGTTCGGTCCGCGTGCGTCTTCTTTCCTGTCGTCGGCAAGCATCGTCGTCAACAAATTATCTCTTACCGTCGTGTCGACAATATTTCCTTCTCCAAAAGGTTCATAGCGAACAAGGCGCACGCTGACGCGATGGAGTGGAGTGCCAAGAGACTGGAGTCGAATTAATTGGCTCGCGATGCCGTTCGTCATTTCGTACGGTGACACGTCCACGTCCACCGAGTGGAGCTCCAATCGAGCACAACAATCCAGCAAGTCCGACCCATTTCCACGTGTGACCAGTTCTCGAATGGTCTGAACGACCTCGACGACCTTAGTCACGTACGCCTCGACATTGTTCGTGGCCATGCCGAAGATCAGGAACTGCAGCCGCAACTGGATCGCCGGGTCCTCCCACTGCTCTACGCCATACCTCTCCAGCAGTTGGCGCTTGGCCTCCATCTCTTCTTCCTGCAAACGAGTCTTGGCGTAGACGAGCGTCTCCCACCGCGGGGCGTCCAGCTGCCATGTGAACTTGTCGTGCTTGACGCTGACCACGACGGTCATGGGGCCCAGTCGTTCTTGCTCTGGCACGACCAACGACGCCGGCATAGCGACACCCAGAGCTTCCACGACTGCGAGCCGCCACGCCACGCGATCGAGTCGCCAGAGCGTGTTGAGCAGATCCAACGCGACGCGGAAGCCACGCTGCTCAGCCGCAGAACTCTCCACGGGCAGGAACACGACGAGCCCCACGCAGTCGCTCTGCAAGTGCCCGTCTCTTGCACACGTCTCGACGTCCGTCCAGCGCCGTAGCGGTGCCAGGAAGCGCGCGAGCACGCGCCATCGGCTCTCGTCAGGAGCTCCCATTGCGTTTCAAAAATTGACCATCAAAAGAGACCAGAGATTGTCGTTAGGAACCGGTTTATAACATCTTCGCCACAATGTAGCCATGTCTCCATTTGGTGGTGGTGTTTCATGAGCCGGGACGACTCCCGATCTTCGTCGCCGAGACCACGCGCAGCACGCGGCGACGCGCAAAGACGAAGATCTTTTCGACGAGCGAGCGGCTCAAGTGGAGCTGCTGAGAAGCGTGACGCGGTCGCTTGGCCGAGGCGTCGGAGGCCACGCCCACGCAGCTGAGGAATGCCACTTTCGCACTGAGGTTCAAGTCGGACGCATGCGTCACGAGCAGCCGCGCATCGAGATCGCGAAACTGCTGAGCGAACCGCTTGTAAAACTTGCCGTCGAGACCGAGCTCGAAAAACGAAAGCACGCGGTTCACGGACAACGCGTCGAGGAACAACTGGATCCCGCGCGAGTCCGGTCGATGGATGTCGCCCGGACACCCGAGATCGTCGCAGATGTACCGAAACTCGCGGAGCTGCTGACTCATGGGATGCGACGCGTCTGCGAGAACTGTGGCGAATTCTTGTAGACTCGAGTTGCTCACGTGGACGTTCCACAGCGCGAGCGTCGAGATCCGGCACTGACCGTCTGCATACGCTTTTGTAAAAATAGTGAGGGACTCGATGGTCGCCCGACGCAGTCGCAGCAGCCGAAGATTTCGACAGCACTGTAGGATCGTTTCGACGTCGGCAGTCTGAATGAGGTTGGAGTTTTTGATGGAGATGTCGAGTGAAACAAGAGGCGCACCGATTGTCCGAATCATAGCAGCGACAGCGCCTTGATCGCAAGTGTTGAACGCCAAGTGAAACTCGCGTAAGCGGCTCGGAGGCTTGTCGACGTGGACGATTTCAAGGTCAATAATATCTTCCGGACGAGCAAACACAACTCCGTACCCTGGCGCGAGTATCCGAAGTCGGTCGGAGTCGTCGTCCCCACAGTAAAATGTGTCCGAGGATGAAAGCCGAAGCCGCTGCAGAGTATAGCCGTCTCCGTCTTCAGTAAGTCGAATTATTGCATCCTGGGACAAACGGACCTTCCGGTCGAATACCTCTCCTCGATCTGTTCCTTCCAGCTCTTGATCGGAATGGATGATGTCATGGCCTGGATGCGCCGACCGTACCACGGCTTGTAACACATTGATGTCGCTCATAAGTAGTTCGTCTTCATCGATGTGCAGCTCTGTTATGCTCGACGCAGATGCTCGACTGAAGAGTGCAAAGCTGAGCAGTCTCCATTTGTTTAATCGTTCATTCTCAAACACAGAGAAGAGATGTATCCGTGTGAGTGAGCCACACGACGCTAATGCTGAACACAAACCCTCAAAGCCCTTCAACGTACTGGTCGTGACCTTGAGCGTGCTTACCTTGACAGCACGAGCGCCATTCGACGGTTCATACCGACACAACGTCTGAAGCAGCTCGCCAAACGCTCGCCGTTCAGGATGTACGAGGTTGATCCAGACTTCTGGCATTGGTAGACCAACTCCAAGGACAGATTTGATGAAGCTGTCCATGTAGTTGGTCTTGTCCGCGCTGAACCCGACCGAAAAGTCCCACGGATGGAAAGTCACAGTCGTCAGTTCGAACGGAAAGCCCTCTATCAACAGACTGTGTTCGCCACAAGCAACCAGGCTGCGCTTATTGACAGTGAACACAATCCGCGTGATTATTGTCATGTACTGTTGAATAGTCGCTGTCGCCATGGCCTTGGGTGCAAATACCAGCGAGATCGGGATCTGGAACTTGCTCAGCCGATCTCCGACATCCATCCGCAGAATCCGATTCCTCGCTTCAAGAAACTCGAACGTCTCGCCCCACTTCTCATTGCCAAGCAGCAGCAACTCTAAAGCCGCTGCCGATTTGACTGTATCGGCGCCTTCCACCACACGAGGCGATGCCGAGAGCAAGAACTGCGTCTTGAGGTCGGAGGCATCATAGTCATTTGCATCAAAATCCTGCAGCGCGTCGTTCTCGTCCTGTTGCAAAAGTAGCCAAAACGCCTTGTCCACGTGCAGCGCGAGCCCTACGAGCTCGACTGCCTCGCGTAGCAAAAGCACTTTCCTCGTGTAGTCATCACTCTTCTTCTTGGGCGGCGGTGGGACGTGCACACGCAGCGTCTGTAGCTCGCTCTGCAGCGAGCCGCACTCCAGATCCTCGCGCTCGACGTAGTCCAGATGCTCCTGCAGCACACGCAGCCAGTCGCGCAGGAACGCCCAGCGCGCGGCGGCCTCGGCACGAGGCGATGACATGTCGGGAGGTGAAGTGGCAGAGCCCGTGACCACAGTTGCAGACTGAGAAACTCTGAGACTGGATCAGAGCGACTTGTCGCTTATCTTCAGAATACTATAGACACTGCAACGAGGTGACACTACTCAGACGACAAAAATGGACTGCGCACGTCACAGATCCTCTCTTGAACCGGGATGCTCAACCGCTCGCTACGCGACCAGCGGCTGGAGAGCCACATCCACGACCTTCTTCACAGACACGACGCGGTGGATTCGGCGGCGAGCAAACTGGAATATCCTCTCGACGGCAGAGCGTGGGAGACTCGGCTTCTCGACTCGCCGTCGAGTCTTCTTTGGAGCTCCAGTTGCAAGCACAATGACGCAGCTCAAGAAGGCAAGCTTGAGCGGTAGCTTCAGATCCGACGGGTGCGTGACAAGCAAGTGTCCGTCGAGAGCTCGGAGGCTGGCACCGTAGCGTTCGTCCTGGTGTTCACTGATCCCGAGTTCGAAGAACGAAAGTGCATAGTTAACTTTGAGCATGTCCAGAAAGAGCTGGACGCCACGCTTGTCGGGTCGCTGGATCTCACCCGGCTCAACACCATCGTCATAAATATATCGGAACTCGACGAGGGTCTTTGCCATGGGGTGAGTAGGTTTCGCGAGTGTGAGGGCAAAGTCGCGGAGGCTTGAGTTGCGAACTCGCACATTCCACAATGCGAGCGTCGAAATACGACAGGTTTTCTTCTCGTACGCGTCTACGAAGACGTCGAGAGAATCAATCTTCGCGCGATTGATACGAAGGAGTTTCAAATGACGACTCGTATCAAGAATTGCCTCGATATCGCTGGTTCGGATGAGACTCGAATCGTCCACGTCAAGATCAAGTGAGACCAAAGACGAACCGATGGTACGGATAAGCTCTGCAATGATTCCTTGATCACCGCGGTTGAATGCAAGTCGAAGAATCGACAAACCAGCCGGACGGCGCGATTCGACGTCAAGACCTTTTGTGTCGATAATGTGTCCACAAGATACGAAAACAGCTCCATATCCTGGCGCAAGAATGACAGCGAACTCGCCACTTGACCCGTTAAGGCAATAAAACCAGTCAACCTCCTGCAAACGAAGCGCCTGCAGACTGTGCTCATGGCCATCTCGATTGAGTCGGATTTGAGCACTTGGTGCCAACTTCACGAAGCACATGTCATCAGGAGACGAGTTCTCTTTACTTCCGGACAGGTAGGTCGGTGAGACGTCACGAAGCGGGTTTGCTGACTTCACCATCGACCGCAAAGCCGCCACATCGCTCAACAAAAGCTGCTCCTCGTCGATCCAGACTTCGCGAATACTGCTCTTTGACGCGCGACTGAAAAGCGCAAAGCCTAGCAAGCGCCATTTGGCTGTTCGTTCTTCCCCAAGTGCAGAATAGAAGTGAAGCATCGAAAGAGTCTCTGAGGACAGTATGGTGCTGCTCAAGGACGTAAATCCCTGCAAACTGTCCCCGCTGATCATGAGCGCGTCGACTCTTCCGCGATGATCGGCACCGAGCCGGCGACTCACAGGTAGTAGAACTCGCCCAAGCATCGTGTGGTGTGTGTTAGCAAGGTTGAGCGCGACCTCTGCGATCGTTATCGGGTAGCGGAGAGAGCTTGTGATGACGGCTTCCACTGTTTCGTCGATCGCGATTTCCCACGGCTGAAATATCATCCACTTTAAGACAAACGGATACCGCCTAGCGTAGTCACTTGAGATTTGATTTGTAGCGCTGATGACGTCAGTCACGAGCCGTTTAGCTAGCGAGCAGTACTCGCGCGCATCATTCGCGGACATTGTCTCTGGCGTAAACAGCAACGTGATCGGAATTCTGAACCCTCGAAGCCGTCCTCGAACATCTCGGTGCACGATGGTCCGACGAGCCTTGATGTACTTTTCATTGAGCGAGGTGCTGTCGAGAAGTCGGGTCAGGGCTCGGATCGATGCGAGGTTGTCGCCACTCGCGTTGGTGCGTTCGAACGCCTTGAAGAGATACCTCGGCTCGAGGTCGCACTCGTCGTAATCGCTCGGATCAAAGTTACGCAGCAGCGGATTCCGCGGGCGCCTTATGAGCTGCCAGACGTCTTTGTCCACGCGCAGCGCCAGCGCCACGAGCTCGAGCGCCTCACGCAGCCTGCGGAGCGTGGCATTGTAGGCGTCGGTCTCCTCTGGTGGCCACGGGACGTACACGCAGAAGGTCTTGAGCTCGCTGTGGAGAGAGCTGCAGTCGACCTCCTTGCGCTCGTGGTAGTAGAGATGCTGGTGCAGCACGGCGAGCCACTCGCGCAGGAAGCCCCAGCGCGCAGAGACATCTTTGCGCGCGGTCATCATTTCCAGTTTAAAATTATTCGACGCTGGTTTCATTTGAACAAAGTATATGTCACTCGAACGAGGTACGAATCGTCACGTGCGACTCGGTGAGACCAGAAGCTCCTCATCCCACCAAAAGGACCGATACTGTGCGCCCGGGTGTGCGAATCGAAGAATGCGAGTGGTGAGTTTGCGACGAACGCCTCTGTGGAAGTGAGGTTGCCAGGGCACTCGAGAGCGTTTGCCTTTGGACTGAGTTGGAAGAGATCGACTGGTCACGACACTCAAGAAAGCCATGCGCGCTTGCTTCCACTCCTCGGACAGGAGATCGTGGTCGTGCATCTTCAAAATGTCCGCGTGGGTGTTGTAGACCGCACTGACGAGGCCGATCTCGAGCATGGTGAGGTGAGGATTCGTCCGCAGAGCGGATTCAAACGCGAGCGCGCCAGTATTGTCGATGATACGAGGGCATTTCCTCGTATTGGCTTGCCCAAGCTGAAAGATGTAGCGAAACTCAATCACGCGTCGAAATACAGGAGACCGCGGACGCGCCAGCTCGAGAGCAAATCGGGTCATGCTCTCCGAGTCAACGCGCGAGTTGACCATGGAGAGTGTGCTTATGCGGCAACCTCGGAACGCGTACGCATCCGAGAAGATGTCCATCGATCCGAAACTCACCTTGTCGAGATGGACGAACTCGAGTCTTGGACAGCTGTCGAGAATTGCATTGGCTTCGTTCGCGCTGAGAGTCAGCTCTTCGTATACGACGAGGCTGAGACGCTGGAGGTTGCGCCCGAGGCGGTCAAGCAGGCACGGCAGCACGCCCGGGCTGTAATACCATACATCAAGGGAGAGGCTGTCGAGATGGGGCGGATTGTATCCTGGGTAGAGCTTATCTTGAACATGTTCCAAGTCTGCTGATCGAGCTCGACAAACTCCGAAGCCAGGCACAACAATGAACGAGTACCGAACCGAGTCCACGAAAATGCCGTGGTTGAGGTCAAGAAACCTCTCAGTGGGTGGTATATGCAAGTCGCGCAGTCGCTGCCACGTTTGATCGGGGAGTTCAATACTTGCTGAAGCATCAAGACTTACCCAGCGATTGCTCTTCGTTGTAAAGCCATTTTCATGAAAAGTTCCACTTGATCCTGCCTCAAAGCACTTCATGTCGTTCCAATCCAATTTTATCCTCGACAAATGAAGCTCCCGAACCGACGACTTGTTGGCAAACGCGTATCCTAGCCATCTCATGCCTGCTTCTGGATCTTCGAGGTCGACGCAGTTGACACAAAGACGCTCCAGGAAGCGTGCGTGTGAGATGGAGCTGCAAAAAGCCGCGATGTGGTCAACGCGGTGCAGTCTCGCAGAGATTGTGCTTATCTGGCTTCTACCAAGCCGGTTTGCTTGGGCGGAACCAGTAATCGAGTTCACGGCGATGCCGATTGTTGCAGAATCAGCACGATCGAACGGTACACCGACGGATCGGAGTTCAACTCCAGCGAGTCGAACGCTGTCAATGAAGTCGACCCACCACTCTTTATGCGAAATAAAATCCACACCGATCGCCATGGTCTCAAGTACGAACGCCGATCCGGCGACACTCTTGGTGTCGCGGAGAACCTCGACCAGCTCTTGAGTCATTGTCATCCACTCTTGGTCGTCCGCATGGAGCCTCCAACATGGGTTCAGCACTAGAGAGAACGGGATGCGATAGTCTTCATCCCACTGCAAGCCGACGAGAGCCCGAATACGCTCCTTCGCTACGCAGTAGTCGTGGCTGAAATGGTCCTGCGTGATGGCCGTGAACATTTCGTGAAGCACGTCGAAGCTACCATAGTCATCAGATCTATGACCTTCCGCCAACACGATCTCAAACTTGGCGCACAGGTTCGCCCGATCGTACTGGAACGGTCCCTCGCTGTCTTTTTCATCGAACGTTGGTGGATGGAGAAATCGGCGCCAAGCTGTTCTGTCGTACTTCAGCGCGAGACCGACCAGCTCGAGTCCCTCGCGCACACGCACGAGATGGCAGCTAACCAGCGGATCCGCGAAGGAAGACCCCCACGCCTGAAAGCGCGTGAGGAGACCGCCGAAGTGGAGCTGCAGAGCGTCGAGCTCGTTGCGGATCCCGCCGATCTCGAGCTCGTTGGCTTCCTTGTACGAGAGATGCGGTCGAAGCGCGTCACGCCATGGCGAGAGGAAGGACCAGTCAGGCGGGGCCACGGCCCTCAGACCGTTTGGCTGACTGACTGACGAGCTCAACTGGCCAACCATGTGCGTCGGATGGATGAGGAGGTGATTTCGCACATGATTACGCTCAAAGGATCTTAGAAAGGCGCTACTCTACACTGTACTCTCTTGATGACAACTTCCCACCAAAACTTGAACAATACTCGACGAACGGAGACCCACACACAAAACTGCTACACCCAAGGCTCGCTATCTCGACACTACACGTAAGGGTTTTGGTTGCCACCAGCCAACGCGGCTCCGTTGGCTGCACCGTTTTTGGCGTTGTCAATCGAAGCCGTACCAGCTCCAGGCCACCCCGCACCAAATTTGGTGCGAGAACCAGCTAGCGCGGCTGAGAGCTTGCCTCGGAAATCGTTCGTTGCGCCGCCATTGGCGTTCGACGGGGTAGACGGCATGGCCTGTGGAGCCTCCTGCTTCGTGTTGGTAGGAGGAGCGACTCCCGTCGGTGGCACAGGAGACCCAGCTGTCGAAGCATTCACAGGGGAAGCCACACCAGGTGCAGCAATCGGAGCTTCAACTGGCCCAGCGAGTGGCACGCAGTTGACTGCAAAACACAAAACGACTTAGATACACGGAGCGACGGCAACATCGCGACAACGTGAACTTACGCCAATACTGCCAGTTGACGAAATGGACTGCGAGCCACAAGAACTGCAGACGCTTGGCGCCGCTGCACTGCGCCGCGTCGATCTTCATACGTGCCGGAAGTTGCCTCCCAAAGGCAGCGCGACAATCCTGGTTCTGGAGCACCAACTTGTCGTCACACCAGATCTCACACGGACCCTATCGGATTCAGCCAATGGAACGGTTAGTGTGTCAATCGAATTCTGTCCTCCAACACTCCCATACGTACATGGTGGTCATTCTGGAAACCCCATCGACCGGTGGGGTGTCCCCACTCAATCACACCGTCTGATGGCAGCGTCACCTCCAGTGTAGCCGCAGACGTTGTCAGTCTTCCCCGGGAAGCGCGGCTTCATCTTGTTCTCGATGCTTTGGAATAGCTGACGAAGCGAAGTGTGGCCATTCGCTTGCGAATAGCTGGCAAAGAGCTGGGCGCTCTTCTCCGCGTTACCGCCCCAAGATTCACCTGGACCGGGTTTGAAGACGTCATTGCCGTTGATCTCACCGACAAAGTCGTACTGTTGGAAGGCATTGACAGTGCCGGGGCGAGCCTTGGCTTCAGGACGAAGCAATTTGCCATGGGCGTCAACCGAGCGGGAGGCAACGGAGAGCGCGGCAAGCATCGAGACAGCGATTTTCGTGAGTGATGGCATCTGTGGAGATTGTTCTTTGTAGCAAGAGTTGCTGGGAAGTAACCTGTGAGGACCACTGGAGAATCGGAAATGATCATGATCGTCGCAGGGCTGAAGCCAGGAATTGATCCAACGCTAAGGGGCAGTGCAGTTCCTGCCTTTGTCTTGCACGCCAGTGAACAGACTGCGCCACGTCTACTCGCCGCTGGCTGTCGCCCACAACCGAGAGGACATGACTACTCTTTCGTATCCCACAATGTAGGATACGAAAGAGTCTCCATGCCGTCGGTGGGTTCGTTGAGTGAATCCACTTTTACAGTATTCACACAACGGAGGACATCTGGGCCAATTGTTTTCGCGTCTCGAGTGCGAGCCATGGATTTCGTCACCCGCTGTGCGGGTTTGACTGATTCAGATGGTTCGTCATTACTGTTGGGGCGTATGGACGACCGGAATGAGCCATTGCCGCGGATTTGGGTAAGACAGTCCACTCACTCGGACGTTAGCACTACCGCACAACTCACGAGTCAGGTTTAACCTCGCAAGCGTACCCAGAGTCAGGTTTAACCTCGCAAGCGTACCCTGGTCGTATGGGAGAGAAGACGATATAATGTTGCGAAGATGGTCCGCAGATCTAGTGGGAATAACTTCCACGCCACCAGTGCCATAACATGTGGCTCAAAGGCTGTCTCTAGCACAAAACCAGCTCTTCACAGGAACCATCTCTCCCACTGAACAGGTGGGATCTCAGGGAACGGTATTTGAATCGACACGTTTGTCACGTCGTTTCCACTGGCATGGTACTGTAGCATTATTGGTCTCCAATCATCTAGGGTGCTATGTAAAAATGCCTATGGAAGGGGGGGGGGGGCTCCCATAGGCATTTCCAAACGTCGCGTCTACCAACGAGATTGACCCCAGATGGATGATGGACGGCCATATGACCACCCGATCAACTCGTGTGCGTAGAAGTCGGGGTGTCTGTCTGAATGCCTGGATGCCTGAATGCCTTCACACAAAGTGCCCACTCGGAAGAGACACTCCAGCTGCTGCCTCGCTCAAGGGGGACTCGTGGACACTCGCGGTTGCTCGTGGTTATCCCACGGACACAACGGCCACTCGCCCACAAACGCACCAACAGACTCTCAGCTGTCGCTGCCAAGTCGACGCGGCGTCTTGCGCGGGGTGCGGGTCTTACGCGGATCCCGTTGCGTCTGTACCGATCGATGCGCGAGAGATGATCCCTCTAAGGTAGCGCGTCACGATCTGCTGCGATCCACCACGGACTCGAGTACGACAAGGACCCTGTTCGTAGAATACGGACCTTACCCAGTACGCCACGGACGAGACCCCGTCCACCACCACCGAACAGCACACAGAGTGGACACACTCGCCTCACCCGCGCAACTCAACTCCCTCGCTCACTCACTCTACAACTTCCTGTCTTCCACACGAGCAGGCTCACCCACCCACGACAACCACCAACTGCTAACCACCGAACTACCAACCACCCAACTACCCAACTATCATTCTCCAACTCTCAACACCGACTTCGTCCACCGAGTCGATATCAACCCCAACCAAACCCAACCAACCCACCACCAAACAGGTTACTCAAACAAGCACACGCCCGCGCGCGCGCGCGCACACACACACACAACCATGCCGTCGCTCAACAAGATCCTCTCCGTGTCCACACTCGTCGCACTCGCGCTCGCACTGACGTCCCGCTCGGTCGACGCCCACGGCAAACTGCTCAAACCAGAGGCCAAGATCCGACCGGGTAGCGGTCTCTTCGACGCCCAACAGTACGACTTCGTGGGCGAGATCAACGGCAACGACGTCTTCAAGCCGGCGCGCGGCGAGTCCTGGAGCGGCAACCCACAGAAGAACGCGCAGCTCTTCGCCAGCTACTTCCAGGCCAACGGCCACACGTCGCTGCGCCAGTTCTTCCAGACGGTCGAACCCAAGATGAAGCCGCGCTTCCCGGGCAAGACCGACAACGTCTGCGGCTTCACGGGCGGTGACAACGCCGTCCCAGCGACACTGCCGGCGGACGGCGTGCTCGAGTGGGGCAACCTCGCCGGTCGATGGGGATTCCAGAACGACCACTACGTACGTGGTCTGCTTTTGCTTTTGCTTTTGCTTTTGCTTTTGCTTTTGCTTTTGCTTTTGCTTTTACAGTGTGACTTGTCGGAGCATTCGGCTAACGTGCTGCTTGTTTCATGCGTGCCACAACAGGGTCCGTGCGAGGTCTGGTGCGACGACAAGCTGGTGCTCCAGAACATGGACTGCCGCGCGGCGTTCGGCAAGGAGCTGCCGGCGCGCATGAAGATCGACGCGGCGCAGTGCAGCGGCGCCAAGCGCCTGCAGTTCTTGTGGCTCGCGGTGCACTTTGCCAACTGGCAGTACTGGCGTACGTTCTTTTCTTTCGCGTAAACACCTTGACCTTGACCTCGTCGAGAGGTGGTGGAGAGGTGGATGTGCCGTTGGTGTCTCGTACTGACGCGTTTGCTTTTGTTGTTGTTGTTGTTGTTGTGTCTCAGTCAACTGCGTGCCACTCGCTGGGTCGATCCAAGCTCCAGTCACAGCTGCAGGAACCGCAGCACCCACGAACGCGACGGCCACGGCGCCATCGGTGGCAGTGGCAGTCCCGACCGTGGCTCCGATCGACAACGGCAACAACAACTTCAAGCAGCAAGCTCCGGCGCCGCCATCCAACGCCTACGGCGGCAAGCACAACGACTGGCGCAGCGTGATTGATGCGTGGCGAGCCAAGTTCGGTGGCGGCGGGGCGGGTGGTGCTGGTGCCGGTGGTGTCGGAGGTGCTGGTGGTGCTGGTGCCGGTGGCGCTGGTGGTGTCGGTGGTGTCGGTGGCGGCTGGCCCAGCACCGGCGCTGGTGCTGGTGCTGGTGCTGGTGCTGGTGCTGGTGCTGGTGCTGGTGCTGGTGCTGGCGCTGGTGCCGGTGCTGGTGCCGGTGCCGGTGCTGGCACGGTCGCGAAAGGCGCCGGCGGTGCCACCGTGAACGTGGGTGGATCCCCTGTCGCGATGCCGGCGGTCGTGAGCCCGACCCCGACCCCGGCTCCGGCTGTCACGACGGTGGCGCCTATCACGCCTGCTCCAACGCCTGCTCCCTCGCCTGCTCCCTCGCTTGCTCCGGCCCCCGCTCCGGCCCCCGCCGCTGCGCCTGTTCCAGCACCGGTGGCAGTACCGGCGGCGGGCGACAACAAGAGCATGTACGCGCAGTACGTGTAAGCATGGCTGGTCGAGTTTGGCTTTACCCGAGGCGCTGGCGCTGTGTCGGGCCGTCTTTGGAGTCATGGTGTGTTTCAGTCGTGTTGTCGACGTCCGTGTTAGTGTCAGTGTTAGCGTCTGTAAGCAACGCCACCAATGAAGTCAGAAAAATTGCGTTCGTACTTTGTAAATTCGCAACTTCTCTCTCTCATTCGATGCTTCACGATGCTGCAGACTCGGATTCGATTGGATGTGTCTTGCTATCAGTGTCGCCCGTCAATTCCCGCGAAGAGACCGCCGTGGAATTCGCGGCATCGACGATGATCCTGACGGCCATGCCAGTCTTTCTAGCAAGACAGAGTTCCACCCAGAGCTTGAGGGTCTTCGCATGTGCGGATGATGCAAGTTTTAACTTGACACTCAGCCGACACATCAGCTTTGCCTACGAGTGGGCTGTATAGAGCTCATCCCATCCCTGGCTTCTCCGCCAGGTTGACCCCTGACGGCCGACCATAGCACTACGAGCTGATAGCTATCAGAGTACGTAAATCGAAACTCAAAAGATTCCATCGTCATCATCATGTATAGAGCTCGTCATGGGTGTCAACAACTGGCCTCGCTCGACCTCGATCTTCAGCTTTGTTGCACAGATTGCACAAGCCAGAGCGGTGTTTATGGTTGGTAGGGTGGCGGACTCAGGGCCGGGTGGACGAGATATCAGCCATCTTGATGTGTGCACGTGGTCCATCTTGCCCCCAACGCCTGGAGCATGCGTGATCCGGCGCGCGTAGGGATAGAGTGCATGTGGTTTCGAGGCGCTCGGTGTTCGCAGAATTGGCAATGAAATCTTCAGTACGTTGATGTCAAATACTACCTAGTCCTACACTAGATTTGTCTGAGTCAGTCTCCTGAGTTGGTCTCCTTTACGCAATGGGTTCCCACGACATTTGCTGAGTATATTCCATGGCATGTGCGCGCTTGCTGTCCCAGACTTCGACAGCTGCTCCAACGAAGATCACTTTGTATCGTTGTATCGAATCCTAGCATCTCCGACCAGAGGGAGAGATAGAGAGAAAAAGAGAGTTGGTCTGTCCTATCATGACAGCTTGAGCAAATCCTGGAGATGGAGATCCAACGACTTCACGCAAAGAATATTCAACGGTGGCTCGAAGTGTTTCAAAACTTCTTTCTCTCACTTTTCTAATTCCCCGTCAACCGCGACTTCTCCCAACACAAGCCAAGTGTACGAATACTGCGCCAACAGAAACGATGCTATCACTCTCTAGACTCGTCGTACTTGCTCTTTGCCTCGCTCAATCACCCCAACCAGCTGATGCTCACGGCAAACTGCTCAAGCCAGAGGCCAAAATGAGAGCAGGGACCGCAATCAACGAGAACGAGTTCGTCGGTGAAATCAACGGCGACGACATCTTTAAACCGGCAGACGGTGAATCCTGGAGTGGTGATCCGCAGAAGAACGCACAGCTCTTCACTAAATACTTCTTAGCCAACCGACACAAGACTCTACGCCATTTCTTCCAGGCAATCGAACCCAAGATGAAGCCGCGCTTCCCAGGAAAGACGGACAACATCTGTGGTTTCACTGGCGGCGACACCTTCATGCCTGCTACGGTACCAACGGATGGCGTGATCGAATGGGGAAACATTCCTGGTCAATGGGGGTTCCAAAGCGACCATTACGTACGTCGATGGCGTTGATTCACATACATGAAATGAGGGTAGTGTTAACGATGTCGTTATTGGATTACAGGGACCGTGCGAAGCCTGGTGCGATGACAAGATGGTGCTCCAGAACATGGACTGCCTTACCGCGTTCGGCAAGGAGCTGCCGGCGCGCATGAAGATCGACGCGGCGCAGTGTAGCGGCGTCAAGCGTCTACAGTTCTTGTGGCTCGCGGTGCATTTTTCCAACTGGCAGTACTGGCGTACGTGATTTCGCATGCACGTCTTATCGAGGTGGAAGTACGTTGGTACCACTTGCTAATCCGCATGTTCGTGGTGTTTTCGTGTTGTAGTCAACTGCGTGCCACTTGCTGGATCGATCGAGGCAACAAACGCGTCAGCCTCGCCTCAATCGGTGACCCCGGTCGCGACTGAAGCGCCTTCGCCAGTGGTAGTACAAGTGGCCAAGGCCAGGTCGGTGGCAGTCCCTACTGTGTCCCCTATCGATGTCGGGCATGACTTCGACCAGCAGGAGCCAGCTCCTCTCACCAATGCGCATGGTGGTGATCAAGATTATGTCGACGATGTCGGCGAGACGAACATCGACAGTGTCTGGGAGACTTTGGGCGATGGAGAAGACGGTAGTGATTATGACGAGTCGCTGCAGTTTGATATTGACCAGGCCAGAAACGCCAACGAGTTCCGGACAAGTGATCTTGTTGACATCGACTACAATTTCTCGTCTAGTGGAAGCGAAGACAACGACAGTTCAGAGGCAAGCGACGAGCTAGATGGCAGCGAAGACAACGACAGTTCAGATGGAAGCGACGAGCTAGATGGTAGCGAAGACAACGACAGTTCAGAGGCAAGCGACGAGCTGGATGGCCAATATGGCTCTCAGTCGAGCGATAGTAGTGACAATAGCGCTGAAGATGGATTTGTCGACGAAGATACGTTCTGAGCACGCCAGTATCCTGTCGACGACACGTTTTGCTACACGTCCAAGGCGGCTGGGGGATTCATGCTCAACCGATAACGAATAATCAACACGAGACCAAACGCTTAATGTTCATGCTCTGGCAATGGATACCAATTTGAAATTTCAACGAGTGAACTCGACCAGACTCGAACCATTAGCTCTGTACCAGAACGCAACAAGCAGCAACTTTGGCAGGCTCTTGAGACAATACTGCTGTTCCAATCCTTTGCCAGCTCCTGCTGATTACGGTAGGTGACGAATTTCAGCGTGGAGAGAAAAACTTATGTCCTCTCCAAATCATTTGTTGAGAGTGCAGGAAGTGGCTGTCGTTGAGCACGCACATTTCCATATACTGCTCAAGTCACATGGCGTTGAAGTGGGTTCTTGTCTAATTGCACCAGCACTCCGGGCGAGTAGGCAGGAGTGAAGTTCTCATCCTGCGTAGACTGGTTTTCCAAGCTCAAGTTAGTCGAGTAAGCGCGACTGGTCACTACCGACGATCCAAGTGATTCTCAACTTCGTATTTTGCTATCCAACGCGAAAATGGTCTCTAGAGGCTCCGTGGCCCAGCTTTCTCCTCTGTCAGGGGTCGAGATCCGATTCAACAACGTCTCTCTCGCGGCCGAGATCCAGCTCGCCGGCGATGGCGAAGACACCAGGCATGAGCTGCCGACCATCACCAATGCCCTCAAGAAGGCAGTTCGCAGCCTCACGACCAGCAGCAACCGTGTCACCAAGCATATCCTGCGCGACGTCAGCGGCATCTTCAAGCCAGCGACCATGACGCTCGTGCTGGGTCATCCGGGCTCGGGCAAGTCGGCACTCATGAAGCTGCTCAGTGGTCGCTTCCCAATGGTGAGCAACGTCACACTTGATGGAGAGGTCACGTACAACGGCATCTCGCGTGGTCACGTGCTGAAGCGACTGCCGCAGCTCGCAACGTACGTAGCCCAGCGAGACATCCACTTCCCAACGTTGACCGTCAGAGAGACACTCGAGTTCGCCCACGCCTGCAGCGGCAGTCAATCAAGTCGTGCGAGTCCGGCGGACGTGATCCAACAGCTCGGCTTGGAGAACTGCCAGGACACGGTGGTCGGCGATGCTACGCTGCGAGGTGTCTCTGGCGGGGAACGCAAGCGCGTGACCACAGGCAAGATGCTATTCGGGGATCGACCCGTGGTCTTTATGGACGAAATCTCAACCGGACTCGACAGTGCCGCGACCTTCGATATTGTGCAGGCACAACGCGACGTCGCCAAGCTGCAGGGTAAGACTGTCGTCATTTCACTGCTCCAGCCGTCACCTGAGGTCTTCGCACTCTTTGACGATGTCTTGATCTTGAACGACGGATTCATTATGTACCATGGCCCTCGCGAACAAGTCATGCCGTTCTTCCACGGACTCGGATTTGACTGTCCTCCGAGTCGAGATGCAGCCGATTTTCTATGTGACCTTGGGACCCCACAACAAACACAGTACGAATCGCCCCGCGCGATCAACGCGAGGCGTCCGCGAGCAGCACGTGAGTTTGCTGATCTCTTCGCCAAGTCGTCGATCCACGAAGCGATGCTGCGAGATCTTCATGAGCCCCGAGATCCAACACTAAGCACAGAAATTGTCCACCGAACGCCGGAGTTTCAGCAATCCTTCATGCAAGAACTCGCCACGGTGGCCGTTCGGCAGCTCAAGGTCACGTTCCGGAATGTGGAGTACATCTACGTGCGCGCGTGCATGGTCTTTGCTGTGAGTTTGATTCTCTCGTCGCTCTTCTGGCAGTTTGATCCTCGAAATGTGCAAGTTGTGATGGGCGTGAGCTTCCAAGGGATCCTCTTTCTCAACCTCGGTCAGGTGTTGCAGTTGCCAATATACATGGGTGCGCGCGACACCTTCTACAAGCAGCGTGGGGCCAACCTCTACCGCACGTCTGCATATGTCGCCGCAGGCTCAGTCGCTCAAGTTCCAATCGCTGCTTTTGAAACCATGGTGTTCGGCACCTTCGTCTACTGGATGTGCGGCTTCGTCTCAGTGTTCACGTCGTACCTCGTGTTCCTCGCGCTCGTCTTCTTGACCAACATGGTCCTCGCAACATTCTTCTTCTTTATGGCGGCAATCTGCAAGAACCTCAACACAGCAACGCCGACATCGCTGGTCGCGATCATGCTGATCACTATCTTCTCGGGGTTTATCGTATCGAAAGATCAGATCCCAGATTTCTTGAGTTGGTTGTACTGGATCAACCCGATTACTTGGTGTGTACGAGGTGTTGCTATCAACCAGTATACGAGTGATCGCTTCAACGTCGACTTCTATGATGGTATCGACTATAAAGCTACATACGGCAAGCAGACGGGCGCATACCTGCTCAGCTTGTTCGACGTGAACGGTGGCAAGGCATGGATCGGTGTTAGTTTTGCGGTGCTCATTGGCATGTACTTGCTCTTTCTCATGATGGCGTTCTATGTTCTCGAGTATGTTCGATTCGAGAGTCCGGAGCGCGTCACCCTTGGAGAAGAAGAAAAGTCACTCAATCCTACGAACAACGTGGTCACGCCATCCGTAGGAGAGAAGTCACTCGAAAGTACTGGGGTCGACTTCGCACTTGCTCAGACTCCACGCAGCGCGAAGGATTCGGTGGCTTTGGATGTAGCGCCGCCAACTACCTATCACCACGATTTCATTCCAGTCACTATGGCTTTCAAAGATCATTGGTACTCGGTGCCCAACCCAACCAACCCGAAGGAAGACCTCGAGCTCTTGAAGGGAATCTCTGGTTTCGCACAGCCTGGTACAATGACGGCACTGATGGGCAGCTCTGGCGCTGGCAAGACGACGCTGATGGACGTGATCGCTGGTCGGAAGACAGGAGGAAAGATCCGCGGCCAGATCCTGCTCAATGGGCACCCTGCTACTGATCTCGCCATTCGACGCAGCACCGGCTACTGTGAGCAGATGGACATCCACTCGGAAACCGCAACATTCCGTGAGGCTCTGATCTTCAGTGCATTTCTTCGACAAAGCGCCGACGTCTCGGCTGACAGAAAGCTCGAGTCCGTCGAGGAGTGCCTGGACCTTCTCGATCTGCGTCCGATTGCTGACCAGATCATCCGAGGCAGTTCTGTTGAACAGATGAAGCGACTGACGATCGGCGTGGAGCTAGCGGCGCAGCCAAGTGTGCTCTTCTTGGACGAGCCAACCAGCGGGCTGGACGCACGTGCGGCCAAAATGATCATGGATGGAGTGCGCAAGGTTGCTGACACAGGACGCACGGTGCTCTGTACGATCCACCAACCGTCGTGGGAAGTCTTCCAGGTCTTTGACAGTCTGCTGCTGCTCAAGCGAGGAGGCGAAACTGTCTTCTTCGGCGAACTGGGGGAGAATGCGACACATCTGATTCAGCACTTCGAGGCAATCGACGGTGTTCCGCGCCTCGAGCCTGGATACAACCCCGCGACCTGGATGCTGGAGGTGATCGGTGCCGGGGTTAGTAACACGGCCACTAATGATGTCGACTTTGCCAAGGTCTTTGCGATGAGCGACAGGAAGCAGCAGCTCATGACTACACTTGGGAAACCAGGCATCACCAGCCCGTCGACAGATGTTCCAGCGCTCGAGTTTACCAACAAACGAGCAGCCACCCACGCCACTCAAGCCAGACTGCTCTTGCAACGCTTCCGTGAGTTGTACTGGCGCACGCCTTCCTACAACATCACGCGGTTTGCGGTCGTGATCTTCTTCGCCATTGTCTTCGGGTTGACGTATGTCGACGCTGAGTACGACACATACCAGGGTATCAACTCGGGTCAGGGCCTCATGTACTACTCCTCGCTCTTCCTGGGAATCGTCTCTTTCAACAGTGTGATACCCGTGACAGTCGTGGAGCGACCCTCTTTCTACCGCGAGCGAGCATCGCAAACGTACAGTGCGTGGTGGTATTTCGTCGCGGGGTCGCTGATCGAGATCCCCTACATCTTCAGCAGCTCCTTTGTCTTCACAGCCATTTTCTTCCCCCTTGTTGGGTTCACTGGTGCCGCGAGGTTCTTCTTCTTCTGGCTGAACTTGTCGCTCTACGTTGTTCAACAAACGTACTGGGCTCAATTGCTTGTGTACGCGCTACCGAGCATCGAAGTGACCTCCACCGTTGGAATGTTTTTTCTCTCCGTCTCCGTCTTATTTTCGGGCTACAACCCTCCAGCGAGCGCGATCCCCACCGCCTACAAATGGGCTTACCACATCACTTCACACAAGTACACGCTCGCAATCTTGTCGGCGACCGTGTTCGGCGACTGCCCGGAAGGCACTACTGCGAATCTCGCTTGCGATCACATCAAGAACTTGCCGCCGACTCTGCCGTCCAACCTGAGCATCAAGGAGTACGTGGAGAGAGTTTTTCTCATGAAGCACGACGAGATCTGGATGAACTTCGGACTCGTCATCGCCTTCATTGTGCTCTACCGCCTGCTCGCGCTCGGCGCGCTTCGGTTCCTCAACTTCCAGAAGAGATAAACAAACTTACTCATCCACTAACTGAATGCACCCTCCACCTTGGCACTCACGGGTCTATTCCAAATCGCTGCCGCACGTGCTTGACCAGGGCGTCGCCCCAGTTACTCACACTTTCACTCAGATTCTGCATCAGTGTGTCGCCAATATCAAAGTTGTCGTTGTGGTGGACCCGCACGTGGCCGAGACGGCGCATTACGATCGTGTCATCCTCTCTCGTTACCATCAAGATCGCCGTAACGTCTTGGCGTATCCGATCACGAATACGGTAAGGGTATAGGTCATCACGATCGACGAAAGTGGATGTGACGATGCCGTAGTCCTCGTCTTCGTCGAAGTGGGTGAAGATCGCGAGGTTAGTTTCCACTAAGAGTTCATCGCGCACTGTCGTCGCAATGCGATGTTGCGACATGGTCAGGTCGCCGAGGTCTTCGTCATCCTCACGGATAGTGACGCGTCCTGCACCGTCTGTGAAGCTCATTTCGAGGTTGTACGTGAAGAAGGTCGCCGCGTCAAACACGTCGCGCACAGTCAGCGAGCCTGGGAACTGCGTCAGCGAAAAGCGAAGACTACACGCATCTCCGCTCTCGCTAATGAACTGCTCGTTTGACGTGTGGGGTTTTCTCAAGTTCAGATGTCGGCTGCGCTCGAGCACATACCGCCGCGCGACCCGTAGCTGCTGCGGCCGAACGGCCTGGAGCATGCGCAGCCGACCCTTGGACGTCGACGGGAGGTGGATGTAACAGTGTGCCGGTAACGCAAAGTCCGACGCAAAGAACTGCGAGACCATGGACCGCGCGCATGCGAGGCTGAGCTGCTGCTCGTGGATCGCCTCCCGCAGCAGTCCGTTCGGGATCTGCGGGTGCTCGGGGTCTTCCTCTTCGACTTTCTGCGACGCCAGAGAGGGACTCGGCGCGACGCTCTGTCCTCTCAGGAACGCGAGGCGCTTCTCGAGTTGCGCGATCTCGTCCGTGAGCACCGTGATCTCTTCTTTGCGCACCGTGTGGGTCGGCTTGCGTTTCTTGGCGGGGCGCGTGTCGGCCTCGCGGACCTTGGCCTCGGCCTTCCAGGCCTTGTAGGACTCGCTCGTGCGGCCACGCTCCTCGGCGCTCGCCTGTGCGGCCTTCTGCACCGACTCCATGAGCGCCAGCAGCGCGTACGCCGAGTGCTCGGGCAGCGCGCCGGGCTCCTGCTTGGCCATGACATCGTCGTGTTTGAGCGGGTCGGCCGGCCGCTCCAGCGCGCCTTTCTGCTCGGGAGTCGGACCGATCGACGCGTCGCGGTCCGCGGAATCGTCGCGTTTCGCTGGAGACGCCGCCGCGGCCGTCGTCGCGTGCGTGGCGCGTGCGGGAGAGACGTCTTCGAGAGCGGCCATTCACTAGGTGAGTCGATCATAAACCGACGGCGTAATCTCCACGAGCCAACATTCGACCCAATCACCCAAACACCCAGAATGGAAGCAGTGGGTGGAAAAGTACCCATCCTGTACACAATATCTGAGTCTGAGAAAGACCAACTTCAAGATTCTGATTCGTGAGATGGCTGGATACCGCCGCTCACTTGAAGGACCATACGATACGAAGTACCCGCAGACACGGCATGATCCATCCTTCTTCTCCACAAATCGAGGCGTTCTACCATCCGAGCACCCGTGTTTTACCACTCGAGCAACCCATCGCGTGACTCGAGTGCATGTAGTGAGCGGCTGAGCAGTGGTGATGACAACGTTGAAAATGGGGTTCGATTTGAGCCAGACTAGTCCTCAAGAGGGGGGATATGGCATAGGCAAGCGAACAAGCCTATCCAAACGAATCGGGTGATGTCAACCAAACAAGCCTGAGGACTCGACCCCAGACGATCGAGCCCTCGAGCCCTCGAGCACTCGAGCCCTCGCACATCGGAGCGGGAGTGAGGCCCGTGGGACTCGTGGGACCGACGTAGTTGTGGACGGAGTTCAAAATCAATCCATGCAGCTGCTGTGCATATTGTTATCTTACTACACAGATCGCTCGTCACAGGTACACTATACCACAGTCATTACATGAGTGCTCGGAGCCCATCGCATCGCGCCACATCGCACCGCAGAGCGTGACGTCGCACCTCTTCGCACCGCTTACACGTACTGCGCGTACAGGTTCTTGTTGTTCCCTGCCGCCGGAGCTGGAGCCGGAGCCGGAGCCACCACAGGAACCGAAGGAGGAGCCGCAGCCGCAGCCGCACCGCCCAAGCCGCCAGTTTTCGCGTTCGTCGCGCCTGCGCCGTACGTGCTGCCAACCATGCCGGCGCCAGCCCAACCAGCACCAGCTCCAGGCCAACCAGCTCCAGGCCACCCGACACGACCGAACGATGCTTGGCGCCCATCCGACTTGCCGTTCCAGTCGTTGGTCTTGCCACCGTAGGCGTTCGTGGGAGGAGCCGGCGCCGGCGCCGGCGCTGGCACTGGCACTGGCGCCCGCTGCTTGTAGTCATTGTTGTTGTTGTTGTTGTTGTTGTTGTTGTTGTTGTTGTTGTAGCGGTTGTCGATAATGGGCAAGATGCTGGGGACTGGTCCGGGGCGCGTCGGCGGCACTGGCACTGGCACTACGGGCGCGGGCACTGGAGCTGGCTTTGGCACTGGCGCAGGTGCTCCCACGGGAACCACCGGTGGTGCGTAGGCACCGGCCGATCCGTTCGTGGGCGATGGTCCAGGTCCTGGTGCCGGAGCCGTTGTCGCTGGAGCTTCCACCGACCCAGCGAGTGGCACGCAGTTGACTGTGAGACACACAACAACAACAACAACAAGGATGTCAGTACATGGTGCCAAGGACACATCCACCGCTGCAGCTAGGTGCGCGCTCGAATGGTGGTAATGAGGCATGAGAGAACGTACGCCAGTATTGCCAGTTGGAGAAATGCACCGCGAGCCACAAGAACTGCAGACGCTTGGCGCCGCCGCACTGCGCCGCGTCGATCTTCATGCGCGCCGGCAGCTCCTTGCCGAACGCCGCGCGGCAGTCCATGTTCTGGAGCACCAGCTTGTCGTCGCACCAGGCTTCGCATGGACCCTGTCGCGCCATCGAAAGAAAGAAAGAAAGAAAAACCACTGTCAGTCAGATCGATGCCCACGCACTCGAGTGCCAACTAGCCAGCTAGCTACGCTGCTGCTGCTGCTGCAGAGCGACGTAGCAGCACGTTTGCGCAGCTATGTAGCAATACAGCAACATAGCAACACAACTAGACAGCTAGACAGCCAGACAGCAACACAGCAAATCACGTACGAAGTGGTTGTCCTGGAAGCCCCATCGACCGGTGGTATGACCCCACTCGATCACGCCGTCCGCCGGCAGTGTCGCCGGGACGGCGTTGTCACCGCCCGTGAAGCCGCAGACGTTGTCGGTCTTGCCCGGGAAACGCGGCTTCATCTTGGGCTCGACCGCCTGGAAGAACTGGCGCAGCGTCTTGTGGCCGTTGGCCTGGAAGTACCTCCCGAAGAGCTGCGCGTTCTTCTGCGCGTCGCCACTCCAAGACTCGCCGCGCGCCGGCTTGAACACGTCGTTGCCGTTGATCTCGCCGACAAAGTCGAACTGGAGAGGCTCCACGATGCCGCTGCCCGGTCGGATCTTGGCCTCGGGCTTGAGCAGTTTGCCGTGGGCGTCGACCGACTGGCACGTGAGCGCGAGCGCGAGTGCGACGAGTGTGGACACGGTGGAGATCTTGCTGATCGACATGGATATGGGTGGGTTGGTCGGTTGGTTGGCGGTGTGGTCGTCGTGTACGTGAGAGTGTCTGGCACGTGGGGGTGTGGTGTGTGAGGGTGAGAAAGAGTTTGTGTAACCGTGTGGAGACGGTTGGACGTTGAGGGTGTGGTTGTGCCTGTGCGGGGGACAGGAAGTTGTAGAGTGAGTGAGTTGGTGAGGTATCGAGGGTTGGCGGAGACGCTCGAACCGTCGAGACTGGCGCGACAGTCGATGCTTCCAAGACCGTCCCGCATTCGCGTACGGTACACGGTCTATAGTCGAAGTGGCTCCAGATGGACGGAGTGTCGGTGTGGGCGTTCTTGGCGATATTGGGGGAGAAATCGTAGCGTCCACGTACTTGTTGTGAGTGATGTAGCAGCTGGACCTGGAGTGGCTCCCCGCAGGAGCCACTTTTCAGCGGTCGTCAACCATGGAGTTGATACTGGGACCATGTGCTGATGTGTCCATGTGTTCCGTTTGGGGTCACTGCTCTCGTTACATCCTTTACACTGCTGTATGAAGACGAGGAAACAAGTACTTGGTAATGGCAAGTCGTACAGCCTATGGAGTGTGCGGGGGGGAGGCAGGTGGCTGGTTGTCGTCGCTGCCATGCAAACTTCGAAGGGTGACCAAAATCGAAGGTGATTCATGGACGAGGTTCTTTAATTTAGCGACCATTAGAGGATCGGAGTTGATTTCTGCACGCTAACTCACGTCGTTTGATGGAATGGGAGAAATCGTCGGGGGAGATCTACGTGTACTGTAGCTTCGTAGTGAGCAACGGGCATGATCATTGTAGAGATTCGGCCTCCTACGTCTCCACATCCCAGAGGCGTATGGCTCCACTACATTGCAACAATGGGAATTTTCTTACAATTTCACGTGAAGCTTGTCTCTTCGACCGATCCCATCGCAATACCGTCCAGCTTCCTCTCAGTCGAGGTGGCAGTCGATCAAAATTGTCTCTTTCGTCTCATTTTTGTGCAAACAAATGGAGAAATCCAAGTTCTTTTTTCTGGATTTTAAGTATACGTATTTCTACCAATCAGATGCTCCCAATGGCCTAATGAGACCCAGGTGATCCTCTGCATTTCTCTCTCCTGCCCGCCCACGCGACCATCAGCGAGAGCGGCGACGCTGACGCACTTCCCACGCTCGTCGTGGTCGAAAGCAAATGTGACGAGGCAGAAGTCCTCGTCTTCCTGGCGATCGCGAGGTCGGTCTCCACCAAGAGCTCTTGATCGCAATGTGACGCTGCGAAAGGGTCAGTTTCGCCAGTTTCGCCTGCTTCCTCGTCGCCCTCACGGGTAGTGGCGCGCCCAGCGACCGCGATGATCTGTACCCTTACCGAACTCGCAATCGAATACCCCAAGGCTTTGTGGCGGTTACACGACCGAGAGGGCCGCGTGCGCGTCCACCACAACGACAACTCTGATACTGGCACGACAGCAATTTGGAATGGACTCGTGAGTGCCAAAGTGGAAGGCATGCATTCAGTTACTGGATGAACGAGTGTGTTTATCTCTTCTGGAAGTTGAGGAACCGAAGCGCGCCGAGCGCGAGCAGGCGGTAGAGCACAATGAAGGCGATGACGAGTCCGAAGTTCATCCAGATCTCGTCGTGCTTCATGAGAAAAACTCTCTCCACGTACTCCTTGATGCTCAGGTTGGACGGCAGAGTCGGCGGCAAGTTCTTGATGTGATCGCAAGCGAGATTCGCAGTAGTGCCTTCCGGGCAGTCGCCGAACACGGTCGCCGACAAGATTGCGAGCGTGTACTTGTGTGAAGTGATGTGGTAAGCCCATTTGTAGGCGGTGGGGATCGCGCTCGCTGGAGGGTTGTAGCCCGAAAATAAGACGGAGACGGAGAGAAAAAACATTCCAACGGTGGAGGTCACTTCGATGCTCGGTAGCGCGTACACAAGCAATTGAGCCCAGTACGTTTGTTGAACAACGTAGAGCGACAAGTTCAGCCAGAAGAAGAAGAACCTCGCGGCACCAGTGAACCCAACAAGGGGGAAGAAAATGGCTGTGAAGACAAAGGAGCTGCTGAAGATGTAGGGGATCTCGATCAGCGACCCCGCGACGAAATACCACCACGCACTGTACGTTTGCGATGCTCGCTCGCGGTAGAAAGAGGGTCGCTCCACGACTGTCACGGGTATCACACTGTTGAAAGAGACGATTCCCAGGAAGAGCGAGGAGTAGTACATGAGGCCCTGACCCGAGTTGATACCCTGGTATGTGTCGTACTCAGCGTCGACATACGTCAACCCGAAGACAATGGCGAAGAAGATCACGACCGCAAACCGCGTGATGTTGTAGGAAGGCGTGCGCCAGTACAACTCACGGAAGCGTTGCAAGAGCAGTCTGGCTTGAGTGGCGTGGGTGGCTGCTCGTTTGTTGGTAAACTCGAGCGCTGGAACATCTGTCGACGGGCTGGTGATGCCTGGTTTCCCAAGTGTAGTCATGAGCTGCTGCTTCCTGTCGCTCATCGCAAAGACCTTGGCAAAGTCGACATCATTAGTGGCCGTGTTACTAACCCCGGCACCGATCACCTCCAGCATCCAGGTCGCGGGGTTGTATCCAGGCTCGAGGCGCGGAACACCGTCGATTGCCTCGAAGTGCTGAATCAGATGTGTCGCATTCTCCCCCAGTTCGCCGAAGAAGACAGTTTCGCCTCCTCGCTTGAGCAGCAGCAGACTGTCAAAGACCTGGAAGACTTCCCACGACGGTTGGTGGATCGTACAGAGCACCGTGCGTCCTGTGTCAGCAACCTTGCGCACTCCATCCATGATCATTTTGGCCGCACGTGCGTCCAGCCCGCTGGTTGGCTCGTCCAAGAAGAGCACACTTGGCTGCGCCGCTAGCTCCACGCCGATCGTCAGTCGCTTCATCTGTTCAACAGAACTGCCTCGGATGATCTGGTCAGCAATCGGACGCAGATCGAGAAGGTCCAGGCACTCCTCGACGGACTCGAGCTTTCTGTCAGCCGAGACGTCGGCGCTTTGTCGAAGAAATGCACTGAAGATCAGAGCCTCACGGAATGTTGCGGTTTCCGAGTGGATGTCCATCTGCTCACAGTAGCCGGTGCTGCGTCGAATGGCGAGATCAGTAGCAGGGTGCCCATTGAGCAGGATCTGGCCGCGGATCTTTCCTCCTGTCTTCCGACCAGCGATCACGTCCATCAGCGTCGTCTTGCCAGCGCCAGAGCTGCCCATCAGTGCCGTCATTGTACCAGGCTGTGCGAAACCAGAGATTCCCTTCAAGAGCTCGAGGTCTTCCTTCGGGTTGGTTGGGTTGGGCACCGAGTACCAAAGATCCTTGAAAGCCACAGTGACCGGAATGAAATCGTGGTGATAGGTAGTTGGCGGCGCTACATCCAAAGCCACCGAATCCTTCGCGCTGCGTGGAGTCTGAGCAAGTGCGAAGTCGACCCCAGTACTTTCGAGTGACTTCTCTCCTACGGATGGCGTGACCACGTTGTTCGTAGGATTGAGTGACTTTTCTTCTTCTCCAAGGGTGACGCGCTCCGGACTCTCGAATCGAACATACTCGAGAACATAGAACGCCATCATGAGAAAGAGCAAGTACATGCCAATGAGCACCGCAAAACTAACACCGATCCATGCCTTGCCACCGTTCACGTCGAACAAGCTGAGCAGGTATGCGCCCGTCTGCTTGCCGTATGTAGCTTTATAGTCGATACCATCATAGAAGTCGACGTTGAAGCGATCACTCGTATACTGGTTGATAGCAACACCTCGTACACACCAAGTAATCGGGTTGATCCAGTACAACCAACTCAAGAAATCTGGGATCTGATCTTTCGATACGATAAACCCCGAGAAGATAGTGATCAGCATGATCGCGACCAGCGATGTCGGCGTTGCTGTGTTGAGGTTCTTGCAGATTGCCGCCATAAAGAAGAAGAATGTTGCGAGGACCATGTTGGTCAAGAAGACGAGCGCGAGGAACACGAGGTACGACGTGAACACTGAGACGAAGCCGCACATCCAGTAGACGAAGGTGCCGAACACCATGGTTTCAAAAGCAGCGATTGGAACTTGAGCGACTGAGCCTGCGGCGACATATGCAGACGTGCGGTAGAGGTTGGCCCCACGCTGCTTGTAGAAGGTGTCGCGCGCACCCATGTATATTGGCAACTGCAACACCTGACCGAGGTTGAGAAAGAGGATCCCTTGGAAGCTCACGCCCATCACAACTTGCACATTTCGAGGATCAAACTGCCAGAAGAGCGACGAGAGAATCAAACTCACAGCAAAGACCATGCACGCGCGCACGTAGATGTACTCCACATTCCGGAACGTGACCTTGAGCTGCCGAACGGCCACCGTGGCGAGTTCTTGCATGAAGGATTGCTGAAACTCCGGCGTTCGGTGGACAATTTCTGTGCTTAGTGTTGGATCTCGGGGCTCATGAAGATCTCGCAGCATCGCTTCGTGGATCGACGACTTGGCGAAGAGATCAGCAAACTCACGTGCTGCTCGCGGACGCCTCGCGTTGATCGCGCGGGGCGATTCGTACTGTGTTTGTTGTGGGGTCCCAAGGTCACATAGAAAATCGGCTGCATCTCGACTCGGAGGACAGTCAAATCCGAGTCCGTGGAAGAACGGCATGACTTGTTCGCGAGGGCCATGGTACATAATGAATCCATCGTTCAAGATCAAGACATCGTCAAAGAGTGCGAAGACCTCAGGTGACGGCTGAAGCAGTGAGATGACGACAGTCTTACCCTGCAGCTTGGCGACGTCGCGTTGTGCCTGCACAATATCGAAGGTCGCGGCACTGTCGAGTCCGGTTGAAATTTCGTCCATAAAGACCACGGGTCGATTCCCGAAGAGCATCTCGCCTGTGGTCACGCGCTTGCGTTCCCCGCCAGAGACACCGCGCAGCGTAGCATCGCCGACCACCGTGTTCTGGCAGTTCTCCAAGCCGAGCTGTTGGATCATGTCCGCCGGACTCGCACGACTTGAGTGACTGCCGCTGCAGGCGTGGGCGAACTCGAGTGTCTCTCTGACGGTCAACGTTGGGAAGTGGACGTCTCGTTGGGCTACGTACGTTGCGAGCTGCGGCAGCCGCTTCAGCACGTGACCACGCGAGATGCCGTTGTACGTGACCTCTCCGTCAAATGTGACGTTGCTCACCATCGGGAAGCGACCACTGAGCAGCTTCATGAGTGCCGACTTGCCCGAGCCCGGATGACCCAGCACGAGCGTCATGGTCGCTGGCTTGAAGATGCCGCTGACGTCGCGCAGGATATGCTTGGTGACACGGTTGCTGCTGGTCGTGAGGCTGCGAACTGCCTTCTTGAGGGCATTGGTGATGGTCGGCAGCTCATGCCTGGTGTCTTCGCCATCGCCGGCGAGCTGGATCTCGGCCGCGAGAGAGACGTTGTTGAATCGGATTTCGACCCCTGACAGAGGAGAAAGCTGGACCTTGGAGTCTCTAGAGACCATTTCCAAGTTGGGAGGCAAATTGCAAAGTGAACTTGCTATGGACTGGGAGAGATCGACTGTCGTAACGTGCAACATGAAGCTCGCAACCGTTCGTCGCCTTGACCTTCCAGATGATCACCGAACCCTCATTCCAGTGATCAACCAGAGTCGTGGGTGATCACTCGAGACCGATTTTTGTCAACATCTTGGAACTCGGACGGGAGAGAACAGCACTCTGTCCCAAATCTCGCGAAGTGGAGTGTTTGTACTGGCGGACAAGAGGCGGCATCAAGCACAAACCGATTAGGCGGTGAATAAGCAAATGGGGGCAGCTCAAGTGAGTGGCTTCGGTTCATTAGAAAGATGAGTATGATCATCTTGAAAGGGTTTCAAGATTTTGACGCATTAGCAACGATGTAAACAGGCCTGAGCGTGATCTGGTTGGTTACGCGTCGTCAAGACGAAGCAGTGTACATGTGTCTGCTGAGGACTGTTTAACTTCTAGCTGCAGTATTGATAGTCTATGAAAACAAGACCAACTCGTTATGTCGCAGGATCGCAAGAGCAGGTCTGGAGAGCTGGTTGTAGCTGTGGTCTTGCTCTTTTCGTCTTTGGAACCGTCCCAACTTCGACTGTGGACAAAATACACCGACCACCGCCAAGCCAAGCCAATATGTGTGCTGAGATATTCTGACTTGGATAGTCTGCACTGACCAATGTACAATCATTTCACATCTACCCTCCAATGGGGTTTTTACACGTAGGTGACCTGAAACAGCTGTTTCGTTCACCAAGGTGAACACGAGTGCACAGGGGTGACCACGAACTTAGCGTCGTTGATCTGTGATGATGATGATGATGCTGATGATGCTGATGAAGGTGATGAAGGTACTCTCGATTCCCAGAGGTTCGCACACTTCACACAGGGTCACCCCTGTGCACTCGTGTTCACCTTGGTGAACGAAACAGCTGTTTCAGGTCACCTACGTGTAAAAACCCCCCTCCAATGGTGGCACTGGGTGGAATTTGTAGTTTTAGCAACTATTGAGTAGATCAGACAACATACATGGACTTAGTTCTGGGTGAGGCGTTGCTATCTCGCTGCGAGAATCACCACACGGGAGACGTCTCTTCCTAACGACTTACGCAGCACTGCCGACAAGGGGAGTGCTCTCGTCCGCGCCAAAGATCTTGTGGAAGGCTTCCTTGCCGTGGAACTCGAGCACGTTAATCTTGACCTGGATCATCACGCGCTCGTAGAGGTCCTTGCGGTAGCCGAATGAGAAGAGAACCTCCAGCAGCACGAACATCGGCGCGGTGATCAAGGCCTGGTCGAGGCTGTCGAGCAGCGCAGGCTTGCGGCGCTCGTACACGCCGTGGCCAATGAACTGGGCAATCCACGCGACGACGTGGATGGGCAGTGCGATCATCCAGGCCGAGACGCCGAGGTTTGTCGGGGCAGTCTGGGAGAGGTAGTTGGCGAAGACGTAGGCGCAGAACACGAGGAAAGCCCCGAGCGAGCCCGCACTGTAGCAGCCACCGCAACCACTCGTCAGCATCAAAAGCAATACAACGAACAAACAGCGCGGCCAACGTACACGTAGTCGAGCGCGATGTACCACGCCATGTAGACGACAGCGGCGAAGAAAGAGAGGTTGAGCACCAAGTACTGGCCGAGCGGCAGGCTCGCGAGGAACGCCGGCTGGTCAATGAAGGGCTTGGTCTCGGCGGCCATGATGAGCGCCGTGATGAGAATGGGCCAGATGCACGTGAAGTGGATCCACTGGTTGGTCTTGTTGTAGTGGTACGACATGTAGAAGGTCACTTGCTTCTCGAGGTTGAAGCGCTCGGCGATGCGTTCCTTGAGCGACGGCGCCATGGTGCTGATCGACTTGCGCGCGACGCGAGAACTTGGCGACTACGCAGCCGATCGAAGCGCCGGACTCGCGGGAAGATGCGCGTTCTCGCGCGGCTGCGAGTTTCTCTGCACAACCGGAACGGAGCGCATCTCCCATCTCGGCGCGGCGCCAGAGAAATGCCCAACGGCAAGTCTCAGCAGACCCAACAGCTCAGCTGAGCTGATGAGTATCAGATCTCATCCTCGCCAATCAAACGAAGAGAGCGTTTGCCATTGGCTGAAATGGGTCGTGCGTTCGCAATCCGGCATTTTTAGAGATCTGATTGGTGGGAAATCAAGTTAAATGCTTTTAGCTGCGAGATGGAGGACCCCAGAGCGACCACGTCGAGAAGGCGTGGAAGGAAGCGACGCGACGTCTTCAAGCGTCGCGACCATTTCGAGCGCGATGGACGCGAAATGGAGAAATCAAAGTCAAACTCGCGCGCTCGGGAGGGTTCATGGGACCGCTTGAAGTTGGGCTCCCTTAGGGGCTGATTACCTAGTCCGTTTTCATTTTCCTCCAATCCTACATTTCTAATCGATTCATATTGACCAATCCATATCATCAATAAGTCAATTCTTCATACGATTGGATAAATTATAATTCAGAATGAGCTGCATCGATTGGTCAGAATACCCCCGGCGTAAACTCGGCCGCGTGATTGTTGACCCGACCGTGGAGCTCTCCACCCGGCCCTCTCGACGCCCATTGCTCAAGTCGCCGCCTGCTTCTGCTTCTGCTTCTGCCTGCCACGCCACCATGGGCCGCATCTCCGACCGCTTCAACCTCGAGAAGCAAGTGACCTTCTACATGTCTTACCACTACAACCACATCAACCAGTGGATCCACTTCGTCTGCATCTGGCCCATTCTCATCTCGGCCATCTGCATGCTCGCCGAGACGGCGCCGCTCGCCGAGCAGCCCGAATTCCTCAAGAGCCTGCCCTACGGCCAGTACATGGTGCTCAACTACGCGGCCGTCGGCGCGGCCATCTACATGGCCTGGTACATCGCGCTCGACATCTTGTGAGTGGCTTTTGATACAGTCGATAGGCCGTTTTTTTTTGATAAACTGACCCTCCCCACCTCTGCGCTTCCAGTGCTGGCTCGATTGGCGCTGCCCTCGTCTTCGCGTCGTACATCTTCGGCAACTACCTCGCGCAGACGGCGCCGACCAACTACGGCGTCGCTGGCTGGCAGCTCGCGCTGCCTGTGCACATCATCGCGTGGATCCTCCAGTTCATCGGCCACGGCGTCTTCGAGCGCCGCAAGCCCGCGCTTCTCGACAGCCTCGACCAGGCGATCGTCACCGCGCCCATGTTTGTGCTTCTCGAGGTCTTGTTCTCGCTTGGATACCGCAAGACGCTCTTCAACAAGATCATGAAGCAGGTCGAGATCAACGTGAAGGCATTCCATGGCAAGAGCATGTAGGCGGTACTTGCGCCATCCGTGTCAGAGTGTTCGAGATCGATTGCATAATGATGTTAATGCGAACGACCTATATGTTCTTGTGTGAAGTAAAGCGTGCATGCTCAAAAGTAGCGTCCAGTCGTGCGACGCTTCTTAGTCTGACGTTAGCTCGAGATGTGTTTGGTTGGACGAGTTTTTGTGCTTTGAGATACATCTCCACATCCAAGCTACGTACTAGCAGTCGTTCCGGTGATTCGCCAACTCATCCACTGTGGCAACTATTCTTCTTTCTCTTCAACTTCACCCTGGAGTGAAAAAGAATCCAATCATATCGCTTGCTTAGTACAAGAACGCCTGATGTTGACGCGCCACCAACGAGTCATCAACGTCGAACCGAATTCGCCCGGATCGATCTCTCATTGTTCAATTTGCCAACTTGACCCCTCTCACTTCCTCGCCATGGGCCGCATCTCGGACCGCTTCGATCTGGAAAAGCAGGTCACATTTTACATGTCGTATCACTTCAACCATACCAATCAGTGGATCCACCTCATCTGCATCTGGCCGATCCTCATCTCTGATCTCTGCCTCATGGCCGAGACCTCGCCGATCATCGAACAACCCGAGTTTCTCAAATGGCTTCCGTACAGCGAGTACATGGTGCTAAACTACTCCGCGATCAGCGCCGGCGTCTTCATACTCTGGTACATCGCACTTGATATCTTGTGAGGAATTGATCTTTGGTCGCTTTTGTAAGCCGCCTTCACTCATCAAATATCTGTGTGTAGTGCCGGTTCTTTGGGTGCAGCGCTTGTGTTTGCCTCGTACATCTTCAGCAACTATTTTGTGCAAAACGCACCTCAACTTTACGGAGTTCCAGGATGGTACATTGCGTTGCCGATCAACATTACCGGTTGGCTTATGCAGTTTGTTGGCCATGGCGTATTCGAACGCCGACGACCAGCACTGTTTGACAGCCTCGACCAAGCATTAATCACGGCTCCAATGTTCGTTCTACTCGAGATTCTTTTTTCCCTTGGCTACCGGAAAAGAATGTTCAACAAGATCATGAAGCAAGCTGAGGCCAATGTCAAGGCCTTCCATGGCAAGAGAATTTGATTCTGGTAAGGGGTTCAATTCCAAGCAAATACTTTTTGTCATTGCATTTACGTACTGGTTAGACTCTTATTCCTCGAGCGCGAACATGATACCGCCCCTCGCCGGTGTCAAAAATGACACAGCAAATCTCGAGTGGGCGGCCGTTAGCCCGTGGATTGAGCGACTGGACGAGCTCGCCGTCGAGTGGAGAGGTGTCTTCAAGTAGAAGTTCTGCCGCTTGTGATGCAAGTGGATGCGTCGAAGCTCGCGGAACTGGCGTCTTAAGGTCGATCTGCGAGGTGCTGGAACATGGCTGCTGATAATTCACAATGAATTGAGTTCTCGCAGCCGATCCTCGAGATCATCTTGAGATTTTGTCCTCAACTTCGCCGTCTCAATCTCGTGACTTCTAAGGGTTCATGAACGGGAACTTCGACCAAACCACATCCTCTGACTGAGTTAGAGCTCAACCTTTATCTTGACTTGGAACATAGCGGGCTAATATTGCACTGTCAGTGGTTGGCTTGTCACGGGCTACAACTGACTGTATTCAGCGTCGGCGCGAAGCCGTATGTTCCCATACAAGACGCTGTTCTCCCTTCACTCCAACTCTTCATGCAGGCATGCTGTCGCTCGCTCTTACGCCTCGAAGATGTAAGCTTATCGTTCGACTACTTCAGCATCCTGTACAAGCGAGACCTCACAGATCTTCCTAGGATCGACCAACTTGTGATCGATGACTGTCTCTGGTCGGAGACCTCGTTTTCGGCGCTCATTGACGCTTTGAGCGACCCTACGCACTCTCTTGCTGAGTCGCTGCAGGTGCTCAAGGTTCGAATCTCAAATTTCGAACCCGTCGTAGACTGTAGCTTTGCTCGAATGCTTGCTTCCAATCGCCGGCTTGTTTGGTTCCGCTTTGTTGGTTCGGGAATCACCGAGCCGACCGTGGGTGAGACCAACGGGGTATTCCTGGATCGAATCAAGAGGCGACTGACAGTCCGAAAGAAGGCTGCGTTCCTGAGCTGCCTGGATCTTGTGCAGGAGCCCCTGTGAATCCAGCGTCGTGGCAAATATCTTCCGCTTCGCCATGGACCCAGAGATCCGCCACGCCGATGGTGAGCCTCACTCAGTTCCATCGCCTCATCGATTATAATTCGACCTTCGAAATGTAATCGGTCGACAGCTCCCTCCGAAATGGCATCCATGACGAAAACCTCGTCCCGGGCTGCAGCGATGGAGACCGTGCTTCGCCCGTGGCTCACGACCGTGGACGCGGCGCTGCCGCCTCGCGCCTCTCGCTTCCCGTTCGCCCGAGCGAGCGCTCTGTCGCAGTGGCGCGTGGCCGTCTACGGCGACTGCAACTTCGACAACCGGTCGGCGGCGATGCGGCGGCCGCCGATCCGCGTGCCGGTCAAACTCGCGCACCACAAGCAGCGGCAGTTGCGCGAGGCCTTCTCGCTGTTTGCGCTCGCTCTGCACGTGGACAGAGAAGCCTTTGCAGAGCTTGTGAGTCGCGAAGTCAAGTCGTTGCGAGGCCTGAGAACGAGGGTGCCGTTCGGAGCTTGTGAGAAGCTACGCTTGCGACTCAAGGCTGACTTGAAGAGCGACACTCCGCCCGAGTCGGGATTCTATTCGAGTCTGCTTCAAGAGCAGATCTCCAGTGACGCGTACAACAGCGCGCGGCGAGAGTTACTGGAGGGCGTTGGGGAGGCTGAGGGAGCCAAGGTCGAACTGGCTCTGAAGCTGCGGATGTGTCGCGGTGAGACCAATTGGGACCCGTTGAACGCGACGCCGCTCGTGAGCACGCTCGTATCAATCGATCGGAACCTCTTCGACGTCGTGGAGCTTACGCTGGTGATCACGACTGCCGACTGCGATGAGGACTCTCTGACTGCGCTGTTTCGGGAAATCCGCTCGTTTCGTCACCAGGCCAACGTCCACATCCGCATGGAAATGCCATGCGAGTCGGCGGATATCATGAACGTCATCCACTGGAAAACCGTATTCGACTTGGCTGCGAGGAGGAGATTCTCTGGTTTTGAAGATGTCGTTGGGCGGGAGTGGAAAGTTTCTATTGCGTGTGGGCATGGAGTCAATGTGCGAGGCATCCCGTTGGCGTCGAGCGCGGCTCCAGTCGTTGGTGGCTTCTCAGGTCTCGCGCACTGTTCAGACTTTGTCACGTCTGTGCGTGTCGAAATGGGACTCGAGGATGCCCGAGACGAGCGACATATCCGAGCCAAGTGGTTTGGGTATTTGCTCCGATCAGGTGGAGTGAAGAAGCTCTCGCTGGATGACGAGTGCCTCACAATGGAAGACGTCGAGTTGATGGAGTCTGTGTACTCCGCACCGACGCGGAAGGAGCGGCTTCGGGTTTTGTGGGAAGAAGAGTGGCATAACTTGGACTTGGAGAATGCGACCGACGACGACACTGCTCGAAGGCTCCTGCCTGACCAGAACGAGGTGATTGGAATGATGCACGATATCTTGGCTGATGAAGACGACGAACCGTATGATAGTGTTGATGTGTTCATCGTCAGCTACGGTCAGTGTGGTATCGACCGTGGACTTCTACCCATGATCAGAGCCATGGACGAAGCAGCGGCAGCACTTCCAGAACCAGAACCTGCTCTCCGATCACTCCACTTGTACTTCCGGAGCGGTTTCGAGACCTCATTTGCAATGGTCCGACTGATCACCGTTATCGGGGCGACGTTAGAGGAGCTCAGTCTGGAAATGGAAGAGACGGGCATTTTAATGGCGGTGCTCGTAGTCATTCTGGAGTCATGTCCAAACTTGCGTCGGCTGACCGTCAAGGCTCTCGGTATTAGTGCGCACGACGATATGCTCCGGCTTTCGCTGCCTAGAGAAACAGCTCATCCGCTGGAGAGTGTGACGATTGAAGTGGCGATGTCTGAAGACGGGGCCGGATTCAAAGGCTTCTGCGAAATGCTCGGGTGGTACGGTGCTAACCTTAAAGAGCTAGAGATACGAGGCCCACAAAGGACGACAAGAAGTGATGAAGGCGCAGCAGCTCTCACCCGAGTGCTGCAGCAGCGGCTGCCGTGCCTCACCAAGCTCCATGTCGCCGGGTTCAATGGGTCCTATCTCGAATGTCTGAAAGCTCTTGACGGCCCTGGCAGTCGAAAAGTTGACTCACTCGTTCTCGAAAACAATGCGTGGGAGAGCGAATCGTGGGTCGAACTTATGGCTGTGCTCAAGACGCCGAGCCACCCACTTGCAAGATCTCTCCATACACTTCATATACGAGCAGGCTTTCACAAGCTGGAGGACCTCCATGTGCTAGCAGATATGCTCAACCACAACCATTTCCTGGTCGATGTCTTCGTCGACCGGCCGCTTCTCCGAGGTAACCAGGCACAGTTTATCGAGGCAACGCAAGTGACAAGCGGCTGCGCCGTCCACCACCGCGCGAGCGGTCTCCCGTTGCGCCACAAGCTCGCTTTTCTCAGTGGCGTTGCCACGTCCCCCGTCCATATAGATATCCATGTGCTCGCTCTCGTATTTGAGTTTGCCGCGATCCCAAAGACGCGCTCGCTACAGCTTGCGGGCCACGATCTTTTCTTCGAAGTCCTCCGTTCTAATTGAGCTTCACAGCGTCCAACATCCATCGACATTGACTAGTTCTCTCCTGTCGGATATCCACCAATTTTGACCCAGCAGGTCGTCAGAGGATCCTCTAAGACGAAGAGAAGCCTCGACGCCACCGGGGAGCTCTGCAACATTGATTGCCCGCTCACGATCGAAAATAATGTACTGTCTACCAATTGACTTGATTTCACTATGCTCTCCCGAGCCGCACCACCCATTTGGAGGACAGCCCCGTCCGAGTGGTTTTGTGACGCGCGGGGGTGATGAGCTCACTGCGCATTCCGCCTCTTCCCGCGCCCTCGCCTCATGGAGCCGCTGCTGCGCGCGTGGCTCGCGCGCGTGGACCACTTGCTGCCCACGCAGGCGGTGAGTCCCGGCAACAGCGCCGACCGCGCGCCTGCGTGGCGCGTCGCAGTGTACGGCGGCGACGGCGTCGGCAAGGGACGCGCGGTGCCGGCGCGCAGACAGGTCGAGATCGATGACGGGCTCACGCTCGACGAGGAGTGAGAGTTGCGCGAGGCCCTGGAGCTCTGCGCGCTCGCGCTGCGCGTGGACCAGCACGCGTTCATGGCCGCGCTCACGCGTGGCATGGAGTGGATCAAGCGCCAGTGGACGTACGAACCGTTCGCCGAGCACGAGCGGCTCCAGGTCCAGGTCTCGCCCGACCTTCGCTCGCGCGAAGGCACCATGTTCCGCGGGTTCCTGCGGGATCTCGATGATGAGACTGCGAGCGCGGAGTTCAAAGCGGCACGAAGCAGCCTGCTAGCCATGGGCGGGATCACACAGCCCGTTGGTCCGCTGCTGGAGCTGCTCGTGCAGCTCGAAGTGTATCCGCTAAAAGGCAAGATCTCGTCGCTCGTGGAGGTGATGCAGTGCTTCAGTCGAGAGTCGTTCTACGTCTCGCGCATCGCCGTGCTTCTTGTGACGCCAAAGATCAACATCGCTGAGGCGACTGAGCTGCTCCGCGTCGTCCATTCCTTCCGCGACACGGCTCGCATCGACATCCACGTGGACATCCCCGCTGGCTTCCAGGACCACACCAGCCTCACCCGGTGGAAGGCACTCTTTGATTTGGCTGCGCGCAAGTCTTTCGCGGATCCTGCACTCGACGGCTTGAACGAGTACACAGTCTCCGTTGAGTTTGGCGACCAAGAGTATCGGAACCACAGGATGCCCCTGCAGGCCAAAGCCACCACTGCCACGGCTTGTCTCTCTGCTCTCGCCCACGTCGGCAGCCACGTGACGTCAGTTACGACGACCATGGCGATGCAAGTCCACAAGAAGGACCGCCACGTGCGTGCAAAGTATCTTGGCTACATGTTACGCATCGGGACGCTGAAAGAACTGACGGTGAAAGAGCAGTGCCTCTCCGACGACGACGTCGACCACATTCTTGGGGTCTACTGCAACACCTCACACAAAGAGTGTATCCGCGCACTCTGGGAGGAGCCGTGGCATGGGTCGGAAAAGGCTGGCGAGTTCGAAAGGGAAGATGCCGAAAGGCTGGTCCCGGACCGACAGGAAGTGATTGGCGTCATGCAAGATATTGTCGAAGGTGATGATGTTAAGGAAGGGGACGAAACTATCGACGTGTTTCTGATTGGGTACGGGCAGTGTGGAGTCGAACGTGACATGCTTCCACTTGTTCGCGAGGTGGAAGACGCGACGAAGGAACTCGCGCTGCCAGATCCGTCTCTGAAGTCATTGACTCTTAAATTCATGAACGGGAAGGAGACATTGCAATCCATCATCCGTTTAGTTGGGGTTGTCGGTCGACGATTGGAAGAACTCACTCTCGATCTCCAAGAAGGAGCCTTCCCACTCATGATGATTCTTCTCGTTTTGGAGTCCTGTCGCGGCTTGCGAAAGCTCACAATCAAGGCTCTCGGGATTGCTGTGCAAGATGACTCGCTTCCACCAATGCCGCTTGGGACCCAGCGCCATCGCCACCTAGTGAGCCTGTCGATTGAGCTCGCTACGTTTGAAAATACCGGAGGTCTGTAGGGATTGTGCGATTTTCTGGGGCACTACACGCCGGCACTCAAGGAGTTTGAGCTCGACGCGACTCCGGTTTCGCGAGCTCAGCCGGGTAACATTGCAGCTATTGAGAAACTGCTCACACAGCACATGCCATGCCTGGAGAAGCTCCGTGTTCGTGGCTTCAACCCAGGGTTCTTGAAAACGCTGTGGGACTCCGAACGGCCAGGGCCGCGCAACATCCGAGAGCTCTACCTCGAAAAGCTCAAGTGGAACAAATTCATGTGGGGCGAATTCATGGCAGCTCTCGCGAATCCTCGCCACCCACTGGCGCGATCCGTCCACACGCTTCACCTGATGCTTGGAGGCTCTGAGAACCTCAACTCGCTGGCGGCCATGCTCCAACAGAACTCGTACATCTCAAACGTCTCCATCACAGTCCCCAGAGCAGCGAGTTCTGCTCCCAGGATCATTGCAAGCTGCCAAGCAACCAACGGCCTCCAGCTTCAGCAGCGACTCTCCCCGCGCCACAAGATGGCGTTCCTCAGCGTGATCACCAAGTCGGCCATCCCGTGGGAATCGCACGTCATGTCGATGATCTTCAGCTTCGCAGCTCCAACAGCGACACGATTCGTGCGACTCTACCTGGCCAACTCGAGCGAAGCCGGCGAGCGCGACGAGGCTCTCGAGCGACTCATCGCGCACTATGACCCGGGCCTGCGCCTCGGCTGAGCGTCTTCGTCTGGCGTAATCTCACTGTGTGGAGTGTGTGTATACAGTATCTGAAAAAGGAAAACATGGGTGGCGAGACAAGTGACTGAAGGCTCCGTTGAGACAGTGCTGCGGCCAAATGGACTCTTCCCACTTCAACTTGTCTCCTCAATACCAAGCGTGGTCTCGAAAGCGATGAGTTCCGCCGTCGGGGGATTTGTCACGGGCGCAATCATGTAGCCATGTTTGCGCCCACAACGATCACTGCATCAGTCTCTTTTCAACCAATCGAAACGTATCTTCCGCCCCGATTATGCCACCCGTGATTGCATCACGCGACCTGTTTCTACCAATCATATCGTTCGATGAGTCAAACCACGAAATCCACATCGACCATTGGCTGAAATCGCGCGCGTGTGTCACGTGTTGATGGAAACATCGGCACCGGGAGCTCCTCAGCAGCTCATTCTCGCATTCGCCGCGTCGAGCCCACTAGTCCAAGCCCCGCTCGCCACCATGGGCCGCATCTCCGACCGCTTCAACCTCGAGAAGCAAGTGACCTTCTACATGTCGTACCACGACAATGAAGTCAACCAGTGGATCCACCTCGCGTGCATCTGGCCTATCCTCATCTCGGCCGTCTGCATGCTCGCCGAGTCGGCGCCGCTCGCCGACCAGCCGGCCTTCCTGCAGAACCTGCCGTTTGGTGAGTACATGGTGCTCAACTACTCGGCCGTCGGCGCCGCCATCTACATGGCCTGGTACATCGCGCTCGACCAAATGTAAGTGCTTGTTATCGGAGACCTTGAGCGGTGTTCATTCACGAGACTGACGCGCATGGCATGGTACCAGTGCTGGCACGCTCGGCGCCGCGCTCGTCTTCGCGTCCTACATCTTCGCCAACTACTTCGCGCAGACCGCGCCGCTCAACTACGGCGTCCCGGGCTGGCAGATCGCGCTCCCCGTCCACGTCGTGGCCTGGATCGCGCAGTTCATCGGCCACGGCGTCTTCGAACGCCGCAAGCCCGCGCTCTTCGACAGCCTCGACCAGGCGCTCGTCACGGCGCCTATGTTCGTGCTGCTCGAGATCCTCTTCCCGCTCGGCTACCGCCCGAAGATGTACGAGCGCGTGATGAAGCAGGTCAAGATCAACGTGAAGAACTTCAAGGCCACCAAGACGCTGTAGGTCGAATACAGCGTCAACGGCCGCTGACCGCACCTCGCAAGTCAAATTCTGTACCTACGATACCCGAAATATACACACATTTGATTTTTCAGGAGTTTGTCGCTGGTTGTTCTGATCTTCCAAACCTCTCTGCGACGTTAATTGTACAAGAGTATCGCGACTGTAGCCATGAAGACCATCTTTTGGTTTGTGGTGTGACGCGCCAAGAGATTGTTTAAAGAACCAAGCCTATCAATAGAGAATGCATATCATAGCATTGAATTTGATAATGTAAAGAGCGAGAAAGGGGATAATGAAAGTTGTCCTGCGCGAGTTGCTTGACGGTTAGCGTTTCTGGTGATTGATGAACCTCAACGAGAAGAGCGCGAGCAGGCGGAAGCCAATGATGCAGCCAATCAACACCAGCAGATTGCGCGTGAGGTCGTGATACTTCATGTTGAAGACCATCTCGACGTAGTGCTTGATCGTGATTTGACCCAGCTGGACTGGGGCGCCCTTGAGAGCGTCGCAACCGAGATTCGAGCCATTGGGTGTTGGACAGTCGGCGAGGACGACAGCGACGAGGTTTGAGAGCGCGTACCGCTGCGGTGTGATCGTATAGAGCCATTTGTAGCCCTTAGGAATCGCTGCTGCTGGAGGGTTGAAGCCCATGAAGTTGAATGTGATCGAGGTGAAGAGCACACCAAAGAGTGAAGCGATCTCAATGCTCGGGAGTGCGTACGCGAAGAGCTGGCCGAGGTATGTCTGCATAAGCACGAAGAGGTTAAGGTAGATCCCGAAGAGCACCGAAGCCTTGTTGCCAGTGAAACCCACGAACGGGTAGTAGATGACCGTGAAAAGGACGGTGCGAGCAATGACGAAGGGGATTTCGGCGAGTGTCGAGCCAATGAAGTACCAGAACGGATGATACATCTGCGCAGCCTGCTCACGGTAGAAAGAGACGCGTTCTTCTGCTGCCATCGGGATCGCACCGTTGAAAGAGATCATGCTGACGAAGGCTGATGAGAGGAAAATCATACCGACAGCGCTGTTCACGCCTTGGTACGAAGCGTATTCTGAGTCGACAAAGATGCCACCGAAAATTAGAGCGAGCACCACACCGGTCACAGCAGGGACGACCGTGTAGGATGTGGTTCGCCAGTACATCACGAAAAAGCGCTTGACCACAAACTTCATTTGGGTGAGATGGCTCGCAGCGTAGTGGTGTGAGAACGACACCGGTGCAGTGTCAGGCAACGGAAGACCAACACCCTCCTTCGCAAGCTCTTCGTCTACCAAGGCTCGCAGCGGGCTCGCAAGGTATGTCGCGGTGAAGTCGGTCGAAACAGTGTTGCCAACGCCAGCGCCGATGCACTCGAGCATCCATGTAGACGGGTTATAACTTGGAGGAATCTTGGAGACGCCTTGGATACCTTCGAAATAGTTGATCAGTGTCGAGCAGTCCTTGCCCAGGTCACCATGGAATACAGTCTGACCACCAGTCTTGAGCAATAGCAAGCGGTCAAAGAGCGAGAAGATCTCCGTCGACGGTTGGTGAATCGTGCAAACGATTGTGCGGCCACTCAGTGCTACCTTGCGTACACCCTCCATGATAGCCTTGGCTGAACGGGCATCAAGTCCACTGGTTGGCTCGTCCAAGAAGAGCACACTCGGTTTTGCACAAAGCTCGACCGCAATCGTAATTCGCTTGAGCTGTTCAGTCGATCGACCGTGGATCTGCTCGTACTTCAGCGACTTCAAGTCGAGGAGCTCGATAATTTCTTTCACCGTCGCACGTTTTTCCTTGTCCGATACTTGTTGAGGCTGGCGAAGGAATGCGCTGAACATGAGGGCTTCACGCACAGTCGCTGATTCACAATGGATATCGGTCTGTTCACAGTATCCCGTGCACCGCTGGATGATCTTTTTGGTCGCCGGATGCCCGTTGAGAAGAATTTGCCCCTTTATTGTGCCACCAGTTTTCCGACCAGCGATCACATCCATGAGGGTTGTCTTGCCTGCACCTGACGATCCCATGAGAGCCGTCATTGTTCCAGGCGAAGCATACCCACTGATGCCCTTGAGCAAATCAATGGTCTCATTCTTGTTCGACGGGTTCGGCACAGTGTACCAGAGATCTTTGAAAGCGAGTGTTACCGGAGTGACCGTGAACTTGCTTTCAGCAGGCTCGTCCGCTTCCGCAATCGGGATGACCTTGGATGAACTCTGGCTAATCGACATGCGCTCGATCTGGTCGTATACATCAGTCGACGTCACCGTCTGCGCGCCGGATGAGTGCGTCTCATATCGTTTGTACTCGAGGGCCATCGTTGCAATAAAAATGCAGAAGAGTGTCACAGCACAAAGGTAAGCAATGCCGGCGCCGATCCAGAATTTCTCTGACGGCACTGCAAAGAGCGAGAGCGAGTACTTGCCCATCTGCTTACCAGTGAGTTGGCAATAGTTGACCCCGTCGTAGATACAGGTCTCGAACTCCTCGTTACGATATTGGTTGACGACTAGAGCACGGATAGCCCAAGCAATCGGGTCAAGCCAATACACCCAAATAAAATAGTCCGGGATGTGGTTCTTGGTGACGATAAAGCCAGCAAACAGCACAAAGATTCCGATGCTTAATACCGAAATGGGCTTGCCCGTATGCATGTCCTTGCACACGGCTGATAGCAGGAAAAAATACGACGTGAAAGCCATATTGGACAGGAACAGGAGGAAGAGGAACATGCAAAATGCCCCCGCATCAGCCACCAATCCGCAGAGCCAGTAAACCAACGTGCCGAAGAGGATAGTCTCGACCAGAGCCATGGGCATCTTGCTGAGCACAAACGAAATCGTGTAGGTAGACGACCGCATAAAATTGGCCCCGCGCTGCTTGTAAAAGACGTCACGCCCGGCAAAGAATGTGGCCAACTCTGAGAGCTGGCCCATCGAGAGAAACATGACAGCGCCGAAAAGTGTACCCATCATAATTTGAGATTGCGAGGCTGGGATGTTGTAGAAAAGCGAGCCGTTCAGCAAGCCCATGATGACAACCATGAACATCCGCGCCCTGATGAACGTGAGGTTGCGGCTCGTGAGCAAAAAGTCTCGCTGGATGAGTGTCTTAAAGCTCGCCAGATGGCCTTGTCGGAACGCCTTGCGCATATCCATGAAGTCGTCTGCGCTTTTAATGAGCGCTTCCGCAACTGGGTTATTGAGGTGTTCCATGGGATTGGAGACACACGAAAGGCGTCGCCGAGTTGTTGAGGCGAGATTGGCGCTGGCTCTGCGCCGACTTCCTCGTACTGAATCTGCTCCTTCGTACCGATGTCGAGCAAAAAGTCAGCGATATCACGACGCGGCGGACACACTAAACCGAATCCCTTGAAATAGTCGAGCACTTCTTCTCGCGGGCCATGGTAGATGATTTCTCCTTCGTTGATAATGAGCACTTCATCAAAGAGATCAAACACTTCGGGCGAGGGTTGCAAGAGCGAGATCACGATGGTCTTGTTGAGTTGCTTCGCAAGGCTGCGCTGGGTCTTAATGATGTCGAAGGTCGATGCACTGTCGAGACCTGTGGAGATCTCGTCCATGATCAGCACGCTCTTCATCCCGAACATCATCTCACCCGTGGTGACGCGCTTGCGCTGGCCACCCGAGACGCCTCGACGCATCGCGTCGCCCACGATCGTATCCTTACACGTGTTGAGACCGAGATGTTGGACAATGATGCGAGGCATAACTCTTGAGACTTCCTCGACCAGCTCGATCGCGATCTTATTGTCGCCAGGTGTGCCCTGGTTCAGCATGCCTTTCTCGAGATCCTGGAGTTTGCCGCCACCGTTACAGGCATGGGCAAACTCAAGAGTCTCCTGGACCGTGAGTGTTGGCAAGTGGCGGTCGTGCTGGTCGACGTATGCGACGAACTGCGGCAGCCGTGAAAGCAGTTCTTCTCTCGTGCGACCGTTGAACGTGATCTCTCCAGTCATCTTGACATCCTTCTCCAGCGGGAACCGGCCGCTCAGGATCTTCATGAGCGACGACTTGCCCGAACCTGGCTGTCCGAGCACAAGCGTGATGGTGCCTGGACGGAACACACCTGAAACCTTGTTGAGGATGGCCTTTTGCGTCGGGAACTGGGGCTTGGTGGCACAGTTGGGCAGCACGCGGCCGCCTGGTAGTGGGTTCTTCGCGCGCTTGGCGAGGTCCACGGTGATGGAGAGGTCTCGGTAGCGCACTTCGACCATCGGGAAGGGCCTCTGCGTGGCCTTTTGCACCGTTGTCGAGATGTTTTCGTGGAACTGCTCGGGACTGAGCGCCTGGAGAGGGCTCGGCCCGGCCGACTCGGCCTGCTTCTTCCTCGTCATGCCGTCTTTTTCTCCTTCTCTGCTGGTGGAGTCCTGCCGCTCGCCCGAGACTTGGAGAAGTGAACTCCCAGTCGAGTCGCCACTGCTATATCAGGCGATCTGGCGCGGTGGTTTCGCCATGTCCCCGACCAGCGAACCACCGGGAGGAGAGAGCGAGGCAACGCTCGATCCCATGTGACGACAAGCCCATCAACGCGAGCTGAGGGTGGGACGTTGTCATCCCTCTACAGAGGCATCTCTCTCCACAGGAGACGCCCTCTTTAGCGCAGCAACCGCCGCAGTCAGGGAAAACGGAGATCGCATCGCACCAGCCCATGCCACTAGCACTTTAAGTTCGAAAATGGCAATTCCCAAACACTTGTCGTCTATTGTTTCGATAGTCTGCCAATTTTAGAGTCTACTATACCAATAAAAGCAACTCTGCCGTCTATAAAGTTGGTTTCATAGTCTACTTGACAAATATAATCTACCCACATGTCTACTTATGGAATAAAGCGAAACACGCGCCTGGAATGGCTGGTGAGAAGCTCACTTGAGCAAGAGATCAACCCCCCCCCGAGCGACACCATGGCGCCGACGTCGTACGAGCAGCGCCTCGCGGCGCTCGCGAAAGAGGCCGAGCGCCTGGCCGACTACCTGAGCGACGAGGAGGTCGAGGACGAGGTCACGACGCAGCAGCACGACCTCGACGACTTCTGCAACGACTTTGCGGCCTGCGTCGTGGTCGGCGGCCTGCCGCAGATCGACGAGTCCAAGCACGGCAAGCTGCTCAACGTGGTCAAGAAGATCTTCTCGCAGGTCGGCGCGGTCGTGGACATCGACATGCCCTTTGGCAAGAACGGCACGACCACGGGCTTTGCGTTTGTCGAGTTTGAGCAGGAGGCCCACGCGGCCGACGCCGTGCGCACGATCCACAACTTTGCGCTCGACAAGCGCCACACGCTGCTCGTCAACAAGTACGAGGACCTGCACAAGTTCGACAACACGCCGGCCGAGTTTGTCGCGCCCAAGGTCGACAAGTTTGTCGAGCCCAAGAACTTCAAGACCTGGCTCACGGACTCGGCGCGCCGCGACATGTTTGCGCTGCGCCACGGCACCGAGACCGAGATCTACTGGAGCGACAAGGGCGAAGTCACGCTCGACTACGACGGCGCGCGCGAGAAAGTGAACGGCAAGCAGTGGTGCTCGCAGTACGTGCTCTGGTCGCCGCAGGGCTCGTACCTCACGACTTTCCACCCGCAAGGTATCGCGCTCTGGGCCGGCGACAAGTACGAGAAAGTGGGACGCTTTGCGCACCGCAACGTCAAGATCGCCGTCTTCTCGCCCAACGAGAACTACTTGCTCACGGTGAGCGAGGCCGACCAGGAGAACGCCATTATCATCTGGGATGTGAAGAGCTGCAAGATGCTGCGTGCGTTCCCGGCCGGCAAGCCCACGGGCGCCAAGGATGAGGTCGTGCAGGGCCTCATGACGCCCTTCAAGTGGAGCCCTGATGACAAGTTCATTGCGCGTCGTGGCAAGGACGTCATCTCGGTGTACGAGCTGCCGTCCATGAAGCTGCTCGACAAGAAGTCGCTCAAGGCCGACGGCGTCCACGACTTTTTCTGGTCGCCGACCGACCCGATCCTCGCCTACTGGGCCCCCGAGGGCAACAACGTGCCGGCTCGTGTCTCGCTTGTCGAGCTGCCATCGCGTCGTGAGATCCGCCAGAAGAACCTCTTCAACGTGAGCGACTGCAAGCTGCAGTGGCACCCGAACGGCACGTTCATGAGTGTCAAGGTCACGCGTCACTCCAAGTCGAAGAAGACTCTCTTCACCAACTTTGAGCTGTTCCGCGTGCGTGAGTCGCTCGTGCCTGTCGAGATGCTCGAGATGAAGGAGACGATCGTGGCGTTCGCGTTCGAGCCTAAGGGCACACGCTTCGCGGTTGTCCATGGCGAGGGCCAGCAGCGCCTCAACGTGTCGTTCTACGACATGAACGGCGGCGCCAAGAAGAACGAGCTCACGCACCTATATACTTTGAACGAAAAGCCGTGCACGAGCCTCTACTGGTCGCCGTTGGGCAACAACATTGTGCTTGCCGGTCTTGGCGAAGCGAACGGCGTGCTCGAGTTCTGGGACACCGAGGAGAAGCAAAGCATCTCGATCCAGGAACACTTCAAGTGCACTCACATCGAGTGGGACCCGTCGGGCCGCGTTGTGGCCTCGTCCGTGTGCCAGCCTATTGACAACACGTACTACAAGTACCAGATGGACAACGGCTACAACCTCTGGTCGTTCCAGGGTCTGAAGCTCGTGGAGGAGAAGAAAGACTCGTTCTACCAGTTCCTCTGGCGCCCTCGCCCGAAGACGCTGCTTTCGGAGGCCGAGTTCAACGAGGTTGTCAAGAACCTGAAGAAGTACGAGAAGCGCTTCAACGAGATGGACCGTCTCAAGGAACGTGAGCGCCTCGCGGCCGAGAAGGCCGAGAAGCAGCGCAAGCTCGCCGAGTTTACGGACCTGATCGCTACCCGTGCGGCCGATGCCCGCGCGCGCCGCCAGGAGTACATTGCGCTGCTCGACGGTTACGATAGTGAGGATGAGAGTGAGTACATTGTCGAGTCCCGCACGTTTGACGATGTCATCTCGGAGGTCGAGGAGGTCATTCGCAAGTAAGAAAACAGCGGAAGAGTACGTCGAGACGTGGATGGAGCCTTGTTAACATGCCAGACTAGTATTTAACTTGTTTAGTCGTGCGTCGTCTCGCTCGCCTCAATTGTACGTGCTACTCAAAATCTACATGCCTAGACCTTCTCGTTCTCGCTCTAGTCGTATGCAGTCGTCTATGGCGTCGCTACGGCTCGATCGATGAGTGATCATGCTCAGGATTAGCCAGACAATCGCGCTAGGGAGCCCACGCCGAAGAAGCAAGGAGTGTAGGGTGTACTTGGACCAGGCGTCTTGCTGTGGAGGAATGGTCATAGTGGATGTGATTGGTTTGTCGGGGTCAACTAGATGAAAGGCCATGATTCTGACATATCCAGACCATGTCTTGTCGAGGAGACGGAACGAATCGAACTTGTGTTGAAACGTGGACGGGTACACGACGCATCGGTTCTCTTCCAGCGTGACATGGCCGAGTTCCTGAACGTAAGGTCCGTTCACACGGAGTCTGATGCCAAGACCATAATCGTTGTGTGGTGCTTGGTTGACGTCGACAGCCATACGGAAGCAGAGCTCTGGCGGCGTGACGTTCTCGGTATTGATCACGTAGAGACCAGTGGCGGCGATCTGCTCCGCATCAGTACCGTCCACTCTCCAGGGCGTTTCTAAGAAAGACTCATCCGGTGTTAGACGAATCTCGAAGATCTTGAAGATCACCTGGCACCGTGAACCTGCGAGGGTCTGTGTCGGAGATCTTGTGGTTTTGAAGAGACCACCCGGAACAATGCCATGGAGGCTCCGTCTTGGAGGTTCACCGAGCTCCGAGGCGAGTTGAAGTTGAAGCCTACGCAGACAAGCGATGTGTTGAAGCTCGTGTTGCGTGATGCTGTCGAGCAAAGGCGGGGGTGGGTAATTGCTTTGTTCTTCCAACGACAGCAGGACTCTATCAAACAGTGGGATGGTTCTGGCGAAGACTGAGGCAATCGACTCGTATAGTCTCTAGTGAACTTCAGGGTGAAGGCCGTTGATGTATGAGCGAATTACTGCCGAGCTTCCGTCCTCACTGACGTCGATGTCACAAGGGAGCAACTGGAACTTGCTTCTTCCTTTCAGTACGCCAGTCGTGTTAGCAAAGAGGATCGAGCGCATATGTTCGGTTGCGTTCTGCGCCTCAGTGAAAGGATAGTCTGGCGTCGATACCACCGGAGTTTCGCCAACACGTCCACAGTAAAGTGACGGGTCTACGAGCCACACAAAGGGACCACATATTCTCTTTTCTCGCACTCGAGAAACACCATCGCGCATTGACGCCTTCAAGAGCTCTGGGACAGCATTATCGCTCAACCATGTCTGTGCTGCTGGACCGGGCAAGTAGTTTGCCGTTTGTGTCACTGAGTTGAGCTCACATCGTCGAACAATCAGGTCGAGAACCTGTGTGATGTCTCGAATCGCTAGCCTGGTGAAGTTGGTAATACGTTCAAGGTTAACATTCAGCACCCGAAGCACCGGTTCCCGTGATTCGTTTGGAAAGACGGCTTTTGTTGTCTCGAGTGAGGACGCTTGCTTGCATCGAATGACTGAAAGAATAATCTGAATCGTACGTTCAAGAGCCTCACGATCTGCCTCCGCGAACCATGCTTCCAGTCTGTCGCGTGTCCATTCTACAAGCGGCACGCTGCACAATCGCTGGTGGAAAAGGTCCATGGTCACGTACCACGATAGATCTTCGAAATCCCCGGTGCATATGGGAACCTCTTCATCAGTTTGACTGGAAATTCGGTGATGACGGGTTAGCAATTCGAGCATCGCACGTTCCTTGAAGACATCGCGGTATGCTTCCAACGGGCGGAATCCTCGCTCGTTCCTTTCACTATCGTTTTCTTCAGAGAGACCCGAGTTATCCTCTTTCGCACCGCGACCGGAGAATGACCTGTGCGATCGGCACGCAGATTGGATTCGAGGGAAGGGCACATTCCCAATAACTCGCTTGTACTTGAGCATTTTCACGCCGTCCGTCAGAGAAGGCACCACGAAGATCGGCTCCAGCTCATCGCGAAAACCATTTCGAGCTGCGGTGGCAATGAAGGGCTTCGCCAGGTTACTGCGTACAAGCTTCTCGAGCAGCTCGCGCTGTGGCACGTCTGGAGTCCATGCCTTCCACCATAGTGGCTGATCGAGGATCTCTCCGAGCACTTTCAGCGAGTTCAACGTTTGCCTCGGCCATGGCATCACCACGCTATGAGTTGGCCACCGACGCGGTGCAGCCCTGCCATGTTCGGCCAACATTATGAGCGACTGACGATTGCGACATCCCAGAGAAGCAGATCGCTCGTTGACAAACGTGTCTGCACGACTGCCGATCCAGTGCCGCAGGTGCTCACGAGGTGCTGGCGGCTCGTCGTCGTTGCTCCAATCGGACGCGTCGTCGTTGCTCCAGTCTGACATTTTGGCAAGTGGGGAGTCGATGCATCAATGCGCATTGGCGTTAGACACGAGATCTGAGAAATTGGCCATGCCTTCACACCGCCGAGATGAGTTCAGTACACTCTCGGCCACTGACCTTCATTAACGGAGACCGTGGAAGATGCGGAAGAACGCTCGGCGGTAACGTTCAAGCTGGTTCATCCTGCGCAAACCGATCCAACAAACGGTCATATGGCAGCTCCCGATGTCCTGAATGAATGCAATCTGATCAGACGGTAAATGCTCGATAATGGGTTCAGAAATGGGTTGATCTCAGTCGAAGATCTATACTCCAACCCACAATTAGAATCGTAAGCTCCATGGGGAACCCCTTTTCCAAGCGTTTTGCACTCTCTCGCTACACGATACGAGACCCGGAAGAAGCCGACAGACCTCGCTCACGTAAGGAGCTCAACGCATACCAAGCGCTCGGTGCGATTCTCAACAAACCGCAGTGGTGGGTCAAGTGGGGTACACGGCCGGAAGTTCGCAAGAAGTGGCTGCGCGAGATTTCTGAGCAGCTTGTTCGACTCAACGTCTCACAGACGGTCAAGTGCTGGCCATCGCTGCGATTTGGGGAATCCACAATAATCTCGGCGTTTCTCGAGATCGCTCGCGCTCCAGCTAAGGATAAAGAGCGACGCATCCTGCAGGTTCTTGAACATGTGCAGTACCCCCACAGCCAAGACGAAACTGGGAGTTTCAGCATGGGTGTGGCTTACGAAAGTGACGACGAACCAGCTGATGTCACTCGAGCTGAAGAGGGTCTCGACGATAACTACAAGACCATGGAGGTCCAAACCAACTTCAGGGAAGTCAGCCAACGTCACAAAAGGAGCTTAAACTCGTTTTGCGAGATCGGGTGGTACGTGACGATGGAAATCGCCCGTGAGAAACTCCGCAACCTTCCAATCGCTCAGTGGACAGAGGCTAATGTCACGAACATACTACGCTTCCAAGATGGCAAGGCCAACGAGATTTCTCGTACGACCGAATTGATTCTCTCAGTTGTGTTTAGTGGTCATCAACTGTCGATTGACGTTGTTCACATTCATCTTCCCAACGAAAGACGTCAGTGCGTCCTTAAGCTGTTACTGATGCACTTTCAGCGAGTCGCCGACTTTCTCGATGCCACCAAGAAGAATATTGAGACTGTGCTCGATTTGATTCTCGAACGAGCTCATCTCAACGACGGGAATATGAGCCAGCATAACACCCCAGGTACGGTACCCAAAACGTGGCTGAGCGATGATGCGATTCCATACGAACTGAAACGTAAGTTTCTTGCCGAGATCGCATCACTTGAGAACGTCCCCGACGATCAGAAGGACTGGCACCCGAACTCCGACCACCAGGTGCTGGATCTTGTGCATCCTTCTCTGTTCTGTGGTCTCATGAACAGATCTCGTCACGGGAGAGGCCGTAATGATGCGCGTAGCACCAGTATCGTGCGACCGACTCCGTTGTCCGGCACGTCAGCAGAGCACATGAAATCGATTATGTTCACCACGACAACTGGTATTCTTAAAGGGCCGAGAGGGACACAATTTCAGTGGCTTCCAAGCGAGTTCGACGTCAGTGATGATGGAAGTTCTGTCAACATCCGTACGTACATAAACAATCTTCATCCCGAGATCCACGCATCCATTTACGATTCGATCGGCTCAATCTTCTCGTGCATTGTTCCACTATTTGACCAAGTGATTTCTTCGCTGGATGATTCTCTCGTTCAGAAACTGGTTCCCATTGAGCAGTTCTGGCGTAAGCGTGATCGAGGGGATCCGTATCCACTACACCCAGCCATCAAGGAAGTCGATGACCGCTTGTGCCGAGAACTAGGTATTGAGTCCACGTCAAGTCTCCGACGTCTCGTCCCTCCTGGACTATTCGAAATTGACTCGCCTCGATTCTCACTCAAAGGCAAACGCTGCCAGGTCATCGTCAAGATTGCAGAGATCCATCTGACCCCCGAGAAACCAAACTACAACGGCGGCTCGTGGCACATCGAAGGCACGGACGCGGAGAGGATCATCGCAACGGGTCTGTACTACTTCGGATGCGAGAACATCACCGAGTCGCGTCTGTCGTTCAGAACTTTCGTCGGTATCCCACATTATGGCCAAAACGATCACGCTGGCGTGGCATTCGCGTACGATCTTCACGACGAGCAAGCAGCTGTCCAGTATCTCGGTAGTGTCACCGCTGTAGAAGACCGCTGTGTCGTCTTCCCCAACATCTATCAGCACAAAGTAGAGCCATTCAGTCTTGATGACCCGACGAAGCCCGGCGTACGCAAGATTTTGGCCTTCTTCTTGGTGGATCCAGTGAACGATCCGATCCCGTCGACGGCGATTGTGCCACCACAGCAGCAAGAGTGGATTGACCTCGCTCGTCGACCACAGCTAGAGCACATGGGGCTATCAGACATCGTGACGGACTGCATAGGTGATATCACACGCATCGGGATGAGTCTGGAGGAGGCGAAGAGGCTGCGAGTCGAGTTGATGGCCGAGCGAAAGATGGTCAATCCGGACTTTGACGAGTCGTTTGTTTTCTCTGTTTGCGAGCACTAGATGCCATTTATAAGAAGTAGTTCGAGTTACGCGTCGCAAACGACCTTTGTCAAAGTTCGAACTAGTGAATCTTGTCGACTGATATTCTCGGAATCAAGAATACAAGGTTAGTGTGCAAATTGCTCAGGGCTTCAAATCAATGCGTGTTGATCCACCAACAAAAAAATTATAGCTGTTGTCAGCGTGCTCGTCGTGCGCAGCATTTGTGAGAAGGATTGCTTATTCACTTCTTGCAGGCATCATCGATTCAATTGGGTATATGCGACAAGATGCCTCGACTGCAGTTTTACAGAAGAAAAACAATTGCACTTGCCTGAATAGAACTGAACCAACGGTCTCAAGATAAAACATCTCAGGATGAGTTCGCTACTCGTTCAGATTTTTTTGTGGGACAATAAATGTACTGCATAGAGACAACGTGGCATTCGTATGGCGTGGAGACCAACAGCCGACGTCTTCACAAGGAACTACCCCGTCTTTCTTTCCATCGATGTGACTTATGATTTCTGGGTCCTCACCCATTGATGGCTTCAAGATCTGGATACGCCGACGAACGTTCGCGGATCGAGATCCCAGAAGTGAACCATTCCTGTCTTCTCGTCCGAACTGGTCATTCTCGAATTGTTCCCCAAGCCGCCAGATGAAGGTCCCTGCACTTCGAGGCTTCGCCGTGATCGCCGCGTTCACAGCTTCGACCTCCTCTGCGGCTGACTGCGATGCCTCGTCCTTCGGTGTCCTCGCTACGAGTCCGACGGTCGCGCTCTGCATGAAGGGCACCAACATCTCTCTGCTCACACTGGACGCCGAGCCGACGTCCGACCAGCTCACACTGATCTGCAAGACGCCCATGTGTCGAGAACTTCTACAAATTCTAGTCAACTTGGACCCAGTCGAATGCACAGTCCCTCTCGTTGGGCGTTTCCACCTGCGAGGCGACTTGATTGACCCCACGGTGGCGCACTGCTCACTGATTGGGTTGCCACTGAAGAAGAAAGGCTCGACGTCCGAAAGCTCATCATCGAGTGGCGGCAGCGCGACTGTGCAGCTAGCAACAAAAGAGCCTCCACAGCATAGTAACGGCGGGAGTCCATGTGCCAACGTTCTCAGCTTCGTTGGCATTACACTCGGTATCCAGACAATTTTGAATGCGTAAAGACGTATGAAAGTACTGCGTTGCTGGGCATTTGCTGTAATCTTTGACCCTATCCGCGGTTTTGCAACCACCGGGTGAAACTTTACCAGTGTTTTCGATTCAGTGTACACAGGTTTTATTCACCGGTTCAATCGGGAACGACGACAACAAGCACCTGATGTAAGCTTGCCGATGTGCTTTGAGTTGTTCATTACTGGTAATGATGTCATACTAAGCAAACAGTCCTTCTAGCAGGACCATTCCACTTCTTTCCTGATCACCACTTGCCGTTCCAAGTCCTGATCCGCAAGATAAGAAAGCGCAATGAACGCCCCACCCAGGGCCCCTGAGTGGCGCGTACTTCACCCCTCTTTCAAAGCATCTATCGTCAGCGAATTCCTCTGACACCAGCGCCGCCTCTTCTTTCCTACATATTCAAGCTAAAATTGCTCACACTGATCACGACAGACTCTCAAATCCACCATCATCGACCTCTAGGCCGAATCAACAATGCAGGGATTCGAATAGCCCTACGTTACCTCTACCGTACTATCTGTTTCGAGATTTTGTTATCATCGACTAGAATTTTCTGCACTATACCGTTGAAGACCCTATTTATTTCGATCCACCATTTGCTGTGCTTCTGGAGTCAAGGTAACGAGGGCAAACGTGGCATTGGCAGGTTTTCATCCCGACGACGACATCGAAACACGTCAAGCACGAATCACAGCCTTACATAGTTGTCGGTAATGGTATCAGCACAAGCTGCTGAGTTTCCGTCCCGAGTTCTCTTTCGGTTGTCTTGAGACTTGGTGAATATACAGAATGTTTTTTCAACATTCTGTACATGAACACTATTTAAAAAAAATAGTGTTCCTTCGTTGGACCGTTCGAATGAGGGTCATCCACGCAGCAAATAAATGCGTCACAGAAGTCGCACGGCTGAAGGTTGGCTCAGCTGTGTCTATCACACTCCTACCCCACCAAAATCTTTCAGGTGAGTTTTTGTCGAATATTTCTGGTCATGTGCTCCGAGTTGGAGGCGGTCCCAGCTAATACATAATATCTGTTGGGAAGTGCACTCGGCGCTGCACGACAGGAGTGCATACTGTACTCCATATTCTACATGAGACACTGCCACCAGTGCGAACCTTCTCGTGGCACTGAGTGTGGTTGAAGTGACGCGTGAGTGTGCGTCACGTGCGTCACGTGTGTTGAGTGAAGGTGGGTTATCACCTGGGTTGACAACCTTGAGGGGAAACATAGGAGACAGATAACGCGAGGAAGGCCAACTAGCGGCATTAAGCGGATGCCTACCTATCTAATATGATCACTCTTCCATTAGCAAAGGACTGCGCAAGTGATATTCATCCATATCAGCCACTCACTTGTCCATATCATACGCGGAGTTGGGCCTCCTCGTAATGAGAGATTAGGTAACGTAGTGACTCACATCCATCCATCCACTCGGATGCCACAGCTCCCAGTCTCCGATCAGCGCCGCCAGCGAAAGACATCCGACCACGTTCCAAGATGAGCACTGCAACCGCCACGCGGGCTTTCTCGATCTCACGCTACACCATCCGAGACACGGATGAAGCCGACAAACCTCGTTCGCGCAGAGCGCTCAACGCGTCTCGTGCGCTTGGCGCGATTCTCAACAAACCGCAATGGTGGATCAAGTGGACGACGCGGCCAGACGTACGCATCAAGTGGCTACGCGAGATCGCCGAGCAGCTCATTCGACTGAATGTCTCTCAGACCATCCGTGGATGGCCGTCCAAGCGGGGGGGAGAGCACGAGCTACTGTATCCTTTTATCAAGGTTACGAATTCGGCACCGGAGAGAAAGGAGCGTCTGATTGCTCGCTTTCTTGAGCACGTGCAGTATCCTCGCCAGTGTGGTGATGAGGCATGTGGACTCGGTGTGGCGTATGAGAGTGACGACGAAATGGCCGAGTTCGCACGTGCTGATATAGGAGCTGACATGGAAGACGATGAGAGTGAGGATGATGAGTCGAGCTCTACGAGGATGGCAAAGCGCCCCAGGTTACCAGGTAGTCAAAGTGTTGGCGACGAAGATGATTCCGAGGACGAATCCGAACTTCGTTTCGATTACGAGCTCTACCAACTCCACAAACAGAGTCTCAATTCATTCTGCGAGATCGGTTGGTACGTCACGATGGCCATCGCGCGCGAGAAGCTTCAGGTCCTTCCACTTGCTAATTGGACTGAACCAGTCGTCACGGCTCTGGTCGGTATCCACGAGAATGAGGACGAACAGATCAGTCGCACGACTGACTTGATGCTCGCAGTCGTGTTTGATCCTAGACCCATCTCACTCGATCTTCTCAGAGAACACCTCCCACACGAAACTCGTGACAACGTCTTGAAACTGCTACGACTGCATTTCCAATGCGTCGTCGCCTTTCTCTATGCCACCAGAAAGAATATCGAGACCGTGCTCGACTTGATCATTCGTCGCGCCCATCTCACTGAGGAGACCTTGGGGCAGCACAACACCCCTGGCACTGTTCCGCAGACTTGGCTCAGCGACGACGCGATTCCCATCGAACTCAAGCGCAAGTTTGTCGCAGAGGTCGCGAGTTTGGAGAACATTCCTGATGAGCAGAAAGATTGGCACCCGGACTCGGACGACCAAGTGTTGAACCTGGTGCACCCTTCTCTATTCTGTGGGCGGATCAACCAGGACCTTGCACGGGAGACAGGTTTTCGACGAGGTCCCACACCTTTCGTTTCTGCCCCGGACATCCATGAGACTAGAATCGTGTCCGAGATTGCACTGACTGGGACGGCGGCTGAGCACATGAACTCGATCTTGTTTGCACCGACTACCGATATCCTCAAAGGACCCACAAGTACCCAGTTCCAGTGGCTCCCGAGCGAGTTCGATATCGCCGAAGACGGCTCCTCCGTCAATATCCGCACCTACATCAACAATCTCCATCCGGAGATCCACGCTTCCATGTACGACTCGATTGCCTCCATCTTCTCGCACTTTGTGCCACTATTTGACCAAGTCCTCTCATCGCTTGATGACTCACTCATCCGAAAAAATGCCAGGATGGAACCAGTATGGAAACGTCGTTACAATGGCGTACCACTACCTGTCCATCCAGCGGATGCAAAACTCGTCAAAAATCTCAGACGCGAGCTAGGTACACGTCCAACATCGAGCCTCCGACGTCTCGTCCCTCCTGGACTATTCGAAATTGACTCGCCTCGATTCTCACTCAAAGGCAAACGCTGCCAGGTCATCGTCAAGATTGCAGAGATCCATCTGACCCCCGAGAAACCAAACTACAACGGCGGCTCGTGGCACATCGAAGGCACGGACGCGGAGAGGATCATCGCAACGGGTCTGTACTACTTCGGATGCGAGAACATCACTGAGTCGCGTCTGTCATTCCGGACGATTGTGGCAATGCCTGATTATGAACAAGACGATGCCGCAGGAGTCGCTCTTTCGTACGAGCTCTATGAAGACCGATCGATGATCCAGAATCTCGGTAGTGTCACCGCTGTAGAAGACCGCTGTGTCGTCTTCCCCAACATCTATCAGCACAAAGTAGAGCCATTCAGTCTTGATGACCCGACGAAGCCCGGCGTACGCAAGATTTTGGCCTTCTTCTTGGTGGATCCAGTGAACGATCCGATCCCGTCGACGGCAATTGTACCACCACAGCAGCAAGAGTGGATCGACCTCGCGCGTGAGCCGCAGCTGGTGCGCATGGGGCTACCGGACGTTGTGACGGACCGTATTCGTGATATGTCACGCGTTGGGATGAGTCTGGATGAGGCAAAGAGGCTGCGAGTCGAATTGATGGCTCAGCGGAAGGTCGCTGTTCTGAACCATGATGAGTACTACATCTTATCCCTCTGTGAGCACTGACGAGGTATCGGATCAGCGCTCCAGTTCGGTAATGCGTTGGCAGTATCTGGATTAGTGTCACATATAAACCACTAGACACTGTTTTATGCTTTCATTTGGTTGCAGAAGCCGCCGTCTAAATGGATGTCTCGGTTCGTCAGGAAGACAGTTGCAGCACGCAAAGAAGACGGCCTCAGGAAGACGAGGCCATCACTCACGCATCGTCCATCACCACTAGGGCTCTCGACTGAGTTTGGCGGGAGCGAGGCCAACCCAAAGAATCTTCCATGGGATCTGAAACAAACACCGAAGTTAATTCGGGATTGGAATCAAAAGGATCTGATGTGTTTTGTCGTCAATCAACGTGTCTAGCTGGTCATGAGTGCTTAAACCTCAATACAATGTACATACCGTAAAATCCAGGCTTTCTTCCAGTGAATGATCCGATCCCGACGACGGCGATTGTACCAATGCTGCTGATGATGAAAGTTGGAGTCGATTGCGTTAGGTCGGTGCGAACAGCTATAGCTAAGAATATGCATTGGGGCGCCTAGAGCGCAGGTGCCATATTTGCAGCGGAGGCCCTCCACTGGAGATAGTCACCAAGAAATAGGGATGGAAGTCCGCTCCAGTCGGGATGGTTGGACGGGTGATGTGTCTGGAGTCCATTGTACCAATGCAACAACGTAGATCGACCGCGCTCGCGAGCCCGACCTCAATCGGCTGCGCCAAACCGGAAGGGGTCAGCGCCAAAAATCAAGATATTTCTCGCGACGGATTGACTCGTGATCAGGCAAAGGAGCACCACTTTGTGCTGATGAAAGAGAGGTCGCCCATGAAGGATGAAGACTACCATGATGATGAGCTACTTTTCTCGCTCTGCGAGCATTTAAAATCAATTTATCGACAAACGCGTTGAACAATCTCCATAAAAAGCTCATGAATCGTCCGTGTTTATTGCAAATGCACTGCCCTTTTCGGGTCTATCAGCTCGAGTTCTACTCGCTCTTCTTGCTCGGCGTCTTCTTCTTCTTCTTCTTCTCCAGTTCCTCGCCTTCGCCCGAGCTCTCGTCCGAAGACGCCTCCTGCGTCGTCAGCTGATCGACGCGGATCGCCGCAGCCGGTGCGACGACATCCGCGACCTTGGCTCCACGCAGCGCGACTTGGTCATTCTGCGTGGGCATCACGTTCGACCGAGCGATGGTGATCTGGTTGTCGTCCAACGCAAAGTTCTTGTTGATGACTCCCGTGGGCTGACGCAGCAAGTCCTTGGTGGCGATCTGGACGTCCACACCACTTGGCGTGTTCGCCTGGACGGCCTGCTCCTTCTTCTTCATCGCGGCATCGACGAAGTCCGCGATCGTGCTAGCGAGCGCCGACGGCTCGTCGCTCTTGGCAGCAACGACAGCCGATGCCTTGGTCATGAGCGCGCTGTCGTTGTCCGGGGCTGAGACGGCACGCAGCACGTTCTTGGTGAGCACGGCTGTGGCAGCTGGGTCCGCGATGTCAGCAGTGGAGAGAGCCTCCGTGACTTTCTTCGTGAGCGTGAGACGGTCATTTTGGGAGAGCAGCACGTTGCTGCGCGCGATCATGGCGTTGTTGTCCATGGAGAGCGTGTTCTTGTTGATCAAGGCGGTCGGGTTGTTGAGCAGGTCGTGTGTGGCGACGCGGACGTCGACGGTCGCAGGCTGAGGTTCGACCTTCGCTCCTTGGACAGTCACGTCGGTGGCCGAGGTGAGTGCGGCGGCAGCAGCAGCAGCGCAGAGAACGAGCGAGACGGAGGTCTTCATGATCGAAGGTAGTGAAGTGGAGCTTCGGCTTGCGGAGGCAAATCGTTGAGTGCGAGGAGTCGTAGCACTCTACCGAGGCACCTTTCATTGAACTCGGGTATTTCTCGCAAAATTCTCCATATCGTCGGGGAGGTATCCTCGTCCCAGCGAGCTCACGCGGAAACGCCGTCGATGTTGCAGACTTCCTCGCACGCTGCGAGTCTGAAGAAACGCAAACTTCGCGTACGTGAGATCAGCCCTAGGTTGCCCGAAGGCAAGTGGCAAACCATCACTCAGAGCAGAGTAATGCAAGTGATGGTCGTGAGATGACACATTACGTCTCCGGTGTGCAAGAGTCGTGGTGACTCCTCGCTCACACGCCAATCTGACGCGTTCCAAGCATGACTTTTACGATCTCTCGCTACACCGTCACCGACCCTGAGAGAGCCGACGCGCCTCGCTCCCGTCGAGAGCTGAACGCTCTACGAGCCCTCGGCGCGATCCTCAACAAGCCCCAGTGGTGGCTCAAGCGGTCGCGAGCTGATGTGAAGGCAAAGTGGGCAATGGAGATCGACGAGGCGCTTGTGCGAGCAAATGTCGCTCAGGTGGTGCGTGTGTGGCCGTCTCCATACGCGATTCTACGAACACTGCAGCCGCTGGTTGAGCTCGCTCGCTCGACCGCTGAGAACAAGGAGTCGGAGATCCAGCGTCACCTGGAGCACGTGACCTACCCTCACGGCTATCAAGACAAATATGATGGCTTTGGCATGGGCAACTCCTACGAAAGTGATGACGACCTCGGAGAGGCTGCGGAGAATTGGTCCGAAATTTGCAAGCAATACGATGCGACTGCTGTCGAGACGGACTTCGAAACTGTGCGACGTCATCACGAGTCTCTTAACGCATTCGGCGAGATCGGCTGGTACGTCACGATGGATATCGTGCGGGAGCGGTTACAAAGCTTGTCCCTCGCCGAATGGACAGGCGAAAACGTTGAGAATCTTATCGAGGGTGAGCTCATGAAGGTCGAGGCAGTGACCCGAACGACTGATCTGCTGTTGGCGATTCGTCGTGACGAGCATCCTCTCTCGCTACACACGGTGAAGCGCCACCTTCCCCGCGAATCGCGAGAGAATGTGCTTAAGCTCGTGCTCTTGCACGTCCAGCGGATCGTTGAGTACCTTTCTACCGCGAGGAAGGACATCGATACCATACTCGAGCTGATTGCCAAGCAAGAGCGACTGTGTGACGAAACTGCGAAGCGAACGCAACACAGCACGCCCGGACCAGTGCCTAAAACGCGGCTGAGCGACGATGCTGTGCCACCCGAAACCAAACGCAAGTTTGTGGAGAACGTCGCTGCATTGGAAAACGTTCCTGACGATCAAAAGGACTGGCATCCAAATTCAGGGAACCAAGTGCTGGATCTTATCCACCCGTCTCTGTTCTGCGGCGTCATCGGCAAGACTAAAGCGCTGCCAGTTTCAGCGCGAGACGATATCCAGGGCAACGTGGTCGACCATTTCAAATCCATCATGTTCCGTCCCACTCCAGACGGTCTCGGTGGGCCGCGTGGAATAAAGTACCAGTGGCTGCCGAGCGAGTTTGATGTCAGCAGTGATGGCCAATCGGTCGCGATTCGCTCTTATATCAACAACCTCCATCCTGAGATCCACTCGTCGCTCTATCAATCGATCGCGTCAATCTTCTCGCGGTTCGTCCCACTCTTTGACCACGTGATATGTTCGCTGGGGAGCAATGATACCGAACCCGACACGAATTTGCTCGGTGAAGGCCCGACATCCGGTCTCCGTCGTCTGGCTCGTTCCACTCATCTCGGGATGGATCCCACAAAGTTTTCCCTGAAGGGTAAGCGATGCCAGGTCATCGTGAAGATCGCCGAGATCCATCTGACACCAGAAAAACCAGACTACGGAGGTGGTGCGTGGCACATCGAAGGCACAGACGCCGAAAGAATCATTGCGACGGGCCTCTACTACTTCGGATGCGAGAACATCACCGAGTCTCGTTTGTCGTTTCGCACGTTCGTGTGTGCCCCTGATTACGAACAGAGCGACGATATCGGCATCGCGCTCTCGTATGACTTGCACAACGAGCAGCTTCTGATTCAACATCTCGGCAGCCTGACAGCCATGGAAGACCGCTGCGTCGTCTTTCCCAACATCTACCAGCACAAAGTCGAGCCATTCAGTCTTGCCGATCCGACAAAACCGGGTGTTCGCAAGATCCTAGCCTTCTTCTTGGTGGATCCAGTGAACGATCCGATCCCGTCGACGGCGATTATACCACCACAGCAGCAAGAGTGGATCGACCGCGCTCATGAGCCCGAGATGAAGCGATTGCGACTGCCGGAGGTGGTCAAAAGTCAGATCCAGGATATGACTCGCGACGGAATGAGTCTCGAGGAGGCGAAGAAGGTCCGTTTGAAGTTGATGGACGAGAGATCCCCAGTGCAGGATGAAGACTACGATGATGAGATGATGTTCTCACTCTGTGAACATTGAGAGATTTTAGTGCGTTGAACATTAAGATCCTCAACCATATATGTTTTCTGTTTGGTTTAGCTGTCGGTTTTGTTTTTCACTTTGTTACCCTGTTCACTGCTACGCACTGGACAACGTTTGAAGCAAGGATCCTAGCGATGGCATTTGGTATCCGAATGTCGGGGGTTGGGACCCATAGCAATTCGTCCTGAACACTGCAATATATCGAAACCTGCTGTTTTGAAACGAGCAGGAGACACAGTGAGGACATACACTGCCTGATTTCCATCTTTAAGACGAACGAAGAAGACCTACCGAGGGCTTATCTCACGTACGCGAAGTTTGCGTTTCCTCAGACTCGCAGTGTGCGAGGAAGTCTGCAACATCGACGGCGTTTCCGCGTGAGCTCGCTGGGACGAGGATACCTCCCCGACGATATGGAGAATTTTGCGAGAAATACCCGAGTTCAATGAAAGGTGCCTCGGTAGAGTGCTACGACTCCTCGCACTCAACGATTTGCCTCCGCAAGCCGAAGCTCCACTTCACTACCTTCGATCATGAAGACCTCCGTCTCGCTCGTTCTCTGCGCTGCTGCTGCTGCCGCCGCACTCACCTCGGCCACCGACGTGACTGTCCAAGGAGCGAAGGTCGAACCTCAGCCTGCGACCGTCGACGTCCGCGTCGCCACACACGACCTGCTCAACAACCCGACCGCCTTGATCAACAAGAACACGCTCTCCATGGACAACAACGCCATGATCGCGCGCAGCAACGTGCTGCTCTCCCAAAATGACCGTCTCACGCTCACGAAGAAAGTCACGGAGGCTCTCTCCACTGCTGACATCGCGGACCCAGCTGCCACAGCCGTGCTCACCAAGAACGTGCTGCGTGCCGTCTCAGCCCCGGACAACGACAGCGCGCTCATGACCAAGGCATCGGCTGTCGTTGCTGCCAAGAGCGACGAGCCGTCGGCGCTCGCTAGCACGATCGCGGACTTCGTCGATGCCGCGATGAAGAAGAAGGAGCAGGCCGTCCAGGCGAACACGCCAAGTGGTGTGGACGTCCAGATCGCCACCAAGGACTTGCTGCGTCAGCCCACGGGAGTCATCAACAAGAACTTTGCGTTGGACGACAACCAGATCACCATCGCTCGGTCGAACGTGATGCCCACGCAGAATGACCAAGTCGCGCTGCGTGGAGCCAAGGTCGCGGATGTCGTCGCACCGGCTGCGGCGATCCGCGTCGATCAGCTGACGACGCAGGAGGCGTCTTCGGACGAGAGCTCGGGCGAAGGCGAGGAACTGGAGAAGAAGAAGAAGAAGAAGACGCCGAGCAAGAAGAGCGAGTAGAACTCGAGCTGGTAGACCCGAAAAGGGCAGTGCATTTGCAATAAACACGGACGATTCATGAGCTTTTTATGGAGATTGTTCTACGCGTTTGTCGACAAACTGATCTTGATGGCGAGATCAACGCCAGTCAGGGCGCCATACTTTTGAAGGCAGTCATCACTTGCGAGCAAAGGTAAATCACCCGCACGGTATCTCCTTAGCAGCTTGACGCAATATGGCGAGTCCTTGGGGTCCATTTGCATCATCGAGCGGAAGGCCTCGTCATAGTCGTCCAGCGAGCCTCCTGCTTTGTCTTCGACCACGAGGCACTTCACCAAGCCTTCTTGCTCTATCTGCTGGCGATAGCTCATCTTCGGGTATCGAGAGGCGATCTCTCGGCCACACGATGATAGCGTACTCACTAATTCAAGCGCAAGCTGACGATCGCGGTCATCGTCCCAGCTCAGCTCGAGCCGGCGTTGAGAAGTGACTGCGTTAGCCTCGTAGAGGTACTCCGGACACTGGACATTGTGGCTCTCGAGAAGCTGCTGTAGGTAAGGGTCGATGGCATACGTGTAGCTGTTGTCTGGTCCAAGGTCCTCAGCATTCGCGACATCTTCGTACCGATTTCCGAAGCCATTGAAGAACTGCTTCATGACTGGGTCTTCAGCGACGGGCACCGTATACATGTCCATTTGCATGGTCTCGTTGCCGAATGCCGTGTAGTTATACCTTCGATCGTTTTCGACATCGCACGCCGTAAAAACGTCGAAACGTGGGTCTCGCTTCTCTTTTTTCCAGTTGATCTTCACTGTGGGGTCTGGTACGTACTTGCAACGATTGAAGATAAGTTGCGCGAGATCCACCATGCCGTGGTGCCCCATGAAGACAGGATCGAAAGCAGACGAAGTGTAACGCATTGTCGAGTTGAGCGTGTTGTGGATGGCGTTGTGGAAAGTTCTCTCGACTTCGTGCGAAAGTACAGCGTGCGCTCCTTCGAACGCCTCTTCTTCCTTGGAGGCGTTGAACACATCGAGCACACTTAACAAGTCCGTCCCAAGAGTCTGAACGATGCGCCGAGGGCTGCTCCAGTTGCCTCTTAAGATACAGTTAGCGCAGCGTCCAGACGCGGTACCGTTCGGGTGGTTGCAAGCGTGGCCGGCAATGCCCTTGGATACACACGAGCCAATATCCAACTCAATGTGCTCGATCGTCATGTTCTGACCCGTGGGTCCGTCGCTTGTGCCGCCACCGCCCATATCGCGAAGAAATTGAGAACAGCCTTCAAGACTATTGCACAGCACACTCGAGGCGAGCTGGCGGTTTGTGTCCTCGAAGTAGTTCCAGTAAGGAAGCGTGATGTTCGCGTACTCTGGCGCGAGGCTCCGCAACATATTTTCATAGCCGAGAATGAAGCGCCGATGCCACAGCAAGAATGGACAAGCGCCGTGCGATGTGATACGATTCATCTCGTGTGTGTGGATCTGAACAAAGCGATAGTGGTAGCCCTTCTCCATCGCGAGCTGCACAGCGCTGAGATAAAGTGCTGCGGAACAGAGAACCATTAGAGGAATCAGACTGACGAGCTCCGCACATAAAAGAATGTCCTCACTCTTGTCCTCTTCTGTGTACGTCTTCCAGCTCCGTCGCACGCGCGTTGGAGGGCTCCACTCTTCTGTGCTGGCGTCTTTCTTCGAGTCTTTCTTCACGGCAAGAGTGACGCAGAGGATCGCCACGAGCACCAGCGCCCCAACGACGTAGACCCGTCGTCGCGGCCGACAGCGGCGGCTGCGCAGACTTCGCGGGTCTTCGATCGGCTCTTGGTCGGCGTACGCCGCGAGCGCCTCGTCCGTACCTGGCGCGCCCGGCGTGAGCATCACCTCGGACTTGGCGTCCACATCTTTGAGGTTGGACGACCGGAACTGCATCTAGACCGCTCAATTTCGACAGTGGTGATTAACGAGCAGTGGGCACAGCAGCTTTGCCTGTACACAACGACTCGCGGGAACGTGGCTCTCGCACACCACCGCAGTTGTGCCGAGAACGAATGCCTCATCATCCAGAGCAGGTGCACCTCCCACCAAGGTTGGAAGAGGCGTGTGTGCAGCGGACAGAACCAGGTGGCTTCCCTTCATTCCGGAAGCGTACAGTGGTGACTGCGAGCCAATCATAACAGAGACCGTCAAGTTCTCAGACGGCTGGCTGACTTGATCGCTGTATGGCAGTCACGATTTGCAGCCATCATCTGACCCGCGCTCATTGGTTGGGCAAAAGCTGCGTGCCTCGAATCCATTTGACGACGGTTCAACGCGAACAACGCGTGCCTCTTCAGCGACAAATGCAGGAGACTCTTCAGTTGGATCTCTGAAGCAATGGGGCTCGTCTGCCGCGGAAGCATTTCGAATGGCTTGCCTGCATGAACACAGAGCACTTGATCACCTGCGACACGGACAACCAGCTTCGAGTTTCGATTAATCCACAAATGACGTCTTATTCCAGCATCTCCATCGCGCTTTCATCCACCGGAATGTCATCCATCAGGACCTCATTCAGTCGTCCGGCAAGATCAGCGATCCGCTTTGGTATACCCAGCGTCGCCACTAGTGCCGGGTGGCTCGCAATGAGCTCTATCTTGTCGGGGGTCGAGCCGTTGAGCCGAGCTTTCTTGATCTCTTCGAGGCGGATCGGACGGCTAACGAGACTTAGTAACAACTTCGCAGCCATTTTTGCTGAGAAGCGAGACAGAGTGTAGACTCGCTCACCATGGCCTGCGACGGCGCCATTTGCCGCGATCAATGTTCGAGCTGTGATTATGATCTTGAGTGACGCATGATTCGTCAGTAGATCCGACAGGAACACTCGAAAGCGTTGACTGCGATCGAAGGTCTTCAGGAAGTGGTCGCAACCGTCGAGAACGATGAGCCTTTGTTTCGAGTTGAACTCAAAGTGAGCCTTTGTCTTGCTTAGGTGTTCTCGGATCATGCTCTCGAGTGTCGGTAATACCGTGCAATTCGGATCAACTTTCTCTCGTCGGCTCGCGGCAGCAACGTTCCGATCCATCTGTTCGAGAGCGAGCTTCGTCACTGAAAAAATCTTGACGCCACCATCTGCTGAGATTCGTGGGGCCACATAGTTCATGACCGCGTGCGCAACAGTGGTTTTGCCGATGCCCTCTTCGCCTGTTATTGTGACGAGTCTGGTGATACGTGACTGCGTGAGCATCAATGCCAAACAGATCTTGTACACTTCCACTGCCCGGTTGCAAAAACCTTGGCAAATTGCAGGCAAATCATCGAACCATAGCTTCGGGTACCGCTTGACTTGTCGTTTGCCCAGCTCTGCTGTTGTATTCGCAGCTTTTGTCACCAACGGAAAAATGATCTCCGAGTGGTCTCCTCCTTCTGGAAGCAGCAGAAATTTTTCAGACACTTCAACAGGATTGCGGATGTTCGGAGATTTTGCGACAGCTTGCTGAGCAATGTGGAAACTCGCGCCGACGCTTTTTCCCGTCGCCAGCGCCAAGTAGAACGACCTCGTAAACTCGATTGCTGCGTAATCCTCAATCTTCTGGTTCGACTTGACGCCAATCACGTGGGGGATTCCACAGGACACAAACGCCTGAGCAAGTGGCGCAGAAGAACACGCCGACACGAAAACTAGGCGAAGCGTCGCTTCCCCGCCTGCCTTGAACAGCTCTTGCAGGCTGCTGTGTGGAACCGGGTGTACGAGCCCCATACCGTCCTCAAAGTACAAATGCCGCTCATCGCCATGACCCGAGAAATGGAGCGCATTGCATCCAACTGTGACCATATTCCGGAAATTTTCCGTGTTGGCAAACATTGCTCGCACATTGATCTGATGAGGATACTGGAACATGTTAGTCCCTGCTGTCGGGTCAGCCATGACCGCAGGACGCCGCGCGTACTTCGAGGCTTCAATCAGGCTTTCTTGGAGAATCAAATACTCGCGCTTGATATCGAGCTCCGCAATAGGGTGATACTTGCCCTGCACGTCTTTGCCAACGATGGGTGCAGCAAATAGCACACCGAGAGTGTGCTCTTGCGCTTCGAATAGTCGCTGTGACTCATCTTGCGAGCGATTCAGCGGGATACCCGAGTTACTTTGATCATTCGCAAACCGGAGTGCCGCCTGGACGTGAGGGTCTTCGACGACATATCCAAGAAGGACGAGTCCCCTACGCCCCGAAAGCAGAGTGATGACGTCGCCGTGTTTCAGTTTGACCTTCTTGTTCTTCTCCGGCCGTTCTCCGTTGATGCGGATGCCGTTCGTGCTCTTGTCAGTGATGTAGACAGTGACTTTGGAATCGTCGTTTTCCGAGATGCACTCGACCACGCAGTGCGAGCGACTGAGCTTGATCGGGTCGACGCCCGAGCGGGTCGAGTCGAACACTTTCATGTACGCGTCTCGCCCGAGGCTCACACGAGGGTGGAGCCGGTCCACGTCGATACCGTAGAGCCCCAACTCTTCGAGTCGAGTCTTCTGCTGGGCCGTGAGCGCGCGGTCCACTTCCGGGTGCAACACGAGTCGCATGACGCACATGCTGGGGCTCTCTTCGAGCGTCTGCGTGCATTCTTGCGTGTTCTGCTGCGAGATCGAGAGCGCCTCCATGAGGTTCTGCGAGCCTTCCTTCAGCGCATGGTACTGTTCTTCGGGCGTGACCGCGTCGAAGCCCGGGAGCCCCATCTCGCGGTACGCGCTGCTCAGCACGCTGGCGGCGTTCTTGGACGCGACTCCGTGCATGCTCGAGAACAAATCCGCCGTCGAGTGCATCCCCGAGAACGGCGACGCGCGGTAGCGTTTGCTCGCGGTCTGCTCGAGCGCGTACGCGTCGCGGTCTTCCACGCGCGGCGTCTTGCCGTTCGCGGACGCCAGCGAGCCGTTCTCGGGCGACGTCGTGCGCGTCACGGGCCCGCCATCCTCTGCGGCGATCGCGGCGCTCGCAGACCACGTTTGCAGCACGGGCGGGCGGTCGTCGTCGGCCACCGGGAAGCGCAGCGGCGAGTGGCTCCCATGGGTCGCGAGTCGACTGGTCGCCAGCGCCGGCGAGCGCGCGGGCGAGCCGCTGAGTGCGTCGAAGCGGCGTTTGCGCGCGTCGCCAGTGCCGAGCGCCGCTGCGCGCGGCTCTGCGAGCGCCGAGGTCGCCAGCGGCGCGCGCGCGCCGACAGCGAGCGGCGAAGACGTCGCCGACGAGTCCATTTGCGGCCTCTGGGTTGTTTCCCTTTGGCAATGTTTCCGCAATTTCTTCCGCGGTGAAGGGTAACTTACGGCCAAACCCTCTCGAAATCGATCGAAACTTCGCGAATCTTTCGACGCCAATCATTCGTTGGCGACTCCGATGGCGAATGTCGAGCATTGTGGATAAAAGGTGGGTATTTTCGAGGAGTAGTAATATAGTAGTAGTAGTACTACTACTGGATAGTACTACCATGATATTCCTTTTTTGTCGCACGCTCTCCACCCAGCAGCCGTCACGCGCGTCGTGGTGTCCAGGATGCGATGACTCGCGTTACCAACCGCAGGGACCCACCCACGGCGCGGGCGCCGCGTCTGTGTCTTCCGATTCGCATACAAACTCCAAGTCATTCCGCGGACCGACGAGCAGCTCACGACATGGCTACAGTGCGCATCTCCTCTTTAAACCGGTACAAACCGGTTTCTTTGACCGCTCGCCCGGTGTTACTCACCCCCCCCTCCTCCCTGTAAATGGAACTTACGACGCCGCGCATCCTCCGCGGACGACACGCTACGAGACTGCGACAGACGCTGTCGCGCCGCGCTGCACCTCCCACATCGCATTCCGCTGCTCTCGCGCTTTCGATCGCGGCGCTTCCAGAGCGAATCCGACGCCGAGAACGCCAGTTCCGGCCCCCAACGCGACCACCACGACCAACCCCACCATGGGCCGCGGCTTCATCGTGCGCGTGATCCTCTACGAGTGCAGCGACCTGCTCGCGTCCGACAGCGAGCTCGCCGGCGGCAAGAGCGATCCGTACGTGACGTTCTCGATCGGCAACGTGACCCACAAGAGCACGCGCAAGAAGAACAACCTGAACCCCAAGTGGACGCCGCCCGAGAAGTTCGAGTTCAAAGTCCAGGAGTGGGAGAGCGAGTTCATCCTCGTCAACGTCTACGACCACGACATGTTCGCGCGCGATGACCTCATCGGCTCGGCCGTCATCCCGCTCGCGCTCTACTCGGGCGGCCGCCACCAGGACCTCTACCGGTACCCGCTCGTGCTGCCCGACGAGATCGGCGAGCACGGCCCGCGCAGCGACATCCACCTCCAGATCACGCTCACGACCACGGACGGCCAGCCCGTCGACTACTACTACTGAGCGCGCGCGCGCGGTGGTCGATCGAGGGTCCCGTCACTTAGTATTCTATTGTACGCATAACGTTACTATTCTTCTGAGGTCGTAAGCACTTGTAAATGGCACTGGGAACAACTATCTATCAAGGCTCTAGTAGTCGCCTGTGTAATCGCCAAACGCCGCAAGCAGCTCGTCCGACTTGGCGGTCGGGGCCACTCGAGAGGATGCGCCGTCGTCATCTCTTTGGAGATACACTTCTCGATGGCCATCGTTCCAAAGACAATTCAGTAGATCGTGGAGGATGACGCGAAGCTTCGGCATGTCTGCGTCCACAAGCGGATAGCAGCTCGCCTCTGTGGGCAGCGTCACTCGTGCGAGCTCCGGCAGTTTGGTCAGCGGCATCACGTTTCGCACGCGAGTGTATCCTAATTCAACGTTTCTCAGGGATCGCAAGTTGGAGAGCGGCTCGAGATTCGACGCGTTTGTCGACGTGAGATCCAAATACTCAAGTTTGAAGAGCCCGCCGAGGTCGCTGAGATCACTGATTCCGCCACCAGCGAGACGCAATTCTCGCAGATTCACGAGCGACCTGAGGAACTGGAAGTACGATGCAGTCGGCAGTTCCCGCGGTGTCGCGTAGCGCAAGTCGAGACTCTCCAACTGCGACATGCAAGCCAGTCCAGATAAGTCAGCTGGAGACCCCACTGGCACACGGAGTGAGAGCGATCTGACATTCGTCAGCGCCTGCCACATCGACTGGGGAAGCCGTAAGTCTGGGTCGATCGCGTCCCACGACGCGCTCGAGTAGTTGAGTTCCAGAACACGAAGCCGAGTGAGTCGAGACACGACGTTGGCGTGGATCTCACCTGAAAGACTCAGCGAGGTGAGTTCTGGTAGATGGTCGAGGAAGTCGAGTGACCTCGGATCGTGATTGCACCCAGCGAGCACGAGGTTCTTTAGTTTCTTGAGCACACGAAGAGGCGATGTATCACGAGCCGTTGAGACCATGATTCGTAAGTCTTCTAGGTTGCTGAGCGCTTGCAATGGATCGAGGTCGGAGAACGGTGGGAACCGCAGGTCGAGGCACTTGAGCTGCGAAAGCTGCATGACTGGGTCGAGCGACTGCGTCCAGCTCATTGGCCACGTTCGCAAGTTTTCCAGAAATGCGAGTGACGAAAGAGCGTTTTGTCGTACGGCAGGTGGAACTTCTGCGCCGTGGAAACGAACATCGATCGCGTCTAATGTTGTCAGGGTCGGCGCAACGGCGTATAGCGAGCTGACCTCGACGAGATCTTTGTCGTTGATGCTCAGGGTTGTAAGTTTCTTCAACGCTGTGATCGGAGTGAGGTCGCGCAGTGAATTGGTCGTGCTGAGATTTAACACGCGCAACTCGGGCATGCTTTGCACAACGTTGACGTTCTTCACGCGTGTACTTTCCAGATTCAAGACCTCGAGCTTGGTCAGCGATGCCAGCGGCGAGATATCCACGACGACAGTGAACGAGACATCGAGCTCAATCAACTGCGTCAGTCCAGCGAGATCGGAGACACCAACGATCGCCGAACCCGACAGGTCGAGCGACCGCAGCCGCTGGAAGCGCTCCAATCCTCGGACGCGCATGATCGGCTCGTAGCTCTTGGCCATGTATCCGATCCCGCTCACTCGCAGCTTCATGACGCTCGCTCCCATCTTACCACCGACGACATCCAGTTGACTCGGATCGGCGACGCAGACGCTCTCGATGGCGCGCGCGGCGGTGTCATCGAGTGCGTCAAGCAGTCGCACGGCCACTGCATCGCTCGGCGGCACGATGAGCCGCACGCGCTTGAGCCATTCGTCTCGGAAAAGCGAGCGCCTCGCGCCCCGGCTCACGCGCACGAGTGCGCGCAGCTCCCGCGGCGTCAGCAGCGCGCTGAGCTGCGTCGCGACGTCGCGCGGAAGCTCGTCGAAGAGCATCGTGGACGCCGCCATTGAACTGGAGCTCCTCACCGGACGAGACAGTCCATTTACCGAGTGGCTCTCGGTATCCGGTACATACCGGTATCTCAGCGACCTTCACTCTTGTGATCTGCTGAGTTTGAACCCAAGCGCAATGGATGAGCAGCTCCGTGGATGGAACACTTGTGTGCGCTGGAGAATGGAACAATCTGGAAAAGTGGAGAAGGCGCGAGGATGGGCGAGCGGGGATGAGTGGGTTGTTGGGGGAAGATGAAGGCAACAGGCGAGAGCGCACTCGCCGATTTGCACCATGGCGGACACTGAAGTGATCAAGGCGATGACCGAGCTCAAGATCGACGAGCTGCGTCGGCACGACGGCAAGCTCTCGCAGTTCTACGACCGCATTGAGACGCAGCTGCAGGAGGTGCGCGAGTCACCGGTGGAGAAGCTGCGCGCGCTCTTTGAAGGCGTGAACGGATTGCAAATCGTTCAGGAACACGTCCACAAGGACCTCGACGGTATCCCGGACCTCCTTACGCTTGGCGACGTTAATGCAGAGATCTTGAGCGATGCGTTGCGCGAGCGGGCGGAGCAGATTGAGCAAGAGATCAAGCGCCGGCGTTCGCTCTGGCAGCACAACAAGCTGCTTGGTCAGCTGCTGCTCGAGTCGCTTGAAGACCTCGACGACAAGAAGTCGAGTGAGGCACTCGCAGAAGCTGTCGCACACGGAGATGGTGAGTGGGAAATGGATGTGGAAGTCTCGCGGGCTTCAGCGTCGATAGAACAGCAGCGCCAAGAGGCCCAAAAGAAGATGGAAGAATATTTCTTCACCCCGTGCGGTCAACAACGTGATCAAGTCAAGCACTTTCTCGAGACTTGGGTGTTCCACCAGCGCGAACGCTTTTCGGACGTGCAGTGGAAAAATGTCGAGAAAACCCTGGAGAACGTGCGGAGCGAAATTAAAACCTTCGGTGAGTCATTGTTATCAAAACGGAGGATTCTTCGGTTGGACGTCTCGTCGCTCGCCACTTCACTACTTGCAGACAAGAGTGAGTTCAGCTCTGAAGTCGTGAGGCTGTTGGAAAACGCGTCACAGAATTCGGCCGTGCAAGACGAACTCGCACATGTGTTGACGATCCAGCTGAGCATTCTCCGTGAGTTCCAGTGGCCAGCGAGCGGCGTGCCTGTTGTCATGAAACGTGCAATGAATGGGCGGTATCGGTCGCTGCTTCAGGAAGGCGCCATTCCATTCTTGTTGTTCCAGTTCCTTGGTCTCGAGTGGTCGAAGTTCATTAAACGCCACCTCATCAGCTTGCTCAAGAGCGTGGATTTAACTCGTCAGAATTGCAAACACAAGGACTCGGTAGATGGCACGCGTATTAACATGCGCAACCGCTTCATGCTCACGGCACTACCCAGTGCAGGCACCGACTGGGTTGATAACTACAACGAAACCAGCTCATCTGACACCACGAAGCCCACCAAGCAAGAGATCTTACGGCTCGTCTGTGCTGAAGCACACCTGGCGAACACTTTGAAGGGCGAGAACGGGCCACCACAGTCGCTTTTGGCGGTTGTGACAGACCTCGCGTTTTTTGGGCCATCCGTCAGCCACGAAGTCGTGCTTGGTATCATGGACTTTCTCGGCGTAAGCTCAGATTGGCTCAAGATCTTCGAGACCCACATGAAAATGCCTATTCGATTTCCTGGAAGCTATGAGCCACAGCCTCTCGCCAAAGGAGTGCCGGCGAGCCGTCGAGCCTCGCGGTTCTACTCTGAGCTCTTGCTATTCGCAATGGACTTTTCAGTCATGGCTACAAGCGGTGTGTTTCTGTATCGCACGCACGACGATATTTTGTTCTTCGGCTATGATAAGGAGTCTGTTCTATCTGCGTGGGACGAGATCCACAAAGTTGCTGACGCCTTTGGGTTGCGACTCAACGCTGAGAAGAGCGGATCTGTTTGTTTGAACTTGGAGCACAACTCAGAAAAATCGGACTTCGGTCCCACGCCACTGCCACAACAACCGATCCGTTGGGGTCTCGTCGAGCTGCAGAGCAATGCGACGGTCCAGATCATGGAGAGCAAAGTCCAGTGGTTTGCGTGGGAACTGGCTCAGAAACTGACCAAGACCAAGTCGGTACTTCGCTGGGTCACAGTGTACAACAAGTACATCCACTTCTTCTTGCGCAACTTTGGCAGTGTCTCGCCCGTCTTCGGAGAACCTCACGTGGACAGCATGATCCAAAATATCAAGACCATCCACAATATCGTATTCCCAGAGACGAATGGAGATGTACAGAAAGCATTACGTGCCAAGATTGAAGCCAATCACCCTGAACTAGCAGATCGATCACTGAAGATGCCAGCCGCGTGGGTGTATTGGCCACTCGAACGAGGTGGACTGAGTCTGTACAACCCCCTTGTCAAGCTGTGGAGTCTGAAACAAGCTCTACTAACTGAAAGTGGAGATGGGAAGAAGTGGCGCCACCCATTTGATGGAGTTCGAGAAAAGTTGCGTGTGTTCTACGACACGTTCACGGGGCAAGTCGAGACGCTCGGGCTTGAGACGGCGATTTCGACTACCTTCTCGACTAGTGCGGACGCGTCCGTGATCATCACGAGCTCCAAGCCACCAGTGGTTCGATCGTTCCACGAGTACTTGCAAGAACTCGTGAAATATAAGAATTCTGATCTTGATGAGTTCGACAATCTCCTTGAAGAGACCGACGTGAGCGAACATCCCAGTTTCAAGAAGGCAAACACCCTCGCGAAGACCGTGTTTGAGAACGCACCGCTTGCAGACAAACTGTACCTCCTGTGGATTGCGTACATTTATCATCGCGAACTGAAGCAGGAGTTCGGAACGACAGCGCTCGTGTCAAAGGAGCTACTTCCTGCACAGCTCATCAGTGAGATCAAGAAGGCTGGCATCTACTGGTCGTGAGCGCGTGAATTGCTCGCACGTATCAAATATCTCTCCATTAACTCACACAGATTTTCTTGTTCTTCTTGCTTGTCCTGGTCTTCTCACTTCATTTTCTTCTTGTGACCGCTCAACAGCACTTTTTAGGTGTGGATGGTTTACAGCAACTACCTCCACTCGGCTTGGCGGAAGTGTTAGCTGCTGGAGCGTTTCTCCCCACGGGAATGGCAGCATTCTGTTGCTTGAATGAAAGACTCGCCAAGCCTTCGACGAGACTGTTGCCGCTGAACTCACCAAAATGCTCAGACCAGTCACCATCCACGCGGAAGTGCTTGCGCAGCCACGAATGCTTGAGAATCGCGGCCGTATTGCCGCCCACTCGCACGGGTCGGCGTGTCTCGAAGCGATGTGCAGCGTCCAAATTGTACGCTCTTGGGTGCCCGGGCACGGTGCCTAGGTACGTCGCAATTTGGCCGTAGTCCTCCTCTCGTTCTCGCGGCTCCATGTGCGGCACTTTGAAGCAGCGGAACGTGACGCTGTAAAACTCTGTCAAGCCGACCAGAGCAGCGAGCTCCGCGTTCTCGATCGAGATTGGCGCCACAGACAACAGCCTCGGCTGGCCGAAGCCCACTTCCCGACAGAGCTGCCTGAAGTCTTCGAGGTACATCGCGCCGCCGAGGCACTCGCCGCGCAATACATCGTGCTTGCGGAGGTCGTCGGGAAGTCGCCGCGTGGCGTAGACGTCCGAAAAATAGAACTCGCCACCGGTGCGCAGCACCCGAAAGACCTCGCGCAGCACTTGATCTTTGTGTGGCGACAAGTTGATCACGCAGTTGGAGATCACGAGGTCCTTTGAGTCAGACGCGACCCCTGCTTGGTCCAGACACTCAATATAGCCTTCAATGAACTGCAGGTTCGGCGACTCGTACTCGAGCTTTTCCGTGAACGCATCGATATGGCGTCTCGCAACTGCCAGTTGCTCGGCCGTCATATCGATGCCCGTCGCGGAGCCGTGCGGCCCCACGAGAGCCGAGACGATGTACGAATCTCTCCCACTGCCGCTACCGAGATCCAACACGTCCAGTCCGTCGATGCCAAACGGAATCGGCGTGCCGCAGCCGTAGTACTTGGCCAGCACTTCGCTCGGGATCTTGCGCAGAACCTCGGCAATGATCGGGTGCGGGGGTGCCAGTTCGCAGCACGCCGACGTCTGGAGATCGCTGGTCTTCTGCAGTCTCTTCCCGTAGTAGTCCTGGACGCTTGCATACACTTCTTTGTCGGTCGCCATCTTGGGAAAAAGATCTACCAAGAGGATTCTGACAATACTCGAGTTCTCAAGGGGAGGATCTCACAGTTGGGCACTTAATTTCGTCCAATGCGCAAAGTCAAGATGCTGTGTTGGTTGGAAAAAGATCGCATCACTCAAGAAACGGCGTCTCCACATTCGGGCTGTGCACGAAGCGGCCAAAGTGCTCGCCCCAGTCCCCGTCCACGTGGAAATGCTTGGCTAACCATGCTCCTTTGAGGATCGCGGCCGTGTTCCCACCAACTCTTGTGGGCCGACGAGTCTCGAAGCGGTAGTTGGCGTCCAGCTCGTACTCGGCTTCGTGGCCAGGGATCGTGCCGAGATACCTGGCGACGTGGCCGTAGTCTTCTTCGGTCGCTCGCAGCTCCATGCCGGGGACTTTGAAGCACCGGAACGTCACGCTGTAGAACTTGGTAGATCCGACGAACGCTGCCAGACTCGGGTCGTCGATTCTAATCGGATCGACGCTGACGCGGCGGGGCTCTCCAAACCCAATCGCTCGACTCAACGCTCTGAAGTCATCAATGTACTCGGCTCCACCGAGGCCCTCGTTGTGGACGACGGGCTGCGCTCGAACTGGAGGTGGCAGGCGCCGCGACGCGAAGATGTCTGAGAAGAAGAACTCGCCGCCGCGACGAAGCACACGGTAGACTTCTCGAAGGACTTTCTCCTTGTCAGGTGAGAGGCTCAGCATGAAGTTGGACGTGACGAGGTCCATGCTCTCGCTTGCGATCCCGGCGTCGTCGAGAAACTCGGCGTACCCGAGGACGAAGTGGAGACTCGAACGCGACATCAGAAGCCGCTCAGTGAACGGCGCAACGTTCTGCTTGGCGACTTCTAGCAGTGACGCGGTCATGTCGACGCCCGTGACGGACCCACTGGGCGTGGCTAGCGCCGACAGCACGAACGCGTCACGCCCGGTGCCACACCCGAGATCCAACACGTCGAGCCCTTCGATGCCCAGAGGGATCGGCAAGCCGCATCCAAAAGACTTGGCCATCACACCCTCGGGCACGCAACTCAAGATCTCACGGACGAAGGCGTGGGGTGGCTTGGTCGAGCACGACGCTGCGTTCGTGTGCAAGTCGCTTGTCTTCTCCAAGTAGCTTCCATAGTACGCCTGCACTTGCTCGTACACTTTGGCTGCCGGCGTCACTGCCAATGGAGGACCACCAAGTCCATCATCTGTGCGGGATTCTCGAGCTGGCACGCTGCTCGTGGTCGTCGCTTGCGAGGCCGGTTCAGTCGGAGAGCGCGTCGGCGTCGCTTGTTCCGACGACGCGACCGCGCCATCGTCATCATCATCACCCGACCCACGGTCCACTTCGAGCTCGTCCTCATCCGATCGCCGGTCTCCGTCACTCACCGCCGCTCGAAGGCGAATGCCGCGGCGCTCGAGCAGTCTGGAGAGCCATCCTTCCGAGAGCGCGAGGTCCTTGGCCCGCGGGAACTGGCCGCGCGCCTGCGTGGCGAACTCGAGCACCGCTCGTCGGTCGGCGTCGGGGCGCGAGGCGATCCAGCTCACGACCGCGTCTTCAAACTGCGGGCACGTGACGTCGCGCACCGACTTGACGAGCCGCTGCGGGTTGAGTCGCAGGGCCTCGCGCAGCCGGTCCTTGTCCTTGAGGATGTTGGAGATGGTCGGCTGCGTGGGCACGCTCGGCAGCGAGAACGCGGCGGCCGCCCACTGCGCGAGCTCGTCCTGCTTGAGCCCCTCGCGCTCGCGCTTGTCGATGATCAGCACCTTTTGCTGGAGCGTGAGGTGGCGCCGCGGCGGCTTGGTCGCCTTGGAGCTGCTCGCCATGGTCGATATAAGAAATGACGGATCTCACTTTGCCCGAGCGAACGTCCTCTCTCTTATTTTATGGCGGGGGAACTGCTCGAGTATACATTTTGAGGAGAAATAGAGTCACTCGAACGAGGCGAGGAGAAGAATTCGACGTTTCCGCCTCGTGGATTTTAATCCACGAAGCGGACGCTCACTGTCATCCAGATCACAGCGACGCGCTCGAGATGCATGACGCCACTGGACACGAGCGCTGGAGATCCCTGTATTTTTGCCTGGGACGGAGGGTGCGGACATCGGTCACGCGCGACAAGAGAGGCATGGGAATGCGGCTCGTGTTTGGAATGTTGGTGGTGATTAATTCTGACGCGACGACTTCGTGGGATCTCATTGGCACGCGACCAGCATTCAAGTGGCTTCACTACACTGTACTGCACGCAAGTGCAGCTGGATCGCCTTGCCTCCCCTTGTCGAAGCTGTCGGCTCACTCTCGAACTCTCCGAGTCTCCACGATGCCTGGGGATTCCCACGCTCCGACTGAGACGCTGCACCCGCAGATCCCTCGCGTCGAGCCCTCAGATCTCGCCGATGCGCTGCGCAAGAGCCATCGCCCCGTGGTCGTCGACGTGCGCGAGGCCGGTACGACCGGCGGCTTCATTCGTGGTGCCGTGAATCTGCCCAAGGCCGATTTCGACGACGACGACAAAGTCGACGCGCTCATCGAGAAGATCAAGAGCGAGCCCGAGATCGTCTTCCACTGCCAGCACAGCCAGCAGCGAGGCCCCGGCGCCGCGTACCAGTTCCTGCAGCGGCTCGAGCAGAAGCTCGCCGAGGGAGAATTCAAGCCCGAGGTCAAAGTGCTGCGTGGTGGCTTCCACGAGTTCTCGCAGCAGTTTGGCGACGACGACAAGCTCGTGGACTCGAGCCCACTCGCGTGATCAATATCCTGGGAAGGTTCAACGTCACGATTATATTGCAGATATGCAAAAAAGATACCTACACATTCCTACCTCGATATCCAAACACACTAGCGCTTTCTTGTCTTGGTCTGCTCAAAAAATGTTGCTCTCGGTGCCGTTGAGCTCCACGGGTTGGTGCTGTGGCACTTGCTCCGGGTGAGCGAGCGAGCCGTTCGTGCGGAACGCCTGCTCGGCCGAGATGCTGCCGTTCGCGGCGCCCGTGCTGCTGAGCCCCATCGAGGCGCGGTCCTCGAATCGGCCGAAGTGGACGCTCCAGTCGCCGTGGACGTTGAAGTATTTCTTGAGCCACGAGTGCTTGAGCACGGCAGCTGTGTTGCCGCCCACGCGCACGGGGCGCAGACTCTCAAAGAAGTGGGTCGCGTCGAGGTGGTAGCCGTGGGGCAGGCCCGGGATCGTGCCGAGGTAGGTCGCGACGTGGCCATAGTCTTCTTCGTGGGCGCCGCTCTCGATATGCGGCACTTTGAAGCAGCGGTAGGTGATGCTGTAGAACTTGGCGAGCCCGACCATCTCGGCGTAGCCCGTGTTCTTGACTTCGAGCGGCGTGCGCGAGACCTCGCGCGGCTCGCCAAAGCCGATCTGGCGACAAATGCGTTTAAAGTCTTCGTGGTAGAGCGCGCCGCCGATGCACTCGCTGTGGAGCACGTCGTGCTTGCGCACCGACTCGGGCAGGCGGCGCGACGCGAACACGTCTGAGAAGTAGAACTCGCCGCCGGGGCGCAGCACGCGCAGCACTTCCTTGAGCACGAGCTCCTTGTTGGGCGAGAGGTTGAGCACGGCGTTCGAGATGACGAGGTCGATGCTGCGGCCGGCGATGCCGGCCTTGTCGAGGTACTCCATCTGGCCCTCGATGAACCGCAGGTTGGGCTGTCGGTACCCGAGCGGCGCCGTGAACTCCTCGACGTTGCGCTCGGCGACCTGGATCTGCTCGGGCGTGATGTCGATGCCGAGCACGTACCCGCGCGCGCCGACGAGCGCCGAGGCCACGTAGGCGTCGCGGCCGCTGCCGCAGCCAATGTCGAGCACGCGCATGCCTTCGATGCCGAGCGGGAGCGGGTTGCCGACGCCAAAGTAGCGCCCGGCGACTTCCTCGGGCACCTTGGAGAGGATCTGCTCGATGAACGGGTGGTGCGCCGCGGCCGCGCCGCGCCCGTGGAGCAGCGTGTCGCTCGAGCGCTGGAGGCGGTGGCCGTAGTACTCTTTGACGCTCTCGTAGACCTGCTGCGACTCGAGCTGGCGGCCGGCGGTCGTGGGCTCGAGGTGGCGTCGGCCGGCCGAGCCTTCTCCGCCGAGCGCGAGCCCCGCGGGCGGGTCGAGCGGCAGCCCGCCGAGCAGCGAGCTGTTGGCGAGCGCGCTCGTGTGCGCGTGGACGCCGTGCGCGTGCGCGAGCGCGTGGATGGCGCCGCTGGGGCGCGTGATGGCGTGGAGCGCCTCGTCGGTCGTGAGCTTGAGCTCGACGGCGCGCGCGAAGGCCTTGCAGCCCACGAGGTGCTGCTGCAGGCGGTGCGCGCGCTTGCTCACGACGCGCTCGCAGTGCTTGCACTTGACGCGCTCCTTGCCCGTCTCGGCGTCGTTCTCCGTCTCCTCGAACTCCTGCCAGATCACGCCGCGCGGTCGGCCCATCTTGGAAGCGAGGTTAGACGCGCGGTTAGACCGCGCGGAGACACAGGCGCCGACGTCGACGCGCGCGCTTTTTAGACCGCGCGTTAGGACGCGCGCCGGCGGATACTGGCCGTTTGAGCCGGCCACAAGGGGGGAGGAAACCGCGCGAAGAAACCGTGCGGTTAGACGCTGAGGCGGGATTTCAGCCAATCAGCTGGCGGCAAAGCGCCAGTTTGAATGGGGTGGAAGAAAAGATTCGCAACGGTTACGAACCGCTTTCTACAGGGTTCTAACGAATATGACATGGGGGACTCTGCGACGTGTGGCTCACACGTCGCAGACATTGCTCAGACCCAGTCGATGCGGCGGTGGAGCGAGCTCGCGGCGAACGCCAAGATCGACGCGACGATCGACGCGTCGAGCGCCGTGGCACCGAGGCGGCGCATCAGTGCGCGCTGGAACGCGCGCTCGTGGGCGCTCGAGAGCGGCTCCACGCGCAGAAACTGGTCGTGGAGCGGGTAGAACACGGTGCGATAGTGCGCGTCCTTGTCTTGCTCGCGGTTCAAGATGAGGTGCACGAGCGTCGGGCTCAGCCGGATGGCGTGGCTGAGTGCGTGGAGCGCGCGACTGCCGATTGGGTTGTGGTGGAGGCAAAGCACGCGTAGACGACACGTTGTGAACGTCGAACGGGCGAGGAAACGGCAGAGGTCGACGATGTCGCCGTCCGCGATTTGGTTGTCGGCGACGTTCAGACGCTCGATGCTACAAGATCCTCCGCGATAAGCAGCCACGATAGGCGCGATCGATGTGAGCTCGCAACCTTCAAGACTCAAGACCTGGAGAGCGGGACACGCCGCTAACACAGCAGTGAGCGTCTTGCTGTCGAGCGAATTGTTATCCAACTCGAGCTTGGCCAGCTTTGGAAGCGCTAGTGCCGAGAACAATGCCTCAAATATGCGAGCGGCAGAGAAATTTTCTTCTAACACGAACATGGAGTTAAGGCGAAGTTCATTGAGCATCGATTCTGACGCGGTGGAAAGTTGTGGCGGATCCGAAGGTTTCGTTGCCGAAGACTTCACCCACAAATAGCCGTACGCAGGCACCAGCACAGCAGTCGAACCATCTATCTCACCGGCAATGGGAACAATGATTGTCGTAGTGAGGAGAAGCTCTGGGGATGGATTCGAGTGCTGAGTGGCAAGTAGGGTCCCTTGATCCAGCTGTACCCATCGTGTCTGTACAACCTTTGCGATGGCGGACTCCGTGCCTCTAGACTTTTCTCTCCTTCTCTGTCTGTGACTTCGGATTTCTTTTCTACCCTCTCTGGTTGCACTTGATGATGATGAAGAAATGCTCACGATACTGTGCAACACTCTAGCTCTCAACTCCTGTTGAGTAGTCAATACTTGGTGGATCACGGCGACATCTTCACGACAGATTGCGTTACTAGATAGATCGAGGGACGCAAGCTTACATCTTGAATCATCGCACCACAAACCAAAAGCTGTCCACGCCCAAAAAACGCGCGAGTTCGCCCGCTGAGCGATACCACACAGCGATAGTCGTTGCACACTCCCCAATTCGCTGTAGTGGAGTGCGGAGAACAACGAGGCGATTTGGAATGACGATAGGGCGTTCGAGTTTAGCGACAGTTCACTGATGGACGTCGCATAGTTTGATCCCTTGGCATACCCAGACTCGCACTTTTTCTTTGAGTCGAACGACCGCCCCACGCCCAACCAGCTTCCCATCATCGCGCCGAACGGAGTGAAAAGGTTAGGCGAAGAACTCACTGCATTGTCCAGCACGAGTCGGAAAGGCGATTTTTGAGAGATTGCGCGTAATTGGTGGAGATTATCGTTCGTCAAGCAGATTCCTCCAAGATCCAACTCGACCACGTGAAAATAAAACGCTTTGCTAGTCGCATTCCCAAGTTCACGTTCACGTCCAGTACAACAATGACGAACGTCTTTCACCAGGTCCACCAGCCGCTTCACAATATCACCTCCTTGGAACTGACATCGTGCGAATCGAAGTGCAATCTGGATCACCACTGGAGACTGAGAACGAGGCGATACGGTTGAGAGCGTCTCCATCGCAATCTTGAAACTAAGTCGCATTGACTTTTCACTACCCAACAGCACATGTCGGAGCAGCGTTACGATATCTGGTGTGATGTTAATGTACGAAAAGTCGACCATGAAACGCGGTATTCGAGTGTCGTCACGCGACGCAGGCGTCACATCGGCTTGGGTGTTCGACTGGCGGAAGCATTGGTCATCATGATGATCCCAGTGCGCCATAAACCGACGCCAAAACGATTGATTCCGCCTCCATGCGTAGCTCCTGGTGCGCGCGAGCACACTCATCACGGTCACAGCTTCAAGCTTTTCTCGCAGAGTTCGCCAAACGATGTTGGGGTCGTGTTCTCCTTGATCAAACCATTCTTCCTCACGCATTTTGACAAGTAGCCAACGGTCATTAAGGTCATTGTTGGACCTTTCGCACTCTGCATGCTGCGCAGTTTCGAATCGCAGTTTGCCATATAAATGCCCACAGAACTTGTGGGCGAGTCGCTCGAGATCGGAGACCTCGTGGGACACAGTCTCCCCGAAGTGGTATCGCCGCGACTGGGGAAAAGAGCCTCGTCCTCGGCCTCTTCCGCGTGGTGGCGCCTTGCCATCGACCACACGACTCGATGCTGCCATCGCAATGTGCTGTCGCAGCTTCGTTCTCAAGCAACGTCGGGAAAATCTGGTTGCGGACTGGGACCCGTCGTTCCCAGTCCGTAGTGATGACCCACCTTGAGGAGCTACGGTTGACAAGATCTTGCGAAAAGCGTCGAGAGCTTTGACACAATTACAGATTTGCAACCTAGCTGGTCTTCTATCTACGCCGAGCCGCGGTGCTGGCCCCAGAGGCAGTTCTGGGTCGGATGGCAGACTTCCTTGAGGGCCTCGAGTGCTGAGCCCGTGTGGAAGGCATCCTGCAGCGGCGAGCAACTTGCATTCTTTGGAATCGCGATCTTGCGAAGCTTCTTCAGTCCGGTGAGATCGGCCACGTTTCTCACCTTGGTGTCTAGGACGCTGAGGACTTCAAGCTCGTCGAGAGCGGTAAGGTGCCACACATCGCTGACAGAGGTACCATCAAGTGTCAGCTCTTGAAGCTGCTTCATGCCGGTGAGCACGAAAAGGTCTGACAGCGTCGTCCAGTGAACACGAAGCGTGCGAAGTTGCTTGAGAGGCCGAAGGAACGAATGGTCTTCGGGAATGGGTGTTGACTGGGTGCCCTTGCGACCAATTTCGAGCGACTCGAGCTGCGTGAACTGTGAGAGCGAGTACAACGCGATGCCGCCAATGTCTTCGAGGTACAATTGACGGAGGTTCGCGAAGCGAGTGACGAACTGATTAACATCAACGCGCGAGTATACGCGCAGATGGCTGAGCTGAGGAGCCTGCGGGTACTTGAAGTAGTCAGAGTACGACAGCACGGTGACCCCAAACGATCTCAGCTGTGGTAATGTTGGCATGCCCAACCGAAAGAGCGACGACACATCCAAAACTTCAAGGTGGGGCAGTTCACCAAGAAATTGCACCGAACAAGTGTGCGGCCGAAAGCCGTAGACGTACAACTTGCGAAGATTTTTTAGTGTCGCAATCGCGGAGAGATCAACATCGACGTCCTGCTTGATGAAGAGCTCTTCAATGGAGACTGCGTCCGCCAGAGGTGAAAGATCTGTGTACTTTTCACCCGAAAGATTCAGCACGCGCAGTTTTTTTAGAGGTCGCACTGCGTCGAGACGAATCAGAAACCTTGACCACGACAGATCGAGGTGCTCGATGTTGGTGAGTGCGCTGACAAACGCGTCTCGGTCCGAAATCCGAATCGACTGCACGTTCGTGTCAGCAATTTCCAGGTACTGGAGCCTTTCGGCGATCGCCATCAGTGTGTCCAGTTTCACCATCGACTTGCGATTGAGCACGAGCTTCTTTAGCCTCGGGAGAGCTTTCAAGGGCTTAAGATCATTCAGGTTGCGAGTATAGCTGATGGTGAGGGATCGCAGCTTCTCCATCAGTGTGAGCGGCGCGATGCTGTCCACCGGAGTGCTGTCCAAGTTGAGCTCGAGCATCTGCGTAAACGTGTAGAGCGGTGTGACATCACCGACGGCCGTGTTCGAGAGATCCAGAAACTGCAGCGACGACGACAGTGCCTCAATGCCCGTGATGTCGTCCAGCTCGGCAACGTGCGACAAGTCCAGCGCCACGAGCTGCGGGAACGCGCGCAACCCCGTGAGGTCGAGGAACGGCTCGTCACGCAGCAAGTACTTGTAGTGGTTGAGCCGCAGCAAGCGCAGCGCCGTGAGCTCGCCCTGCATCACCGCCACCGAGCGCATGTCCGCTGCCTCGACATGGCGGATGCTCGCGCGCGCTGTCGCATCCAGCCCGGCGACCAGCGCTCTCGCGCGCGCCTCGTCCGGCGGCAGCTTGAGCCACGTCGCGCGGTGGACGCGGTGGCGCAGCGCCGACGTGGAGGCCGCGCGGCAGCTCTGGATCGCGTGGAAGAGGTCGTCGAGCGTGAGGTACGTCGCGATCTGGCTCGTCGCGTCTTCTTGCGTGCGCAGAAGCGACAGGAACGCCGCCGACGCGCCGCTGCCGACTGGCGCCATCTCCATTTTCGGTCTGTCCAAGACCAACAGCTACGGATGCATGCGGTTATAAAGGGTTTCCCTTCGATACTCGATGCATCAGATGCAAAAATTCTGATGCAAGAGCTCCTCCGGGATAATGACGTTGGTTTAGTGACCTCACTTCTTTTTCGAACCGGCCTTCTTTGGTGATCACACGGTGATGACCGCGGCGCGAGAACGCGTCAGTTTCCCGCGCTTCCTCGAGGCTTCGGGCGATGCGCTGGACGTGCTGGCGGCCTGTCTCACGTGGGAAGACCTCTGCTGCGCGCGGTGCTCGTGTCTCGGCGCGGCCGCGTCGCGACTGAGTGCGAAGTGGCTGCGTTCGTCGCGTCTCGCACTGCCGCCACACGCGACGGCGAGCGCCGCGATCCTCGAGGCGGCAGCCGATCGCCTCCTGCACGTCAAGAGCCTGAGAATCGCGCACATAGCTTGCATTGACTCTTCCACCATCGGCCGAGTGGCGGCGTGGCTCTCGAGTGTGGAGAGCCTCGTGATCGATCCGACCAAGTACCAGCTCGCGAGCCGATGGACATGTGCGCCGATCGATCTCGACGTGGTAGTGAGCGTGTGTGCGAGCCTCCGCGAGCTCAACCTGTCGGGGCTACGAGAACTTGTCGACGTCGCGCCACTCGCTAAACTAGGGAAGACTTTGCGTCGACTCGATCTGTCGTCGACTGGCGTGCGAGACCTCTCCCCACTTGGCAGTCTCGGCCACCTGCAGTTCCTCAGTCTCACTCGAACGAGCGTGGGCTCGTTCGAACCACTTCGCAGTCTCTCCAACCTCGAGGAAGTTGCTATCGACGGCGACACGCGGTGGAGCTTGGCAGAACTGGCGAGCATCACGAATCTGAAGGCGCTGTCGATTCGAGATCTACAGCTCGGCGACAACATCCAAGACGAGTTCGTGACGTACGCGCATCGGCTCACGAGATTTTCGTGCCAGGGACCTCAACTATACCGACTCGTGCGACGAAACACTCCGATGCTTTGGAGTAGCTTGTGGGCCTCGATGGTTCACATCGAACACCTTGAGATCACCAGAACAGTCCTCTTCGAACAACTAGACCCGCTTGGTGCTCTGACGAAGCTTCGCAGCCTCACACTCTCGACGATCCGTGAAAGCGATTTGACTCCGCTTGCATCGCTTCAATTGCTGGAAGAAGTGTCGCTCACGGTCGAAAAGTGTGTTGACTTGTTCCCGCTCTCAGCACTGCCACGACTCCGGCGTCTCTACTGTCACGGGGGCGATCCCGACGGGATGGAGCTGGACATCGGAACTGCCAAGTACCAGCGCACGATCGAGCTGCCGCAGATTCAGACTCTCGACGTATCGAATCATTACCTCGGTCGACTCGCTCGACTCACACAGCTGCGAGAACTGACGGTCTATGTGTGGAGTGGGGATTCGCTGGAGATAGCCGTTGGAGAAGCACCTGGTCTACGCTCTCTCAGTGTCAGTGGCGACGTGGATCTGCGTGAAATCCATTCTCGATTCCCACATCTTCACACTCTGGATCTACGACAGAGTGCTCGGTTCGACGCTTGCGATCTCTCTTTGTTCGAGGATCTTGAGTCGCTCACGGTATCGGACACGACAGTTTCCGACGTGCTCCCTCATAGACCGATGCCACGATTAAGACGGTTGCAGCTGAGTGGATCCGTGTCGTCGAGTCTGCAACGACTTGAGAACACTCCGAACCTTCAGATCCTGCACCTCGAGAAAACTGACGTCGAAGTGCTCGCGCCGCTCCAATCACTGCAGCACCTCCGTATTCTCAACGTCACCGAGACGCGCGTGCGAGACATCACTCCGCTACTGACGATCCGAAGTCTGGAGAAGGTGCTACTTCCGAAGCAAGCCCTTTGTGCGCCACTTGTGGCGGCTTTCCACGCCCAGAAGCAGTCGAGCCACCTCCGAGAAGTGTTGCATCCATCGAAAAACTGCTTGTGGGGCAATCACCACCGAGTCGGCCACACCAAGTGACAGCTCAGCTCTCAACTGAGTAGAGGAGGTGGACTCGTGGCCTCGCTTACTGGACGTTTTCTGCTGTGAATGAACGAGAGCATCGTGTTCAACCGACCGCGAAGATATACGACCACTACATTCTACACTCCAACCAAGTGTGCTGTCGTGAAAGACTGGAAGGTATATTGATGTCCAGCCTTACAATGATGGCGATGATCCTAACTGCTCTTCTTCTTGCAGCCCTTGCCACCAACAAGCTTGAGGCAGCTCGTGCTCGGGTAGATGGACATGATGTTGACCATAACCGACCAGCAGAGCGCAAAGGTGAGGTAGAAGATCGTGAGCATTCCCAGGATCTTGTTCTTGCCGCCCTTGGCCTTGAGCTCCTGGGTCTCTTTCTTCTGGCGCGGCAGCAGCGGAAGGAAGAGAAGGCCGCAGAGGTTGATGGCGTACATCATGATGGCCGCGTAGGTGACGTCCTTGCGGACCTCGTGCGAGTCTTCGGCAATGTCAGCGTTGGTGAGCTTGAAGTTGGCGTCGACGTTCTTGGTGATGACGCTGGCAAAGGGCGAAGAGAGGTTGGAGACGGTCGTCAAGAGACCGTAGACAGCACCTTCATTGCCCTCACCCGCGAGCTCGACGACGATGTAGGTGGAGATGATCCAACTGATGGAGGACGGGAACTGCTCGAGCAAGGGTGGGCCGAGCCAGAACCACTGGCTGCGCACAACGTCCCAGGTGGTGAGGAAGACAGCGACCGAGTCGATGGCGAGCACGGCGACGAGCGCGACCGCGTGGACGACTCGCCAGTCCCAGTTGAGACCACGCTTCATGGTGGTGAAGAGCATGACGCCGAAGATGACGTTACCGGCAACCGAGGCGATGGCGTCGTTGATGGGGGTGACACCAGCCCAGCGCATGGCGATGGGTGTGCTCGCGGTGATGCTGAACTTCTCGAAGATTCCCGAGAAGAAGTTGTAGAAGATGACCTGGTACATGGCGCGCGACTGGAGCAGCTCCCAGAACTCGGAGATGTAGTTCTTGAAGTTGACGCCAGGGTGCTTTTCCTCTTTGATGAAGAACCACGTGCACGGGATGACGGGGATCAACACGACGACGAGGATGGTCATGAGCTGCGGGAAGGTGAGCGAGAAGTCGAAGTCACCGCCGTACTCTTCTCCGTTGAAGAGGAATCCGACGAGGCACGAGGAGACCGTCATGAAGACCGTGCGCACGAGGTAGATGGTCGTCTGCGTGGTACCACGCACGGCTTCTGGCTCACGTTGCGCAAGTTCGACGACGACACCATCAGCAGCGACATCTGCGCCAACGTAGCCAACGGCTGCGAGCATCATCATGATGATGAGCTTGCCGCCCTGGTCCGGAGCGTCCAGGTTGATCTTTTTCCAGTCCTCTTCCGTGTAGAGCGACGGCTTCTTGTTGATGAGCGAGCGGTCGAGGTAGTAGGGCTTGCCGACCTTGGACACAGCCATGATAAGCAGCATGACGAAGCAGACCGACCAGCCGATGAGCATGAAGGGACGGCGACGGAATCCGAAGATTGGGGAAGCAGTCGGAGAGGATGCCGTAGACAAACTTGAAGGACCATGGTAGCGTGAGCAGCACGCTGGCCGACAGGATCTGGGTGCCTTCCATGTTGAGGTACTGGCTGAGCACAGGGTAGACGGTGGAGGGCAGTGTTCCGTAGACCATGCCGACGCCGACGTACTGTGCCAAGATGCCGATGTAGTCCTTGCTCCAGAGGTCAGCACGCCCGCCAGATCGGAGAGCGCCACCCTCGATGTCGTTGACGGGGGTTTTGGCGTCGATGTATCCGTCTTCGGCTTTCTTGGCGCTTGAGGAGACGTACGAGACGCGCTCGACGAGGTCATGGGTCTGGGCCGCCACCATTGCTCGTGGTTCTCTTGGGCTCGAGGGCGGGAGAAACGAGGTGGAGAGCGAAGGTGAGGCTTGTGGGGTGGGCCGCAGATTGGGAAATGACACAACAGTGAGCGTGTGAGAGAGCGAGTGATTCGCGACCCAAGTCGTGGTTCGGGCCTCCAGTACTTCTCGTGCTGGGCTCCAGCCGAGTTTGACTGTGGTGGGCCTCGTGAAGTCTGCGGAATGGAAGGTCCAGAGCGGCAATCCCGCGACTCAAGAACGCCGAGTGGTCGAGTTCTGACTCGGGGCGAGTGTATCAGACACGGCACGTCACCATTGTGGGGGGGGGGGGGGGGGGGGGGGGGGGGGGGGGGGGGGGGCTAGTCTGCACTTTGCTGTTCAAAGTGGTCGGCGACTGAATCAATCGTGGGGACACGTCGATTCGCTCAGAGGTTGCTCGGAATGGATTTGATCATCCACTTTCATTGTGGGTAATTGAGACGGGCAAAGATCGAGTCTCTGGACGCCTGTCGGTGCATGTTCCCGCGATGGCGACTTGGATCGAGCGGACACTCGAAGTCTCTGAGTGTCCGCTCGAGTTTGCTATCCAACACACAGCCGTACGTAGCCGGTGCGCGGACGGTAGTTGAGTCTTTGGCTTGATCGGAGTTTGGTCCAGATGAGCAGAACCTGCCCAGGTAAATCTGGTGGAATGGGAGGCTTGGTTTTATGCGCAGATATCAAAATCGTGGTCTGATTATCCTGTTGTGCCCTTGACTGGCTTCTTTCTCAAGTATCTGCCTCCTTGTGAGAATTCGTTTCGTTGTTATTGTAAGACCAAAGAGTTTTCGAACGGGCGGTTTCGGAGCAAAAAATAACTAAGAAAGAGGAAGAAGTGCGTGAAAAGATTTTAGTTGTGTAATACTGACGTCGAAGTAATGGTCTGATTAACGAAAGTGTAAGATTGATGTCATCTCGGGCTGTGCTACTGGCTGATTTCTATCTCCAAACAGCCACCAGCTCACTAGACGACACGTACACAGAGTCTCAAATAGTCGAAGGAATTGGCTGTGAGAAATAGCCGATCAGCAACTCACAAGTTGGCTGTCAATGCTATAGGGAGCGATGGAGAAGCTACACTTTGCAAATTGCTACACACAGCTGAACGTATCTGTGCTCGTTGATGTCAGTTGCCATGATGAGTACGAGACGACGCTAAATCGACTAATCATGTCACCGAGTCTCACTCATCGCGGGAACATGCACCGACAGGCGTCCAGAGACTCGATCTTTGCCCGTCTCAATTACCCACAATGAAAGTGGATGATCAAATCCATTCCGAGCAACCTCTGAGCGAATCGACGTGTCCCCCACGATTGATTCAGTCGCCGACCACTTTGAACAGCAAAGTGCAGACTAGCCCCCCCCCCCCCCCACAATGGTGACGTGCCGTGTCTGATACACTCGCCCCGAGTCAGAACTCGACCACTCGGCGTTCTTGAGTCGCGGGATTGCCGCTCTGGACCTTCCATTCCGCAGACTTCACGAGGCCCACCACAGTCAAACTCGGCTGGAGCCCAGCACGAGAAGTACTGGAGGCCCGAACCACGACTTGGGTCGCGAATCACTCGCTCTCTCACACGCTCACTGTTGTGTCATTTCCCAATCTGCGGCCCACCCCACAAGCCTCACCTTCGCTCTCCACCTCGTTTCTCCCGCCCTCGAGCCCAAGAGAACCACGAGCAATGGTGGCGGCCCAGACCCATGACCTCGTCGAGCGCGTCTCGTACGTCTCCTCAAGCGCCAAGAAAGCCGAAGACGGATACATCGACGCCAAAACCCCCGTCAACGACATCGAGGGTGGCGCTCTCCGATCTGGCGGGCGTGCTGACCTCTGGAGCAAGGACTACATCGGCATCTTGGCACAGTACGTCGGCGTCGGCATGGTCTACGGAACACTGCCCTCCACCGTCTACCCTGTGCTCAGCCAGTACCTCAACATGGAAGGCACCCAGATCCTGTCGGCCAGCGTGCTGCTCACGCTACCATGGTCCTTCAAGTTTGTCTACGGCATCCTCTCCGACTGCTTCCCCAATCTTCGGATTCCGTCGCCGTCCCTTCATGCTCATCGGCTGGTCGGTCTGCTTCGTCATGCTGCTTATCATGGCTGTGTCCAAGGTCGGCAAGCCCTACTACCTCGACCGCTCGCTCATCAACAAGAAGCCGTCGCTCTACACGGAAGAGGACTGGAAAAAGATCAACCTGGACGCTCCGGACCAGGGCGGCAAGCTCATCATCATGATGATGCTCGCAGCCGTTGGCTACGTTGGCGCAGATGTCGCTGCTGATGGTGTCGTCGTCGAACTTGCGCAACGTGAGCCAGAAGCCGTGCGTGGTACCACGCAGACGACCATCTACCTCGTGCGCACGGTCTTCATGACGGTCTCCTCGTGCCTCGTCGGATTCCTCTTCAACGGAGAAGAGTACGGCGGTGACTTCGACTTCTCGCTCACCTTCCCGCAGCTCATGACCATCCTCGTCGTCGTGTTGATCCCCGTCATCCCGTGCACGTGGTTCTTCATCAAAGAGGAAAAGCACCCTGGCGTCAACTTCAAGAACTACATCTCCGAGTTCTGGGAGCTGCTCCAGTCGCGCGCCATGTACCAGGTCATCTTCTACAACTTCTTCTCGGGAATCTTCGAGAAGTTCAGCATCACCGCGAGCACACCCATCGCCATGCGCTGGGCTGGTGTCACCCCCATCAACGACGCCATCGCCTCGGTTGCCGGTAACGTCATCTTCGGCGTCATGCTCTTCACCACCATGAAGCGTGGTCTCAACTGGGACTGGCGAGTCGTCCACGCGGTCGCGCTCGTCGCCGTGCTCGCCATCGACTCGGTCGCTGTCTTCCTCACCACCTGGGACGTTGTGCGCAGCCAGTGGTTCTGGCTCGGCCCACCCTTGCTCGAGCAGTTCCCGTCCTCCATCAGTTGGATCATCTCCACCTACATCGTCGTCGAGCTCGCGGGTGAGGGCAATGAAGGTGCTGTCTACGGTCTCTTGACGACCGTCTCCAACCTCTCTTCGCCCTTTGCCAGCGTCATCACCAAGAACGTCGACGCCAACTTCAAGCTCACCAACGCTGACATTGCCGAAGACTCGCACGAGGTCCGCAAGGACGTCACCTACGCGGCCATCATGATGTACGCCATCAACCTCTGCGGCCTTCTCTTCCTTCCGCTGCTGCCGCGCCAGAAGAAAGAGACCCAGGAGCTCAAGGCCAAGGGCGGCAAGAACAAGATCCTGGGAATGCTCACGATCTTCTACCTCACCTTTGCGCTCTGCTGGTCGGTTATGGTCAACATCATGTCCATCTACCCGAGCACGAGCTGCCTCAAGCTTGTTGGTGGCAAGGGCTGCAAGAAGAAGAGCAGTTAGGATCATCGCCATCATTGTAAGGCTGGACATCAATATACCTTCCAGTCTTTCACGACAGCACACTTGGTTGGAGTGTAGAATGTAGTGGTCGTATATCTTCGCGGTCGGTTGAACACGATGCTCTCGTTCATTCACAGCAGAAAACGTCCAGTAAGCGAGGCCACGAGTCCACCTCCTCTACTCAGTTGAGAGCTGAGCTGTCACTTGGTGTGGCCGACTCGGTGGTGATTGCCCCACAAGCAGTTTTTCGATGGATGCAACACTTCTCGGAGGTGGCTCGACTGCTTCTGGGCGTGGAAAGCCGCCACAAGTGGCGCACAAAGGGCTTGCTTCGGAAGTAGCACCTTCTCCAGACTTCGGATCGTCAGTAGCGGAGTGATGTCTCGCACGCGCGTCTCGGTGACGTTGAGAATACGGAGGTGCTGCAGTGATTGGAGCGGCGCGAGCACTTCGACGTCAGTTTTCTCGAGGTGCAGGATCTGAAGGTTCGGAGTGTTCTCAAGTCGTTGCAGACTCGACGACACGGATCCACTCAGCTGCAACCGTCTTAATCGTGGCATCGGTCTATGAGGGAGCACGTCGGAAACTGTCGTGTCCGATACCGTGAGCGACTCAAGATCCTCGAACAAAGAGAGATCGCAAGCGTCGAACCGAGCACTCTGTCGTAGATCCAGAGTGTGAAGATGTGGGAATCGAGAATGGATTTCACGCAGATCCACGTCGCCACTGACACTGAGAGAGCGTAGACCAGGTGCTTCTCCAACGGCTATCTCCAGCGAATCCCCACTCCACACATAGACCGTCAGTTCTCGCAGCTGTGTGAGTCGAGCGAGTCGACCGAGGTAATGATTCGATACGTCGAGAGTCTGAATCTGCGGCAGCTCGATCGTGCGCTGGTACTTGGCAGTTCCGATGTCCAGCTCCATCCCGTCGGGATCGCCCCCGTGACAGTAGAGACGCCGGAGTCGTGGCAGTGCTGAGAGCGGGAACAAGTCAACACACTTTTCGACCGTGAGCGACACTTCTTCCAGCAATTGAAGCGATGCAAGCGGAGTCAAATCGCTTTCACGGATCGTCGAGAGTGTGAGGCTGCGAAGCTTCGTCAGAGCACCAAGCGGGTCTAGTTGTTCGAAGAGGACTGTTCTGGTGATCTCAAGGTGTTCGATGTGAACCATCGAGGCCCACAAGCTACTCCAAAGCATCGGAGTGTTTCGTCGCACGAGTCGGTATAGTTGAGGTCCCTGGCACGAAAATCTCGTGAGCCGATGCGCGTACGTCACGAACTCGTCTTGGATGTTGTCGCCGAGCTGTAGATCTCGAATCGACAGCGCCTTCAGATTCGTGATGCTCGCCAGTTCTGCCAAGCTCCACCGCGTGTCGCCGTCGATAGCAACTTCCTCGAGGTTGGAGAGACTGCGAAGTGGTTCGAACGAGTCCACGCTCGTTCGAGTGAGACTGAGGAACTGCAGGTGGCCGAGACTGCCAAGTGGGGAGAGGTCTCGCACGCCAGTCGACGACAGATCGAGTCGACGCAAAGTCTTCCCTAGTTTAGCGAGTGGCGCGACGTCGACAAGTTCTCGTAGCCCCGACAGGTTGAGCTCGCGGAGGCTCGCACACACGCTCACTACCACGTCGAGATCGATCGGCGCACATGTCCATCGGCTCGCGAGCTGGTACTTGGTCGGATCGATCACGAGGCTCTCCACACTCGAGAGCCACGCCGCCACTCGGCCGATGGTGGAAGAGTCAATGCAAGCTATGTGCGCGATTCTCAGGCTCTTGACGTGCAGGAGGCGATCGGCTGCCGCCTCGAGGATCGCGGCGCTCGCCGTCGCGTGTGGCGGCAGTGCGAGACGCGACGAACGCAGCCACTTCGCACTCAGTCGCGACGCGGCCGCGCCGAGACACGAGCACCGCGCGCAGCAGAGGTCTTCCCACGTGAGACAGGCCGCGAGCCATCGCTACAGAGACTCCGCGGGCGCCACGACGGCCATCGGCGAGGGTCTCCGATAACGCGCTACGTTCGACTTGGAGCGCGCCATAAACTACGCACAAACTCTGGAATTTGATACGGAATCAGACGGAGCCCAAGTACGCAAGTACTGTAACTCTGATAATAGTTGAATTTCGGTTTTAACCGAAATTAGGTGTAAAACACTGTGAATCGAGTGGAGCCAGGACTGCACGTTTGCTGGTTCTCCATCACGGGCACAAAGAGGATGCGAGACGCCCACGACTGGCAGTCCAGGACCATCGATGTGCACAAGAGAAGAGCGTCGCACTGGACGCGTTACATATCAGTCAGCGTTCAACGTGGAAGGCCACCAACGATTCTCCTTCGCCCCAGGCTTTCGTCAACGCTGTATCAGCGAAAGCATCCCCCGCAGAATAGAATCCCGAACCGACGAAGTCAGTCATGCACATTGCCAATGTCCTGGAAGACTCGGCGCCTTTCACAATCTCGCAGTCGACATGGACTAACCGATTAGTTTAGGAGCCACTCTCTGTCAAGTTCGCCGATTGGAAGAGACTGACACATTTCCATCCAAACGGAAGGATGAGCGCTGATGACCAAAGTGGACATCGACAGTTCAGCGTTTGCGCAACTGCCTTCCCTTCCCGTGCCTTCAAAACAAAATGTGCCAAAGGTGTGGTGAGCACAAATGGCATTTCTATGTACAGAGCGACATACACCAGAACGCTGTCGACGAGCCCCTCCCTGAGTCCAGGACACTTGCTCCCCAGCTCATATCTGCCCATCTTCGGGCTCGTCCCAGTGCTTCAGCCGTCGAAATGCTGCAGTTGATGTTTGCTGTCGCATGGGCGATTTTGTGGTTGGTGACGTTTGATTCCTTTGAACGGCGTGTTGAGACCCAAAGAAATTAGCCGACTTCGGTCATCTGAAAGGCATCAATTACTTCGCGCAATTACACTAATCTATCCAGTGCTTCCGCGTTAATCAAGCCAACGTATGGTTCTTTTCTTCTTCGCGGAGCCAGCTCTCTTGCTCGCAGCTTCATGCCATTCGGAGTAATCGAATCAGGGTCAGAGTGGACCGGCTGGGATGGGCAGGGTGATCATAGGTGGAGTTCACCAAAACCAGTGCCTAATTGATTGATTGATTGATCTAGATTACCTTTCGTAGTTTGCTTTCCCCTCGGGTCCCTTCTCACTGAGCCCCAAAATCTGGGCACAAATCGACCAATCGCTGCCTTCAAATGTCCGCGAGATCCGTGAGGCTGAGCTGTGAACGAATGATACAGGCCATGGTCCCGTCCCACAATAGACCTGTCAAACGTGGACGACCAAAGCAGCGCCGCATCTATGTGGTGCAGTGTCGGTCTCTGATGGCCCGCCCATCTCAATTATCCACAATGGACTTCGAAGTCAGACTGAACCTCTATCCATTCTCTGTCGAGTCCCTTCGCCGTTGCCGGTCTCTTGCATGTGTACATGGCCACCTGTCAGGGATAGTTTTGGACAACAAGGGAACCTTGACCCGCGCACGCGGCCTCGGGGTTTTGCGCTCGCTTGCCTTCCTCTCATTCTCCAATCTGCGGTCCAGCGTCCAAGCCAAGCCTCAAGAGTCTAAGAGAAGCCATGGTCGCTCCAGCCACCGGCGACCTCGTCGAGCGCGTCTCGTACGTGTCTTCCACTACCAAGAAGCTCGATGGCGACTACATTGAAGCCAAGACCCCGGTTGACGACCTCGAGGGAGGCGCCCTTCGTGCCGGTGGTCGCCCGAACTTGTGGAGCAAGGACTACATCGGCATCCTCATCCAGTACGTCGGTGTCGGCATGGTCTACGGTACCCTCCCGGCTACCGTTTACCCGGTGCTCCAGCAGTACCTGAACATGGAAGGCACCCAGATCTTGTCGGCTAGTGTGCTCCTCAACCTTCCGTGGTCGTTCAAGGTGCTCTACGGTATCCTCTCCGACTGTTTCCCGATCTTCGGCTACCGTCGTCGTCCGTTCATGATCATCGGCTGGTCAGTTTGTTTCCTCATGCTCTTGATCATGGCCTGCTCAAAGATTGGTCAACCGTACTACCTGAAGCGTGAGCTCCACGACAAGAAGCCGTCGCTCTACACGGCCGAGGACTTGACCTACATTAATGAAGCTGCCCGCGACAAGGGCGGTAAGCTCATTATCATGATGATGCTTGCTGCTGTCGGCTACGTCGGCGCTGATGTCGCTGCTGATGGTGTCGTCGTCGAACTCGCTCAGCGTGAGCCAGAGGCTGTTCGTGGCACCACCCAGACCACGATCTACGTTGTGCGTACGATCTTCATGATCATCTCGGTCTGCTTGACGGGTTTCCTCTTCAACGGTGAGGACTACGGCGGAGACTTCGACTTCTCGCTCTCGTTCCCTCAGGTCATGCTCATCCTCACGCTTTCGCTCGTCCCGGTCATTCCGTGCACGTGGTTCTTCATCAAGGAGGAGAAGCACCCTGGCGTCAACTTCAAGAACTACATCTCCGAGTTCTGGGAGCTGCTTCAGTCTCGCGCCATGTACCAGGTCATTGCGTACCGCTTCTTCTCGTCGGTGTTTGAGCGTATCTCGATGGTCGCCAGCTCGCCGATTGCCTCGTACTGGGCTGGCGTGACCCCGATCAACGACACGATCGCCTCGGTGCTCAGCAACACTGTCTTCGGCATTGTGCTCTGGTCGACGATGAAGTGGGGTCTCCAGTGGGACTGGCGAATCATGCATGCCGTCACGCTTGTGTGCACGCTGTGCATTGATATGATCGCCGTGTTCCTCACGACGTGGGACATTGTCCGTAGCCAGTGGTTCTGGCTCGGCCCGCCGATCATTGAGCAGCTCCCGAGTGGTGTTGGCTGGATTATCGCTACTTACGTCGTCGTCGAGCTTGCTGGTGAGGGTAACGAAGGTGCTGTGTACGGTCTGTTGACGACAGTGACCAACCTGTCGACGCCGTTCGCCAGTGTCATCACGAAGAACATTGATGCTAGCTTCAAGGTCACGTCGGCTGATATCGCTGAGGACTCGCACGAGGTCCGCATGGATGTCACGTACACGGCGATCATCATGTACTGCGCCAACTTCTGCGGTCTGCTCTGGCTGCCGCTGTTGCCTCGCCAGAAGAAGGAGACCCAGGAGCTCAAGGCCAAGGGCGGCAAGAACAAGTACATCGGCGCCTTCACGGTCTTCTACCTCACCTTCGCTCTCTGCTGGTCCGTCATGGTCAACATCATGTCGATCTACCCGAGCACCAAGTGCCTCAAGCTTGTTGGCGGCAAGGGCTGCAAGAAGAAGACGACCAAGTAAGCGAGTTAGTCGGTATAGTGGTGTGTCGCGAGATTTGCGCTTCACGTCGGACCCGAGGCACAGGGTCAACTAAATGCACGTTCTGTGAGTCTTGTCATCCTCTTCTTCCCTCTTCCCATTGGTCTCGAATCACGACAGACCTGGAAAGATGGCCAGTGTACTTTTGGGATGGGCCTGTCAGCGTCCTGTTTATGCACCATCGAGCAATCCAGACAAACGGGTACACGAGACCAGACCTTGATGTTCAAAGTCTCCCAATTCTCCTGGGAATCTGGTCACGGCACTCTCCCGATCACCACAGAACGATTGACCCACTCGCACGACTCCTCTCGGCGATGGTGAGTTGGGAGCCCTTCAAATCCCTTTCTCATTGATACATACACGAAGGTGTATGTACAGACTTCGTTAGTTTGTATGCTCTCATGGACTGCTGAGCAGGATCCACCTGAGCCGTCGCCGAGTGATGCGCCTCGTCGCGAAGCCCATCTCTCCATCGTGAGTCGTGCAGATCTGTCCGCGCACAGCGGAATGAGACGGCGCTTTTCACGTGCTTAATGGCAGCAAACGCTCGGTCGACCAAAAATGGCGAATCGAGTGTTTATCGACAGTGTATTGATAAATCAACCCAGGCGCCTTCGCTGAGAATGCCGCAGAACAGGAAGCAGGAAGGGGAGGGTTGGATTGAAGTCCCAACTGGAACTGCAAGTTGGAGATTAATCACTTCGACGTCGACTTCTCAGAGTGGGTAAAAGGAGGCATTCGAAGCCGCATGTTGTGCAATCCATTCTCAGCGTCAAATACATCTGCAGCAAGCGAGAACCTCGAGCACCTGGGATTCGTCGACCGCAAGCCAAGATGGACTGTCACACACACAGGTCAACCCTTTCTCATCCTCCTTTTATCCACAATGCACAAGTGCCCCACTCATTACCAGAGTACGGTACAACAACAACAAGAACGATCTGATCACGCGGGGGAACGTCGCAGCTTATTTTGTGAGAATCACGCGATTTCTACCACAAAATCCCAAAACATCGAGAGTGGCCGGTCGCTTTGGCGCATCTATGCCCATTAGTCTGTAGTGTAGACTAAAGCAAGGTGGTGAGTAGCGATAAGGTCATCCACGACGCGGCGTGATTTTAGTCGACTTTAGTCAGCTGAATTTGCGAAGTTGGTGAAAAAAAAACACGGGAGATTCCTCGGCTAATCTCGAATAATTCGTGTTCGCTCTTCGCCTTGACTGCCAGAACTCGACCAGCGCTTCTCAAGAATTCCCAATATTCTTTCTTAGGTGACTGAATGTACGAGCGTTCTTAGAATCCGCTTTTCTGAGGCTCAAGAGTCGCCATTAGTCTCGATTGCGGATAAATCTCCATGGTGCAGTATAAGCGAAATTGCACAAGAATATGCATCCTGATGTCTGTAAAGTCTCTCCTTGACTCCTACTGTGGTCGCGTTGGCCTCACAAGACTTTGAACTGATGAGTGAAATGGTGAATGCTCAAACAGTTTGCTCAGATTTCTTGGTTTTGGACGGTCTCGTTTCTGCTCAAGTAGCTGACTGAGAGTCCACAGCATGTCAGGCCAGATCGTGCACCTCTCTTTTAGTCCAGCCGATATCGGCAGACCCACGCAACGGTGATGTGCTGCGTCCTGGCCCTTTCTCCTTCCCTCCATGACTTGGAACCGACAGACTTCCCAGACCCTCCCTTTGCAGTGGAGAGAGAGGGAGAAACCACCGATCAATCGGTCATCCTTCTCATTCTCCAATCTGCGGTCAAGCCCCCAAGCCAAGCCCTCCAGAAGAGTCTAAGAGAAGCCATGGTCGTCCCACCAGCGAACGACGACCTCGTCGAGCGCGTCTCGTACGTCTCGTCCACCAACAAGGCTAAGGATGGCTACGTTGATGCCAAGACCCCGGTCGACGACCTCGAGGGCGGTGCCCTCCGTGCCGGTGGTCGTCCGGACTTGTGGAGCAAGGACTACATCGGTATCCTCATCCAGTACGTTGGTGTCGGCATGGTCTATGGTACCCTCCCGGCTACCATCTACCCGGTTCTCCAGCAGTACCTGAACATGGAAGGCACCCAGATTCTCTCGGCTAGCGTCTTGGTGAACCTTCCGTGGTCGTTCAAGGTCGTCTACGGCATCTTGTCGGACTGCTTCCCAATCTACGGCTACCGTCGTCGTCCGTTCATGATCATCGGCTGGTCTGTGTGCTTCTTGATGTTGCTGATTATGGCCGTGTCTAAGATCGGTAAGCCGTACTACCTCAAGCGTGAGCTCCACGACAAGAAGCCGTCGCTCTACACTGAGGAGGACTGGACCTTCATCAACGAGAGTGCCCGTGATAAGGGTGGCAAGTTGATCACCCTCATGATGCTTGCGGCTGTGGGCTACGTCGGCGCTGATGTCGCTGCTGATGGTGTCGTTGTCGAGCTCGCTCAGCGTGAGCCAGAGGCCGTTCGTGGTACGACCCAGACGACGATCTACATCGTCCGCACTGTCTTCGTCATCATCTCACAGTGTATCACTGGTTTCCTCTTCAACGGCGAGGACTACGGCGGAGACTTTGACTTCTCGCTCTCGTTCCCCCAGGTCATGCTCATCTTGACCATCTCGCTCGTCCCGGTCATCCCGTGCACGTGGTTCTTCATTAAGGAGGACAAGCACCCTGGCGTCAACTTCAAGAACTACATCTCGGAGTTCTGGGAGCTTCTGCAGACGCGCGCCATGTACCAGGTCATTGCGTACCGTTTCTTCTCGTCGGTGTTCGAACGTATCTCGATGGTTGGAAGCTCGCCGATTGCTTCGTACTGGGCTGGCGTGACCCCGATCAACGACACCATCGCCTCGGTGCTCAGCAACCTCGTGTTTGGTACCGTCCTCTGGTCGACAATGAAGTGGGGTCTCCAGTGGGACTGGCGATTCATGCACGCGATCACCTTGATCTCGTCGCTCGCCATTGATATGATCGCCGTGTTCCTCACGACCTGGGATGTTGTGCGTAGCCAGTGGTTCTGGCTCGGCCCGCCGATCATTGAGCAGCTCCCGGGTGGTGTTGGCTGGATCATTGCCACCTACGTCGTCGTCGAGCTCGCCGGTGAGGGCAACGAGGGTGCTGTGTACGGTCTGTTGACGACGGTGACCAACCTGTCGACGCCGTTTGCCAGTGTCATCACGAAGAACGTCGATGCGAGCTTCAAGGTGACATCGGCTGATATCGCTGAGGACTCGCACGAAGTCCGCATGGATGTCACCTACGCGTACATCCTCATGTACTGTGTGAACATCTGTGGTCTGCTTTGGCTGCCGCTGTTGCCTCGCCAGAAGAAGGAGACCCAGGAGCTCAAGGCCACTGGTGGCAAGAACAAGTACTTAGGTGCTTTTACGGTCTTCTACCTCACGTTCGCGCTCTGCTGGTCGGTCATGGTCAACTTCCTCTCCATTTACCCGAGCACCAAGTGTCTCAAGATCGTCGGTGGCAAGGGCTGCAAGAAGAAGACCACCAAGTAAGCTTGTCCTCCTTCTGTTTTTGTCTGCGAAGTTGTGGTTCTCGAGGGCAGTGGTATGCTCGCACAAATACAAAGTTTGATGAACCCGTTCTTTAGATTGCTCACGGTACTTTCTAGTAAATCATTTCTGGTGATGTTGTCTCTTTACAGCGAGATTTGCTCGAAAGTCCCTGTCGGGGCGAACAAACTCTATCTCTGGCAAGAAGTTCTAACGAAACCAACCTCCGAGATATCATGTACTATTGCAAAACAGGAAATTGTACTGAGCCATGATGATGATGAAAGTTGGAGTCTATTGCGTTACGTCGGTGCGAATAGCTATAGCTGGAAATATGCATTTGAGCGCCTAGGGCGCTGGGGCCATATTTTCAGTGCAGGTCACTGGAGATAGTCACCACGTTCCCGGACGGGGAGCCAAAAACGCCCACGCACGACGACTCGCGGATAGCCTCGGCATCAAGCATTGGGATCATCACCCCGGGGCCGCGAACAAAATGGCAGACGCTGCCGCAAATTTAGCCATGGACACCAACACCAACAGCGAAGAGCACCACCCGACTGATAACGAGCGACACCAGGAAATCATGACTCTCCTTCCCGGAGATATCGCCCACTGGAGAGAAGGTCATCCTTAAACTAGGCCCTGCGTCGGCTATAGGTTTCTAGATAAGCAAACCAATAGACCTCAATTTCATCATCACCACGAAGTAGGGAGGAAAGTCCGCTCCACTCGGGATGGTCGGACAGGTGGAATGTCTGGAGGCTGCACTTGCAACATTGGCTGCATAATCGGCCATATGATTATAGGCACGAAGGTAGTACTGGGCCACGGATTCACTTCTCACCACCCGCTGACAGCAAAACAATCTCTGCTTTTGTGGCAAAATCCGGAATGCTGTATTTTGTCTGAATCTTTCCGCGCCAATACTTTGATCTACCGTCTCTTCACTGATGTGCCGTAGATGGAAAATAGCTCCCACACAAGCTCCTCGGCTGGGCGGAAGCGGATTTGCACGCCACTGATCATGCATTCGATGCAGGGGATTTAAAACTGCTCGACTCAATAGCATCGTTCAATGTATTGGATTGCGTGTCAACGCGTCACAAATCGAGGTACTAATTTGTGACGTTGACCAGGTCACATATTCGGGTACTATTCTGTGACATTGAACAGATGACACATTATGCCACCTGTTTGATGTCACAAATTGGTACTCATATAATATGAGTACTAATTTGTGACAGATCACAGAATGAGACTCTTCTCGCTCGAGGACTTGCTGTCAGTCAGTTATTCTCTCGATCTGGTCTGCAGCTCGATCCAGTCAGTGGTTATTCGTGCAACAAGACTGCAAAACATACTAGTAAGTCTGTGTCAAGAACTGGCTCATGTTCAGCGAGCTTTTCTTCGCGAACAGAAGCTGCGGAGAGTTTGATTCATGCATTCCAAGACGTGTTCTATTGTAGTCGATTACACTGGATAATTACACTCTACACTATCGCCTCACTGGATCTTCCTGAGGATGCGCCGAGAAACGTCCGAGGAAATGTGGACGTCTGATTCTGTACGTACATCCCCCACGACAGAGTCGGTATGTACTGTAGGTACATGGTTGGTGAGAATCCATGATGCAGACTGCGTACTCTCAAACAGCTTGCTAGGACTCAACTCGGGCTCCAAGGAAGCGGTGCCAACGTATCCATTTGAAAGGCTCCATTTCCAGCTACTGAACGAACCAGCGAGTGGTTTCCCTAAATCTAGACAGCCAATACAATGTAGTGGAAGGTTTCTGCCGACAAATGGATTTGCCCACCTGAAATTCATGCGAGTTTTACGGAAACACAGCTCCGTAACCCTTTCCCCATTTGTTGGAAGAGACTGACCAACGCATCACAGACAAAGAAAGCACAGGCTCACACTTCCTCGGCTAATCGACATGCCGATTAAAGGAATTTGCGCTTAATTACTGCCAAATGAACGAGGTCCCAGGAGTTATTCGACGCGTATTGCCGCATTACAAGGCTTGTAATCACCGACGGATTATCCCGCAAGGATCGTTACTTTGGTCACAGCAAGTGATAGGGTGTCTCGCCCTCCTCAACAGCCCTGAGCTGAGGCTTCTCGTAGACGAGAGGGTGGTATGGACTGTCACACCCACAATTCCTGCTCCCTCTTTTCATCCACAATCCGTGGAGAATCCCTGATTTACCACTTCACGGTGCAGTTGATTGCAGCCTGCCAGCAACCCTCGTGGGCCATTACAACTTCTTATCACACAATACACGAGTTTAGTACGAGTATTGTGAACAGCAACCCGAGACTGGTCAATTCACTTCGTCGTTCCAACGGGATACCAATCCGTTAGTCGTTGAAGAATTCGGCAACGACTCAGGTGGCCAGAATCTCGAGTCCTCTTTTTCCCGCTGCACTGTTGTACCAGGCATTGGGGACTCGCTTTCACCCACAACAGCCCCTCGGGTGTGAGCCCACCAGGCGATCGTTTGACTCGTTCTCATTCTCCAATCTGCGGTCCAGTGCTCAAGTCAAGCCAACCACAAGAGTCCAAGAGAAGCCATGGTCGCGCCAGCCACGCACGACCTCGTCGACCGTGTCTCGTACGTATCGTCAACCACGAAAGCCAAGGATGGCTACGTCGATGCCAAGACCCCGGCCGACGACCTCGAGGGTGGTGCCCTTCGTGCCGGTGGCCGCCCCGATCTGTACAGCAAGGACTACATCGGCATCCTCATCCAGTATGTCGGTGTCGGCATGGTCTATGGTACACTGCCAGCTACCGTTTACCCGGTTCTTCAACAGTACCTCAACATGGAAGGCACCCAGATCGTCTCGGCTAGTGTGCTGCTGAACATGCCGTGGTCGTTCAAGGTGGTGTACGGCATCTTGTCGGACTGCTTCCCGATCTTCGGTTACCGTCGTCGTCCGTTCATGATCATCGGTTGGTCCGTCTGTTTCTTGATGCTTCTCATCATGGCGTGCTCGAAGATTGGTCAACCGTACTATATCAAGCGCGAACTCCACGATAAGAAGCCATCGCTTTACACCGAGGAGGACTGGAAGTTTATCAACCTGGATGCCCCGGACAAGGGCGGCAAGCTCATCATCTTCATGATGCTTGCGGCTGTTGGATACGTCGGTGCCGATGTTGCTGCCGATGGTGTTGTCGTTGAGCTTGCCCAGCGTGAGCCGGAGGCTGTTCGTGGCACCACCCAGACCACGATCTACCTTGTTCGCACGATCTTCATGACGATCGCTGTGTGCTTGACGGGCTTCCTTTTCAACGGCGAGGACTACGGCGGAGACTTCGACTTCTCGCTCTCGTTCCCTCAGCTCATGCTTATCCTCACGCTTTCGCTCGTCCCGGTCATTCCGTGCACGTGGTTCTTCATCAAGGAGGAGAAGCATCCAGGTGTGAACGTGAAGAACTACATCTCGGAATTCTGGGAGCTCCTCCAGTCGCGCGCCATGTACCAGGTCATCGCGTACAAGTTCTTCTCGGGCATCTTTGAGAAGTTGTCGGTTACTTGTAGCTCGCCGATTGCGTCTTACTGGGCCGGTGTCACGCCAATCAACGACACGATTGCTTCCGTGCTCAGCAACACGATCTTTGCCGCTGTCTTGTACTCGACGATGAAGTGGGGTCTCCAGTGGAACTGGCGGTTCATGCACGCCATTACTCTCATTATGTCTCTTGGTATCGACATGGTCGCCGTCTTCCTTACGACATGGGACGTTGTCCGCAGCCAGTGGTTCTGGCTTGGCCCGCCGATCATTGAGCAGCTCCCCGGTGGTGTTGGCTGGATTATCTCTACGTATGTCGTCGTTGAGCTCGCCGGTGAGGGCAACGAGGGTGCGGTGTACGGCCTTCTCACAACTGTGTCGAACCTCTCAGGCACCTTTGCCAGCACGATCACCAAGAACGTGGACGCTGGTTTCAAGGTCACGACCGCTGATATTGCTGAGGACTCGCACGAGGTCCGCAAGGATGTGACGTACGTGTACATTATCATGTACGTCGTGAACCTGTGCGGTCTCCTGTTCCTGCCGCTGCTCCCAGCCCAAAAGCGTCAGACCCAGGAGCTCAAGTCAAAGGGTGGCAAGAACAAGTACATCGGCGCCTTCACGGTCTTCTACCTCACCTTCGCACTGTGCTGGTCTGTCATGGTCAACATCATGTCGATCTACCCGAGCACCAAGTGTCTGAAGATCGTTGGTGGCAAGGGCTGCAAGAAGAAGACCAAGTAAGACCGAGGGATAGAAAGATGCATGAGCCCCTCGAAGTTGTAGCTTAGTGGTGCTCAACAAAGGCCTTTTTGTCAGTCAAAAATACGAAGAGTATCGTTGCGAAGAACCTTTCACTTCTAGTAGTAGTGGTTTCAACGTAGAATCGAAAGTGCCACGCCGCACTCGCATCATCATACTGTAACACCGCTGCTACTCACATCGAGGCCATTCAGGCAACGTACACGCATCAAGTTTGCGTTGTGCTGATGGTGAACGTCGACTTTGAGCTCTGTGGACCTACTGTAGTTGTTCCCTGGCAGCTCGTTCGAATGAGCCCAAATTCTGATCGGGAGAGCCAAGTTTCCATTGCACAGTTGGCGAAAGTGGCCCGTTTCGTGTACTGGGAGGTGCAGGCGCCATCAGCATCTGAGCCGAGTCGCTGACCGAGCTTGACGTGCCCAGATCCACCCGTCTCATTGGCTATCCACTCGGTCTCGGTCCCGAATCGTACAGAGGATCACAAAACACCGCACAACTCTGATTTATGCGGCGATCGTTAGCGATTTGAATTCTGCCAGGGTCTTTGTTTCGTGGGCCTGTCGAAGTGAGGCGTGTTTCGCGGAAGTCTGAGATTAACGAGGGTCAATGAAGCATAGAAAGGCAGTGTCGGGCACATCAGACCAACTATTTGTCCACCAACGAGGTCTTTTCGGAGTGACTTTGACCGCAGCATATTATACTATGTACCGTACTCATCAGCCGCTCCCTGGTAAAGAGACCGGCTGGCGAGGGCTCTGCTGTGGCTTCTGCCCAGGCGTCCGTGATATAGATCGCCAGCTGTGGATTCTACGCCGAGTCTCCAGTGGCAGGCAGTTAGCGACGCCGCATCAACTAACGCTGGTCAATCAAAGGAAACCAATACTTGAGTCGATAGTCGTCCGAGAGTTTTGGTTTCTAGCCACTTGCAAGTGATCGCAACGACGTCAACGGCGATCAATCCGCGCAGTTCGTGCACAATCTGCCGGGTCTTTAATTGCAGAAATTATCGCCAGATGGGAGTTGACGAGGTGACGGCAGACCTAGCCCGGATCTGACACTTTGACAATCTGGTTAGTGGAAAGACGACGTTCTGCACTCTACATGGGCAGTCCATTAGGCCAAGTTCTTAGGGCCCTGGGCCTCCAGTACACCAGAGAATCCACGACATTTGTACTCGAACGCGGACCATCGATCTTGGTTCTCGAGCAAGGAAGTGTCCTACACACGCTTGCACGCCCTAGCGTGGAATGAATTACCAGTGTTGTGATATCGAGTTGGAGCCTGAACGCTGAGCTGGGTCCTGTAGAATGGCCACCGCGTCCGTCCCAAAAACCAGCACAGGTTGAGCCGGACACCATGCCCATCCTCGGTTTCATCCAGAATTTGAGGACGGTCCATCCGGCTGTCGAAGTGAAACTCACGCTTTCGATTACTGCCAGGTCCACAGTCTCCTCTCCTGCTGAGGGATGCCTGCTTGATCATTTGGCTTCATTATTCCGACATACAAACTCCCAGTGTTTACTGTACATACGACCTCTGGATTCTCTCCTTGTACTCTAGAGGGCCGTTGATCCATTGCAGCTGGCGACGAGACTGAATTCTCGCTCGCTTCCATTCTGCTCATTCTCCAATTTGCGGTCAAGCGCTCTAGTCAAGCCAACCACAAGAGTCCAAGAGAAGCCATGGTCGCGCCAGCCACGCACGACCTCGTCGACCGCGTCTCGTACGTGTCGTCGGCCACCAAGGACAAGGGCGACGGCTACATCGACGCCAAGACCCCCAGTGACCTCGAAGGAGGTGCCCTTCGTGCCGGTGGCCGCCCCGATCTGTACAGCAAGGACTACATCGGCATCCTCATCCAGTATGTTGGTGTTGGCCTCGTGTACGGCACTCTTCCGGCCACGGTGTACCCGGTTCTCCAGCAGTACCTCAACATGGAAGGCACTCAGATCGTCTCGGCTAGTGTGCTGCTGAACATGCCGTGGTCGTTCAAGGTGGTGTACGGCATCTTGTCAGACTGCTTCCCGATCTTCGGCTACCGTCGCCGTCCGTTCATGCTCATCGGCTGGTTGGTCTGCTTCCTCATGCTCTTGATCATGTCGGTCTCCAAGATCGGCAAGCCGTACTACCTCGACCGTGCTCTCCAGCAGAAGAAGCCATCGCTTTACACCGAGGAGGACTGGACGCACATCAACCTGGATGCCCCCGATAAGGGCGGCAAGCTTATCATTCTCATGATGCTTGCGGCTGTTGGATACGTCGGTGCCGATGTTGCTGCTGATGGTGTTGTCGTTGAGCTCGCTCAGCGTGAGCCGGAGGCTGTTCGTGGCACCACCCAGACCACGATCTACCTTGTTCGCACGATCTTCATGACGATCGCTGTGTGCTTGACGGGTTTCCTCTTTAACGGCGAGGACTACGGTGGAGACTTCAGCTTCTCGCTCTCGTTCCCTCAGCTCATGCTTATCCTCACGATCTCGCTCGTCCCCGTAATTCCGTGCACGTGGTTCTTCATCAAGGAGGAGAAGCACCCTGGTGTGAACGTGAAGAACTACATTTCAGAGTTCTGGGAGCTTCTGCAGTCTCGCGCCATGTACCAGGTCATCGCGTACAAGTTCTTCTCGGGCATTTTCGAGAAGCTTTCAGTGACGTGCGGTTCGCCTATGGCTGCTTACTGGGCCGGTGTCACGCCGATCAACGACACGATCGCCTCCGTGCTCAGCAACACGATCTTCGCTGCTGTGCTCTGGTCGACGATGAAGTGGGGTCTTCAGTGGAACTGGCGGTGGATGCATGCCATTACCCTCATCTTGTCGCTCGGTATCGACATGGTCGCGACCTTCTTGACTACGTGGGACGTTGTCCGTAGCCAGTGGTTCTGGCTCGGCCCGCCGATCATTGAGCAGCTCCCCGGTGGTGTTGGCTGGATCATTGCCACCTACGTCGTCGTCGAGCTTGCCGGTGAGGGTAACGAGGGTGCCGTCTACGGTCTCTTGACGACCGTCTCCAACCTTTCGGGTACTTTCGCCAGCACGATCACGAAGAACGTGGACGCGGGTTTCAAGGTCACGACCGCTGACATTGCTGAGGACTCGCACGAGGTCCGCAAGGATGTGACCTACGTGCTGATCATCATGTACGTCACCAACCTTTGTGGTCTGCTTTGGCTGCCGCTGTTGCCTCGCCAGAAGAAGGAGACCCAGGAGCTCAAGGCCAAGGGCGGCAAGAACAAGTTCATTGGTGCCTTCACGGTCTTCTACCTCACGTTCGCGCTCTGCTGGTCGGTCATGGTCAACATCATGTCGATCTACCCGAGCACCAAGTGTCTGAAGATCGTCGGTGGCAAGGGCTGCAAGAAGAAGACCACCAAGTAAATCCCCTAGCCCACATGTGGGCTCCCCGCGACGTGCAGTAGTAGCTCGTTCTCACTTACACATAAAATGCAGTGTACTTCATTTCCATCTTCATCTACTGTACATACTTCCTGTGATCGTTCGACCGATTTGGATAAACGTGAGTCCATTGAGGCCACAAACGATCGCTCCTCCACGTTCACTTCTCCATTGTGACCTCCTCGACTTCTGGTCGAGAGGCCACCAGACCACTCTAACACTCCAGAAGGGTCTGATTTTCAACGGTATCTCAGGTGACGCATTTCGCGTCGACAGCATCGGAATCCCCCGTGTGATTTGCTGCAAGTTCACCCAGAAATCTATTCGGTAATTTTCCACCTTTGGACTGAGCCAGGTGAGAGTCTCACCTGGCTCATCGAGTCCCTGTCTCGGAGGCACTGTCTCGAAAACTACAGAATGCGTTGCTTACACATCAACTCGCTTTTCGGTCCAGTGCAGGCGTCCTGAGAAGGGAAGATGCGTGGTTCGGACGTGGAACGAGGGACGGGACTCCGCTGGCAGCTGTGGGATCCGAGTTCTAATCATCAGTCTCTCCGAGTGCCTTTCTCGTGGGAGCTCTCCCCCTCAAGTCTCGGAATCGCGCGAGGATCGCGGATGCGCTCGCTTCTTGTGGAGACGAACGTAGTCGAAAGCGACGACTGAATGGTCTCCTCTCCCACGGCGGAAAACCTCCAAAGACACTACACAAGGCGCTGAAAGCAGCATTGCAATTGACCCACGATCAGCTTTAATAAGCAGCCATCGCCCACCGAAGCCAACATGGAAGAGAGGGCTGAAGGATGGTGGATTCCATTCCATTCCACGAGTTCGACGTGGGTGATTAAACACTCGGCGCACCACTTTTACCGATTATCGCTAGATTAAATAATACGTTGACGGCCAGTGCACGCGGGTCCTACAGTACACTCGAAGTCAAATTAAAGGCGGTCCACGGACCTGTCATCTACAGTTCCCTTTCTGAATCATTTTCAAAAGACTACTGTCTACTCACATCTTTCTTAACATATGTGTCCTCTTATAAATAATACATACGAATTAGTCAGGGCAACACAGATTAGCTGTTGCCCCGGCATTGCACAGGAAGGATGCGTTGGCCGAAGTGTGCAAATTGAAGATCGAGAGCCCTACTCGCTCCCATTCCCAGCTGCCCGAAAGAGGATGAGAAAGGTCAGCAACGAGACCGAGTTGTCGTGGCTGCCGCGGCCACGAGTTCCTGCTTCGCGGCTCCGAGTCTTGGGCTCGCTACGACTTGGCCTTCGATTTATAATTGAATTTCGTTTTGCTGAAATCCCCATGGCGATCGATGGTTCCAAGTCTCGCACATGCGCCGCGAAGTCGGTCGTTGGGATAGCTGAGCTAGGGCTCTTTGGAACGGTGGCGTCCGTCCCAGACCCTCGCGGCGCATCCCCTTGAGCTCCTCCTTTTACCCACAATCGCGTGATCCAGTGGATGTCGAAAGCGATACAAGTACACTTGAGAGATGGGCAAGGGTCAGTCAGTGTCTCTCTCTTTGACAGGTTGTCAGAAGCTGCCCAACAGACGAAACCACTTGGTCTCACTATGCACCATACTGAATGTGAACTGTTTCTTTTCATGCTCGACTCGCTGCCTCACGCAGGAAGAGGAAGGGCGCGTTTTCCGATTTAGTTGACGGCTAATCAATCAGTCGATCTTCTCATTCTCCAATCTGCGGTCCAGCGCTCAAGTCAAGCCAACCACTAGAGTCCAAGAGAAGCCATGGTCGTTCAGCCAGCCACCGACGACCTCGTCGAGCGCGTCTCGTACGTCTCGTCCACCACCAAGGCCAAGGACGGCTACATTGATGCCAAGACCCCGGTCGACGACCTCGAGGGTGGTGCCCTCCGTGCCGGTGGTCGTCCGGACTTGTGGAGCAAGGACTACATTGGTATCCTCATCCAGTACGTCGGTGTCGGCATGGTCTACGGTACTCTCCCGGCCACCATCTACCCGGTCCTCCAGCAGTACCTCAACATGGAAGGCACGCAGATTCTGTCGGCCAGCGTCTTGGTGAACCTTCCGTGGTCGTTCAAGGTCCTCTACGGTATCCTCTCCGATTGCTTCCCGATCTTCGGCTACCGTCGTCGTCCGTTCATGATCATCGGCTGGTCAGTTTGTTTCCTCATGCTCTTGATCATGTCGGTCTCCAAGATCGGCAAGCCATACTACCTCAAGCGTGAGCTCCACGACAAGAAGCCTTCACTCTACACCGAGGAGGACTGGACCTTCATCAACCAGGATGCCCCGGATCGCGGTGGCAAGCTCATTATCATGATGATGCTCGCGGCTGTCGGCTACGTCGGCGCTGATGTCGCTGCTGATGGTGTCGTCGTCGAACTCGCTCAGCGTGAGCCAGAGGCTGTTCGCGGTACTACTCAGACGACCATTTACCTCGTTCGCACGATCTTCATGACGATCGCTGTGTGCTTGACGGGTTTCCTCTTTAACGGCGAGGACTACGGCGGAGACTTTGACTTTTCGCTCTCGTTCCCGCAGGTCATGCTCATCTTGACCATCTCGCTCGTCCCGGTCATTCCGTGCACGTGGTTCTTCATTAAGGAGGAGAAGCACCCTGGCGTCAACTTCAAGAACTACATCTCGGAGTTCTGGGAGCTGCTTCAGACCCGCGCCATGTACCAGGTCATTGCGTACCGTTTCTTCTCGTCGGTGTTTGAGCGTATCTCGATGGTTGGCAGCTCGCCGATTGCCTCGTACTGGGCTGGCGTGACCCCGATCAACGACACCATCGCCTCGGTGCTCAGCAACCTCGTGTTCGCTGCTGTGCTCTGGTCGACGATGAAGTGGGGTCTCCAGTGGGACTGGCGATTCATGCACGCGATCACCTTGATCTCGTCGCTCGCCATTGATATGATCGCCGTGTTCCTCACGACCTGGGATGTTGTGCGTAGCCAGTGGTTCTGGCTCGGCCCGCCGATCATTGAGCAGCTCCCGGGTGGTGTTGGCTGGATCATTGCCACCTACGTCGTCGTCGAGCTCGCCGGTGAGGGCAACGAGGGTGCTGTGTACGGTCTGTTGACGACGGTGACCAACCTGTCGACGCCGTTTGCCAGTGTCATCACGAAGAACGTCGATGCGAGCTTCAAGGTGACATCGGCTGATATCGCTGAGGACTCGCACGAAGTCCGCATGGATGTCACCTACGCGTACATCCTCATGTACGTTGTGAACATCTGTGGTCTGCTCTGGCTGCCGCTGCTGCCTCGCCAGAAGAAGGAGACCCAGGAGCTCAAGGCCACTGGTGGCAAGAACAAGTACATCGGTGCCTTCACGGTCTTCTACCTCACCTTCGCGCTCTGCTGGTCGCTCATGGTCAACATCATGTCGATCTACCCGAGCACCAAGTGCCTCAAGCTTGTTGGCGGCAAGGGCTGCAAGAAGAAGACCACCAAGTAAGCGAGCATCTTAATGTCGATAGGGGGCATCTTAGCTGTGTAGCCGACGCCATTAAGTGGTGCTACGTAGTAGTTGTTTCAAACAATGCAATTCATCTTTGTTATTCAAATTATTGTCGATCTTGGGTTCCGCATAAAATTTTTTGCTATGAAAGTATCATCCGTAAACTATGTGATACTTGATTTCTCCGGTAAATTTCCTACAAGTAGTAATACGTATACCGTATAGTATCAGTTTGTGGTATACATGGTAATACTAATCCTGCCTTCTTGGATAACCGAAGAAAATCTATGCATGACATGGCGAGGTCGATTGATTTGCTTCGAAGAGACAAGCTATGTACCTCCATATTTACGTGGAAATGTTCTTCCACGCCCTCGCTAAGTCCGAAGCGGCACGTTAGTCAGACAAGCCACGCCAGAAATGCAAAATTATAGCACGTTCAACAGTATATCGACTGCATTCAAATCAATCGACCCATTATGCGTTGCTGGGCTAACCAATAACTACTTCTTGGTCGTCTTCTTGCAGCCCTTGCCACCGACGATCTTGAGGCACTTGGTGCTTGGGTAGATGGACATGATGTTGACCATGACGGCCCAGCTAAGAGCGAAGATGAGATAGAAGACCGTGAAGGCACCAATGTACTTGTTCTTGCCGCCCTTGGCCTTGAGCTCCTGGGTCTCTTTCTTCTGTGCGGGAAGCAGTGGCAGGAACACGAGGCCCAAGAGGTTTGACACGTACATGATGATCACGACGTACGTGACGTCCCAGCGAACCTCGTTCGAATCCTCGGCGATGTCGGCTGATGTGACCTTGAAGCCGGCATCGACGTTCTTGGTGATCGTGCTGGCGAACGTGCCTGAAAGATTCGAGACTGTCGTGAGAAGGCCATATACAGCTCCTTCATTGCCCTCTCCGGCGAGTTCAACGACGACATAAGTGGAGATGATCCAGCCAACACCACCGGGAAGCTGCTCGAGGAGTGGTGGACCGAGCCAGAACCACTGGCTGCGCACGACGTCCCAGGTTGTGAGGAACACAGCGATCGAGTCGATGGCGATCACGAAGATGAGCGTGATAGCATGCATCCACCGCCAGTTCCATTGGAGACCCCACTTCATAGTGGCCCACAAGACCGTCGCAAAAATGGTGTTGCTGAGAATCGACGCAATGGTATCGTTCAACGGCGTCACCTGTGCCCAGTAGGCGGCCATGGGTGAGCCACAAGTGATCGAGAGCTTCTCGAAGATGCCCGAGAAGAACTTGTACGCGATGACCTGGTACATGGCGCGAGACTGAAGCAGCTCCCAGAACTCCGAGATGTAGTTCTTCACGTTGACGCCCGGGTGCTTCTCCTCCTTAATGAAAAACCACGTGCACGGAATCACGGGGACGAGCGAGATCGTGAGGATAAGCATGAGCTGAGGGAACGAGAGCGAGAAGCTGAAGTCTCCACCGTAGTCCTCACCGTTGAAGAAAAAGCCCGTCAGGCAGACCGCAACAGTCATGAAGATCGTGCGAACAAGGTAAATGGTCGTCTGGGTGGTGCCACGAACAGCCTCTGGCTCACGCTGAGCGAGCTCGACGACTACACCATCAGCAGCAACATCGGCACCGACGTATCCAACAGCCGCAAGCATCATGAGAATGATAAGCTTGCCGCCCTTGTCGGGAGCATCCAGGTTGATGTGCGTCCAGTCCTCCTCGGTGTAAAGCGATGGCTTCTTCTGCTGGAGAGCACGGTCGAGATAGTACGGCTTGCCGATCTTGGAGACCGACATGATCAAGAGCATGAGAAAACAAACCGACCATCCGATGAGCATGAACGGTCGACGACGGTAACCGAAGATCGGGAAGCAGTCCGACAAGATGCCGTAGACAACTTTGAACGACCACGGGAGGTTGAGCAGCACACTGGCTGAGACGATCTGAGTGCCTTCCATGTTGAGGTACTGTTGAAGAACTGGATATACCGTGCTGGGAAGCGTGCCGTAGACCATTCCGACACCGACGTACTGGATGAGCACACCAATGTAGTCCTTGCCCCAGATATCCGGGCGCCCACCGGCACGGAGGGCACCTCCTTCAAGGTCTTCAACAGGGGTCTTGGCATCCACATAGCCTTCGCCCTTCTTGGTGGTAGATGACACGTACGAGACGCGGTCGACAAGGTCGTGCGTGGCTGGCGCGACCATGGCCTCTCTTGAACTCTTCTTGTTACTTGGTTTGAGTGCTGGGTCGAAGATTGGGGAATGAGATGAATCGGGGAGGGCTTGAAAGGGCTGCCCAAGAATCCAGGCCTCTGCCAAGAGGGACACGCCCTCCGACTTATGGTGGGAGGCTCCTCTCACCAATGCACGGATCCTCTCCGTCTAAGGGCCATGAATCCAACTATCCCGTCCATCCCCCGAACCAATCCATTCGTCGGCTGAATTTGACAGTCTCCAGTCGTTGGTGTCATCCCGCTGCGCATCCGTTGAGGGGATGGACACAACGATTAGAAACAAGGATAGGGCTACTACTCAGCTTCGTTCAGAAGTTCCCTTGCTTTTATCTAAACAGAAACGCAACGTTTATTGTTCTATGTGAGCGGGCGACCATCAGTATATCAACTGAGCCACTGTTCTTGGTTCGTATCGAGCTCCAATTTATCTGCACAACGCTTTCCCCACCCCAGGCCGTTTATGGGACCACGGGTCTCGAAATGCCGACACAACTCCGCCGACGATTGAGCTGAGATTTGACGGGGCAGTGAGAACAGGAGATAGACGCCCCGTCCCACAGTAAGAGGAGCGCAATGCAGACTCGCGTACGATTGGAGCACTCAAGAGGCTGTCACATCGACTCTGCCGTCTCATTGGCGGGGTTGCTTTCTCCCGATCACGAGAGATTAGAATAATAGGCAGAGATTAGGCACAGCGACAGTCCAAGTTCTGTTGCTGCACTTCTGCTGGAACCCGCACTGCTGTTGTATTGATATCCATGTAGAAAGATCAACGGATTGTGACTTTGGTTCCGATTTCTAGCAACATGCTGTTACCGCGAACTACGAGTTGCTCAACAGAGCCAAACCTGGAGCGCGAGGGTCCCGCCATGCTTCACTACTAGTACATTTGCTCAACGCCACAACCGATCGGCGACTCTAGGGTCTCACTTCGGGAGAGAATAGGCAGAGGTGGCTCACGGCTTTGGATAGTGGGTAAAAGGAGAAGGAACCTCGACGGGTGGCCCCATCCTCGTTCTGGATCGAATGTGCACGCAGAACGCTACAGTATTATAGTACATTTATGAGTTCTTGGCAGTGTTCTGCGATCACAACCCAAATCATCAAATCAATATTCACGGATATTGTATCGAGAAACCGGAAATTAATGCGGCACTCGAGAGATTAACGATCCAACTCTTTCAAACAATTTAATTAGGACGAAAACTGAGCCTCCCAAAGTCGACGTACAGTACGTAGCGCAGAACTGCAGCACAATACTGTACAGGGCGGGACCGAACTCAAAGACTCGGCATTTTTTTTCACTCATGGCGCGTGAGAACATACGAACTGATGTGTGATCAATGGCGGAGGCGGGCATGTGTGATTCGCACCCCGGGAGGAGAACGATGTGCCCATCTCTCTCGTCATCCGCGCTCACATTCTTGAGGTGTTCTTATCTCACAGCCCCACTGCCACCACCACCCTTCTTACGCCTACCTCCCCTCACTCGGGCCAGGCGGCAGTCAGCTTGCAGGTAGGTTGCCTCCACTCGTTCAAGAGCCACCACGGCAAGGCACGAGCCGTGATGGAGTGTCCATTTTTCTTTTGGCATACCAGTGCATCACGGAGAGGGTCACTTTTATGGGTCTTCACTATGGTCTCAATCCGCTGTGGTTTCGCTCGATCGCTCTACGACCAGTATCTGTCGCTCAAATAGATTTATCTCGAGCGCCCTCGTTTCGCGGCATTTTAACCCCAGCTCATTGGTTGTGTGAAGTTGGAAATCTTTCAACAGGACTACTGCGTTGACGGAGCGTTAAAGAGCAAAACACCGTGGCGAGTCTTTCTTTCGAGGTCCGCGTTGGAGAGTCCTCGTAGTATCTCGACACGGTTTTCCTTTGTGGCCAAGCTATCGGAAGCTTGGGGATGTCTCAAACGCTCATTTGCTGAGGTCGATACCGTGCTACATCGCCGTGAACAAGGCCAGGGGCTTCTTGAGGAGCAGCCCGATGCTTTATCACAAGATTGTTGGTTTACCGATCACCGTTCCCCCACTACATTGCTGGACCAAATACTACCAAGTAAGGAGAACTCCAGACCGACTGCGTTGAGCGCTAGCAGGACCTACAACGAACCTCGCCAAGCTATTTGGATTCGCCTCGTTGAACTCGATAGACTTCATTTGCATCATCATCAAATAAGGAGAACAATGCTTGAGGAGCTATGTCATCTACGGTACCAGGAAAGAATGACCTCTGGAAGCCAACGAGTGGATGAGCAAATGAGTGAGGGTTTCGTTCTCACCATTTAGTGGCTTCAGGATTCACGTGAAGAGCGAACTTTGCCGGATTCGATAACCACGCCCCTCGTCATTTCGGTCTGTCGCGACGGCAGTTCTTTTCGAACCGCCGCTCAGCGAGAACTAGACGCCAACTCAGTGGGAGAGAACGAAACTGTCGATCGTATTTGATCATTATACTTGGACTAAACGCTTTCGCACATACTACGTAGTACGGACCGGAACGTTGAAGAAGGATGGGCTGCAAAACCGTGTTCACACAATGAATAGCATCGTCGCGTGGACCTCGCTATGGTCATCAATAAACAGGTCCAACAATCACCTACAATCTTTCAGCTCTTTGGCGTGAACTATCATCACTAATGTGTCTAAGTAACATCGCCTTCCCGACTCCCCGGCTCACCAATCCATTGCTGACTGCGACGAGGGAACGATGCCCACGATACTAACTTTGAAATGAAAGAATCGGGTCTCTTTGTGCACCATGCCTCCCAATCCATGTTTGCGTCAGTTCATGCCGATATCTTTTCAATGCGGAGCGATAGTGAGGAGCCACAGCACTTTCCCTAGAAAAACACCTTCGTGATGCGTGCTGTTTTCCCGCTCTTCCAGCTGCGTGTTTGTTTTAGGGAAAGACAGGATTCTCGTAATTGCCCCAAACGAATATCGTACCGCCCGACGACTTGAGTGTGGCCTTGTGCCTTTCATCGGTGTTGTACTTGCGAGCACTGCTTATTGTATTGCTGCTCTGAACCACGAGGCGCCATGACGCCAGTCTCGCTTATGTAGGCTCGACGGCAAGGCTGCTTCACCCGATAATTTTTGAGCTAAATTCGCATTGACTTCATTAATTTCGAAGAAACTGAGCAATTAACCTTTGACTTGAAGACGCCATATGTTTCGTGAGCTCCGCCAATCGAAGTCGGCATTGTGACCGCGGAAGCATTTGGATGAGTCCAAAGTCGACGAGACGCCCGGCTCACTGAGCCGAGGGCGCTTCCGTTGGTCGCATCTCCCCTTCGCCAACTGCCAGCCTCCCTATTCCCTCACGGAAGGCTTGAGGTCTTTACGGAAATTGAAGGTCTGTGATCATGAGTCTGCATCGGCATCCATTTATTCAGAGCGACGACTCTATTCCTCGTTGACCACTTCGCTCATTCTTCATTCCACGGTCAACCACACAAGTCAAGAATTGCCAAGCATGACCATTCCGACTGTCGGTCTCGTCGACCGAGTGTCGTATATCTCGTCGACAACGAAAGGGAAAGACGACGCAGGCTACGTGGACGCCAAGACTCCCGTCGAGCACCTCGAGGGAGGTGCACTGCGTGCTGGTGGCCGACCCAACGTGTGGAGCCGCGACTACATTGGCCTCTTGATCCAGTACTCGGCCGTCGGGATCGTGTACGGCACTCTACCCAGCACGGTGTATCCTGTTCTACAACAGTACCTCAACATGGAAGGCACCCAGATCCTTTCAGCCAGCGTGCTGCTCAACATGCCGTGGTCCTTCAAGGTCCTCTACGGTATCTTGTCGGACTGCTTTCCGATTTTTGGTTACCGTCGCCGTCCGTTTATGATCATCGGCTGGTCAGTCTGCTTCCTCATGCTTCTGATCATGGCTTGCTCAAAGATCGGTAAGCCATATTTCATCGATCGATCTCTCGAGGACAAGAAGCCGTCCGAGTACACTCCCGAAGACTGGGCCAACGGGATTAACCAAGACGCCCCCGACCGCGGCGGGAAGCTTGTTATTTTGATGATGCTTGCTGCTGTCGGCTATGTCGGAGCCGATGTCGCTGCAGACGCAGTCACGGTCGAACTTGCTCAGCGGGAGCCAGTGGAAGTTCGCGGTACAACCCAAACCACGATCTACATGGTTCGTACGATCTTCATGACGGTTGCCTACATGATCACCGGATTCTTGTTCAATGGCGAGGATTATGGCGGCACCTTCAGCTTTTCTCTCTCGTTCCCTCAGCTCATGGCAATCCTTGCAGCTTTTTGTGTTCCTGTGATTCCGTGCACTTGGCTTTATATCAAGGAGGAGAAACATCCGGGTGTGAATGTGAAGAACTACATCTCCGAGTTCTGGGAACTGCTCCAGTCACGCGCCATGTACCAAGTCATTGCGTACAAGTTCTTCTCCGGCATCTTCGAGGGCATCTCGGTCACATGCTCGTCCCCTATGGAAGAGTATTGGGTCGGTGCCACGCCAATCAACGACACGATCGCCTCTGTTGTCAGCAACATCATTTTCGGACTAGTGCTCTATTTCACGGGCAAGCGTGGCCTTGCCTGGAACTGGCGATGGATGCACGCCGTCACGCTCATCTTATCGACGCTGATCGACTCATTCGTGACGATGTTTGTGATTTGGGACGTTATTCGTGACCAGTGGTTCTGGCTTGGTCCACCGATCCTCGAGCAACTTCCGGGTGGTGTCGGTTGGATCATCGGCACCTACGTCTTTGTCGAGCTAGCCGGAGAAGGGAACGAGGGCGCCGTCTACGGTCTCCTCACCACCGTTTCCAACCTCTCAGGTACATTTGCAAGCACTATCACCAAGAACATCGATGCGCAGTTCAAAGTATCGTCAGTCGACATCGCAGAGGATTCGCACGAAACACGTCGCGACGTGACGATTGTCTACCTCATTGCGTACTGCTCCAGCATCATTGGGCTGTGCCTCCTGCCAATGCTGCCAGCGCAGAAGCAGCAGACCAGGAGCTGAAGGCCAGAGGCGGTAAGAGCAAGATTATCGGCGGCTTCACGGTGTTGTACCTGACATTTGCACTCACCTGGTCGGTCATGATCAACATCATGTCCATTTATCCGAGCACCAAGTGTCTCAAGATTGTAGGTGGCAAGGGCTGCAAGAAGAAGACTGGCTAGTCGACGCTTTTTAGTGGGGCTTGGAATGTTTCTGAGACTCGCCACAAAGTTCGCGAGTCTGCTGTGCGAATCACTACCTCTTAATGAGTAGATCATATCCCTGCCGTCTCCTCTTGGATACTATGTACTTCTTTTTCACAAGTGATGCCGCCCATTATCAGCATCCACATACCAGAGCAGTTGTTACGGATACTAAAACGTGGAGAGGCGAGCAGGCAAAACAAACAATCTGGATTGCTAAAACAAATGCAGCGCCACTGAGAGGCAAACACTACCAGCATCGATACTGTGGAATGTCAACAACCTGTGCCGGTCGGACAATTAGCTTACTTGCTGGTCTTCTTCTTGCAGCCCTTACCACCAACGAGCTTGAGGCAGCTCGTGCTTGGGTAGATGGACATGATGTTGACCATGACGGACCAGCAGAGCGCGAACGTGAGGTAGAAGACCGTGAAGGCGCCGAGGTACTTGCTCTTGCCGCCCTTGGCCTTGAGCTCCTGGGTCTCCTTCTTCTGGCGAGGCAGCAGCGGCAGCCAGAGCAGACCGCAGATGTTCGTCACGTACATGATAATGGCCGTGTACGTAACATCCCAGCGAACCTCGTTTGAGTCCTCAGCGATGTCCAGACTCGTCACCTTGAAGCCGGCGTTGACGTTCTTGGTGATGACACTGGCAAACGGCGTCGAGAGATTGGTCACCGTCGTCAACAGACCGTACACAGCACCCTCGTTGCCCTCACCAGCAAGCTCGACGACGACGTAGGTGGCAATGATCCAGCCAACACCACCCGGGAGCTGCTCAATAATCGGCGGGCCGAGCCAGAACCACTGGCTTCGGTGCACATCCCAGACAGTGATGAAGACGGCGACCATGTCAATGGCAAGCGTACAGAGCAGCGTCGTGGCGTGCATGAATCGCCAGTCCCACTGGAGACCCCACTTCATCGTACCCCAGAGCACGAGACTGAAGATGAGGTTGCTGAGCACCGAGGCAATAGTGTCGTTGATCGGGGTCACACCGGCCCAGTACGAGGCGATCGGCGAACTGGCTGTCATGGAAATACGCTCAAATACCGACGAGAAGAAGCGGTATGCGATGACCTGGTACATGGCGCGAGACTGAAGCAGCTCCCAGAACTCCGAGATGTAGTTCTTGAAGTTGACACCAGGGTGCTTGTCCTCCTTGATGAAGAACCAAGTGCACGGGATGACGGGGACGAGCGAAAGCGTGAGAATGAGCATGACCTGAGGGAACGAGAGCGAGAAGTCGAAGTCTCCGCCGTAGTCCTCACCGTTGAAGAGAAAACCAGTGATACACTGTGAGATGATGACGAAGACAGTACGGACGAGGTAGATCGTAGTCTGGGTCGTACCGCGAACAGCCTCTGGCTCACGCTGGGCAAGTTCGACGACGACACCATCAGCAGCGACATCAGCGCCGACGTAGCCGACAGCCGCGAGCATCATCATGATAATGAGCTTACCGCCCTTGTCGCGAGCTCCTTCGTTGATGAAGGTCCAGTCCTCCTCAGTGTAGAGCGACGGCTTCTTGTCGTGGAGCTCACGCTTGAGGTAGTATGGTTTGCCGATCTTGGACACGGCCATTAACAAAAGCATGAGAAAGCAGACTGACCAGCCGATGATCATGAACGGACGACGACGGTAGCCGAAGATCGGGAAGCAGTCGGACAAGATGCCGTACACAACCTTGAAGGACCACGGAAGGTTCACCAAGACGCTGGCCGAGAGAATCTGGGTACCTTCCATGTTGAGGTACTGCTGGAGCACGGGGTAGATGGTGGCTGGCAGCGTGCCGTAGACCATGCCGACACCGACGTACTGGATGAGGATACCGATGTAGTCGCGACCCCAGATATCAGGGCGACCTCCGGCACGAAGAGCGCCACCTTCGATGTCTTCCACTGGAGTCTTGGCATCGATGTAGCCGTCCTTCGGCTTGGTTGTGGACGAGACGTACGAGACGCGCTCGACGAGGTCGTCGTTCGCTGGCGGGACGACCATGGCTTCTCTTGGACTCTTGAGGCTTGGCTTGAGTGCTTGACCGCAGATTGGAGAATGAGGATATCGGAGGTGAACTCCAGAGCTCTGGTGGGAAGCTGGAAGGAGAGAGAGAGAGGGAGGGGAAACCCGTCAATAGTGAGATCAAGTGATTGCGTTTGACGTCCTGTCAAGCTGATCGCGACTGATACCGACATTCTGCTCGCGACTCACCGTGGACATGGTCCCGTATCGCTTTGGCCATCTGACGAAAGCGTCGGGGGAAGGGAGATGTGCCCTCACGGGTACATTGGCTTGGACGGGCCAAACGAGGCCGTGGGCCCTTCTTGACTTCTGGACAAAGACTAAAGCAGCAGATTAAAACACGCGAGTCCCTCCGATTCTTCGCTTATCATATCCTGTCGCGAAATCGATGAGTCTACACAATTTGGACTGGAGAAACTTGCCAATTTTTCAGATAAAAGTGGTCTCGCTTGGGTCGGCCTTGGAGACCAGCCACTCGAGTCCGGCTACATGTTGAGACGGTATTCTCCCTCCCTATCTCTCCAAAATGTGCTCACATTCTCAGTGAGAAAAGCCCTCTGCGCCCGCCGATGGATCATCCCACCGAGTTCCAGAACAAGACCAAACCGCATGAACTCGGGGGACGCCTTTCTACGCACAGAATCCCCTCACAATCAGCCCAGACTGTGAGTGACAGTGGGATGGAGATGTAGGTACAGCCAGGTCGAAGAAGTGCATGTGTGCGTCTGTAGCCTTTAATCTACCTCGAGACTAACCATGAGTGGTAGCGAATTTACTCGATTCATATCAGTGGTAACGTTGATCGACAGGGTCGCTGGACTCCCCAACTTGGATCCTAGAGAGTGAGGTAGTCGTGGCAACAGCCCGCCGAGGCTCGAGCACATTTTCTGAATCGCGTAGATGCGTACGCACAGTGGACAGTGAGGTAGTACACTACATCTACACTGGGCTTCTGTCGTGTTCTCCAGAACAGAGACCCGTCGCTGTGACGTCGTCTGATCAGCGGGAGGAGTCGAGCATTCCAGCAACTTTAGATTGTGGATAAAAGGAGGATGCGCCGTCAGCAAGTCAGCTGACTAAAATCACGCTCTTTTATCTCAATTATTTTCCCAAATCATGGACGCTAACTGTCAACATCCACTGAGATAAAACAGAATCGACTAAAAATTAATCCTCCAGGATGAGATGGGCCATCCCACTCTCGCTCCCTCACTTGTTTGTGCATAAAACATACAGTACTGACCAAGAATAGAGTGGCATGATTCTGCAGGCAAGCAACTGAAGTGGTTTACTCACGAAACAGGATTCGATTGGCTGGCGTGATCTCTTTCGTATTGATCAAGAGATCCATCACTGCTGCATTGTATGCGAGAACGCTTCCAGTCTCTCGGAGGATTCTTATTGACATCTTCTTGTGGGTTGGAGGAGCTATTTCTTGGTATGTGCGCTGAATCGTCGACGAATAGAACCATGCGTCCTCAATTCTCCTCCTGCTGTACAGTAGCAGGCATCGCCGATCTACAGTACCGTAACGTACTCTGATTGGCAATCACTTCCACGTCTGTCCAGACAGAAGATCTCGGATGGCCTAAGTGTATGTAGACAGGGTCCTACCTTCTAAACACACAGCGTCACCACGCAGGTGAGCAATCGAAGGCGAAAGATTCCGGTCTTGATATTGAAGCCACAGCTCTTCCCATTTATCATATCTGCTACTAGCTCTTCCTTCCTACTTGGTAGTCTTCTTGCAGCCCTTGCCGCCGACGATCTTCAGACACTTGGTGCTCGGGTAGATCGACATGATGTTGACCATGACCGACCAGCTGAGAGCGAAGACGAGGTAGAAGACCGTGACGGCTCCGATGAGCTTGTTCTTGCCTCCCTTGGCCTTGAGTTCCTGGGTCTCGCGTTTCTGCTTCGGGAGCAGCGGCAAGAAGACCAGACCACACAAGTTGGTAATGTACATGATGAGCAACACGTAGGTCACGTGTTTGCGCACTTCGTGTGAGTCCTCTGCGATATCCGCCGATGTGACCTTGAAGCCAGCGTTGACGTTCTTGGTAATGGTGCTGGCGAAGGTGCCCGAGAGGTTGGAGACCGTGGTCAAGAGACCGTAGACAGCGCCCTCATTGCCCTCGCCAGCGAGCTCGACGACGACGTAGGTGGCGATGATCCAGCCAACTCCCGACGGGAGCTGCTCGAGGATCGGCGGACCGAGCCAGAACCACTGGCTGCGCACGACGTCCCATGTGGTCAAGAAGGTTGCGACGGAGTCGATGGCGATGACGAAAATGAGCGTGATGGCGTGCATGAATCGCCAGTCCCACTGGAGTCCCCACTTCATGGTTCCCCATAGCACGAGACCGAAGATGGTGTTGCTGAGCACGGATGCGATGGTGTCGTTGAGTGGAGTCACCTGCGCCCAGTAGGCAGCCATGGGCGAACCGGCAGTCGTGCCGAACTTCTCGAAGATGCCGGAGAAGAACTTGTACGCGATGACCTGGTACATGGCGCGCGACTGGAGCAGCTCCCAGAACTCGGAAATGTAGTTGCGGACGTTGACGCCCGGGTGCTTCTCTTCCTTGATGAAGAACCACGTGCACGGGATGACAGGTGCGAGCGAGACCGTGAGGATGGTCATGAGCTGCGGGAAGGAAAGCGAGAAGTCGAAGTCGCCGCCGTAGTCCTCGCCGTTGAAAAGGAAGCCCACGAGACACACTGAGATTGTCATGAAGATGGTGCGCACGAGGTAGATCGTGGTCTGGGTGGTGCCGCGGACGGCTTCTGGCTCGCGTTGAGCCAGCTCGACAACAACACCATCGGCAGCGACGTCCGCGCCGACGTATCCGACAGCCGCGAGCATCATCATGATGATGAGCTTACCACCCTGGTCGGGGGCATCCTTGTTGATCTTCGTCCAGTCCTCGTCGGTGTACAGTGACGGTTTCTTCTGCTGGAGAGCTCGGTCGAGATAGTACGGTTTGCCGATCTTGGAGACCGACATGATCAAGAGCATGAGAAAGCAGACTGACCAGCCGATGATCATGAAGGGGCGGCGGCGGTAGCCGAAGATCGGGAAGCAGTCGGATAAGATGCCGTAGACGACCTTGAAGGACCACGGCATGTTCAGTAGAACGCTAGCCGAGACGATCTGGGTGCCTTCCATGTTGAGGTACTGCTGGAGCACCGGGTAGATGGTGGCCGGGAGGGTACCGTAGACCATGCCGACACCGACGTACTGGATGAGCACGCCGATGTAGTCCTTGCTGTAGAGGTCTGGGCGACCCCCGGCACGCAGTGCGCCACCTTCGAGGTCATCGACGGGAGTCTTGGCGTCGGTGTATCCGTCGGGCTTCGGCTTGGAGGTGGATGAAACGTAGGAGACGCGGTCGCCGAGGTCGTGGGTGCCTGGCGCGACCATGTCTTGCCTCGGATTCTTGTGGTGTTCTTGGCTTGCGTGCTGGGTCGCAGAATGGAGAATGGTGCGATAAGAGAGTAACTTGGGAGATTGAACGTGGGCGGCAAGTGCTGGGTGTTGTTGTGCGGCCTTCCTTCGTGGTCGATCACGTGCGGTTGTCGCGAGCAACCGTGCACGTACACTGTATGCACAGGTCTGATGGGAGTGGGACCGTTTCCCGTTGAAGTCAGATGGAGGAGATGCTCTATTGATTAAGAATCGTAAGGTGTCCATAAACAAGGCAGGAATGTCTGGACACTTCGCAGTCTCTCAAGTCTTTCGAAACCAATCCCCTGGCTGTATTAGCAAACGTCACCGCGCCTGTCGACAGGGCTTCTCGCCAGCCTCAGTGAGAATGGCGCCATGCTCTCTTCCTGCCTGTCGATCTCAGTGAGAATGGCCGTTTGGGAGCTCGGTACTGCAGGTCGCCTCGCTCAGGTGGACTGGAACACTACATACTGTACGTTGCGAATTTCTCTCTCTCGAAATGAGAGAAGACGATTGTGGCCTGATGCATGGTTTTTGGCTTCGGTCAGAACGCCGTTCCGACGGCCAGTGTGGAGATTGATGAAGTTCTCAGTCTAACCTTCTTCGAGTAATTGATGCCACTCGTGATTAATCTGAGGAGCCTCAGTGCAGCGACGGTCCAGGTTCCAGCTGGGAGCTTTTACTGGCAGTGCTCCGAAGGAGTGCTACAGCCCTGCACACTTCATCACTTTCCCAGAAATAAATATCAATTTACACGTCAGTTTGTGCCGGCATACAACAGCAACAGAATATAACTGCAATAAAATGACCGAAAGTATCAACATTACTAGTATTTTTATACGTTTTATACAGTTATTTTATGGCTTTTCAGGGCGAAATGCAACCTCTACATCGTCGACAAAGTACGGTACTACAATCAAATGTTCATGGAAAATGGGTTTTGACGACGGGGAGAAAATAGGGGGGTATCGATTTCCAGAGTGTAGCAGTGGCAACAACGCTTCAGTTTGGACCGCATGAGGTCGAAGAATGGTGTTTGAAGTGCAACAAGATTCTCGTTGGGGTGGTTGGTGGGTGCAGTATCGTTGAGAGCAACATATTGCCTTTGATATTTGATGGTGAGAGTCGATGATCTACAGTATAACTACGTGCTAACTCGAAATCAAACCTCCGCTGGTCGCACTTGATTCGCGGTTCGTCTACCACGTTTGCAACTGTGGTTTACATCGAGGCTTGTGACCTCGATGTCGTTGGCCAAGGCGCTTCGTCCTCGGTCCAGCGAGCGATGGAGGGTCTTTGTGTGGATCGTGCAGGTGCTTTCACTCAGCAAAGGCTTGACTCGCCGTGCCGCCCCATCAAACGTTACCCGTAGGTATCAGACAGATTGGCACGGCGAGTGTGGTCGGTATCGAGCATGCTGGTGATCTTGTGGGTCTTGGAGGTGTCTCGCTCATCACAGGCTTGACTCACCGTGCCGCCCCATCAAACGTTACCCGTGGGTATCAGACAGATTGGCACGGCAAGTGTGGTCGCGATCGAGCATGCTGGTGATCTTGTGGGTCTTGAGTTGTTCCTGCTGGTTACACCGTGGGTCTTGAGGCTGCGGAATATTGGAAAGTGATCACTTTGGAGCGGAATGAACCTGAGCGGGAGATAGTGGTGAGTGTATTGATTGATTGCGAGGAATGGACCTGAGAAGGAGATAGTGGAAAGAGTGCTTTGATTGATTGCTAGGCCTCAAACACAGTGCTTGAGTGGAACGATGATATTCTTCGACTCTTTATTGGTCGACTCGTCTCGTAGTTTTGCGCTCGACATATACACAGGTTACTTCTCGACAGTTGCACTGCCAGCACTCTCCAAATTTATATCCACTGTCGTGGCATGTGGTCAGTACTCATTGTGCCGGGTCGCTACATACGCAGGGCTTGTCCAGAGGGGTCAAGGAGGTAGGGTTGTTGAGAAACAAACGAAACAAACGAAAAGTCTGAGGGAACGTGAACGTGCAGTTCCACTCACACTGTGAGGTGTACGTGCTCGGGGCTATATTTTCACGTTTAGAGAGAGAGAGAGAGAGGATACTGTATGTGGCTATATTCCTAATCCCATTTATCGTCAGTGAGGAAAATCACTCTCCGTAATCGCCTTGCATCCATTTACACAGATCATTCAGAACCGAATTGGTTGACTGGTTCCGGATCCAATCGCGACATCACGTAGGTATGAGTCATACGTGCGTATCGGAAAGGATTATGTGATGCGCTAGACAAATGGGATGCGCACAGAACCAGGGAAAATCATCGATTAGAATAAAATTCTAATCGATGATTTTCCCTGGTTCTGTGTAAAACTTCCGGCATCCAACATTTTAATGTTGGATGCCGGAAGTTTGACTGACATCGACAAGACAAAAAAAAAAAAAGAAGCTCCTAGGTGGAACCTGGACCGTCTCTGCACTGAGGCTCCTCAGATTAATCACGAGTGGCATCAATTACTCGAAGAAGGTTAGACTGAGAACTTCATCAATCTCCACACTGGCCGTCGGAACGGCGTTCTGACCGAAGCCAAAAACCATGCATCAGGCCACAATCGTCTTCTCTCATTTCGAGAGAGAGAAATTCGCAACGTACAGTATGTAGTGTTCCAGTCCACCTGAGCGAGGCGACCTGCAGTACCGAGCTCCCAAACGGCCATTCTCACTGAGATCGACAGGCAGGAAGAGAGCATGGCGCCATTCTCACTGAGGCTGGCGAGAAGCCCTGTCGACAGGCGCGGTGACGTTTGCTAATACAGCCAGGGGATTGGTTTCGAAAGACTTGAGAGACTGCGAAGTGTCCAGACATTCCTGCCTTGTTTATGGACACCTTACGATTCTTAATCAATAGAGCATCTCCTCCATCTGACTTCAACGGGAAACGGTCCCACTCCCATCAGACCTGTGCATACAGTGTACGTGCACGGTTGCTCGCGACAACCGCACGTGATCGACCACGAAGGAAGGCCGCACAACAACACCCAGCACTTGCCGCCCACGTTCAATCTCCCAAGTTACTCTCTTATCGCACCATTCTCCATTCTGCGACCCAGCACGCAAGCCAAGAACACCACAAGAATCCGAGGCAAGACATGGTCGCGCCAGGCACCCACGACCTCGGCGACCGCGTCTCCTACGTTTCATCCACCTCCAAGCCGAAGCCCGACGGATACACCGACGCCAAGACTCCCGTCGATGACCTCGAAGGTGGCGCACTGCGTGCCGGGGGTCGCCCAGACCTCTACAGCAAGGACTACATCGGCGTGCTCATCCAGTACGTCGGTGTCGGCATGGTCTACGGTACCCTCCCGGCCACCATCTACCCGGTGCTCCAGCAGTACCTCAACATGGAAGGCACCCAGATCGTCTCGGCTAGCGTTCTACTGAACATGCCGTGGTCCTTCAAGGTCGTCTACGGCATCTTATCCGACTGCTTCCCGATCTTCGGCTACCGCCGCCGCCCCTTCATGATCATCGGCTGGTCAGTCTGCTTTCTCATGCTCTTGATCATGTCGGTCTCCAAGATCGGCAAACCGTACTATCTCGACCGAGCTCTCCAGCAGAAGAAACCGTCACTGTACACCGACGAGGACTGGACGAAGATCAACAAGGATGCCCCCGACCAGGGTGGTAAGCTCATCATCATGATGATGCTCGCGGCTGTCGGATACGTCGGCGCGGACGTCGCTGCCGATGGTGTTGTTGTCGAGCTGGCTCAACGCGAGCCAGAAGCCGTCCGCGGCACCACCCAGACCACGATCTACCTCGTGCGCACCATCTTCATGACAATCTCAGTGTGTCTCGTGGGCTTCCTTTTCAACGGCGAGGACTACGGCGGCGACTTCGACTTCTCGCTTTCCTTCCCGCAGCTCATGACCATCCTCACGGTCTCGCTCGCACCTGTCATCCCGTGCACGTGGTTCTTCATCAAGGAAGAGAAGCACCCGGGCGTCAACGTCCGCAACTACATTTCCGAGTTCTGGGAGCTGCTCCAGTCGCGCGCCATGTACCAGGTCATCGCGTACAAGTTCTTCTCCGGCATCTTCGAGAAGTTCGGCACGACTGCCGGTTCGCCCATGGCTGCCTACTGGGCGCAGGTGACTCCACTCAACGACACCATCGCATCCGTGCTCAGCAACACCATCTTCGGTCTCGTGCTATGGGGAACCATGAAGTGGGGACTCCAGTGGGACTGGCGATTCATGCACGCCATCACGCTCATTTTCGTCATCGCCATCGACTCCGTCGCAACCTTCTTGACCACATGGGACGTCGTGCGCAGCCAGTGGTTCTGGCTCGGTCCGCCGATCCTCGAGCAGCTCCCGTCGGGAGTTGGCTGGATCATCGCCACCTACGTCGTCGTCGAGCTCGCTGGCGAGGGCAATGAGGGCGCTGTCTACGGTCTCTTGACCACGGTCTCCAACCTCTCGGGCACCTTCGCCAGCACCATTACCAAGAACGTCAACGCTGGCTTCAAGGTCACATCGGCGGATATCGCAGAGGACTCACACGAAGTGCGCAAACACGTGACCTACGTGTTGCTCATCATGTACATTACCAACTTGTGTGGTCTGGTCTTCTTGCCGCTGCTCCCGAAGCAGAAACGCGAGACCCAGGAACTCAAGGCCAAGGGAGGCAAGAACAAGCTCATCGGAGCCGTCACGGTCTTCTACCTCGTCTTCGCTCTCAGCTGGTCGGTCATGGTCAACATCATGTCGATCTACCCGAGCACCAAGTGTCTGAAGATCGTCGGCGGCAAGGGCTGCAAGAAGACTACCAAGTAGGAAGGAAGAGCTAGTAGCAGATATGATAAATGGGAAGAGCTGTGGCTTCAATATCAAGACCGGAATCTTTCGCCTTCGATTGCTCACCTGCGTGGTGACGCTGTGTGTTTAGAAGGTAGGACCCTGTCTACATACACTTAGGCCATCCGAGATCTTCTGTCTGGACAGACGTGGAAGTGATTGCCAATCAGAGTACGTTACGGTACTGTAGATCGGCGATGCCTGCTACTGTACAGCAGGAGGAGAATTGAGGACGCATGGTTCTATTCGTCGACGATTCAGCGCACATACCAAGAAATAGCTCCTCCAACCCACAAGAAGATGTCAATAAGAATCCTCCGAGAGACTGGAAGCGTTCTCGCATACAATGCAGCAGTGATGGATCTCTTGATCAATACGAAAGAGATCACGCCAGCCAATCGAATCCTGTTTCGTGAGTAAACCACTTCAGTTGCTTGCCTGCAGAATCATGCCACTCTATTCTTGGTCAGTACTGTATGTTTTATGCACAAACAAGTGAGGGAGCGAGAGTGGGATGGCCCATCTCATCCTGGAGGATTAATTTTTAGTCGATTCTGTTTTATCTCAGTGGATGTTGACAGTTAGCGTCCATGATTTGGGAAAATAATTGAGATAAAAGAGCGTGACACAGAGGGTCTCAGGTTCAGGGATCTCTTGGAGGTTGAGTGGATCGATGAAAACAAGCTCCGTTTCAAGGCTCGTTCAGCACCGTTTCCGCTTGCTGACAAGACCGCGAGAGGTTTCCGCAGGCTATGCGACGAATTGGTCTACAACTACCCGGGGCTGCTCAGATTACCAGCCCAACCCGAAGACATTATTCTACGCCCACCGAGCCTAGACATTTGGACCCTCCAGCCCACAGCTGATGGGTTCACTCTGCAGTGGAGCCCGGTGGCGGACGTCCGGGTTCCGGTTGGTGAGGTTAGTTCGACGACGGAAGCCACCAATTTAGCCCGGCGCTTCCTTCAAGACACCACAGTATCCTTCGACCGGCACCCGTGGCTGGACATCCCGCTCCGCATATGGAATAAGGACGATGCAGTGACCAAGCGAGACGCCAAAAACCTTCTCAGCCAGCCTTCACAGGAGAGAGCTCGCGCGGATCAAGACGCGCGATTCCTTCGCTGGCACCAGAATGATCAAGAACTCGCGGAAGCCCTAGCCAGGCTCAAGTGGACAGAAATCGCCCACCTACCCGGGATTGCGGACTCTCAGCGCATACTCCTCTTTCGTTTCAAAGGGGACCGCCTCAACAGGTGGGATCGCACCCAACTACAAGCCGGATGCCCGCACAGCCCTGGACTTGGTGCTCCAGGTGGCAGCAGCGTGCACGTGTTCTGGACGTGCCCCAAAGCGCAGCAACTCTGGCAAGGCATGCTCTCCTATTGGAGTCACCTATGGTCAGCCGAGCAGATCCCAGGGATCAGGGCTGTGACAATAAACATTGTATATTGATTGTAGACCGAAATCCGTAGACAATCAATTATTGTACAATATACAATATATTGTGGAGGGAAGTTTCGTGTGAACTTGAGAAGCACTTATGGGCTCTTTTCGGCTTGCTTTCGGGCCTTTTCAGCCTCTCTTGATAGTTTGATTGCTTGAGACATGTTGCTCATGCTGACAGATCCCAATTCAAGTCCAAGTACATGATCACCTCAAGTGTGGTGGTGTCCATACTCTTGCCCATCATACACTTGACGACCGAAAAGAAACGCTCAACTACGAGCAACGTAGGAGGGACCCAACTCACATCTTCGTAGCGCTGCGTGGCTTCAATTCGGTTGCGGGCACGTTTTTTGATGGCTTCATCCAGTTCTTGTGCGGCACGCTTGCGACCGGTCAACGGTGGCGAGGCTGAGGGTGAGGCTGAAGCAGTCGACACATTTCGGTTACCTCGGCGAAGGCGACGTACAACAGCGACTTCGGCCAGAGATCTGCGACTTGTAAATATCCGTCATGTTTCAAAGCCAAGTGCGACGTCAGGTTACGGTATGCCCGCCGTCGTCTCTCTATGTAAGCTCTGCAACGAGTCAATCACAGCCTCTACATCTAAAATCTTGTCAATCAGCGTGAATTGCGTTTTGGCTCGTTCTGGGGTGGAGATGGGCTTGGGAGAATTTGCTTTGGACGATTGAACCACTCGCTCATATGCACCACAGCCCACCAACCAGCCAAGAGCGTCCAGGTTGTCGAAGTGATGTTCAACAACACGACACCTACCTGCCGCGACTGCGTTGTTTGCAACAAAACAGTCCTACAAGACAAGAAGGCGGTGGCAGCACCATTTCCGTCGTGGCGGCAAGGTTGCAGAGCAATATATTGAAGAGGAATATATTGATACAATATGACAATAAACAGTGAACTATTGTGTTCGGCCAACAATCAATAATTGTCCCCAACAATATTTTGGATCCGACAATAGCAATATTTTTGCACCCACCCCTGCCCAGGGATCCAAGACGCCAAATCCGCATTCTTCTCTCTTCGGCTTCCAGCAGTCCCAGATCTGTTGTGGTCTCATCCGCGCATGGCACGCCTGCCAATCCCTACGGTAGACGCCACAGTGGCCACACATGCCGCCGTCCAAGCAGCGTGGAGACAGCATTCCCTCGTCGTAATGCAAACTATATGGAGATGGCGCACCACTCCTGATCAAGTCGATGACATCTGGACTCCCGCGCATGCGGAGACGGTTTTGCACAACGCTTTGATGACATCCCTGCGAGACCTTAAATGGAAACGCACGGCGACGAGTGCGGCAACGCCGCACACTGCCACTGCTATTCAGCTGCTCAAAGATTCTCCAGCCACTCCCACCCCCCTAACCGGTCAACCCTGCGAACGTTCTCGTGCAGTACCTGTTATTCTTTGACGGCAGCTCACGAGGAAATTCAGGACCCGGCGGGGCGGGCTCGGTCATCGTTCGGATCACTGCAGATACAGTCCACGCGGAAGTCGACTTCACGGCGGCCATAGCCTGTGCAGATCCCACCACCAACAACAATCAGGCCGAGTACGAAGGTCTGCTGACCGGCCTCATCGCAGCAGAAGAGCATCAGTGGACACCACTGTCGGTCGTCGGCGACAGCATGATGATAATTCAACAAATGAGGCAGTACAAGCCCCCGCTTGCCACCCAGTTGCAAGGAAAATACGCACGCGCGCGCCGACTCGCGGACACCCTCGGTGTTCGACGTTGGACTTATCATCCTCCCGCGGCGAACCAGATGGCAGACGCAGCTGCCAACCTCGCCATGGATACCAACGAAAGTCGTCTCGTGCGCCATCCCACGGACGACTCGAGCCATCAGCGAATCGCGGCCCTCCTACCCGGAGACCTAGCGCATTGGAGACAAGGTCATACCTAAACATTTGGCCCCGGCCGGCTATAGGTTTCTAGATAAGCAAACCAATAGACCTCAATTTGTTGTTTTAGCCCGCGATCCGTCGGGCGCAGCTGTAGAGCAAAAAGAAGCCAAAAGCCCACAACAACAACGCCGAATACCTTGATCGCTCACCAAACCTATCGGACGCCGTGCAAGTGGAACACAGGGGCGGGTACAGCACTGGGCGGTAATCCATGCATCAAAATCGAGAGAGCATGTATAACAACGCAAAAACCGCGATGCCGCAGCATGAAGCGGCTTGTGTCGTGGAGAAAGACATTGTAGCTAATGGCAACTCTCTCTTGTCACACAAAGGTGAGTGTACATTTGGGTGCTGTACAGTACTTCCTCGGTCAGATGACGGATGTGTGGTACGAGCAGACCCGTGGCCCGTGTTACACGGGCCAAGTCGAGACGATTCAAACGATTCGTGTTGGACATCGTTACCGTTATTGTATTAGATCATGCTAAACTTGCTGATCAAAAACGCTCACTTGGGGCAAATGTAGCGTCACGTGAACACATCCTTAGTAGAAATAATAGTAGTCGCCGTGTCACGTGTCACCGCAGTGAGTTCATGGTGGGCGAGTATACCTTGCCCGGCGACGTTCCGTACCATCGGACTTTACCTCATTTGCAACCACATTAGCAATGATACGCACCCTGATAGCTGGAGCTGAGTGCATTCCTGAACTTACCGTGGGTCAATCCGGCTGGCCAGCCAGGGCTGTAAATCGGAAGTGGTGAGCTGGGACACGCCAGCAAGGCCTGTTGGTGGGGTGGCGTGCGAGGCTCGTGAGAGCTGTGTCCGTCGCGTGGGTGGTCTGTGCGATGGCCATGGAATTGTGCGCCTTCACTTGGTGGTAATAGTGGGGGACGCTGACCATGTTGGTACGGCGTCTCGCTCGGAGATAGATCAGAGGCAACGAAGGCCACGATGTTGGACATCTTTATGTAGACGTAGAGATGGCCTACGTGTGAACTCAGACCCTACCCGCTCATCCGCCTGGTCCCCGTAAGGAGTGGCTGGATGCACACGTGCCTTCTCTGATATAGTTACCAACCGACCGCAGCAACGTCGGTGGCATTTCACCTCTCTGCAACAGGGCTTTGCACCCTCCCATAGTTTTTTTTTTTTTTTTCTGGCATGTCGTCACTCAATTAACTTCTGTCATTCTCGTTGATCATCCTGCTTACCTTCTCCGGGCGAGCATACCGCTCTTGGTGTTGCTGCTGCTTGTTGCCGTGGAGCTCAATGTCCAGATCCACTCAACGTCAACAAAAAGGTCTATCGCTTGGAATATTCCATGCTTGTTTGGAGCCCAGTGCGAATCGCTTTTTGGCGTAGCCCTCGTTCTTTCCCTCTACTATTTCATGCGGTGGCGCTGTCTGATAGATAAATGAGTACAAAGAGCACTGTGGAAACTATCATGGACGGCATGTAGTGATGCCGCCGCACCGCCAACAACTCCTACAGGTAGAAGCGGAAATCTGAAGTAGGCAAACAGGAACCGCTACCGCTTTGGCCCAAATTCCCGTGGAAAATGTACGGCCGATGAAGTAATCGTGCAGTCTCTGTACTTTCACAACTACTGTAGGATACGGCTTCCACAGCACCAGGCAGGATCAAAAGGCGGAGAGCACTTAGTCGTGATCAGCGGAAATTCCAGAGTGAGCTCTGGCATGAACATCCATTCACTAGTTGTTAACTTGGCCTTTGTATGGCACGTTTTCCCATACTGGAGCCTAGGTATTTTGCCCTTTTGGGACGCAGCTGAACACGGGTTCTCGCTGGTGCCGGACAGTGGGCTCAGTTCCCGGATGTGCAGATGCACCGGTTGTACCGTCTTGGCACTGGATTCAACACCTCCCCCACAAGCGGTGCATCGGGTGCGTCTACCCATGCGACTTGCTTGATGCGGCGCATTGGGTGCGTCTACCCGCGCGAGGTTCGTCTACCTCAGGCCACACAGGCCTCGCTTGAACTCATGCTGCTGCGGACCAAGGGCCTTGGTGAGGATATCTGCAGGCATGCCCCCAGTGGGCACGTACTCAGTGGCGATCCGGCCTTCTTGCAACATCGCCTTCGCGGCTTTGAAGCGCACGTCCACCGTCTTCTGCTTCTCGCTCATTCGTGGGCGCCGAAGTCGAGCGATCGCCGGTTGGCTATCCATCGCCAGGACGACGGGCACGTTGATGCCCAGGACTTGTTCCACGAGAAGTCGCACAAGCTCGCCGTCCTCAATGGCGTCGTCGCCCGACACATAGTCTGCCGTGGTGCTCGACTTGGCCACGATCGTTTGCTTTTTACTCGCCCACGCGACCGGGCTGCCGAATAAGAACACCACCCTTCCTGAGACCGATTTGCGGTCCGATCGATCGTTGGCCCAGTCGGCGTCGGAGGTAACCAGGATCTCGTCCGTGGATGGGGTGAGCTGCAGCTTCAGGTGCTTTGTGCCCGACAGGTACCGTAGGAGATACTTGATCGCATCCCATGCGACCTTTCTCGGCCTTGAGCAGTGGCGAGCCACTTGCCCGACTGCAAAGCTGATGTCTGGGCGAGTGACGCACGCCAAGTACAGCAGCGCTCCTACCGCCTCACGATATGGCATCCGGCGCATGATCGTGGTCTCGGCTTCGGTCGGTCCGTCGTCGAGGGAGTCAAGTCGCGTGTTCGGGACCATGGGGGTTCGTTGTAGTCTCGACCCGTTCATCGCGAATCTGTGGAGAATCTCATCCACGTACGCCGTTTGCGAAAGCGAGACTGAATTAGGGCCAGTGCGCTCCACTCGCATGCCAAGGAATTGTTCTGGTTCGCCCATGTCCTTGACGTCGAACTTCGCCTTTAACGCCTCCATCAGCCGCACGACTTGAGGTTCCTTCTCGTGAGCGATGAGTAAATCGTCGACGTAGAGGCACACCATCAACAGGGAACCGTCCACTCGCGCGAAGTACAGGCAGGGGTCGACGTGGGTGGGCTCCAGTCCATACTCGCGCAAGTAAATGTCGATGGCCTTATTCCATTCACGGCCTGCTTGGCGCAGTCCGTACAACGATTTACGGAGGCGCCACACTTTTCCTTCTTGCTCGGCGGTACCGAATCCAGCGACGGGTTTCATGTAGATGACCTCTGGGAGGTCGGCCTTTACGTAGGCGGCGGGGACATCGCCCTGACGCACCACCAAGTTCAACTTCGCGACGAGCACGAAGAATATTCTCACGGTCATTAGCGTGGCCACGGGAGCGTACGTGTCGACAAAGTCGACCAGGAACTGTTGGCGATCGCCACGAGCGCAGAGGCGCGCCTTGTACTGGATCACCTCGCCTCTAGTGCCAGTCTTGAGTCGGAACTGGATCGTGTGATCCAGTATGGCGGCGTTTTCCGGTGCGTCCACCCACTCGAACGTCCCGTTCTCGAACAGGGCCTGCACTTCCTTGGATATCGCGGCGTTCCATTCTGCCCACTGTGGTGAACGCCGAGCTTCGGCGAGGTTGAGAGGCTCACGTAAAACCTCCCCCAGAACCACGAAAGCGACGGCTTCAGCAACAGTCTGCTCAGCGATGCGTTTCGATCGGCGTCGAGCCGTCGATGCCGACTCGTGTTTCGTTGTGCTTGAGTTCACGACGGGATTGGTCTGGCAACGATTGTCTTCCTCGTCCTGTTCAAAGTCGCTCGGGTCGTCGGCTCTTACGTCCTTCAACTCGAACAGCATGCGATCAATCAGGGTCACGTCTCGGGCTTCGAACACGGGCTGGCCAGGTCCAGGCAGCAGTACTTGATAGCCCTTGAGACCGTCGGTGCACCCGACGAAGGCACCGATCTCGCCACGTGAGTCGTCCGTGAACCGCTGGTACTTGATGCGGATCTCGTCGGGCACGCGGCACGAGACTGCTTGACCGAAGATCGGCAACTTGCTGACATCAGGGCGTCTCTTGAAAATCTTCTCGTACGGAGTAGCAGCCTCGCCGCGTTTGGGGACCCGGTTCCTCACGAACACGGCATGCCGTAGAGCGTCCACCCACATTGAGTGCAGTAGACCGGAGTCGGTAAGAATTGCGGACGCCGTTTCGGTGACTGTGCGAATAGCTCTCTCGGCCACTCCGTTTTGGTGCGAGCTGTACCTGGCGGTGTGCTCGTGCGCGATTCCCTCTCGCTGCATCAGCCGGCGAAAGTCCTTATTCAGGAACTCTGTTCCTCCGTCAGTACGCACCACTTTGATCTCGGTCGCGGGCACAGCGGCTTGTCGTTCAATGAGCTTGAGAAAAGCCTTGATTTTTGACGTCGCCTCGGACTTCCTCTTCAATGGGTACGCCTGCAGGAACGAGCGCCACGACACGACCATGAAGAAACGGTATCCTACGCGGGACTTCGCCACCGGCCCACTCAAGTAGACGTGCACGATGCCGTCGGCTTTATCGTTGCTCGTTCGCCTTCGCGGCGGTGCGCGGATCGTCGCCTTGGTCAGTGCGCACACGACGCACGTTGGCGGCTTCGCGCCTTCGGCTATACGTAGCCCTTTCACCACCTTGCTTTTAGCCATGGCTTTGATGGTCTTGATGCCAACGTGCCCATAGCGACGATGCCACGACTCCAAATCGGTGCCAAGCACGGCCAGGCCTGCGGCGCAAGTCACTTCGTCGTTCGTGTGGACCTGATCGGCAGTCATCACGGGATACACTCCATTTACGTTGCGCGCGATGCACGCCACGCGGCGTCGGCTGCCACGAAACACAGTGCATCCGCTGGCAGTGAACACAATCTCGTGCATAGAGTGGATGAGTGCTGACACAGACACCAGCGTCTTGGGGAAGTCCGGCACAAAATAGACATTGTCGAGAACGAAGTCTTGCATGGCGCAACCGCCTACTCCGTTGTCCACTACGGCCTTAATTGTCATTCTTCCCTTCGTCTGTGCTACCACGGTCCTGCCGTCCGCAATCCGGATCACGAGAGGCTTGGTCGTCTTCGTGTCTGTCAAGCTGGAGAACTGGCCCGTCAGGTGGTGCGACGCGCCCGAATCCATGAGGATTGGGCTCCACCTGACGCCGGCGCTTCACTCATCGTCATCGGCGGCGTTGTCGTCATCGCTCGCGGTATCTTCACCAGGCCTTGAGTCCTCGTTCGCGAGCTGCGCGTCAGCCTTCGCGTCGTTGGCGGAGTCCTTCTTTCGCGGCTGCAGGAACTTCTGGTGGAAAGCTTGCGTGTGTCCGGTTCCTCCACATTCCCAACACACGATGGCCGACTTTCCCGGAGCAGTTGTTGAGGTCTTGGGTTTCTTCTTTCGTTCCACAACGGCGGCGTTGGATTCGGCTGCGCGCTTCTTGGCGTCACCTGGCTTCTTGTTCGGCTTGTTCCGCAGCGCGTGTCGCTGGGGAGGCTTGAACTTGTCCATTGTCGCTGGAGCGGCTGCTGCGGCGGGCTTGGCGCGCGACTTGTCCGGTAGGCGGCCGTCGGTCTCTGTCTTGCGGCTAAGGACCGACACTGCGAGCTTCAGCTCGGCTTCGGGACGCTCAGACTCGAGGTTTACCTTCGTCTCCAAGAAATCTGTGTACTTAGAGTATGCGTTTCGCACGAAGGCGACCAGCGCGTGCCGAGCGTTCGCGGGAAAGGCCTTACCGCCTTCGAGCGCGTCAGCCATTTGAAGAAGACGGTCTGCAAAGTCGCGATAAGTCTCGTTCCACCGCTTGCGCTCCGACTTGATGCGGCTGGCGACGTCGACGCTCAGCAAGACCGGTCGATACTCGTGCACGAGAGCATCGCATGAGTCGGCGTACGCCGCAGCTGGGTTGGACGACCTCCAATGGCGGTACCATTTGAGGGCGGCTCCGGTCAGGAACATCTTCAGTATCGCCTTCTTGACATTTTCACTCCAGACTTGATTCGCCAGAGTCTGCGCGTCGGCGATCTGCTCATCTAGTTCGTCACGAAAGTCACGAGCCTTTGAATCGAAGCTGCCATCAGGAACGACGCCGTCGAATGGCTTGACGCGAATGTTCCGCGTGTCGATCTTCCCACTCTTCTTCTCCTCGTCGGCGGCTGCGCCGGGCGCGTCCTCCGTCGCGTCGTCGTCACCTCGCACGTTGGAGGGCTCTTGTTCTGGTTCAGCGTGAGAGCCATTTCCTTCGGAGCGTGCGACGTGAGCTGCCAACGCAGCGGCGATGAGCACTTGCACTTGCGCCGCGACGGCTGGATCGAGACCTGCGCCGACCGCCGGTAGAGCGGCAGCACCGCCTGCCGGTGCTCCGCCGGCATTCGCTGTGGCTGCCGCGGACAGAGGCCGCTGTCGGGACGAATGCGAGGACGCGGCGCTTGCGGCAGCCTGAGCGCGGCCGGAGGTCCGAGTGGGGTTTGCGCTGCCTCTAGTGCTGACCATCTTGGTTGTAGAGCAATGTCGCTGTTAACCTGTAGGATACGGCTTCCACAGCACCAGGCAGGATCAAAAGGCGGAGAGCACTTAGTCGTGATCAGCGGAAATTCCAGAGTGAGCTCTGGCATGAACATCCATTCACTAGTTGTTAACTTGGCCTTTGTATGGCACGTTTTCCCATACTGGAGCCTAGGTATTTTGCCCTTTTGGGACGCAGCTGAACACGGGTTCTCGTTGGTGCCGGACAGTGGGCTCAGTTCCCGGATGTGCAGATGCACCGGTTGTACCGTCTTGGCACTGGATTCAACAACTACCCATGCCACCGCGGCACGAATCTTGTTCTGGAGAAACGTGATGGCTACAGATCGCTGTTCGAGACAAAAGTGGGTTGGTAAAGAGTCTGAATTTCCCAAAACCTGGTCTCATTCTGGTGTCGCCATCTGTACTTGTGAAAATGAATAAAATGGGCGTTGATGAGTTTGTATCTGTGCAGCGTTTCTCGTTAGAATCCTATGGAACAGGTTTGGTCCAATGAGAAGTGAGCAAACGGGACCGTGACACCTGTGAAAGAAAATGCTTACTGCTTTATTCTAGGGGATTTTAATACCACACATCCAAGATTCTGGGTGTCTGCTGACCCAGAGTCTGGGCCAGACCCCCTCCGGAGAACACGAAGACGGTGCCATCAGTCGAAGTACATTACGCAGCACCGTCTCACGCATCTGCCGCCACCATCTGGAGATGTGTACTATACGGTCTGCGATTGGTGAGGCCCAGCAAGACAACTGTCTTCCAAGAAAACCATTCGCCACGCCACAAGTCATGGTGAGTGTCCAGCCGGGCAGTATGTCTGACTACTGGTAGAGGTATCCATGACGAGGTTGGGTGCTGCGTCTGCCATTTTATCGGCTGCGCGAGGTTGGTGACTCCAGTTGCGGATTCCAGGGGAATCGGCGAGTTGGTGCTTCAGCGTATTTGGCTTGGAGCGTGCCGTTGAGAGGAGGGGGGTACGTTCGCATTTGGGAGATGATGAGCATGTTATCGCCTACAACTGAAAGGGGCGTCCAGTTGTTCTCCGTCGCGAAGGTGAGGCCGGTGATAAGGCCGTTATATTCGGCCTGGTTGTTGGTCGTGGAAGGATCTGCGTATGCCATGGCCGCTGAAAAGATCAATTCGGCATGTGCGTTGTCGGACGTGACCTGAACCACCCACTATAGGTTTCTAGAGAAGAAAACGAAAGGACCTCGATCGAATTCAAATCCTACAATGTGGTGAAGTGCCCATAACGAGAGTAACGCCATGTATTGATCGTTTTAGCTGATGGACTCGCTGTTACTCGCCGCTGATATTGTGTTGAGTCGACAGTCCACGTCCAGTTGTCCAAACGCCATGGAAATCATCGGTCATCAAATCATGATGCAGTCATTCTCACAGTCATGGTATTTCTTGTCGCAGAGAGCCTGGTTTTGGTTCGGAATGTCCTTGCACTTACTATACGTCGCCCAGCAGCCACTGATACACGACGCGGATGACGCGGTGACTTCGGTGGTTGTACCAACAATGGCGATAACGAGAAGAGCGAGCGGAGAGAATTTCATCGTAGATGTGGACGGGCTTGGCTTGATTTGGAAGAGTGAGAAGCACGAAGCAAATCGAAGAGTGAGAGACTCGTTCGAAGTCGAAGAGCGTAAGGGGAATAGAAGTGTTTGGCCTTGTCCCGTCGTACAGCATCACCGCAATCCATTGTCGGAAGCGTGATGGCAATCCTCATGGAAAAAAGGGTGATGGGTGCCAGTGGAAGCCATCACCGGTTCATTGAAGAATCCTTGGTCTTTGTCTTGATGGCTGGTCGCACTCCCCGTGGCATGCGGCGAGGTAACTGATTTTCTGGAAGACAGTTGTCTCGCTGGGCCTCACCAATCGCAGACCATACAGAGCACATCTCCAGATGGTGGCGGCAGATGCGTGAGACGGTGCTCCATATTGTACATACAGTACCATATGTATGGCGAATAATCCACTCAACATAGGGTGACAAAAGAGCGAGTTACCATTCGATTCAATGTCTCTCTCCACGACACAGACTGCTTCTCGGTGCGACATCGCGTCTGTTGCGTTTCCGTACGCTATGTCTCAATTTTGACGCATGAATAGTTGCCTCGTACTATACTCGCCGCTGGGCTCGACCTTCACAGAATTCAACTTTCTCTGGTGAATAGCGTCGTAGACCAGAGTAGATCTCCAGGCAAATTTTATTAGCAAAACGAAGACAACGAGCTGACGCTCGTCGGGTCTGGCCTAACTACTCAGGTGTCTTCCTTTTCGGTAATACAAAAAAAAAAACTTTTCCTCGTGAACAATCAAGATTCTCGTTGTCGTTGTATTGTCGTTTTCACCAAAATTTGTGGAACTGGCAGTGAAACTCGAAGATTTCCGAATCGATTTTGATTTGGTTTTAGGCCAGTCATCAGAGAAGGCAAAGAGATTCTTGTCTGTCCGCGGGGTGGATAAGAATGGGGAAGTGGTTAGGTTTTTTCAAAATCAAAGCTCTAGTTGGTTGAATATCGATCGAATCGAATTGAAAACGATTGCCCAAAACGATTTGATTGGGGGTGGTATCACAAATTCGAATGAAAGTGACAATAGGTTTCTGGCGTCTATTTGCTCCGAGACTCCGAGTGCGACTCCAGAGAACACGAGTATTAAGACCCACTTCCGGAATCGACCCTAGGTGGACCAAAATTTCTGAAGGCGCTCAAAGAGCCAATCAACGCTCTACAAAACCTTTTGGGAGGATTTACAATTGATTGGATTTGCTAAAATGGTTGACAGTTGGACTCTCTGATCCAATCAAACTCAACAGCGCCTCCAGAAATTCTGGTCCACCTAGGGTCGATTCCCCGGAAGTGGGTCTTAAGCATTCGGCTGAAGTGCAACCAACATCTGAAGGTGGAGATGGTCTGCGATTGGTGAAGCCCAGGAAGACAACTGTCTTCCAGAAAATCATTTGCCACGCCACATGTCACGGTGAGTGCCGCCATCCATCAAGACCGGGGCCTATATTTTTACAGCACAGTGAACCGGTAATGGGGGTTCAACTGATTTCCATTTGTGAGGACTTCTCGATCTGCTACTCTAACCCTAGACCGAGTGAATCTCGCGCTCGATCAATACGGAGGTAGGAGGTGCGTCAATGGATCGGTGTTTTTTGTCGTTGCGGACTGCCCATAGACTCTATGGGCACGCTCTATGATAGAGTGTGGTGAACCGGTAATGGATGCCACAGGCAGCCATCATCCATGAGGATGTGCATCACGCTTTCTAGAGTGTACTGCTGTGATACCGTAGGACGGGTCAAGTTGAAACTGATTTTCCTTACACTCTCCTATTTTCCCTCTAGCAGACCAAGCGAGGCTCTACACGTCGCTCAGTCTTCGATTTGCTCCGAACTTCTCACGCCTTTAAGCCAATACCAATCTCGTCAACACCGACCATGAAATTCTCTCCGCTCGCTCTAATCGCTCTTGTCCTTGCTGGTGTGGTCTCCGCAGATGACACTACAGCGGTGCTATCGTGTGTGGATAAGTGCAACAAATTGGAGGCGGCGTGTTCTGCGAAAGCCCACTTGAGCAAACAGAGCAATGCTCACTGCCTCACTGATTGTCAAGACAAGTGCATCTTCAAGTGGACGCCAATGAGGTTGGTGGCGTTTCGTCGACTGACATTGATATTAATAAAATATCAGCTGCGAGTACCAACGGCTTCATCAACTAAAATCGTCCATACATGGCTTTGCTCGCTTTACGGCCAGTGTGCTATAAAGACTTTGACTTTGAAGGTGAGGTCTATTGGATCGCACTGTTATGAATCCTATAGCCGGGCCTGACGGCCCTGTTTCCTACCGCTGAGAGTCGCGGAGTAGATATCTCGACTGCCATTCTTGGAAGTCGGTCGCGAGCAGCCGGCGCAGTTGCTCGTGGTGAGGCCACCGATGGGCGTGGAGCGCCTGAATGCTTCTCTTTAGATCCATCGCGACGTTCGCCATGTGGTCGGCCATCTTGTTGAAGGCGCGGAGATGGTGGCACTCGCGGACCTTGAGCTCGTCTGCGAGTCGGCGGGCCACTGCGTAGAGGGGAAGTAGTCGGGGATGCTTGGGCGGTCAATAAAGCCGGAGCTGCCGGAGGATGAGGGCAGTGTGCTATAAAGAGAGTCGGGGAGTTCGTGGATCGTGTGGATACTCCTCCATTGTCATCGTGTATCCCCTCGCTGCAGTGTATCGAAAAAGTGGATCACATCACATCTTTGTTCCCATCGACTTCCCAGGCGCGATATCGTCGGCAGGGCTTGGAAAAAACAAAATCCATGAGACGGGTTGACTTAGCCGGGACCGAGGGTGGACTTAGGCGAGGCCGAGGTTGACTTAGGAGGGGCGAGTTGACTTGAGCAGTAGATGGTAGAAGACCGAATGAGCTATATTTCCTGGGATGAAAATGGTGGGTGTAGGGAGCTAGCGCTGGAGAGTTCTGTGTCCTACATGGCCTGGATTTATTCACCCATCAATCGTGGTGGCAGCCATCATTTGTGGCGGCGTCCATCATTGCCCGGCGCTCACAATCCTTGGTGACGCGCCGGCAACTGATTCCCAGGAATCACATGTAAACATAGAGTAAACATGGAGGAACGGTCTCACTCCCCCTCAGCGCAGCGATCCTACATCCCTCTCTTTCCTACGTATGTATCCTATGCTGGGAAAAACTCCCCGACATGCGAGCATGTGGTGAGGGTAAAAACCAGCTTCCTACTTAAGCTCCACCATGCAAAGACCGCGGACGAGATCCCAATGCTTGGTGCTTCCGAGAGACTTGGTGAAGAGGTCTGCAATGTTCTTGTCCGATGGGATCCTCTTGACCTCGAGTTGCTTGCCTTGGAGCTCGTGCATGTATCGCCCAAGTCCAACAAGGGTATATCAAGAGCGATCGGACGAAGCATATCGACCCCAAGTTCTTCTTCATGCATTGTTGTCTTCGTAGATGGCGATGGGTGGCAGCTCATTGGTGATGCCAAGTCCTTTGCGGATAAACTTGACAAAGAGTCTGATCCAGACACATTCGCGGCATGCTTCGTAGAGTGCAATGATCTCAGACTGGTTTGTCGATGTTGCGGCGATTGTTTGCTTCGTCGACTTCCATGAAATGGCGGCCCCGGCAGACACGAACACGTAGCCAGACTGAGAACGAGCCTTGTGTGGATCTGACAGATAACCAGCATCGGCATAACCATAAATGTCGTCAGTAGTCAACAGGGAAACATCACGAGCAAGTTCTCCTCTGCGATACAACAAACCGTAGTCCTTGGTCTTAGCCAGATATCTCATCAGTTGCTTTACGCCAGACCAATGTCTCTTGGTGGGTTCAGATGAATAGCGTGCAAGCACGCTAACGGCGAAAGCGATATCTGGGCGCGAGCAGTTGGCAAGGTACAAGAGCGCGCCGATGGCCTCTCTGTACGAATACTTCTCGCCAAGGACTTCTTCACTGCCGCGTCTTGGGCCGTATACGTCACTCTCTGGCTTCAAGCTGCGCACCACCATGGGAGTCTTAGCGGCTCTCGAGACCTCCCTCATGCTGAAGCGCTCCAGCAGCTTCGCAATGTACGTTGCTTGATGCAACATAATCCCTTTCGGGTTCTGGTGGATCTGCAACCCCAGACAGAATGAGAGTAGGCCAAGGTCCTTCACCTTGAACTCGGCCTTCAATGCTGTCATCACAGCTTCTACTGCCGCGTCAGAGCCCACCATGACGATGTCATCGACATAGATCCCAATAATGGCGATCTCGGCGCCGCTTCGCTTGACGAACAAGCATGGGGAGCACTCGTGCGTCTGAAAACCACACTTCTCTAAGTACTGCGAGAAGTGCAAGTACCAAATTCTGCCAGCTTGCTTCAACCCATAGAGAGACTTGTGTATCCGAACACATGGGAGCCTCAGCGACTCCTCCCCCTCAACACGTAAACCCTCGGGCACTCTCATGTAGAGCTCGACGTCAATGACTCCATACAAGTAGGCAGTCTCAATGTCTGCTTGCTTCACTTTCATGTCGTTCCTGGCAGCGAACGCTAACAACCAACGAAGGGTTGTCATGGTCATGACTGGCGAATACGTGTCTGAGTAATCGATGCCGAACCGTTGCGTGAATCCTTGTGCAACCAGGCGCGCCTTATAGCGAACTACTTTGCCTGTTTGGTCTCGTTTCTGGTTGAAGACCCATCTGCACCCAATCGGCTTATGACTTGGAGGGCATTCTTGCACACTACCAAACACTTTGCGATTCAGCAACGATTGGAGCTCAGCCTTGATTGCAGCCTTCCACTGTGGCCAATCGGGCGATGCTCGACAATCTTCAATTGTCGTTGGGTCGGCATCCTGATCCTTGAGAGTAAGGAACGTACTCAAGTTGGCCTCTGCAAGCGTATCCACCGACGCACCAGTATGGACATCGGGGTGTGACTCAGCAGGAGGCTCAACAGCAACTGCGCTACCATGAAGCTCAGCTCTGGTCCGACGCTTCCGCGGCACAAGGTCTTTGGCACCTTTGGGGCGACCACGTTTATTGTTTTGTGGCGCCACCACAGTAGCTGGGGTTGGATCGACAGCTACTGGTGCTGGGTAGTTGGTTGCTTCGTTGACCGACGATCTCGTTACGCGCTCAGTAGCCGCGAAGGCATCTGGAGCGTTCTGCGCAATACGGTGGAGATGTAGGATTCGACGCACATCCTTCTCCCCCCGACCGGTGTATGGGTCACGGTGGGACTCCTTCGTGCGTGACTGATCGAAGTCGAACTGATCGCGGCTGTCATCATCCTCAGTGCTTCCCAGCTTTGGGAACGTAGACTCATCAAACTCACACATAGTGATGTGAGCGACGAACAAGTCACCAGTCTCGGGACTTAGATACCGGATGATAGATGGCGACTGAAAGCCAACATAGATTCCAAGTTGTCGTTTCGGTCCGAACTTAGACTTTTGGTGAGGCGGTATGGGCACATACACCGCGCAGCCAAAGATCCTCAGGTGTGCGACAGACGGCGAGAAGCCATGCGCAAGTTCGTACGGTGACAGAACATTCTCAGCTGACGGTCTGTACAGGAGAAGGTCGCCAGCATGGAGTACAGCATGTCCCCAACACGACATAGGTAAATTTGAACGAAGGAGTAGGGGGCGAGCTACCATCTGCACAAGCATCACGAAATTCTCAGCGTTCGTGTTGTGTGCGTAGGGTACAGAGGTCTCCAAGGTTGTGCCGTACGAGGCGCAGAACTCTTGAAATGACTTCGAGACATACTCCGAGGCATTATCGACGCGGACGTTCCTGATGGGGTGACTTGGGAACTGTGCCTTCAGCTGGATGATGGCGATAAGCAGCTTTGGCATCACCTCGTTCTTGGAAGTGAGGAGTTGTACCTTGGAGAAGCGCGCCGATGTGTCCTTCACCACCATATAGTAGCTGAATGGTCCTGAGGGTGGCGAGATGGGCCCACACACGTCGCTCACGAGGGTCTCGAAGTGGCTGTGAGGCTTGAACTTCTCGCTGGAGAACGAATTCTTCTTCTTGTTCGGAAGCTTCCCCATCGTGCAAGGCGGGCAGACCCGAGGGAGACGCCTTGGGATACTAAGAGCACTCAAAGGTATGCCCCGAACGGCCTTGGTAATCTTCTTCAACATTCCTCGTCCTGGATGGCCCATGCGATCATGCCATAACAGCAACGCATCCTTGTCGGCGCGTGAAGGCACTTCTGCAAGGTAGGTGGCGTTGAGCGAAGACGTGGGTTTGATGTGCGAGAAGTATAGGCCATTGCCAGCCTGTGAGCACTCCTCCATCACATTTCCGTCCTTGTCCACTAGCCTTAGACACTCTGCTCCATCCGACGAGGTCGCCGTGTGGATGTGGAGGCCATTCTTCGGCAGATCATGGAAGCTGAGCAAGTTACGAGGGGATGCTGGCGCGTACACAGCCCTTTGGACGTCAATCACAGTGCCATTCGGCAAAGCAATGCGGGCGTGTCCAGCTGCCTTCGCGATCGGACTCGATCCACCCACAGTCGTAACGCTACTCGGTGCTAGAGAGGGATCAAGACTGACAAAGAACTGTTTTTCGTTGAGTATAACATGCGTCGTAGCGGAGTCGATGAGACACAAGGCCCCATCTCCCCCTTCAGCGACTACGCTAACGAAGCTCTCAACACAGTGCGATTCGCTTTCACTGTCATCGGAGAAGTCGGACATGAACGAGACTCTCTTGCCGGAGACTGTCTTCTTGCCTTTTGTACTGTCAGTGGACTTTGCATGCTGAGACTGTTGATACAACTTACAGTGGAATGCAGGCGTATTGCACTGTTTGGCCCAGTGTCCGAACAGCCCGCACTTGTGGCATGCGTCCTTCTGTGATGTCACCTTGCGTCCGTTCCTCGCATGGGGCTTGGCGTTCCGATAGCCACCACGCTTGCCGTGCCGTCCTTTCCACTGCTTCTTGCCTCCGCGCTTTTGCTTCTGCTGGTTCTGTCCACCAGCATCACCATAGTTCACTTCGGGTGTGGAACCAGGTGTTGGGGGCAAGCGGCGCTCATCATGATTGCGTTGGAGCAGCAAGCCGTGCTTCTCGTCGAGCAACAGCACAGCAACAAGCTTGTCGAAGGTGTCATGGTTCATGCGTCTGTACTGCATCGCCAGGATACGTTCTGACGGGTGGAAAGTCGTCAGAGTCTTCTCAATCTTCTCAGCCTCAGTGATCTTGCGATCACACCATGACAGCTCGCTCGTGATGCCATAAAGCTTTGTCGTGTACTCTGTTACCGTCTTGAATTTGTAAAAGCACAACTTATTCCACTCGTCGTTCAGCAAAGGCAGCATTGCTTGCTTCCGGTCAGTGTCAAACCGAAGCTTCAGACTCTGCCATATCACGGCAGGGTTCTGTTCTTCCAAGTAGTTGAACTTCAAGTCCTTGTGCAAGTGCCTGAGGATCAGGCACACAGCACGGGCAGCATTCCGACGTCTCTCTTCTGCTTGAGCAGTGCTTGTAACAGGTACGACAAACGCGGGGTCAACCGTTGCTCCAAGACCATCGGCACAGAGGTAGTTGTACGCCTCAAGTGCCCAAACGATGTAGTTCGTTCCAGCAACATCAAGTGCTGGGAACTTGAGTTTTTCCAAGTCAGACATTTTGGAAACGAACGAAGTGTCTTTTAGAACAAGTTACAAGCTAGTAGTTGACACAAGCGTAGCAGGAGAAGCAGTTCTTGTCGTGCGCTTCGCGCCTCTTCTTCGCAGCTTCGTCGGCGGCTTGCTTGGCAGCGATTTCGTCCGACCGCAAGATGTCGAAGATGGCGGTGTCGACGACTTTGCGCTGGCAGTCCGAATGGAACGGGAGAATGCCGAGAGCCTTGACGATCGCCTTCGTGCGGTTGCAGCCGACGGCGTGCTTGTTGAGCTCCTCGACGAAGCGGTGCTGGAGCCGGACCGTGCGCTGGATGGAGGCTTGGAGGTCGTCACGGAGCTTGTCGAGCGCCTTCTGGTCGTCCTCCTTCAGGGAGCGGATGCGCTTGAAGTCGGAGCGCGAGTCGAACGTCTGGACGTGGCGAGAACGGCGGCGGCTCCGGACTTTGACGGTCTTGACGGCTGGCCTAGCGGCGGAGAGGTTGAGCACCTTCTTCGTCTTCGTTGTCTTGGCGGCACTCGTACCCATGCAAGCGGGAATGGGGGCAGGCAACTCGGCTAGAGGCCACGCCACGGATCCACGGCAATTACAGCAGGGGCTTCGGCTTGAACGGGCAGGCCAACGCAGGGACCGGGGGACAGTCCACGGGTCGGGTTCAAGCGGGTCTTGCGCGGCGGGCAGAGGGACGGCGAGAGGTTCGCGTCAGCGAGCGGTCCAACAGCCTGCGCGGGTCGGGTCGGCGAGTCGACGGGTCGGCGAGAGGTCCGGGCTGACGGGTCGGGTCGGCTTGGCGGCGAGTCTCAGTGCTGATAACGTGAGACGGGTTGGCTTAGCCGGGACCGAGGGTGGACTTAGGCGAGGCCGAGGTTGACTTAGGAGGGGCGAGTTGACTTGAGCAGTAGATGGTAGAAGACCGAATGAGCTATATTTCCTGGGATGAAAATGGTGGGTGTAGGGAGCTAGCGCTGGAGAGTTCTGTGTCCTACATGGCCTGGATTTATTCACCCATCAATCGTGGTGGCAGCCATCATTTGTGGCGGCGTCCATCATTGCCCGGCGCTCACAATCCTTGGTGACGCGCCGGCAACTGATTCCCAGGAATCACATGTGAACATAGAGTAAACATGGAGGAACTGTCTCAATCCAATAAAAATAAGAGGCAATAAAATAGCAGAAATAATTTATTGCAGGAGGTCTCAATACGGGTCAATATCCGGGCCATTCAGCCCGTGTTTTGACCTTCTTGAAATGCCTTTCAGTCAACGCCGGCGGCAGCCCGCAGTGGCCCACAGCGGCCCGCGGCTGTGCTGAGTGGCGATGGGCGCCGAAGCGCGATTTATTGGACAAAAGTGTACGAACTCGTCTGCATCGCGGCCGCAATTTGTGATCCAGAGCCATCTCATTCTCGAAGCTCGCTCCGCAAACATAAACCTCTCGCAGGACTCTCCACCACCCCACCTACCATGGAGACTTCTGCCGTCACCACGTAGTCGCGCCAGACGCGCTCTTTCACGCGACGCCTCGGGTCCAGTTGGGCAACCGTCGTTCTCCAGACTACGTGGCTATACTAAAGCGCTTCAAGCACCCACGATGACTCCGATGCATTCCGACGACGGCTCCGATGAGACAGTGACAGTGTCATTCGCGGATGAGTGTCTCCGTTGTTCACCCGAGGACTCCGTCCGCGTCGGCCTCCGTCCGCGTCGGCCTCCGTTGGGTTCCAGCTATGCCTAGCGAATTTGAACGCTTCCTCGACTGCAGGTCGCGTTCTCACAACTGAGCGACAGTCGATGCTCCCTACTCGATACTTAGCTTCCCCTTGAGTGCAACAAGCGCCGATGGAATGTGCTTGCGTATAGACTGCGATATACAGAATCGAGGCGCGCAAGCGTCAGCGCCGGGGAGAACATGCGCTGGCCGGTATGTGTCAATACAAAAAATCAATACTTCATTGAAATAATTTATTGATCGCGAAATCTGGAGCAATAAATAAAATGTTGTATTTTTCCAAGCCCTGATCGCCGGATGTGCAGCCATATCAAATCCTGTACATCATGAGACAATCGGTCTTCAACAGCTTACACGAACACGCGCCCTTCTCGCCGAGACTCGCATGCACGTTTAACCTTCGAAGCCGTGGCCAATCGCGCCATCATGTCAACGGAGACTGTGGCGCGGGCGCGGACGGCAGGCAGCCAGCGACACTGAGTGAGTCGATCAATCCACGGGCCTTGATCGCTACAGCTTTTAGTAGCAGACTGGGTTGTTCGTGCCCTCTCCGTCAATCTTAGAGGCGGTCATAGTTGACCTGACTTGAGCGACCGCTGGCCCACGGATTTTCTGGTAGGCTCACGGATATGATGACCGCAAACATTACCATCCGTCATCAACTCTTTGCCGATCCCGACCGAATCTCGACTATATGCGATACACGCATTGGACCTCCTGCCACGTCAAGTCGTTGGTAACATGACCCTGACTTTGCTTTACGTTCGCGAAGAGCCGGTGATGGCAAACCGCGCCAACCGAGAGGAAAAGAGGCTACGCGACCAGCGACTTCGCTAAGAAGCCTAGGCATGCTGATGATTCGAACGAGACGATGGTACCAGTACTTCCTCCGTCCATCTCGAGAATGTGCACAAGGGTTTTTTGTGGTCCACCAAAATTAGGTGAAAATATTTGATTGGCTTAATATACCTCAGATTTGACTCCCAGCACGAGGCATAAAATTTGGCGCAAGCCCAACAACACTGACCGATACAAGGCACAAACCAATGACGCAAACACTTAATTCAATGGATACACCTCCACAAAATTGACCATCATTCCATTACTGATTTGTGATTGGTCAAAACAAATCTTGCAAGCCGGAAAAACCTAATTTAGTTTCCGGTTCAGCCCTCATCTTGTGGGCTTTTTCTGCGTCTTTCGTGATGATTTCTGTGTAGCCCACATTTCGACGACTCCAAAAACCAAATTTCGTGTAATATCGCTAAAGGGGGTGAGTTTTGCGAAACTTTTTGTGACAAGCAAGAAAATATGCTGCCGCAAAGCTCTGTTTTGCCCTCCAAAGGCCTCAAATAAATGCGCAAAAATTTCCGAGCTGTAGAGGATTCTCTGGGCGTGCCAGCGGTGAACGTTTCATGAGAATCTGATGAGTCGTTCAAAAGTTCTGTCCAGTATCCGTTGTGCACATTCTCGACCTGAACGGAGTAAGTAATGGTGGTGGTGATGATGATGATGGTTCAGGGGAAGACTTCTGTACATTTTTTTTTATGATGCTTGTGGGGTCTACTGAGTTCAACCTGTGAAACCGAATCGCCTACGCCCTCGCTCAGCGAGGGCGTACACGCTGGTTCCCCCCATTGTGACGACGGAGCAGCCGGCAGCACGATAGCCTACATCTTCTGGCCTTGCGCACATGCGCAAGCGTTGAGCAAACACCTCCAACACATGGGGTCTTCGCAGCTACAATGACATCACCGAGGAATACCTTCTGAGAGGAGTGCTTTCGCCTGGTCATTCTCGTTTATAAACTTCAGCTTGAAAGCGCGCGCGAAAACATATAGAAGGCCATTTTCGTCTTTTGTACCACCGAGCCGGAAAAATTTCTTCGAGGCGCACTTAACCTCGAAAGCGTCCCATCATGGGCAGGTCCCGTGAGGCCAAGGTCTACCGCGTCGAAGAGAAGAAGATTTGCGCGTGACCGCCGAGATGCTGCCTCGGGGTTAAACGATGCGGCTCGCCGCGGGTTGGCGCTATAACGCGCTGCAAGACCAGCAGACTATAGTCGTGCGCGACGGCAACAGCCTTGTAATGCGGTTAAACAAAACAAAGCTTCACAGCGAATCAGCGAGACAGCACGAACCGGATAGCCAGCCGCCGCCGGTTCTCTTGGCAGCTCGAATCGTTGGTGCCATGATGCGGATTTTATTGTGCGTTCGAACGATCAAGGCACGCCACGCCCATGGAGAGGAAACTAGGCTGTGCTGGGTCTCGATCGAGTTGGTGGTTGAGGTATTGCTCAGCGCCGCAAAGTCTGTCCTGAGGCCGGTTAGGTCACGCCCGGCTGTGATCTGCGTGCCACCCACGCGTTGAAGCGTCGCCGCATCGTGCGGAAGTAGTTTGCCGCCCATGCGTACCAGCAGCCTACGCTCCACCAAACTGGCAAGATGCGACCGTAGCAAACCAAATTGAAAAGTTGTAACCGCTCCGAAGAGAAATACGCTCTGGATTGAGCACCTCGATGGCGAAACTCACGATCGGAATCGTCAGGCTCCACGGACATGAGGGATCGCGAGTTGCTCGCTTTGAAGCCGAGGCGAGTTCCCTCATGAGTCCAGCGCTCTGATTATGTGGAGAGTGCGGTCTCGAGTCTGGACCCTGTTTGGTGACGGGGCAAGTTGTTGCTGATTTCTGCAACCTCCTTGTTGTGGTCTGCTGCACGCGACAGAAAGCGATGAGAAAGCGGGAGTCTTGGTTCGTCCACAGGATCCGAAGGCAGACAGAGCGAACCAGAAAACTGTGCCCATTGACCTGGTAGGCCCACTCCCGAACCCTTCTCAGCGCTGTGTCAGACCATCTCTGGCGATGCTCCGTTCGACATATGGGGGCGCAAACTGTAGGGCTAGGCTTTGGCTTGTTCTCGGCTTTTGTTGGATATTACTTAGAAGTAGCTAGGAACTGTTGCGAACACGAGGCTGTCCGGGGTAAGGGGTTACTGCTGAGAACATGATGCTCCCATCTTCGACGGCAGATAGCCCCGAGTCTCGAAAGCGAACGGGGAAATTGCTTCGCGAACTCGTCCATGGTCGACCAACTCCCCAAACTCACAAACCCCAGAGAGTAAATAGTATGCCTATTGTGCGCTCTGAAAATCCACGAGCTTGCCTGCTCGTCGTCCTCGAGAGCAGCTTGACAAAGCGGAGACTATTATTCTAGTCTAGAATCATTAATCCCATTAATTTTTGGTCTCTCACTCACGATTGATCTTCGTTCAAGTCGTTCCCAGAACCGTGAAGGCTTTGTACAGAGGCAGTCCAAATTGGATCGGATCGACGAGGCGGGAAGGTCAGAAGTGAGGGTGTGGCGCCAGCTAGAGGCGGGAAGAAAGGAAATTCTCCAGGAGAATCTCCAGGTCACATGGAAAGTGACCAGTGGCTTCCCGCACCTCCGTGGGCACCATCTACCGTGGGGATGTGGTGTCTCGAAGAACCCACATTATTGGGAACGAGCAGTTGCTCGTGAGAACTTCGTTTACATTTCTCGAGCGATGGATACTTCGATGAGAGCGATTTGGTCACTCGAGGCGAGTGGGCGCTGGCCCTCGAGGACATTGGAATGGAGTGGCGCCAGCACAACGTCAGTGGGGAAAACATAAACCTTCGAATTGTGAGAAGAACGGCACCCATGAATTCGCACGAATGTTGTGGCTTTCTGCGCTGACCACCAGCCTTTCTCGCGAGACTTTCCACTGGCAGACACGGAGAGTAATGACCGCACATCAGACGCCATGAGGCGGGAAGCCGCTCGCAGCTTCCCGCCTCAGATGTACACTGCGCGTGGACGGGGCGAGACTGATGGACTGTCTCGTCTTTGATCCCTTGACTGGAGAGCGTCCCCTCTTCCTGTCAATCCTCTTCGGCTTTGGATCGACGATGAGCACGGAATTTGTATGCTCCATACAACGACCAAATCTTTAATTTCTTGAAGAAGTGGCTCCCCCCCTTGTCGCGGTCTTCCTGACAGCCCTCTGAGAGCCCTCCGAACGGGACTCGGGTCCTTGCTCATTCTCCAATCTGCGGTCCAGCACTCAAGCCAAGCCACAAGAGTCCAAGAGAAGCCATGGTTGCGAACACGCACACCGATCTCATCGAGCGAGTCTCGTACGTCTCATCAGCCACCAAGGTCAAGGACGCCGAATACATCGACGCCAAGACACCCGTTGATGACCTGGAGGGGGGCGCCCTCCGCGCCGGTGGTCGTCCCGATATCTGGAGCCGCGATTACATCGGTGTGCTCATCCAGTACGTCGGCGTCGGCATTGTTTACGGCACGCTACCATCGACCGTATACCCCGTACTTCAGCAGTACCTCAACATGGAAGGCACACAGATTGTCTCGGCGAGTGTGCTGCTCAACCTTCCGTGGTCTTTCAAGGTCTTCTACGGTATCCTGTCCGACTGCTTCCCGATCTTCGGCTACCGTCGTCGTCCGTTCATGATCATCGGCTGGTCGGTGTGCTTCTTGATGTTGTTGATCATGGCGTGCTCGAAGATCGGCAAGCCGTACTACCTCGACCGCTCACTGCAGCAGAAGAAGCCGTCATTGTACACGGCTGAAGACTGGAGCCACATCAACAAGGATGCTCCGGATGCTGGTGGCAAGCTGGTCATTCTGATGATGCTTGGGGCCGTCGGATACGTTGGTGCCGATGTCGCTGCTGATGGTGTGGTTGTCGAGCTCGCACAGCGTGAGCCAGAGGCCGTTCGCGGCACCACGCAGACCACGATCTACATGGTGCGCACGATCTTCGTCACGGTGTCCCAGTGTCTGACCGGTTTCTTCTTCAACGGCAAGGATTACGGTGGAGACTTCAGCTTCTCGCTCTCGTTCCCGCAGCTCATGCTCATCCTTACGATTGCCACCGCCCCCGTCATTCCGTGCACGTGGTTCTTCATTAAGGAGGAAAAGCACCCGGGCGTCAACATCAAGAACTACCTGTCCGAATTCTGGGAGCTGCTTCAGTCGCGCGCTATGTACCAGGTCATCGCGTACAAGTTCTTCTCGGGCATCTTTGAGAAGCTCTCGATCACGTGTGGCTCGCCGATGGCTTCGTACTGGGCCCAAGTGACGCCGATCAACGACACAATCGCCGGCGTTCTCGGTAACTCGATCTTTGCCATCATCCTCTTCGCGACGGGCAAGTGGGGTCTCGGCTGGAACTGGCGATGGATGCACGCGATCACTCTGATCTCCGTCAACGTGATCGACTCGTTCGTGACGCTTATGACCACGTGGGACGTTGTGCGTAGCCAGTGGTTCTGGCTCGGTCCACCGATCCTCGAGAACCTGCCGTCGGGCGTTGGCTTCATTGTCGCCACCTACGTCGTCGTCGAGCTCGCCGGCGAGGGCAATGAGGGAGCTGTCTACGGTCTCTTGACCACGGTCTCGAACCTCTCGGGCACGTTCGCGAGCACCATCACGAAGAACGTCGACGCGCAGTTCAAGGTCACGACCAAGGACATCGCCGAGGACTCGCACGAGGTGCGCAAGAACGTCACGTACGTGCTGCTCATCATGTACTTCTCGAACCTCTTCGGCCTCGTCTTCCTTCCGATGCTGCCGGCGCAGAAGAAGCAGACCCAGGAGCTCAAGGCCAAGGGCGGCAAGAACAAGCTCATCGGCGCCTTCACGGTCTTCTACCTCGTCTTCGCGCTCTGCTGGGCCGTCATGGTCAACATCATGTCCATCTACCCGAGCACCAAGTGCCTCAAGATCGTCGGCGGCAAGGGATGCAAGAAGGTCGTCAAGAAGTAATACAACCCACCACGACAACTGCATACACACACACACACACATAGTACACCCTCTTTCTTCCCTTCCATCTCCATGTCTCCCCCCCCCCCCCCTCCTTCATGTTGTTACCAACCCCTCTTGTATCTCCGATACAAACGCCCCTTCCTAAAATGCCACCTCGGAGCTCCTCCATGCCTCGCTGCTAATTCGAGCGCCTCTCCATGCCGGCGGCCGTGGCGCCCGACGCCGTCGCAGACGTCGCGACGCTTCTCCGTCACGCGCTCGAGCGCGCGAGCCACTTTCCCGCGCGCGAAACGGCGCTCGCGCGGCTCCAGCAGGCGGCCGGCGGCGCCGTCGAGCAGCTCCGCGACGCCGTCGACGCGGCCGCCACGCACGTGGACGCTAACGCCGTCGCGCACGCGCTGTCGCCGCAAGAGCTCTGCGTGCTGCGCGCGAGCCTCCACCGCGCGAGCGAGCAGCTCTCAAGCGAGGCGGCCGCGCAGCTCGAGGCCGTGAGCGCGAATCTCGAACGCGCGATCCAGAGACGGCTCACTGCGGGCCAAAGCGAGCTCGCGACTGCGCTCCATGGCGACGCCGCGGCGCTGCGGTCGATGGTGATGGACGGCGTCGACGCCAAGGCCGAGATCCAGCGAGTCGGCCGCTCGCTGGTCAAGATCCTGTCGATGGGGTCGCTCCTCTCGAACGAAAGCCGCGAGGCGTTACGACGCATGGCCGACGCGGGAACGCCGCTGCCTTCTTGGGCCGTGGAAGAGCTCAGTCAGGCGAAAGCGATCGCGGCGTGTGCGACGCAGTGTTCCAGGGAAGAGTTGGCGCAGCTTCGAGACGCGATGGGGCGAGCGGCGTCCTCTGGCGTCGCTGTCGAGCTCATGAGTCTCTGGGTGCTTGTTCACTCGTCTATTAGCAGTCTCGTGCCTACCGAGTCGCTCAGCTCTCTCGTGAGCGAGGCGATCGACGCGACAGAACCTCTTCAACGAGCCGCAGTCTCGGAAGCTCAGGCGATCGGACGATTGCTGCAGCTTGCATTGTCCTCGTCAATGAGTCTGGCGTCTTCGGTGAGTGTCGAGCTTCAAGATGCAGTCAAGAACATGGCAGAGCACGGTGTCTCGCTGCCGTCGTCCGAGCACATTCGTCAAGAGATCGTAACGAATGCCGCTCTTATCGCGCACTCTTTACCACGAGACAAGCTTGTTGAGTTGGAAACGCATATTCGGCAAGCCACAACGACCGAGTGGAAGGATCTCCATGAGTTCGCGACGACATTAAAACAAACGGTAGCAATGCTGCCGCCCGTTCCGAGCTCAGTCGTAGACGTTCTCAAGCAATCAGCGGCGGATGTCGTATATGACAACGCTTTCACCACCGCACTTCTCAACAGTGGGTTGGAAAAGAAACTCGATGGCTTCGTTCTCGATACGCGGGAACGGGTTCACGAGGCTGTATCGGCAATAGGCAACGGAATGTCTTTATCGACCGGCTGGATCGCTGAGATCGTCAGAGCTCTTCCGCCACTCCTTCGCGTCGAGATATTGCGTGACTTTGCGCAGACAGTGAGCTTATTTTTCACTAACCTTTACGGCACACTACAAAAGTACAAGGACGCGCCGTGGATTCGAGGCACCCAGCTTTTCTTTCAGAGTATGTTCAACATCGCATCTGCTGACTTTACCGCGCTCTGGGCCGGGAAACGCGAGTTGCTCATCGACGTTGGTTTTGGCTCATTGCTGTTCTTGATCATAGCGACCTACGGTGCTTACTTGTGGTTCGCGTTCTCAGGACGTCATCTGCACAGAAGGTCAGACGAAATCCGCCATGGCCACGAGGCAACCTCATGGGCCAAAATTGCAAGTGAACAACAGATGCGACTCCGAGCCTTCACGGTTGTGATCACGCTGTGCTTGAGTGTATACCTGCCGCTCACCCGCCTGTGTTTGGAAATCATCGCAGCCGCGATCGTCGAGACGCAGCTGTCGTCGTCAAGCATCGGTGACTTAGTCTCTCCGTCGACACTCACTATCGTCCAGCGCTATAGCAGTATCTCAGTTCTGTGGGTTGTGCTTCGCATTGGTGCCGTCGTGTTGCTCGTGACGTTTACGGCCCCGCTGCCGGTGCTTCTCGTACGCGCGATCACAGAAAACAAACCCACCGGATCACCCGAGAATCCGCTCATCACATACGATGTGGACGGCGAGCCCGTGCCATTCGACGACAAAGTGTACGCGCGTCTCGTAGCGAGTGATCCGAGCCAATTGCGTTGCCCTTATCGCTCGTTGTATGCTGGTTTCGAGCAGCGATGGAGTCACTACAAAGTGTTTCAGCTGCTCTTCAAGGTTGCACTCATTGTGCCATTGATTCTTACTCGAAATCGTGGCATCCGAAGTATCGTGACCAGCGTCATATATTCGCTAATTGTTCTTGTGACTTCGTATGGCACGCCGTTCAATGATCCCCTCAATAACGTGATGGAGTTGAGTGGTAAGATTGCGGCGCTCGTGACGTGCATTGGAGGTGTGCTACTTGCATTCTTCGCAGACCATGAACGCATTCAACTTGTCGTGGGTGTTGTGGTGAACATAGTGAACGGTGTAAACCTCGTTATCATGGTTGGTATATTACTATTTGGAATGAAGAAAACGCGGCTCTGGATCAAAAATCGACTCGGGACCCTCACGTTTAGTGACACAGTGCGTGACATCCATGATGCACCAGCAGCAAATATTATCCCGAGCTGGGATCTCGAGAAAGAAATCAAGCATCGCATTTGGCACCACTTCTGGGAGTCGACTTTGCTCTCGTTGGAAGGAAGCCAGGTTATAATCCAGCGACTTGCAAGTCTTCAGCATGCGGTGACGGAGTCTGGAGTAGAGAACGTCAAGCGCCACTGGCAGGGTCAGTCCGTCGAATACATTGCGAGTATGCGCATGGCCGCTCGTCGCATGCTAGAAGGAGTTGATGTGTTTTGGGACGACGCGTCGGGAGCGCGTGACGGTTTTCTTGACTCAAAGAGCTGCTTTGGAAAGATGTACATCCGCCCGTACCCGTTCCACTGTGTCGTTGTGTACGACGACTCCAAAGATGAAGCGATCGTGCGAGACGACAAGTTTCCTTCATTCTTTTTCCTCAACTTCTCGCCCACCATCCAATCTCGACGTCTGCTACGCCAGAAGCTTCGTGCATTGAGTGAGGCAGAAGTCCAAATTTACTTTCCTTTCTCTCGCCAGGAGACTGTGACAGTTGAAGATGGCACAGAAACAACGACGACAACGAATGCCGAAGGAAAGACTGAGACAACAACCAAGACTCGGTACACCACTGTGGAGTTCACGTGCTACTACACGACAGGTGTTGTTCACGTCGGTGCGAACTCCAACCACGAAATGTCAGCGGGATTCAACTTCACCATGACGTACAGCGACGGACACGGCGATGCGATTGCGCCACATACCGGTCAAGTTCATCACCAGCAGAATCGAGTAGCGACGATGGGCCCAGGCCACGTTGGGCTAACTCCAGAGATGCAAGAGAGCGAACAACTCCGAGGGATTTTTCAGCAAACGCAGTCGCGATGGATCCCGGGTGTGGCTCAACTCCAGGAACGATATCACCAGTACCGAATGCGACTCATCGATCGTCACACAGCCGCGAACCGCATTCTGGGAGACGGTTTCTGGTATTTCGTGTTAAATAATTCGAGGCTGCCGCGATATAAGCTTCGGCAGTACCTGGAGACAGAAGAAACCAGCCCCGTCCTACGAAAACTTGCTGAAACCCACGCGGGTGCACTCGATTTTTTGTACCATCGCATGGGATTTGTCCATTCCCACTTGGCGTGCTCGCTTTGGTATGTGTTCTGGGACGACGTGTTTGGTCGAAATGGAGACATGGGTCGACTCAAGCCTTTCGCACGAGACTTGGACCCATCTGTGCCAAGCTCAATCGCGTACCGAGTACTGAAGCGAGAGGAGCTCATGGCGTGGCTCAAGCAAAAGAAACTATGGGGTCGACCATTTTCGTGGAGAACAATCGCGCTGGGCACCCGCTGTTTGTTCCATGATCGGATCCTCCAGCTATTATACGAAAGAATGCACCGCCTCATGGAGCCTGATGCTGTTCCTGTGAAGCCAAATCGATGAGTCGGCGGCCAGCGAAGATTTCTTCACGGAGCATTCCGGATCCATGCATCATGCACGTGCTCTCTCCTCGAGATTGATGAAGATAGTGGCACTGAAAGCTGAATTTCCATCGAATACCATGAGAAGGCGGCCGGCGACTGTGGAGAGTAACGGAAAACGAGGTACGTGTTGTGGATTCGACGCAACCCCTCTCAGTCTCTCATGAGGCTTCTATTCAGAATTTACCATGACGCGCTTCTGCTGTATTTATCCTGACCTCGCAAGCGTTCGACGCGGGAAATTGTGCCCTGGCTTTGGCCGAACCTGTCATCGATGTTCCTGTTCGCCGAAGAGATGGCGTTCAGTCGAAACCGTCATGGGATGAGTCTGATGTGACAGCACCGCCTGTTTATGCACAGTATCGTGAAGCTCAATCTGGTCGACAAATCGGAACATGAGTCTGGGGCAATGAAGGTGACTAAGCCTACTCCCCGAGCGGCTGAGCCGGGAATGACTCCCAGTCTCACGTGATGAGAAGGTGCTCTCGAGATTGCACTGATTGGTGATTTGCAGCGAACCATGCGAATCTCTTTGTTGGGAACAACCACAAACATCCAACGAACTTCGAACTTGGCCATAAGTGGTACCCTGGAGCATGCACGATTCATCCATGAACATTTCATCAATTACCAAGGCCGAGCGCGTCATGATACGGCACTTGTTACAGCGTCTTTGGTGCTATCCCAAGCCAACATTTGTACTTGCCTAATTGCTTTTCGATACGGTGGCGGGAGCAATCGCACGAGTTATTTAGATGGGATGCAACAGGATAATGTGATTCACGGTGTCCAGAGTTTGCACAAAGTGGGTATGCCTCGCGCTCCATAATGACCCAGATGCAAAGCTTCGATTAGTCCTGTCGACTTCGATCAATTGTTGCCTAATTTTGAAGATCCAACCAACTAAAGGTGTGAAGTGATACCTGATGGTGTGGGTGGCGAAAATAATCGGGCCGACAGTTGTGCAATCTCACCTCCCCGCCCATCTCAATTATCCACAATTGAGTCAGCTGTTGGCGGTTGACTGGGTATGGTGCTCCTCGTTTTCTCTCTGTGTCTGTATGCGAGGTGAGATCGCCACTGCGTCTTCTGTAGCACTCCCTTGCAGACGCCGTTGGCTCCTTTGGGAAGCTTCTGTTCTCGAGATGCTTCTCATTCTCCATTCTGTCCTCTACCGCTCAAGCCAAGAAAACCCAACGGCAACGGACTAAAAGAATCTGTGGAAGGTATGGTCGGACCAGCCACTAGCGACCTCGTCGAGCGCGTTTCGTACGTCTCATCGACCGCCAAGAAGCTCAACGAAAGTGATTATGGTGAGGCCAAAACCCCAACGATCGACGACCTCGAAGGGGGTGCTCTCCGTGCAGGCGGTCGCCCGAACCTGTACAGCAGAGACTATTGCGGTATTCTGATCCAGTACGTTGGTGTCGGCATGGTCTACGGAACGCTTCCCCACACCATCTACCCAGTGCTCCAGCAGTACCTCAACATGGAAGGCACACAAATCCTCTCTTCCAGCGTCCTGGTCAACCTCCCTTGGTCTTTCAAGGTCGTCTACGGCATCTTGTCGGACTGCTTCCCCATCTTCGGCTATCGCCGTCGTCCGTTCATGATTATCGGCTGGTCGGTTTGCTTCTTGATGTTGTTGATCATGGCGTGCTCCAAGATCGGCAAGCCGTACTACCTCGTTCGTTCGCTCCACGACAAGAAGCCGTCGTTGTACACAGCAGAGGACTGGAAGAACATCAACAAGGATGCGCCGGATCGAGGTGGCAAGCTGATTATTATGATGATGCTCGCCGCTGTTGGTTATGTCGGTGCGGATGTCGCTGCTGATGGTGTGGTTGTCGAGTTGGCTCAGCGTGAGCCAGAGGCCGTTCGCGGCACCACACAGACCACGATCTACATGGTGCGCACGATCTTCATGACGATTTCTGTGTGTATCACCGGTTTCCTGTTCAATGGCGAGGACTACGGTGGCAAGTTCGACTTCTCTCTGTCGTTCCCACAGCTGATGCTCATTTTGACACTCTGTCTCGTCCCGGTCATCCCGTGCACGTGGTTTTTCATTAAGGAGGAGAAACATCCTGGTGTCAACTTCAAGAACTATATCTCCGAGTTCTGGGAGTTGCTGCAGACTCGCGCTATGTACCAGGTCATCGCGTACCGTTTCTTTTCATCGGTTTTTGAGCGCATTTCGATGGTTGGTAGCTCTCCGATCGCTTCATACTGGGCCAAGGTGACACCGATCAATGACACAATTGCATCGGTGCTAAGTAACACTGTCTTCGGCATTGTGCTCTGGTCGACGATGAAGTGGGGTCTCCAGTGGGATTGGCGAATTATGCATGCGATCACCTTAGTCTGCGCACTGTCCATCGATATGATCATGGTCTTCCTCACAACATGGGATGTTGTCCGTAGCCAATGGTTCTGGCTTGGCCCGCCGATCATCGAGCAGCTCCCATCTGGCGTCGGCTGGATCATCGCGACCTATGTCGTTGTCGAGCTTGCTGGCGAAGGAAACGAAGGTGCTGTCTACGGTCTGCTCACGACCGTGACCAATTTGTCAACGCCGTTCGCCAGTGTCATTACCAAGAACATTGATGCAAAATTCAAGGTGACGAGCAAGGATATTGCCGAGGACTCGCACGAGGTCCGCATGGACGTCACCTACGCGTACATCATCATGTATGTGGTCAACTTTTGCGGGTTGTTGTGGCTGCCGCTGTTGCCTCGCCAGAAGAAGGAGACCCAGGAGCTCAAGGCGACAGGGGGAAAGAACAAGTATATCGGTGCCTTCACGGTTTTCTACCTCACGTTCGCGCTGTGCTGGTCGGTGATGGTGAACGTCATGTCGATCTACCCGAGCACCAAGTGTCTCAAAATCGTAGGTGGTCGTGGCTGCAAGAAGACTGTGAAGAAGTAAATGAAGGTGTCGAGGTTGGCTTTGACTGCAAATTTAGCCAGTTCCAACTTTGCGTAGCCCTGGTAAAGAACATGTGAGTACTAATCACTCGAGTGTCGCTTTATGTGGCTACGTTGATGACCATAGGACTCGTCCTTCCGTTGCTATTTAGCCGAGTTGGACGCAGCTGACTCGCGAGAAACCCCGTGTCACTGCGATTATGAGATTGTAAGAACCCTTGGTGGCATGGACGCCTTCTGGTTCTTCGATCACTTTTATCGAAGACAATCATGCATGGGAAACGTTGAGCACTGTGTGCCTCAGGCATTTTCGACGTTGCATCTACGTTGAGACAACCAACATCCGGAAGGCGGTGAGGTTATTCAGCTACGGTACTTCAATAGTGGAGTCCCGGCTCATTACTGCATTCCCGCCTCACGCGAAGTAAGAGTCGCCCTATCCCACGTTTGGGTTACAGGTGGTCAAGCATTGCCCAAATCAGGCTTGTTCAAGAAATACTCGATGGATTCTCGCGTGAGTCTCACACATGTGGAAAAGAACTCAGAGCATAAGCATGGTGCAAATTGTAGCTAAAATGCTGCAGCATAGTGTCAACCAAACTCTTCGGGTGTCAATAGATCCTCAAATGGGACTTTTCCATGAAGTCATCACTGGACCTGGTGATTATCGTGTGAACATAACTGTGCAGACTGGAAATGGACAACACATGCCCTGATCGCCATCCACGTGGGATTCCAAATCGAGCGAGACCTTGACACTCCCGTCAACAAACACCACGCGCGCCTGTCCCATTGTCAACTCTCGTATGAAATCACTTCCTCATGCTATTGCTGAAGGATATCAAATGTCAAATATTCTTGAATCAAGATATATTATCGAATACTAAAACATATGCATTTGATGTGGAAGGTATACATTATCGACGATATCGCTAAAAAAGTGAAGTTGACACATTGAATGTCAGGCAGGGAAGACTTCCCGCTTCTATGTCCTGGGAATCAGAGTTTCGCCCGCCTCAATTATCCACAATTGAGGGTACCTATGGATGATTACAGCCGAGTTCAAGACGTTCCCATTGACCGGACGTCCTTTTCTGACCTGTATACGAGGACAAACACAGATCCCCAGTCAATCCTATTCTCTGCGATCTGCCTGTGAGTTCCCCCCGCCGTTTCTCGAGATCCTACCCAATCTTCATTCTCCGATTTGCGATCCCGCCCTCAAGCCGAACAGAAGATCAAGCGAGAAGTCATGGTTGCTCCAGCCACAAGCGAACTCATTGAGCGCGTCTCGTACGTGTCGTCGACAAACAAGAAGCTCGATGCCGACTTCACGGAAGCCAAGACGCCCAACGTCGGTGATCTCGAAGGGGGTGCTCTCCGTGCAGGCGGTCGCCCGAATCTCTGGAGCAAGGACTATATTGGCATCCTCATCCAGTATGTCGGCGTCGGCTTGGTCTACGGAACCCTCCCGGCTACAATTTACCCAGTGCTCCAGCAGTACCTCAACATGGAAGGCACACAAATTCTCTCTGCCAGCGTCCTGGTCAACCTCCCTTGGTCTTTCAAGGTCGTCTACGGCATCTTGTCGGACTGCTTCCCCATCTTCGGCTACCGTCGTCGTCCGTTCATGATCATCGGTTGGTCGGTGTGCTTCTTGATGTTGTTGATCATGGCGTGCTCCAAGATCGGCAAGCCGTACTACCTCGTTCGTTCGCTCCACGACAAGAAGCCGTCGTTGTACACAGCAGAGGACTGGAAGAACATCAACAAGGATGCACCGGATCACGGAAGCAAGCTAGTGATCATGATGATGTTTGCAGCTGTCGGCTACGTCGGAGCGGACGTTGCCTCTGACGGTATCGTCGTTGAGCTCGCCCAGCGTGAGCCAGAGGCCGTTCGTGGTACGACCCAGACCACGATCTACATCGTTCGTACCGTATTTATGACGGTCGGTGTCTGCCTGACGGGATTCCTCTTCAATGGCAAGGACTACGGTGGTGACTTCGACTTCTCGCTCTCGTTCCCTCAACTAATGCTCATTTTGACGCTCTCGCTCGTCCCGGTCATCCCGTGTGTGTGGTTCTTCATCAAGGAGGAGAAGCACCCAGGCGTCAACTTCAAGAACTACATCTCAGAGTTCTGGGAGTTGCTGCAGACTCGTGCCATGTACCAGGTCATTGCATACAAATTCTTCTCTGCCGTGTTTGAGCGCATTTCGATGGTCGGTAGCTCTCCGATCGCGTCGTACTGGGCCAAGGTCACACCTATCAACGAGACGATCGCATCGGTTCTTAGCAACACGATCTTCGGTGTCACTTTGTACTCGACGATGAAGTGGGGTCTCCAGTGGGACTGGCGGATCATGCATGCTGTTACGCTCGTTTGCACGCTGTGCATTGATATGATCGTTGTTTTCCTCACAACATGGGACGTTGTCCGTAGCCAGTGGTTCTGGCTCGGTCCTCCTCTTCTTGAACAGCTCCCGTCAGGCGTCGGCTGGATCATCGCGACCTATGTCGTCGTCGAGCTTGCTGGCGAAGGAAACGAAGGTGCTGTCTACGGTCTGCTCACCACTGTGACCAACTTGACGACGCCGTTCGCCAGTGTCATTACCAAGAACATTGATGCAAAATTCAAGGTGACGAGCAAGGATATTGCCGAGGACTCGCACGAGGTCCGCATGGACGTCACCTACGCGTACATCATCATGTATGTGGTCAACTTTTGTGGCTTGCTGTGGCTGCCGCTGTTGCCTCGCCAGAAGAAGGAGACCCAGGAGCTCAAGGCCAACGGTGGCAAGAACAAATACATCGGCATGTTCACCGTTCTATACCTGACATTCTCACTCAGCTGGTCGGTGATGGTGAACATCATGTCGATCTACCCGAGCACCAAGTGTCTCAAAATCGTTGGTGGTCGTGGCTGCAAGAAGACTGTGAAGAAGTAAACCAGGGGTTAGCAAAGCGCGAATCTGATCCTTTGGGAAAAGGACGTAAACACCCTCGCCCTATGGCGTGAGATAGGCACGTTAGGGTCTCAATTCGGTAATATACCCTCACAAGCCTTTCGCTTTGCTTTCGACGGTGAATCAGAAGATGGTGTGAAATGCAGTGCCTGGATTCGCCTGAGAGGATGATCGCGTTTGGATCCAAGCCTTCGGGGTGTTAACATGATCTTGGATCAAAACCTTCGTGGTGATCACATTTTCAAAAAATTCTCTTCATGATCGAGTTCTCGGTTGGCACACCAGTGTTGATGACTCGATAAGAGATGAGTGATTAATGTCGAGTGGCTGGCGTTGTTACTGTGGTTTCCACTTTCGAAGGGGTGTATAAGTTATACACCCCTTCGAAAGTGGAAACCAGCTTATACAGTATAAGCTTCGCCTCCGCAATCGCGATCGCTTACGACAGTTCCGTGTCGACGCAGGCTGAGAGAACTCTAGTTGATCTTTCTTTTTCGTGATAGTTCAACAGGAACACTCTTTTTTCACTCACAGGCGCAGTTCCCACGCAGGCGAGTGAGTCCATGGGACATGGCACGACTAACCATTGAGAGTGTGCGCAAGGTTTCCGCCGTTGCCAACCAGGAGACAGTACCTTTCTATGCACCATTCCTGATCCCGGCTTGGCATGAGTCCATGCCAGACAGCACGACCAACTCTGAGTGTGGGTGTTGTCGTACATCATTCCCGGCTCATCGTGAGCCGGGAGGGTGATCTACAGCGTAGCTTCGATGGGGTTTTTCATCGAGGAACAGTGTCATAACGAGATATTTTCCAACCGTCTGCGATGTCAAACAGAATCGACCTCGACCACCAGCTCAGAAGTGCGGGCTCCAAGAATGCGGCGAAGACTCGTATCAATAGACAGTGAATCCTCTGCTTTGTCTCTCTTTCTATTCGTCCATCTCCTCCGAAGCGACTAATGGTGACCAGATGTTGATTGGCATCCACCATGGTAACGGGCATGATCATCAATCGAGTTCACACAATCTAGTGCATCCTAGTCGTTCTAGACGTCGGTTAGTTGCTCTGGCCGTCTCCGGTGACACATTACTTCGGGTGGAGACAGGATCTGCTCGAAAGCCTGAGTTGCAACGTCTGTTACCCATCCCAATTATCCACAAGGAAGCCTCCAGTTGTGGGTAATTGACATGGGAGCTGTCGTCGACGTTGGCATCGTCCCGGCTAATCTCCCCTGTCACGGACGTGGACTAATTTCGATCGCCAATCAATCTTCTTCAATTCTTTGCTCGGTCAACGCTCAGTTCTTGATCGAATCGGATTGCCATTCCGTTCTCACTCTTCAATTTTTCTCGAGCGGTCAAGTCTTAAAGAAAAGCAGCACAAACACCGACTCAGAGAGGCCATGGTGAACCCAGCCACCAGCGACCTCGCCGAGCGCGTCTCGTACGTGTCGTCGACGAACAAAAAACTCGAAGTTGACTACGGAGAGGTTAAAACGCCCGGGGAACTCGAAGGTGGCGCCCTACGCGCAGGTGGTCGTCCAAATATCTGGAGCAAAGACTACATCGGTCTCGCCATCCAGTACGTCGGTGTCGGCATGGTCTACGGAACGCTTCCCCACACCATCTACCCAGTGCTCCAGCAGTACCTCAACATGGAAGGCACACAAATCCTCTCTTCCAGCGTCCTGGTCAACCTCCCTTGGTCTTTCAAGGTCGTCTACGGCATCTTGTCGGACTGCTTCCCCATCTTCGGCTATCGCCGTCGTCCGTTCATGATTATCGGCTGGTCGGTTTGCTTCTTGATGTTGTTGATCATGGCGTGCTCCAAGATCGGCAAGCCGTACTACCTCGTTCGTTCGCTCCACGACAAGAAGCCGTCGTTGTACACAGCAGAGGACTGGAAGAACATCAACAAGGATGCGCCTGATCGAGGAAGCAAGCTGATCATCATGATGATGCTCGCTGCCGTTGGTTATGTCGGTGCGGATGTCGCTGCTGATGGTGTGGTTGTCGAGTTGGCTCAACGTGAGCCAGAGGCCGTTCGCGGCACCATACAGACCACGATCTACGTTGTTCGTACGGTCTTCATGGTGATCTCAGTGTGCATCACCGGTTTCCTGTTCAACGGCGAGGACTACGTAAGTTTGACTTCTCGCTATCCTTCCCCCAAGTCATGTTGATCCTCACGATTGCGCTCGTGCCTGTGATTCCGTGCACGTGGTTCTTCATCAAGGAGGAGAAGCACCCAGGTGTCAACTTCAAGAACTACATCTCAGACTTCTGGGAGCTGCTGCAGACTCGTGCCATGTACCAGGTCATCGCGTACAAGTTTTTCTCCGCAGTATTCGAACGTATCACGATGGTTGGTAGCTCTCCGATCGCGTCGTACTGGGCCAAGGTCACTCCTATCAACGAGACGATTGCTTCAGTGCTCAGTAACACGATCTTTGGCATCACGTTGTACTCGACGATGAAGTGGGGTCTCCAGTGGGACTGGCGGATCATGCACGCCGTTACGCTCATTTGCACGCTATGTATCGACATGATCGCCGTGTTTCTTACGACGTGGGACGTTGTCCGTAGCCAGTGGTTCTGGCTCGGCCCGCCGATCGTTGAACAGCTCCCGTCAGGCGTCGGCTGGATCATCGCGACATACGTCGTCGTTGAGCTTGCTGGCGAGGGTAACGAGGGTGCTGTTTACGGTTTGCTCACGACCGTGACCAACTTGACGACGCCATTTGCCGGGGTTATCACCAAGAACATCGGTGCCAACTTCAAGTTAACGTCTGCCGACATTGCCGAAGACTCGCACGAGGTCCGCATGGATGTCACCTACGCGTACATCATCATGTACGTCGCCAATTTCTGCGGACTCTTCTGGCTACCGTTGCTGCCTCGCCAGAAGAAGGAGACCCAAGAGCTCAAGGCCAACGGCGGCAAGAACAAGTACATTGGTATGTTCACTGTCTTCTACCTCACGTTCGCCTTGTGCTGGTCGGTGATGGTGAACATCATGTCGATTTATCCGAGCACCAAGTGCCTCAAGATGGTGGGCGGCCGCGGCTGCAAGAAGACCCCCAAGAAGTAAGCGAGACAGTCGAGTTGTCTAGGTAGGAGATGGTGCGTTCACCCGAATCAAATCAAATCAAACCCAGTCGTTTCGCTGGCACTGAGAGTCTTAGCGCATCGCATCAGGTCAGCTTGGTATCCCGGAACGCCTCTCCAAGTTCGTAAACTTTTTGTGTGGTTTTCTTTCACTTCTTTCAAGGACTGAGCCATTCTGAGAGCACTCCGGTTGAAATTCGACCTTGACAGGCATTCCCGCGACAGTCTCCACTAAACAAGTCGCAGTAGGGTCGACGGACGCTTCCACACAGCCCCGGAAACGCCCTCAAAGCTCTTGGCGGTCAGCTTGGTGGTATTTCCTCCCTCGCATAGCCAGTGGAGGAGAAAGCACAAGATACTCATCGACCCTTGGGTGGAACGGATGGACTCCCGTGTTCAAATACATCCGGATGAGTGGTAAGATGGTACAGACTGTACCATCTTGCTCACGATGTACAATACACTCAGATGGGAAGGGAGACGTCAAGAGAGCCAGCAACTGGTTTCACGAGCCGTCGACGACACGCGCGTCGTCTCGATTTCTGCATACGTCAACTATAACTCATCAAAGGTGTCGGGGGGTTAGGCCACTACTGGCCGACGGAGCCATCTCATGAGGTGGATTGAACGCCAGATGGAGAGAACAAGTCGGTGGTTGTGGCTTCACTAACTTCTCGCAGCACATACAGCGTCCTGTGATTTCTGCCACGAGCGTGGCGATTGGACCACACAAAAGCCCACGATCCAGGCGAGTCACAGGGATCCCAGGTGCGGGGACCCTTTTGACGACATCTTTTCGATGACGGGCACTGGGTTGTGAGTCGCAGCAGCAATCCGCCTTTTTGGTATCTTTAGCAAACAACGTCGTCCTGCGTCATGATCGACAGCTGAGGCGCGCATCGCCCGCGTGAGATGGCATGAATGACGGACAGCTCGAGTTCCAAGGAGGAGAGAGAGAGAGAGCAGAGTGCGACATGAAGAGCCAAAGCCACGACTACCAAACCAGCAGCCGTTGACTAGACCACATGAACCAGTGGTGAGTACCGGTATACTCATCGGTGTCAACCAGATGACCCATTCAAACCAGGTGCTGCATGCGAGGGATAATTTCTCGGGTCCTCGAGACGCCAGCCATTCAAAGCCGACAGGACATGCCGTCTCCCTTCTGTGAAAAAGTATCCATTGAGTGGAATGGAAAATGGAGCAAAACTTTGGCACATGGGTATCCTTCATTGAACGAGAAAGGATCATTGGCATGTTTTGGTTGAGCCGAGAGCCTGTGAGGAGTGACTCACAGGAAGGAATCTCGTGCGCGGCGCCAGTTGGTGCCGTGGAGTGATCATGGGGCGTAAGCCGACTCGCCACAAATTATGAAGAAAGAAGGTCTTGTCTCATTTCATCACATTTTGTACCGAAAATGAGTCCGCGTACTCGCCTTCGATTGGTCGAGAAGGTCGCTTTATATCGCGCGGGATAGGTGAGACCATGACGTCCGAAGCACCATTGCGAATTTGCGCGAGTTTTTTGTTTCGTCGACACGGCCTCGCGGTAAACAGAGTGACCGCAAACTTGTGTGTCGCTTCTGCGTGGATGGATACGCAGAGGATGAGGCGCACCGGGCGGTCGTGGGGTCGTCGCCCCAAGGTCTTGCTGTAGCTCGCTCCTCCGAGCTCATTCCCCGATTTGCTCCGAGCTTGCAAGAGAGCCGAGATGGAGGACTCGTCGGCAGACTACTACGCGGCTGAGCCGGCCATCGAGTACACGGATGCCAAGGCTCTGATGCAGCATGGCCCCGAGGCCCTTCACGGCCACGTCTCGTCCCGCATTGAGGTCGCGATGGGCAAGGCCCTTCCCCAGATGGAGGTGCGCTTCAAGAACCTCAGCATCTCGGCCGATGTCATGGTCTCGAGCGAGAAGGACAGCAAGCACGAGCTCCCGACCATCGCCAACGAGCTCAAGAAGACCTTCAGCGGCTTTTCGGGCAAGAAGAACCGTGCGACCAAGCACATCCTCAAGAACGTCAACGGTGTCTTCAAGCCCGGTACCATCACCCTCGTGCTGGGCCAGCCTGGTTCGGGCAAGTCGGCGCTCATGAAGATTCTCAGTGGACGCTTCCCCATGTCCAAGAACATCACGCTCGATGGTGAGGTCACGTACAACGGTGCTCCCCGTGAGGAGATCATCAAACGCATGCCTCAGTACGTGAGCTATGTGACCCAGCGTGATTACCACTTCCCGACGCTTACGGTCAAGGAGACGTTGGAGTTTGCCCACGAGTGCTGCGGTGGGGAGCTGCCCGCTCGTGCCGAGAAGCACTTCAACAAGGGCACCCCCGAGGAGAACAAGCTCGCTCTCGAGGCCGCACGTGCGCTCTACCAGTTCTTGCCCGATGTTATCATCCAGCAGCTCGGCCTGGAGAACTGCCAGAACACCGTTGTCGGTAACGCCATGCTTCGTGGTGTCTCTGGTGGTGAACGCAAGCGTGTTACCACCGGTGAGATGCAGTTCGGAAACAAGTACGTGACATTCATGGACGAGATCTCGACGGGTCTCGACAGTGCGGCTACGTACGATATCATCAAGACGCAGCGTAGTGTCGCCAAGACACTCCGCAAGACGGTCGTGATCGCGTTGTTGCAGCCGTCGCCCGAGGTGTTCAACCTCTTCGACGACGTGCTCATCCTGAACGAGGGTCGTGTCATGTACCATGGTCCTCGTGACCAGGCTCTCGGCTACTTCGAGGATATGGGCTTCCACTGTCCTCCTCGCCGTGACGTCGCCGACTACCTCCTTGACCTGGGCACGCGCCAGCAGCGCCAGTACGAAGTTGCACGCAAGGACGGCTCCAAGCACCCGCGCAAGGCCAGCGAGTTCGCTGAACTCTTCGAGAAGTCGGAGATCCACGATGCGATGCTCGCAGAGCTTCACGGCCCTCACGACCCTGCGCTCCTTCGCGACAAGGAGCAGCACTTCGATGACATTCCTGAGTTCCACCAGTCTTTCCTTGAGTCGACCATCACGCTCATGGTTCGCCAGCTCAAGATCACGCTCCGCAACACGGCCTTCATCAAGGGCCGAGGCCTCATGGTCATTATCATGGGTCTGCTGTACTCAACTGTCTTCTGGCAATTTGACGTGGTCAACGTGCAGGTCGTCATGGGCATCATGTTCGCCGCTGTGCTCTTCTTGGCGCTCGGTCAGGCCTCGCAGATCCCGACGTATATCGCCGCCCGTCAGATCTTCTACAAGCAGCGTGGCGCCAACTTCTACCGCACTTCTTCGTACGTGCTGGCTTGCTCGGTCGCTCAGCTCCCGCTTGCGCTGCTCGAGTCCATTGTGTTCGGCAGCATGATCTACTGGATGTGTGGCTTCGTGTCGACTGTCGGCGCCTTCCTTATCTTCCTCGCGCTCATGTTCCTCACCAACTTGGCCTTCGCTGCGTGGTTCTTCTTCCTCTCAGCGATCTCGCCGGATCTCCACATCGCAAAGCCCATCTCGATGGTCTCCGTCATGTTCTACATCCTGTTCGCGGGTTTCGTGATCAGCCGCAACCAGATCCCAGACTACTTCATCTGGGCCTACTGGCTCAACCCGATCGCGTGGTGTCTGCGCAGTCTCGGTATCAACCAGTACCGTAACAGCCGATACAACGTCGACGAGGTCAAGGGCGTCAACTACTACACACGCTACCACCTGCAGTTTGGCGAGTACTCGCTGAGCCTCTTCGACGTGCAGTCCGAGAAGATGTGGCTCTTGTACGGTTTCCTCTTCATGATTGCCACGTACATCGTCTTCATGTGGTTCTCCTACCTTGCGCTCGAGTTTAAGCGTTACGAGAGCCCAGAGCACGTCACGATCGGTGGTGAGGACGAAGACGAGCTCGCGATTGAGCGCTCGGGTTTCAGCTCGGGCACGGGGGAGAACTACGGTTTGGTGGAGACGCCTCGCGGCGACTCAAACGGCGAGATCATCTTGGAAGTCAAGCCGACGACACGTGAACGCCACTTCACGCCAGTCACGCTCGCATTCAAGGACTTGTGGTACACTGTGCCGAACCCTGCCAACCCGAAGGAGACCATCGACTTGCTCAAGGGCATCTCCGGTTACGCGCGCCCTGGCTCTATGACGGCTCTCATGGGCAGCTCCGGTGCTGGTAAGACGACGCTCATGGATGTCATCGCTGGTCGCAAGACTGGTGGCAAGATCCAGGGCCAGATCCTGCTCAACGGCTACGAGGCGACGGACCTTTCGATCCGCCGATCGACTGGTTACTGTGAGCAGATGGACATCCACTCTGAAGCCTCGACTTTCCGTGAGGCACTCACGTTCAGTGCCTTCCTCCGCCAGGATGCCGGAGTTTCGGATGCGCAGAAGTTCGACTCGGTCGAAGAATGCTTGGATCTGCTCGACTTGCGTCCAATTGCCGACCAGATCATCCGCGGCAGCTCGGTGGAGCAGATGAAGCGTCTCACGATCGGTGTGGAGCTGGCGGCGCAGCCGAGTGTGTTGTTCCTCGATGAGCCGACGAGTGGTCTCGACGCTCGCTCGGCGAAGGTGATCATGGATGGTGTCCGCAAGGTCGCCAACACGGGTCGTACGATTGTGTGCACGATTCACCAGCCATCGTCGGAAGTCTTCTCCGTGTTTGACAGTCTGCTGTTGCTCAAGCGTGGTGGTGAGACAGTGTACTTCGGCGAGTTGGGCGAGAACGCGTCTGAACTCATCAAGTACTTCGAGACTGTGGAGGGAACACCTCGTCTTGAGAACGGCTATAACCCTGCGACGTGGATGTTGGAAGTGATCGGTGCTGGTGTCGGTAACTCGGCCTCCCAGGATTTCGTGAACATTTTCAAGGCGAGCGAGAAGAAGGCGATTCTGGACAAGAACCTCGACCAGGACGGTGTCACGCGCCCGGCGCCTGGCGTCCCTGCTCTCGAGTTCACGAGCAAGCGTGCGGCGGCCGAGTCGGTGCAGGCCAAGTTCCTTGTCAAGCGTTTCCTCGACATGTACTGGCGCACGCCGTCGTACAACCTGACTCGTTTCACCGTGTGCATCATGCTTGCGCTCATCTTCGGTCTCTCGTACTTGGATGCCGACTACGACACGTACCAGGGGATCAACGCCGGTGAAGGTATGATCTTCATGACGACGGTCTTCATCGGTGTGATCTCGTTCAACAGTGTGCTGCCGATCGCCTCGGAGGAGCGCGCGTCGTTCTACCGTGAGCGTGCTTCGCAGACCTACAACGCCTTGTGGTACTTCGTCGGCTCGACGATCGCGGAGATCCCGTACGTGTTCGGCAGCTCGCTCGTGTACACGGCCATCTTCTACCCGATGGTGGGCTTCACGGGCGTCGGTCGCTTCTTCTTCTACTGGCTCAACACGGCGCTCCACGTGCTGCTCCAGGCGTACGTTGGCCAGTTCCTCGCCTACGCGCTGCCGAGTGTCGAGGTCGCGGCCATCATCGGTGTGCTCGTGAACTCGATCTTCTTCCTCTTCATGGGCTTCAACCCGCCGGCCAACGCGATCCCGAGCGGCTACAAGTGGCTCTACCACATCACGCCGCAAAAGTACACGCTCTCGATCCTCTCGGCCACGGTCTTCGGTGACTGCGACGGCGACTCGGGCTCGCTCGGCTGCAAGCCCGTGCGGAACCTGCCGCCGACCGTGCCACAGGGACTCTCGGTCAAGCAGTACGTCGAGGAGATCTTCCTCATGAAGCACAGCGACATCTGGCGCGACTTTGCCATCATCCTCGGCTTCATCGTGCTCTTCCGCCTGCTCGCGCTGCTCTCGCTGCGCTACATCAACCACCAGAAGAGATAAACACACGAGACTAAAAAAAAATTAATTCACTTACATTTTTAGACCACCATACACCAGTGCGAGTTAGACGCGTCTTAGCGTCCTTGTTAGTCAGCGTCTAAGCTTCCTTGTTAGTCGGCGTCTAACCCCGTGACGACCATGCGTCTATACTATCATTGACTACCTACCGCCCTCGAGGACGATAATCGAGAGCCTCGTCCGTCTGCGCTTGCGACTGGCGTCGCAGATGGCTCCGTTGTCTTCCAACTCGGCACGTCGCAGATGCTAACAAATTCGCCGACTGGATCGACGCTGCTATTGAGTACAGCACCACACAGACCGAAAACCAAATGGATCGAGACACACTCGGTCGTTCGGCGGGAGACGATCTGGTGTCTCCAGAAGATCGCAAGCAGGGCAGTTGCCATTTTTTGTCTGTTTCGCCGCCACTTCAAGTCGCCCGACACAAAAGCGAGGTGTCACAAAATGAGATTTGTGCTAAAAAAATTCGCACACAAGCCAGCTGACGCGACCTTCACTCCTGCGCGTCATCAGTGTGGCGGGGAGATTGCGAGAATCGCCCCACCAGAACGATGGTCTCCAGGGATCCCGCGCCAGTCATTCGCTCGTTGGCGCGAAGCCGCCAACACTCTCGGCGCACAATCCGCTCGTGGATTGTGCTCCTGCGCGGTGGTCCTTCTCAGCGAGAGCAAACAACGAGAGCTAACAACCACGAGCGTCTGTCGGGGGCGGGGCCAATAACTCGCCGAGACTAAAGAAGGACCATGTCAACCCCTCGAGGGGTTCATTGTCGTCTCGCTCGCTCGCAACCACGACCGCCGTCTATTTCTCAATCGCCCCAAATGACCACCAACGAATCCACTCAACATGCTAATAACTTGAATAGAATTGCTCGGCCATCGAGCCAGCTCGCCACTCATCACAAGTGCTGTCTGGTCCAGAACGGTCAGCCGAAGTCGCGCGAGTTCCACGTGCCTTAGTGCCTTCAACGATGGGGCGACCGGTGGTCGGCGGTGATTGGTCGGCGATTCTAAGTGACCATCACTCCTCACCGAAATCGCCAGTAATCGCCACTTGGAATCGGCCTTTTTCTGGACGAGTTGTTGCGCAGACCATCACTCTGCTATGAGCAGCTCACCTGGTTTTGGCACAGCATTGCATAATCGCGGCGTGGGGCGAGCCGCGATGACGGTGGATATGTCGGGCCCCTCTCCACCACGCCTCTCCTCTCTCTCTCTCTCGCTTGAGCGTGTTGCATCTCGCCGCGGTCAGTTCCTGATCGACTCGCTCGCGCTCACAGCCTCTCCGGACGACTGAACATGGAGGACAAAGACGACATCGCGTACGAGCAGGCGCCGGCGCTCGAGTACTCGAGCGGCAAGGCGCTCATGCAGCATGGGCCCGAGGCGCTCCACGAGCACGTGGGCTCGCGACTCGAGGCCGCCATGGGCCGCTCGCTGCCGCAGATGGAAGTGCGCTTCAAGAACCTGAGCATCTCGGCCGAGCTGCTCGTCTCGAGCGACCGCGAGAGCAAAGAAGAGCTCCCGACACTGGTCAACGAGGTCAAGAAGAGCCTGCGCCGATTCTCGGCCACCAAGCACCGTGTGACCAAGCACATCCTCAAGAACGTCAACGGCGTGTTCAAGCCCGGCACGGTCACGTTGATTCTCGGCCAGCCGGGATCGGGCAAGTCGTCGCTCATGAAGATCCTCAGTGGACGCTTCCCTATGGACAAGAAGGTCCACTTGGAGGGCGAGGTGACCTACAACGGCGCCTCTCGTGACGAGATCATCCGCCGTATGCCCCAGTACGTGAGCTACGTGACCCAGCGTGATTACCACTTCCCGACGCTCACGGTCAAGGAGACGTTGGAGTTTGCCCACGAGTGCTGCGGTGGGGAGCTCTCGGAACGCGCCGAGAAGCACTTTAACCAGGGCACTCCTGAGGAGAACAAGGAGGCGCTCGAGGCTGCTCGCGCGCTGTACAAGTACTACCCGGAAGTGATCATCCACCAACTCGGCTTGGACAACTGCCAGAACACGATCGTCGGCAACGGTATGCTTCGCGGTGTCTCTGGTGGTGAGCGCAAGCGTGTTACCACCGGTGAGATGCAGTTCGGCAACAAGTACGTGACGTTCATGGACGAAATCTCGACGGGTCTCGACAGTGCGGCTACGTACGACATCATCAAGACGCAGCGCAGTATCGCGAAGACGCTCCGCAAGACTGTCGTGATTGCCCTACTGCAGCCGTCACCGGAAGTCTTCAACCTGTTCGATGAGGTCATGATCCTCAACAACGGGTACGTCATGTACCACGGTCCTCGTGAACAGGCTATGCCGTACTTCACGGGCCTCGGCTTCCACTGCCCGCCTGGTCGAGACCACGCCGATTTCTTGATGGATCTCGGTACTCGCCAGCAGCACAAGTACGAGGTCGCCCGTGCTGACGGCTCACCCCACCCTCGCAAGGCAAGTGAGTTCGCTGCAGTGTTCGAGAAGTCAGCTATCCACGACGACATGCTCAGGGAACTCCACAGCCCACTTGACCCTATTCTCTTGGAGGACAAGGAGCGCCACTTCGACGAGATCCCGGAGTTCCACCAGTCGTTCATCGACAGCACAGCGACGCTTATGGTCCGCCAGCTCAAGATCACGCTCCGCAACACGGCTTTCATCAAGGGTCGTGGCTTCATGGTGCTGCTCATCGGATTCATCTACTCGACCGTCTTCTGGCAGTTCGACGTTACCAACGTGCAGGTTGTCATGGGTATCATCTTCCAGTCGATTCTGTTCTTGGCTCTTGGCCAGGCGTCGCAGATCCCGACGTACATCGCTGGTCGCCAGATCTTCTACAAGCAGCGTGGCGCCAACTTCTACCGCACGTCGTCGTACGTGATGGCTTGCTCGGTTGCTCAGCTGCCTCTGGCTGCTGCGGAGACTATCGTGTTCGGTACGATGGTGTACTGGATGTGTGGCTTCGTGTCATCCTTCGGCTCCTATGTGCTGTTCGAGTTGCTGCTGTTCCTTACGAACTTGGCCTTCGCCTCGTGCTTCTTTGCTCTGTCTGCCATCTCACCGGATCTCCACGTTGCCAAGCCCATCTCGATGGTTTCCATCCTGTTCTTCGTTATGTTCGCTGGCTTCGTGATCCCGAAGAACCAAATCCCGGACTACTTCATCTGGGCGTACTGGGCTAACCCGATCGCATGGTGTCTGCGTGCTCTGGCGATCAACGAGTACCGCCATGGTGAGTTCGATCAGGATACCTACAAGGGCTTCCCGTACAAGGAGCGATTCGGCAAGCAGATGGGATCGTACCAGCTCGGCTTGTTTGACGTCGAGTCCGACAAGGAGTGGCTTGCGTACGGTTTCATCTTCCTCATTGCCTCCTACTTTGTCTTCATGTGGCTGTCGTTCTTGATTCTCGAGAACATCCGCTACGAGAGCCCGGAGCACATCTCGCTCAACTCGGAGGACGATGTCAAGGACATTGAGCTTTCGAGTGTCGGATCCAGCACGGGCTCCGAGTACGGTCTCATCCAGACCCCGCGCGGCAACGAAAAGGGAGACCTCGCACTCGAAGTCAAGCCGACGTCGCGCGAGCGTTACTTCAAGCCAGTCACGCTTGCTTTCAAGGATTTGTGGTACTCGGTGCCCAACCCGACGAACCCGAAGGAAGACCTTGAGTTGCTCAAGGGCATCTCTGGTTTCTCAACGCCCGGCACTATCACAGCTCTGATGGGCAGTTCTGGTGCTGGCAAGACGACGTTGATGGATGTCATCGCCGGCCGCAAGACTGGTGGCAAGATTCGTGGCCAGATTCTTCTGAACGGCCACCCTGCGACCGACCTTGCGATCCGCCGATCAACGGGTTACTGTGAGCAGATGGATGTGCACTCGGAGGCTTCGACGATCCGTGAGGCATTGACTTTCAGTGCCTTCTTGCGTCAGGACGCGAGTGTGCCAGCCAGCCAGAAGTACGACTCGGTCGAGGAGTGCTTGGAGCTGTTGGATCTGCTTCCAATCGCTGACCAGATCATCCGCGGCAGCTCGGTGGAGCAGATGAAGCGTCTTACGATCGGTGTTGAACTCGCTGCGCAGCCCAGTGTGCTGTTCTTGGATGAGCCGACGAGTGGTCTCGACGCCCGCTCGGCCAAGGTGATCATGGATGGCGTCCGTAAGGTCGCTGACACAGGCCGCACTGTGGTCTGCACGATCCACCAGCCGTCGTGGGAAGTATTCCAGGTCTTCGACAGCTTGCTGCTGCTCAAGCGTGGTGGTGAGACGGTGTACTTTGGCGAACTCGGCGAGAACGCGTCGGAGCTGATCAAGTACTTTGAGTCGATCGAGGGTACAATCCCGCTTGAAGAGGGCTACAACCCGGCGACTTGGATGTTGGAAGTGATCGGTGCTGGTGTCGGCAACACGGCAGGCCAGGATGTCGACTTTGTGAAGGTCTTCAACGAGAGCGAGAAGAGAAAGGCGCTGGACAACGCTCTGGAACAAGACGGCTTCCTGCACCCTGCTCCAGGAGTTGGAGCGCTCGAGTTCTCGGACAAGCGTGCAGCAACCGAGTCGGTTCAGGCCCAGTTCTTGCTCAAGCGTTTCTTTGACACGTACTGGCGCACACCGTCGTACAACCTCACCCGCTTCATCGTGTACTTGCTGCTCGCGCTTATCTTCGGTCTCGCTTTCGTTGGCGCCGACTACGACACGTACCAGGGTATCAACGCTGGTGAAGGCATGGTGTTCATGACGTCGCTCTTCCTGGGTGTTGTCTCGTTCAACAGTGTGCTGCCGCTTGCTTCTGAAGAACGCGCACCGTTCTACCGCGAACGTGCAGCGCAGACCTACAACGCGTTGTGGTACTTCGTCGGTGCGACAGTCGTCGAGATTCCGTACGTCTTCGCCAGCACGCTGCTGTACAGTGTCATCTTCTTCTTCATGGTCGGCTTTACTGGATTCGGTCGCTTCCTCTTCTATTGGTTTATCTCGGCGTTGATGACGCTGCTGCAGACGTACATCGGCCAGCTGCTTGCCTTCGCCATGCCGAGTGTTGAGGTCGCTGCGATCGTCGGTGTCATGGTCAACTCGGTCTTCTTCCTCTTCATGGGCTTCAACCCGCCTGCGGGTGCGATCCCGACGGCGTACAAGTGGCTCTACTACCTCACGCCGCACCGCTACGGCCTCTCGATCCTCTCGGCCATTGTCTTCGCTGACTGCCCGGACCCGTCGGATCACTCCCAGCTCTCGTGTAAGCCGGTCAAGAACCTCCCGCCAACGTTGCCGGAGGACCTCAACATCAAGGGCTACGTTGAGAAGGTCTTCCTCATGAAGCACAGCGAGATCTGGATGAACTTCGGCATCCTCATCGCGTTCATCGTGCTCTTCCGCCTGCTCGCCGCGTACTCGCTGCGTTACATCAACCACCAGAAGAGATAGATGTCTTCTGCAGATAGAACAACCTGTTCAGACACTTGATCATAAACGGATTTCTTCAAATTCACATTCGTTCGTTTTCGTCATCCTTATTCAAATGCGTGCATCAGGCCCAACGTCCTTGTCGTGGGCAAAGAGACCGAATGAGCAGCCTTGAGAGGAGATGCCTGAGCTCAAGCGCATCATCCAGGTTGTGCTTACGCTCTTCGGTCGAGTCAACGCATGTCCCAGGAGACGACTGGAGCGAGCCGATGGCTAAAGTCGGTTGACGCCATTGGCGTCAAACAGCTTGCGAGCCGTTTACGCACGACGAGCAGACGACCGACGAAGCCATCCGCACGACAAAACGGCGACTAGAGGACCCTCCTAACAGCACCGCCCCACAGTGTATATGAAGCAGGACCCATTTTCCGCGTGGGGAAATAGTACTACCGGACGAAAAGTAGTAGTATCGAGGGTCCATCCAGTCTGTGCAAGCGGCCTTTCTCAAGAGGTACAGAGAGCAAGACCGTCGATCGATCCAGAGAAAAAAGGTGGATTTATTTGGTTTCTAGTGATCTAGGAAAAGATCGGTCTCCGTCCGAATCTTCTGAGATCGCGGGGCTGAAGGAGTCAGAGCGTCGTCCTGTGATGGTCAAAGTCGCTCACGTGAGCCGAAACCGCAGCCATCGGACTGATTACTTCATCATTTTTACAAAACCTGTTCAATTATCATCCAATTTGTATACAATTCAAAACCTCATGTACCGTGATTTGAAACGAGAACACAGTTTGCGACCGTGTAACGTCCACTTGATGACTCAGCCAGGCGGGCATGTCTCGCATTACGACACTGCGACACTGACGACAACGTAACCCACGGTCAGCGATGTGATTGGCGGAAAAGACGTGAGACGTGACCAGTGACCATCACTCCGACATATCGGCGCACAATCAGGGTTCATGCTCACTAGAGACCATCACTCTGCTGCCGATGCTACTTTCCAAGACACGAAATCGACCCATTCGCTGCTCCATAGACACGAATTAACCCCCAAAAAGCCTTTTATGGCCGTTCTTTTCGGGTCTAGAAACGATCCCCGTCGGTTTGACAAGTGCGC